>JAVJIX010000244.1:535000-1175931 GCA_036785185.1 Paratrypauchen microcephalus | reverse complement strand
GGCAACTTCAGAAAAATATTTGCGGCTTGGTAACACATACTTCGGGTCCAAAACTTTCACCATGTTAATGAATCCGGGCTTTTCCACAGTTTATATGGGCACAATGTCTATTACAACATACATCAGGTTTTTGGTAAAATATACAGCAGCGTGTGTGATTGCCTTCTGTCGTGGGCTGTGCTTATCATATCGAAAATGTTTTAGGGACTGGAATGTGGTTATTTTCATTCCGTTCGGACCTGCACTTCTCCCATTCCGATGCGTGCAACAGCTTTTGAACAGTCCTTACAGCGAGCACTCGTTTGTTCTAAGTCCGACGCAAGAAAACTGAACCAGTTCCATATAACAGATGTAAACATCTTTGTTTGGTACAAGCTCCGGCTTTAGCTGACTCTCTAGCCGTGCTAGCTCTTACAATGTTTGGGTACGCCTCACTAACTTACCCGTGTAAAACGTGGCCGCGCATTAGTTCCGCTCGCGTGTACAAAATAACTAAAAAAATCGATTTTCATAAAAACACATCGTCCTGAACTGTAAAGTCGAATTAATCAATTTAATCGATAAATCGCGCAGGTCTAAAATCAACAAAGTAGACAAGAATTTGAGTGTGTGGGATTTCATGCATACTTGCACTTATGTGATGTTTGTTTGCATAGTAAAAAAATATTGTGATTTGTATTTTGCGGGCTAAATCTATGTATTGTATGTTTTTGTAGAGTAGGAGTTGGAGTGGGCAAGAAATGACTGACTCTGTCAAGCTTCGAATTATCTTGGGAGAAAACAACTCTGAAAAATTAATCCTACCATCTGGAATACCAGAAGCTGTGGAAGACCTGAAACTTGAGATTAAACGACAGTGTGCGGTTGATGAGGACTTCAGATTGCAGTACATGGACGTTGATTTTAACGAGTATCTAAATCTGACCTCAACAGCAGATCTGAAACACTTGAGTACAATTAAAGTGATCAAAAGTACACAGGAAGTACCCTCTGAAGATGCTCTTTCAAGACCTGAGGGATGTGCTCTTGAGATGCTTAGAACTGTCTCTGATGACTCGGGGTCCCTTGCTTCTGCTGATACTGATGTACTGTCATCCCCTGGGTCTGCCTCGCCAACTTCGTCACTGAGAACTCGAGCCTGGCCAGCAAGCTTCTCAATACCGGAGTTTACTTATGAAGCAGAGCTGCAGTTGAAGAAGGCCAATGATGAATTTCTCAAGAATGGCACCTACCTTAATCCAAGCCCCAAACTCAAATCTGCCATTTTGGAAGCCTTGTCTACAGAAATACTGAAGTTCAAAGCATATCCTACAAGTGCAGAATTCGAATCAGTTGCAGAGGCATTGATTAAAAGACATCCTTGTCTCAAGGAGCAAGGTTCTGTCTGCGGGTTTTATGGCTGGAAGATTAGTTTAAAATATAAAATCGCAAATTGTCGTACAAGTCTGAGAAATATAAGCCCTGAATTGATTGTCAATTCATTGAAGCATAGACAAGGACATGAGCGCCCAGGTCCAAACCAAGTTAAGAAGCCACGGAAAGCTGAAGTAAATTTCCTACCTCATTACCCTGCTGGCGAAAACAAAGAAAGTCTTGAGAAAGAGAGGCTGGAGCTACTGACTGAGGTCATGAAGAGGAGCAACCAACAGGTCATCAGACACAAAATGGATAAGACCTTTGCCCTCAGAAGAGAAGAAGTGATTCGAGACCTGCCCTTCATTGCGGATTTCAAAGACAGATGGCCAGCTTTGTTCTCCGAGAGTGAGGTAAATGTCTTTTTAGTTTTAACATAATTCATTGTAAATAATCGATGTCTATGTACATTTCATTTTGTTTTTAAATCAATTCATCAAGGCTCAACAAGAATTTCAGGTGTAATGTGATTGCCATCAAGACTAGTTTTATTATTATCTGAATGTTGTACCTACCCCCCCCCAACCCAACCCTCGTGTCCAGATCTGTGCAGAATTCACTCGCATTACAACCATCCCACTGGTTTCGAAGTTCATGGCGAAGCTGGACACCTTTTGCCCCAAGCTTGGCACAGTATACCGCATGAAGGGAGGAGCAGCAGGCAAGAAGCTCAAGGAAATCATGGCTGCCGCTGACCAGGTTTGTGATTAGAGTTGTCCGCCTGTGCTATGCATAGGCATGTGTGTGTGTTGGGGGTGGGGGGCGGGGTTGTAGCCAAGGGGAGTAGAGTTGCCCCAATGGGACTTGAACCCAGACCATGCCTTTCTGGAGTACCAAACTGGGGCTCTGACCACTACACCAAAGAGTCAAGGCTCATTGGCGTGTCAGAACTCACCCACAACCCTATTGATGGTCACTCAGTCGCAGAGGTTCTTAAAGGGTCATCTTTTCAGTAGCTAGCACAGACATGCAGGCACTACCTTGACTAACAAACAAACAAACAAACAATATTTATAAGGCGCTTTTCATACAAAATTGTAACACAAAGCGCCTTACAGTGGTCAAGGATTAGAAGATTGACCTTTATTGATCTCGCATAGGAGAAGTTGTTTCTATATTTGACCCGGGGACCATCCCCATGATTTTGTTTTGTTATTTAGGCTTGGTCAGGCCCTAAGCTGGAGGATTTTACCTATGGCGCATGTTTAGGTTGATGGGGGGGAAAACCGGAGTGCCCGGAGGAAACCCACCCAGACACGGGGAGAACATGCAGTCTCCACACAGAAAGGCCCGGGCAACCGGAACCTTCTTGCTGTGAAGCATTAGTGCTAGCCACTCAGCCACTGTGCTGCCAGGGGAAAAAAAAAAAAAAGCAAACAGACAAACAAGCAGACGAACAAACAACAAACAGATATACAAGCAAACAAACAAAAGAACAAACAAAAGACAAGCAAACAGACGGCTACAGAATTCCGCTGTAATTTCAGATTACCCTCTCGCAATGTCTCATGGGAAACGGAGTCTGGTGGAGTCTTGTCAAGATAGTAGGCTATCTGTGTGTTGTGATGTAGTAATAACTATGGCAATGTTTAGTTCGGTCCGCAAGTGTTGTTATTGGTGAACAAAAAATAAATATTGGATTACTGGATTGTATGGCTTCGATGGTCGATTTGTGCTGACTTCATGAAGTGAAGTGGCTAAAAGGATGTTAAAAGGCTGCCCTGTATCAACTGCTTTTGTGGAAATCTGGATCAGCCTAACTAAGTGGAAAGTGTATGAAATTTTCATGCATTTTTCACTACTGACAACTTCCCTTGAACACAAACAGCTGAAATACATTTACAAAATTGCCGGAATTCTTCTTTAACTCAAATTCTTTAATGATATGTATAGGTGCAAGGTCAGACATCCATATCTAGTCAAGAGTTTAGTTGTAGGCAACTTGTAGTGTTTTTCTAGGATGTCTTTGAAGGTGTGGGGGCAGGACCAGGTCTCACCCCTCTTCACATGACGGGTCACATGTCAAGGTGTGAATTGGCCTGACAGTCATTTAGGTGGTAACACATTCCAAGTCCAGGGAATGGCTGAGGAAATGGCTCCCTCCCTAGAGATGAATAATATCTGATTCCCACATCAGAATTAGAACTGAAAAGATCTTTGTGAAGAGACGAAATGCTCCAAAAAGTTCCAAATAGAAGGCCAGTTGCCTACAACTAAACTCTTTTGACTAAGATGACATGGATGAATGAGAATCTTCAGACATTCATATCTCTACGACAAACATTTGTGTGGTGATCTTATTTTGCTATATTATGTTGGGTGCTTATCATGCACATGCAAATGAATTACTAGAACACTTTTCCCTCTTGCAGAATCCCAGTGTTGCCACACGGAGGGCATGCAACATAAAAGCCCTGCTTGTGTACTTTAATGAAGACCCAGACAAGCTCATAAAAGAATACCTGGTAAGTAAAAGTCTATGATGTAAAAAATGAGGCAAACACTGTACAATCTTAACCCATTCATACTGGATGCTGCGTAGCGCAACATTGCTTTACCTGCTGGTTGCAGCTTTGAGCCTCCTGCCAGCTGCTACGTAGCGTAGCATTGTTGATTTGTTGCCGAAGGAGTATGTTGTAATTGGGGATGTCAACAATTAATCGATTAACGATTAATTGTCGATTAAGACGTTGGTCGAACAAAATGCATTAATTGTAATTAATCGCTAATCGCGGACACGCGCATCCGCGTGGTCACGAAACGAGGCAACCGCGCACCGCGATGCGCCAAGCTCGACTCGCAGCCGGCCGCAGGCGCCAATGGCACTGCTCAGCAGCCCCGGTGAAAGCGCGAGGCGAGATCGAACCGCGGCGCCCCGTAGTCTCAGCCCGAGCCACAAACCAGCCGCACAAAACCAACAGTGGCACGTGGTGGTTTAATCCTGGTTTAGTCCAGGTCTAGAGCTGGTTGAGTCCTGGTTTAGTCCAGGCCCAGTCCAGGTTTAGACCTGATCCAGTCCTGGTTTAGTCCAGATCCAGTCCTGGTTTAGTCCAGGTCCAGTCCAGGTTTAGACCTGATCCAGTCCTGGTTTAGTCCAGGTCCAGTCCAGGTTTAGACCTGGTCTAGACCTGGTTTAGTTCTGGTCTAGACCTGGTTTAGTCCACGTTTAGTCCTGGTCTAGTCTCTTAGCCAATCAGGACAGAACACAAATGTTACACTATAAAAAAAAAAAAAAAAAAAAAATCTGCGATTCTGTATTTTGGGATTACTGTATTTTGTTATTCAGCATCAGTACATTTGTCTGCTTTTTACTAAGGAATAATTGAGGAATATACAATATATACAATATATAATAATACTATGATATATTTATGACTCAGTGTTATGTATACTATAGCTTATATTCTTAAAGGGATATGCCACCCCAGTTCAAATTTGGGCATCTCCCCACAGTCCAGAGACTAAAACAAGTGATGAAAAGCGTTTTCCTGGTCACCCAGCCATTGTCCGAGTCTGTTAGCACTGACCGCCGCGCGCAGCTGCTGCTCCTCCGCCTTAGACTGGAGGCAACGGCGCCAGAGAAAGATTTCGGCCAAAAGGAATTAATTTGCTCAATGCTTTTCCCAATTACTTTCTGTGTAGTGCGCATTCATATCGAGTGCAAATAAATGTGCAAATCAACACGGAGAACTTGCCTTGGTCATTTTGGGTGGGAACTATTTTTCAGTGCGGAAAAAGACAGACGAAGCACACACCACGCTGACAGGGGAATCCCTGTTTACGCACCAGGAAGGGAGTTCCCCCGTTACGCTGCGTGGTGTGTGCTTCGGCTTTCTTTTTTAATTCCTTTTGGCCGAAATCTTTCTCTGGCGTCGTTGCCTCCAGTCTAACGCGGAGGAGCAGCAGCTGCGCGCTGCGGTCAGTGCTGACAGACTCGGACAATGGCTGGGTGAGCAGGAAAACGCTTTTCATCACTTGTTTTAGTCTCTGGACTGTGGGGAGATGCCCAAATTTGACCTGGGGGTGGCATATCCCTTTAAAGATCCTATTGAAACACTAAAATTCAGGTGAAAAACGCCGCTTATCAGTTAATCGTTAATTGATCGATAAGGTCAATCAACTATCAATTAATGAATTAATCGATAATTTGCATCCCTAGTTGTAATATAAGCTGAGAGCCTTACCTTTTCAATACAATTTATTTCATGTTTCTATGTGTTTCATAGCCTTAGATATTAAAGGTCGACATGTACTGTGTAATTGTAGTAGTTTATTTCCAAAATGTATGCCCATTCACCAATTTTAACTTATTAATGAATATTGACTAAGTAAATAAACTAATATTTGCCTTGGTCTTGCCAGAGTAGGTGAGGCAGCCAAAGATGTGATGTTAATTCAAAATGGCGGATTTACATTGAGGGTTTCCACCTATTCATGTATGCAAAATGTAAATTTCCAAGCCATAATGAATACTTAGAACAGGGATGGGCAACTGGTGGCCCGCATTCAGCATTTTTCAGGAAACCATGAGGAGATGAGGACGTTTTCCTAAGTCTAGCATAGGTTTTTATAAGCTTTTTTTTTTTTTTTAAGGTATGAATGGGTTTAAATGGGAAGCCAATGGGAGTCTAACTGTAATGGTCCAAACCGTTGACTTAAAAGATCAGAGGCACACATCACCTCATGGCGGCACGGTGGCTGAGTGGCTAGCACTCACGCTTCACAGCTAGAAGGTTCGATCCCCGGGTCACCCAGGCCTTTCTGTGTGTGTTCTGTGTGGAGTTTGCGTGCATGGTCTGGGTTCGATCCCCGGGTTGCCCGAGCCTTTCTGTGTGGAGTTTGCATGTTCTCCCCGTGTCTGGGTGGGTTTCCTCCGGGTACTCCGGTTTCCCCCATCAACCCAAAACATGCTCCAGGTAAAATCCTCCAGCTGAGGTCCTGACCAAACCTAGTAATAAGATAATTGAGATGGGCGCCTGAAAGACGAGCTGCCCACTGCTCCTGAAGGATGGGTCAAATGCAGAGAAATAATTTCCCTACGGGGATGAATAAAGTCTGTCTTCTTCTTCATGCACGCACCACCATCTCTTTCCTACAAACATTCTCTCCCTCTCTGTCTCTCTCTCTCTCTCTCTCTCCTTTAAACACCATTAAATATATGTTAAATATGTTTCATACATCCAATGTCTCATACAATGTTTCTCTGATTTTGAAATATAGGATGTGGATTTTGCTGAAGCTGAAGCTGCTATGGGAAAGACCACCATTGGGATTTACACAATCAAGCATGAGGGGGGCGACAACACTGATCCACCGGAGGATGTGGGCATCATTGTTGAAGGAGTCACGGTCCTCAACAACATTGACAACATTGCCTGTGCCACTGCTCTCCTCTTTGGTGTCATTTACGTGTTGAACCTCAGCTACCCTTCTGACCTCAGGTACACGTTTGAATTTTTTCAGAAGGTGCTGATGACAATCGGTGACCACCGCCTTTCGGACAAGGTTCAGGTTCTCAGAAACAAACTTTGTGAGTAAACAGTCCTGTTGTTGAGGATTCTTTTGGATTTTTGGGATTACAATCTTTCAAACTCAAAGAAGTTTACATTGCAGTATTCATCCACTTCAGACTCAGGCATGTTCATTGCATACAGTTTATGTATGTGTTGTTGTTTTCTTAAATCGCTGTGAGTCTTAAGTAAGTGTTGTTATTCAGGTGTTCAGGTCACTTACTCATCTATGTATTTTTTATAAGTGTGTTAAAATGCCTCAGCACTTTTATTTTCTTGTGTTCACCAATAACTTCAAATTTGAATAAATGCAGTTATAGTTTCTGACAATGGTGTGTGGTTTCCTTCTCCAGCTTAACCACTGATTTTACACAACCGTGCTGTGTTTGTATTAATTAACAATTTTGCGTCGTACGGTTCCACACAACTGTGTTGCATGAAAGTAGACTAATTTGACAGTGTATTTCTAAACCAGGCAGCTTTAATTGATTCAACATAACTGTGTCAGTTTGGTTGAACCCATCAGTGTCAATTTGATTGAAGCTAACATCAGCAATTAGGTTGAACCTAACATTGTCGATTTGGTTGAACCTAACGGTGTCAATTTGGTTGAACCTAACGGTGTCAATTTGGTTGAACCTAACGGTGTCAATTTGGTTGAACCTAACGGTGTCAATTTGGTTGAACCTAACGGTGTCAATTTGGTTGAACCTAACGGTGTCAATTTGGTTGAACCTAACGGTGTCAATTTGGTTGAACCTAACGGTGTCATTTTGACTTAATATCAGAACACTAAACACAACTGATTTAACCAAGTTACTTTGAATCTTCTCAATTCAGTTTTGTAGGATTTACTACATTGTATTGAGCCCATTTTAAAGAACATAATATCATAGAAGCTATGTAACACAGTTGTGTGGAACCGTACGACGCAACTTTTTTAATTAAATCCAAGGAAATATTTTTTTGAGTGTAGACAAACTAATGCTAATTACTCCAACATGTGTGAATGAAACAAAACACAACTCTGAGTAGGTTTTTGATTAAAAAACATCATCATAACATGGCTTAAAGCTCATAAGAATCAGTTTACTCTTACTTGAGTAGCAAAAGGAGAAATTTAATTTGTCAACTGGACAAAAGTTTATTTGGTTGAATACGTTTCTCAGCTCATCCAAGCTGATTCTTCAGTTCTGGTCAGACGCTGGTGGACCCTGCTTATATCTGCCTGAAGGGAGGAGCTAACTACAATTAAATTACTTTGAAACTACCACACCTATTTGTTTACAGTTTCTGTTAGTTAGGTGAGTCTATTCAATATGCAGTGGGAGTGGAGTGTGGGTCTTGTTAGCAGAACCATTCAGAGCACCTCTGGACCTGACCTGCTGCTCTATTGTTTTCTTTGTTTACGACTACATACAATATAAGGCAGTGTCCACCAGCGTCTGACCAGAACTGAAGAAGCAGCTTAGATGAGCTGCGAAATGTATTCGACCAAATAAAGTTTTGTCCAGTTGACAAATTGAATTTCTCCTTTTGCCGTGGATTCAACCTAGACGACTGAGGGATTCTACAGACTCTTACTTGAGTAGTTGTTTTCCCAAATACATTTTACTATAATTTGGACCACTACTTAGTATTTCTGAGTGATATTATTTTGAAGTAACAATACTCGAAAGCAAAACAACTAAGACTGTAACATAGAAAAGCTGCTATCTCTCATAAGTTTGTCTTGGGTTAGTTCCAGCTGAATTTCACGGCCTGGTCCTACAAAACGCGCAGAGAAAATGAGGTCTGGGAAAAATACAGGAAGTGCTCCACTGTGTTTTTAAACTCCATATACCTTTACTAGAATCATGTGGATAATTTCAGCCCTGGAATTGCCAATCTCTACTGAGAAAATGGTAAAAGGAGCTGTTAAGTTGGAAACTACCTCTACATGACGTCACAAGGTGGAAATGAGAATTTTGAGGTTTGGTTATATAGACAGACTGATAATACAGGATTACTCAAACATGTAAACGTGTAAATGAGATAAAACACGTCAGGTCTGTTTTTGAGGAGGTAACAACATAATAACATGACTTAAAGCTCACAAGAGTCACTTTTGCATAATATAATATAGGACCTTACTTGCCTGGAAGAATCCATGACTCATCGCTGTACCAGCGGCGAGTCTGGTAACGCTTGGTCCATAATGCGCTGCCGTTGCGCGTAGACAGACAGCTAAGTGAACCAATCAAACAAAAGAAAAGAAAGAAAAGAAAGGCCTCTAGAGCTGTCAGCTGCTGTGGTTTTAAGGAATCGATGTGTTTTAGGTCATTTAAAACCAATTTTACAGCTGAATGGAAGGGACGTTGCGGGCAAAGGCGGTTGCACTGACGTCACCATCTTTGAACGAATCAGAACCGCGGAGTCCGTTGTTAACCGGGGGAGTGAGGGTGGAGCGAGGGTGTCCAAATGGTATCTCGCTGTATAGCAAATACAGAGAGACCAATTGGTCCGAAACCTGATACTGCAAAAGTCTCCAACTTCATGTCACCAAGCCGGGCCATTGAGACTCTCCAGTCCTCTCTCCTGGCGTGTAACAGTTCCATTCATGATAGTATCAGAGCATCAGGGGGGTATCCACAGGTTCGAGATGGTACATTTCCTCAACCTGTGTCACCTTCTGATGTAGACCTTCCCTAGTCGGCTCCAATGTGGTGTAAATTTACAGCTTTGGGGGATTCTTATTCGCTCCGGTGGATCAGAAACATCCCCAGGCCAATCAGAAGTCCAGCCATCAAAAATCCAATAAGTAAGTTTCCGACTTTTCCGGACAAGTTGGCTCTTCCAAACCAACATTTCTTCGTGTGTGCCAGTTTGCGTTGAGGGACCATCTTATCAATTCCATAATTTAGGATCTTGAAAATCTACTCCAACAGGAGGAACAGAGATGAAGACATGAGAGGCACACAGACATAGATCAGGCAGCTGATAAGGGAGGAAAAAGAAACACGTCCGCTCTCGACGACAGCTGGAACAGATTCATTTATTTTAATAGACAAATCATTATGTATAAATTGACACTGTGACACCCATGGATCATTATGTCATCATTTGGACATTTTAAATTGCAACATTCATCTAAAAGGACTTGCATTGTGTAACTTTTATGGTGGAGAGTCCATCAAATGCTTTTTTTTCATGGATGTGTTATTCTTTTGTCTGGAATGCTTCACAGTACAGACGCTCCTCGACATACGAACATTCGATTTACGAACATTCGGAGTTACGAACAAGGTCGAAAATTTAAAAAAAAAAGTTAAATCTTTGGGCAAAAGCGCTGTACATGTACGCAAGTGAGTTTTTGTATTTAGCGCCTATTCCGACTTCCGGGTACAGTACGTAGTACGTATTTCCGCCGCTGACGCACAGGCAGGTGCTGCGCAGCATCCCCCAAGCGTCACGCCCACTCAGTAGAAGTGTTCAGAACTTCAACTGAGTGGGTGTACTACGGTGTTACTACGGTGCGGTGTTATGAACTTTGTTGTTTTTCTTGCATGCGTACAGTAATCCAATATGGTTGGTGAAAAGCGAAAAGCTTCTAGTGGAGCTTCTGTGAAAAAGCTGCAAGCCATCTCATTTGAAAAGAAGGTGGCGATAATAAAGAAACTTGATGCTGGTGAGAAGATGGTGAATGTGGCACACGCGTACAACGTGAACCGTTCGACAATTGGTACGATATATAAACAAAAGGACCACATTATGGAGCATGTGAAAAGTGCAGCGGGTATGCAATCCACCATCATAAGCAATAAGAGAGGGAAACTCATGGAAGAGATGGAGAAACTTCTTGGTATTTGGCTCGAAAATCAGCGGCAGCGGCGTGTTCCTTTGAGCCTTATGCTGATCAGTGAGAAGGCCATATCGCTTTTTAATGACCTTAAGGCTAAGGCAGGGGAAAGTGACTGGTTTGCACGTTTTAAGAAGAGGGCAAATCTTCATCACGTGTCCGTGAGTGGAGAGGCAGCAGATAAAGCCAGCTGCCGAACACTTTCCCCAAGAGCTCAAGGAAAATAGGAGGTAAATAGGCTACACACACACACAGTCTCACACATACATTCACACACGCGCGCGCTCTCCCTCTCAGCTGACTGCGTTTGCCTCTGTGTCCCTCTCTTCTTTTTATCTCATCAGTTTTCCATATTTTTAAAAAGCATATTAGTATTATTTAGTGTTATGTATTAGTGTTATTGTGTTATTAGTGATATTACTGTTAAATGCAGTACAAATCCATATAGATAACTTATACAAGCCTTAAACATATAATAATGACTTCAACAAATTCAACTAACGAACGGGTGTCCGGAACATAACTCGTTCGTAAGTTGAGGAGCGTCTGTATGACATTAAACCTTTCTATCTTCATGGAGACCAAACCAAACCAAGTTACAGGTCAGATCTGTGGATGACAGAATGTCAGAATGAAAGTTTTTCTAGGTATTTTTGAGCTGTAAAACAATCTGTACTTGAATAAATATAAGGTAGAGCTACATCATCCACCATTAATAAAATAAATGGGATCAACGAAATCATCTGTCACCTCACTCTGCAGCTCACATTAGTTTTTCATTTGCACAAAAATGACTTTGCAACTCTGCCGAATTCTACATGTATCAAGAAAATAAAACTGAAATTGAATAAAATTTGATGCAACGCTTGTCTATTGGTCTGGTGTGTTTAATATAATATGATATCACAGATTGTTGAAGTGACATTATTGCCGGAGCCCTTGTTAATCATCCTTGGTACATCAGAAGTATTTAATAATCTGACATTACCCCAAAAACAACTCATTTCTTATTGTCTCATTATCGCAAAAAAACTGCTTCTAATGTCATGGAAGGGGCCGTCAGTACCAAGCTCTAAAATGTGGCTACAGGACCGAGCTAATACTTTGCATTTAGAGAGAATTCGATATTTGTTAAAGGATAAGCTCATGTCATTAAGAAAGTATGGCAACCGCGTATTGATTTCCTACAAGCTGTATCTATGTGAGAAACACATTTATTTTAGATATATGTACCTCCAGATGCTGTTATGTTTGTTTTCATTTCTGTCAGATTTATTTTATTTATTATTATTATTATTATTATTATTATTATTATTATTATTATTATTATTATCTATTATATATCTATTTATTCTTCTTTATAAACCAAAAACATTTACTGCTATTGATCTTGTACAATTTCAGTTGTAAATTCCTTTTGTCTCAAAAAATAAATTAATTTAAAAAAAAAAAGAAAAAGAAAAGAAAATTGGAGAAGTACAGAGCAGTGGGCATGCACCGGTGGCAGTGAAAACAGGTACTGTAGATCGACAAAATGCCGAAAGACTCAAACTCGCACAAATTAGTCCAAATACAATTCTTCTGGTGAGTAAATAGTGAGGGGAAACAATTATGACATGGTTTAAAGCTCTGAAAAGTCGATTTTGCATTATAGATCTGCTTAAATTTGTAAATACAAATCTACAAATCTTGAATAAACACAGGTCCAAACCCTTTTCACTGAATAGTAAAGAGCTTTTGCAACAAATGTTTTCTTTCGCTCACACACTTCATATTCTCACAGTCCAAAATTCTCTGGTAAATTGTAATCCACAGACTAAACAACAGCGTTCAACCTAAGTGGAGGGTTTTGCAGGAGACATGCTACAGCTGTCACTCCAATCACAGCCAATTTTATGCACAGGCTTGGACACAAACCACTCCCTGACCTCTGCTGACCTCTGCTGGTATGTAGTATTGATATGAGTACGAGATGTGTGTTTTTATTTTTTTTATTTTTATTTTTTTTTAATCCTAGAAAAAAATACACTTTGGCTAAGACTACATTATTTAAAAAAAAATACAGTTCCGTTAAATATACTTTTTTTTTTCGTTTTTTTTTAGTATGTAGTATTGATATGAGTACGAGATGTGTTTTTTTTTAATCCTAGAAAAAATTACACTTTAGCTACATTATTTAAAAAAAATAAACATTCCGTTAAATATGTTAAATATGTTAAATATACTTTTTTTTCAACTGTAAATCACGGTTGCCTATTTTAATGCATTTTTAATTCTGAAATCCAGAAATAAACAACTTATATAATATATAAATAAAAAAGTATCAATAAAAATGTTTAAGTAAATCTAATTTAGATTTCACCCCGGAACCTTTTTCATCAGTGCAAGTTCCTCTCCGGATGACACCTCCGTCGGACCGCTGTGTTTACATGGGGCAAACAACGTGGGTCCCTGTCAGAAAAGTTTAATTCCTAAATAAACGTCTTAAATACTCTTAAAACGTATTCATCTACTGACAACAAAATGAGTAAAAAGCGCCAAAGTGAGAACGCGGCGGAGGAAGACGTACCGGCGAAAAAAGACAAGTTTTCAGAGTTTAATGGAACTGTATTTAAAACCCTGCTGAAAGAGCCAACACAAGCGATGAAAGGTTGGTGTTGAATTCAATATTTTTGTCTGTAAAAATGGTTGCATATTATATTTTGATTGATTTCTGGATGATTTTGCAGGATTGGAGAAGTTCATATCAACAGCAAAGAAACTGCCATGCCCAGATCTGTACGATGTGGTTGAAGGATATATTAAAATTTCCATGGAGTGTGCAGAGATTTTCAGATTGTTGGAAGGAGAAACACAAGTTGAAAGTGAGGTACGGGAAACTGTCTCAATTTAACTCTTTATAATTAGTCTTGTCTACATTTCCAAAGCTCAAAATGCTCTGTTCCACCTGTAGTTTTCAAGTTAACAGCTCCTTTTTACCTTTAGGTCAGCAGAGATAGTAAATTCCATCTAAATGATTCTAGTGAACGTGTGTGGAGTTTAAAAACACAGTGGAGCACTTCCACTACCACATGACATCACAAGGTGGAACAGAGACTAAATATGCAGGGTTTGGGTGTTTAACATGCGTGAATGAAACAAACAAAACTACAGGAATCACCATTATAACAACATAGATCAGAAAATAGCGCAATATCGGCCCTTTAAATGATTGATGATTCCTTTATTATGTCATAAGAAAAATTATGTTGCAGTGATGCTTATTGATCACCTTTCAGCTGTTTAATATGTGTTTTGAAATGAATTGGCTGATGGGATTTATATTAATACTTGTTATAGTGTGATTTTCACTTATTATTCCACTTATGTGTTTGTGGTGTCTTTCAAACATACATATTGAAATATCTGTCCTGTACTCAACTACAAGAAGAAAAAGGTTTAAAAAAAATATTTAAGCTGCATAGTATACTTTTCTACATTTTACGTTTATGATTTGACTAGTAGTTATTGCTTTAGTGGATGTCCATGTGTACTAGTTTGCATTTTCAAGACTTAATTTGTACCTTAATTTGTGTCTTATAACGATTGGCAAGATGATTAAAGGTCCCATGGCATGAAATTTTCACTTTCTGAGGTTTTTGAACATTAATGTGAGCTCC
This sequence comes from Paratrypauchen microcephalus, assembly GCA_036785185.1. NCBI lineage: Eukaryota > Metazoa > Chordata > Actinopteri > Gobiiformes > Gobiidae > Paratrypauchen > Paratrypauchen microcephalus. The sequence goes on along the minus strand of JAVJIX010000244.1, from coordinate 1,161,511 downwards.
CCTACCCTGTTTAGGGCCCCCCTATGGCTAAAAGTTGCGAAATGTGTAAACTGAGCATTTTCGATCCTTTTCCGCGTTTGAAAAAAACACAGCCCAAATGGGCGATTCTGAACAAGGGAACTTTCTGACGTCACACTCGTGGAAAAATGCAAATGCAGTTCCACCCCCCGTCTGGATGTCTTCTCACCGTCTCTGGAAGAGAGTTTGGACCGCAAACGAGCTACGCAATGCGAGATGCGTTTTTTTATTTGCTTGGAGACACGTGAGAGTGTTTCCAGGCTTGGATGTCCTTTTTCCAAGCCTCTGAACCTCTGAAACAGCAGTGGTTTAATTTTATTTTCTGTGGAAATGTGTTTTTTAATGCAACTCGTCTCATATCTTCCTCCGCGCTTACACACACCGAAGTGGGGCCAGCCCACATCGCACCGCTAAAACGAGGAACCAGCGGCGCATTTGGCCCCACCCCACCCGCTGTACTGGCCTGTCTCTGTCCTCCTCATTTGCATTCAAGCAACAACGCCCAGAATAAAGTGTTAAAGAGAGATATTTATGACTCTGACTGTCTTCATGAGGCTTTCTCATGCATTGAGACTTGATTTTGAAGAAGGATTCATTTACAGTATTAGGGAACCATTAAAGGGATATGCCAACCCCTGGTCAAACTTGGGCATCTCCCCACAGCCCAGAGACTAAAATAAGTGGTGGAAAGCGTTTTCCTGGTGACCCAGCCATTGTCCGAGTCTGTCAGCACTGACCACAGCGGTAGCTGCAGCTACTCCGCGTTAGACTGGAGTCTAACGTCGCCAACGAAAGATTTCGGCCAAAAGGAATTAATTTGCTCGATGCTTTTCCCAATTACTTTCTGTGTAGTGCGCATTCATATCGAGTGCAAATAAATGTGCAGATCAACACGGAAAGCTTGACTTGGTCATTTTGGAGTGGGAACTATTTTTCAGTGCGGAAAAAGAAAGCAGAAGCACACACCATGCTGCGTAACAGGGGAACTGCCAACCTGGTGCGTAACAGGGATTCCCCTGTCAGCATGGTGTGTGCTTCGGCTGTCTTTTTCCGCACTGAAAAATAGTTCCCACCCAAAATGACCAAAAGCGCCATAAGGCGCCATATAAAAGCATCAAGAAGTATCATGTCCTGGGATCTTTAATGCGTTTCCTTTAGGGATGCAAATTATCGGTTAATTCATTAACTGATAGTTGATTGACCTTATCGATCGATTAACGATTAACTGATAAGCGGCGTTTTTCACCTGAATTTTAGTGTTTCAATAGGGTTTTTAAGAATATAAGCTATAGTATACATAACACTGAGTCAAAAATATATCATTGTATTATTATATTGTATATTCCTCAATTAATTATTCCTTAGTAAAAAGCAGACAAATGTATTGATGCTGAATAACAAAATACAGTAATCCCTCGCTCTATCCAATTTTTTTTTTTTTATAGTGTAACATTTTTTTATAGTGTAACATTGTGTTCTGTCCTGATTGGCTAAGAGACTAGACCAGGACTGAACGTGGACTGGACCAGGTCTGAACCAGGTCTGGACCTGGACTGGACCTGGACTGGACCGGGACTCGACCGGGTCTAGACCTGGACTAGACCGGGATTAAACCACCACGTGCCCCTGCTGGTTTCGCCGCGGCCCGCGCCCCGAGCCGCAGGCCAGCCGTGCGGGGCTCGGAGCGCGGAGCGCGGGCCGCGGCGAAACCAGCAGCAGTGGCACGCATTCCGGGTTCGCCTCGCGCGTACACCCGGGGCTGCTGAGCAGTGCCGTTGGCGCCTGCGGTCTGCTGTGAGTCGAGCTTGGCACAGCGCGGTTGGGCGTGTCCGCGGTTAGCGGTTAATTACAATTAATGCATTTTGATCGACCAACGTCTTAATCGACAATTAACCGTTAATCGATTAATTGTTGACATCCTTAGTTTCCTTATATTGTTGGGTTTCAGATGACATGACACTCTGTAAGCCAATGATATTTTACACAGATAGGGGGCAGCTACACGTAATATTTTTGAAATGCAGATTTCTATTGTAATACAGTGACTTTCTTGGGTTTTGTCAATAATAGAAATGATCAAGTTCAATATTTGTTAATTTATCTTTTGCATATTTCATGGCAAAGTACAATGTTAAAAGTGAAAACTGGCAGAGTTTTATCACATATTTGATTGAATATTTCCACCATTTTGTAATACCATTGTAAAAAATAAATACATTTAAAAAAGTGTATTTGTTTGCACAGAGAAGAGGTTGAACTTTGTGCCAGTTTTTTTTTTAAATTACAGACACATAATTTTGGTTTTAAGAGTTAATTTTAGCATATAAATTTGACCTGTCCAGCTCAGTTTCAGTGTTTGTTTTAATGTTATTTTTTTTTTCTATTTGTATTAATTGATGCATATCTTTATTGTTTACTCTCTCTTTTACTTTAGTTGATATTGATTTTTGAGAGCCTGGAGATGATTCTGCTGAGAACTGCCAGCGACCTCACTCATTTCAACACGGTGGGAAATGCCATCGTGAAGAAGACCGTTTCCAGCCATATGAAGATCCTCCTGGGTTCTCTGCACTCCAATAATTACAGGTTTTTGGACTAGAACGCCTCATAGTATTTAAATCAGTTGGCTGTTTGTGCGTTTGTTGTTTATTTCCCCTATTTTTCCTCCACGGTAGATTTGTGCGCCAGTGCTTAAATTTCCTGTCTGCCTTGGTGGCTCAGGGCCCAGAAGCTGCCAGAGAAGTTTTAAGTCACAGTCATGTTTACAAGACGATGTCCGGTTTGGCAAAAAGGAGAGATAAGCAGGTTAGGGCCGAATTGATAATGTTTTGGTTGTCGTTTTTTATAACTGCGGTTTCTTATTGAAATGCTGTGTCCTACTTTAGGGGAAACCAGATGTCCGCATGGCCTTTATCCAATTTGTATTGTCATTTTTGGTCTCTGGAGACAACGCCACAGTCGGGCACATACTTGAAGTAAAAGGTAAATAAATGTCATTACTGCTGAAGATAAATGTACACGCTTTTCCTTTTTTTTTCTCCAAAGATGTGTAGTTTGAGTCCCAGTCATATCTGTATTAGAGCTGGGAATTACAGGGTCCTTCACAATATGATACACAATACAATAGTATCACGATATGGCAGATGCTTCTGTGTTAAACCAGCACTTGTGCAAATTTAATATGAAATACATCTATTTTAATCATCAAAACAGTAAATATGTCAAGTGTATTGCTAAAACAAGTTTCCTTCACTAAAATAAACAACAAAATGATCACAAAAAAGCAAAAAAAAAAAACAATATATAAACAGCTTTCCACAATAACTGTCAAATTTTGTATCATGATATACCGATATTTTAATATATTTGCACACCCCTTATCTCTATGATGATGGGCAGGCGAATTAGCAAATAAGAAAAAAAAAAAGTTTTTATTAAAAACATGGTGGTTTAGATGTAAAAAAAAAACAAAAAAACATTGCAGACTTGTAAGTTTAAAGGAGTTTGGTATTTTTCTAAATGCCATCCATTCTTACGGGGTCGCGGGGGCAGGAACTCCCAGACTTCCCTCACCCCGGACACTTCGTCCAGCTCCTCCGGGGGAACCCCAAGGCGTTCCGAGGCCAGCCGAGAGACATAGTCCCTCCAGCGTGTCCTGGGTCTTCCCTGGGGCCTCCTTCCAGTGGGACATGCCCAGAACACCTCCCGAGGGAGGCGTCCAGGAGGCGTACGGAACAGATGCCCCAGCCACCTCAACTGGCTCCTCTCGACGTGGAGGAGCAGCGGCTCTACTCCGAGCTCCTCCCATGTGACTGAGCTCCTCACCCTATCTCTAAGGGAGCGCCCAGCCACTCTCATTTCGGCCGCTTGTATCCGCAATCCTCAGTAATCAGTTCTGGGTAATGTCCTTTTGGTCATTACCCAGAACTCATGACCGTAGGTGAGGGGAGGAACGTAGATTGACGGTAAATCGAGAGCTTTGCCTTTCGGCTCAGCTCCCTCTTCACCACAACGGTCCTGTACAGCGACCGCATCACTGCCGACGCTGCACCGATCCGCCTGTCAATCTCACGCTCCATCCTCCCCTCACTCGTGAACAAGACCCCGAGATACTTGAGACTTGTTCCAAATGATGGATGACCAGTGAGCTTTTTCCCTCTTTGATTCACTGAAATAGACAGGATTTCACTCTGGATTTACCAAAATATTCTAAGTACTGTATATCCTGTTCAAGCAAAATATTTCAATACACTGTCATGGATAGAATTGCCCAGCTTCCCCTGTGCTTTAAAGTTTCATAAACCAGCGTGTTAATACAGGAGGCATATTTGAGATGAAGGTTATAAAGATGGTCACTAATCTCATTCTACCTTAACTGAAATCTTATACATGATAATCACAATTTAAAACCACCACAAAGGCAATTTTCTTTTTATATTTAATGGTGTAAACATGTATTTAGCATCCATATCACTGTTTTTACCATTATGATTACTTGACATCTTCTTTGAATAGAATTTCTGCCGGAGATCCTGAACACAGGTCTGAAAGAGGACAGGCTGTCTGTTGTTAACCTGATTTTGACTACACTCAAGAGCAGAGTGAGTAAACACCTTTTGAATATATCAGGACTATAAACGTAAACAACATGTAACCCTGTATTTGTCTCTTTGCAGGTCGTTCTGAACAAAGGCGTCAGTAAAACTCAGAAGGTGCGCTTCTTCACAGCCGCCGTTTTGGCAAACTTGGCCTCGCTTTATAAATGGAACGGGATTGTCGACGCTGAGGAAGACTCTGTATGTTGATTTTTAGACTTTTACTTAGACTTAGATAAACTTTATTTATCCACAAGGGAAATTATTTGCACACAGCAGCTCGCACATCACAATATAATATAATAACAAAGAGCAAAAATGTAAATGTATTAATAAAGTATCAAAAATAGCAAGAGACTGGTGCCAAATAAAGCGTTGTTATATAAAGGTATGTGTCCACTCTTCAAAGGCTGTTATGGACGAAGAACACAGGTGCATTTTATTGATGGCATTTTGAATGCACAGAGATACTGTGATGAGATCCTGAGGCCCATTGTTGTGCCATACATCCATGAACATCACCTCATGTTTCAGCAAGATAATGCACGGCCCCATGTTGCAAGGATCTGTACTAGGGATGTCAATAATTAATCGATTAACGGTTAATTGTCGATTAAGACGTTGGTCGATCAAAATGCATTAATTGTAATTAACCGCTAACCGCAGACATGCGCACCCGCGTGGTCATGAAACAAGGCAACCGCGCTGCGCCAAGATCGACTCACAGCCGACCGCAGGCGCCAACGGCACTGCTTAGCAGCCCGGGTGTACGCGCGAGGCGAGATCGAACCCGGAATGCGTGCCACTGCTGCTGGTTTCCGCAGCAGCAGTGCTGCGGTTCCCGGATGCGTGCCGCCCCGAGCCCCGCGCCCCGACCCCTGCGCGGCTGGCCTGCGGCTCGGAGCGCGGGGCGCGGCGAAACCAGCACGCGCCCCAGTGGTTTAATCCTGGTCTAGTCCAGGTCTAGTCCAGGTCTAGACCCGGTCGAGTCCCGGTCCAGTCCAGGTCCAGTCCAGGTCCAGACCTGGTTCAGACCTGGTCCAGTCCACGTTCAGTCCTGGTCTAGTCTCTTAGCCAATCAGGACAGAGCACAATGTTACACTATAAAAAAATGTTTACACTATAAAAAAAAAAATTGGATAGAGCGAGGGATTACTGTATTTTGTTATTCAGCATCAATACATTTGTCTGCTTTTTACTAAGGAATAATTAATTGAGGAATATACAATATAATAATACTATGATATATTTATGACTCAGTGTTATATATACTACAGCTTATATTCTTAAAGACCCTATTGAAACACTCAAATTCAGGTGAAAAACGCCGCTTATCAGTTAATCGTTAATCGACCGATAAGGTCAATCAACTATCAGTTAATGAATTAACCGATAATTTGCATCCCTAATCTGTACACAATTCTTGGAAGCTGAAAATGTCCCAGTTCTTGCATGGCCAGCATACTCACCGGACATGTCACCCATTGAGCATGTTTGGGATGTGCTTGACCGGCGTATACGACAGCGTGTACCAGCTCCCACTAATATCCAGCAACTTCGCACAGCCATTGAAGAGGAGTGGACCAACATTCCACAGGCCACAATTGACAATCTGATAAACTCTATGCGAAGATGATGTGTTGCACTGCATGAAGCAAATGGTGGTCACACCAGATACTGACTGGTTCTGAGTCCCCAGACCCCCAATAAAGCAAAAAAATGCACATTTCGGGGTGGCCTTTTATTGTGGGCAGTATAAGGTACACCTGTGCACTGGTCATGATGTCGGATCGGCATCTTGATGTGGCGCACCTGTGAGGTGGGGTGGATTGTCTCGGCGGGGCAGAGGTGCTCGCTGTCACACATTTGGACAGATTTGTGAACAATGTTTGAGAGAAATGGTAGTGTTGTGTATCTGGAGTGAATTTTGGATCTTTGGGTCCATCTCAGGAAAAATGGGAGCAAAAACAAAAGTGTTGCGTTTATATTTTTGTTGAGTATAGATAAAAATAGTGGTGGACAGGAGGTTATTTGTTACATAAGGGTGAGTTGTTGTTGTACAGTTGTAGGGAGTATTACACTGGTCTGCAAACTTTTGGACTCGATCCGCTTCCGAGATAAAAGTGGTTAAATCTCATTTCTGTTGTTAAAATGAATTGAAAATCAATTGATAACTGCTGGTTAGCTAATGTATTCAAGATATGTAATGATATAATAATAATAATTATATATATTATATATATTAATATAATGTTAAAACTCTCGGCATATTAAACTGAATGTATGTGAATGTGCAGACTTATTGTCTTATTTTGCATAAATTTCCTATTTTGACCCACTACTATATCTTGGAAACTATAGCCAATCAGCACTTCTGACTTACTTTTCTTTATTAGTGACCAAGAAAAATTTCACTACTTTTGTTCCGGAAGCATTTTGCTTGTAGACCAGTGTAATCTGTTACATAAGGGTGAGTTGTTGTACAGTTGTAGGAAGTATTTTCTCCTGTCCCGCTATAGCAGACCTGGGCATTATACAGCTCTGGGGCCACATACAGCCCCTTGGTTGACTCTGATCGGCCCGTTTAAGCTCATTTGGAATTACAAAATAAACATTTTATAATTTTACCTCATGCATGGACTTAGCTGCATTGCTTTTTTTTTTTTAGAAATTTTTTTTATGACCTTTTTTGTACGGCAGTCTCACTTTTTCCTTGCCTAGTCATTACATATACTCTTACCAGTCTCACGAGCACATCAAAATGCTATTTACTGCTTTTTATAAAGAAATACAATTAATATTACACATTTTGGCCCGGCCCTCCACAATATTTTCTGTTTCTCATGTGGCCCCATGGAAAAAATAATTGCAGTGGGTGAGCAGGAGTGTCCATGATGGAGAGCAGTTTGTCCAGTACACTTTTACATACCTGATTTGTCTGTAAATGTGTTTGTTTCTTTCTTGTCTGTCTGTGGTCAGATGGAGGAGGACTCGCAGCAGAGCGGAGCTTCACTGGTCCGGACTCAGGTCCACGGCTTTCTTCTGGACCTGTGCTGCTCTCGTAAACATGGCATTAGCTTTCATGATCATAGCTTTGGAACCGCTGGCAGGTAAGGAAAACAAAGAGCTTTTGAGTAGTACTTTTTACACAATACAGGTTTATTGATTTGAATATAGAGCAGTTTGCAGTTTACTTTCAGTTGCACACAATCACCACAAGTATTATTTTCTTCATGCTTCTTAAATTAGACATATGTTAATGTAAAATCACAACTTTCTTCGTGCCTCATTGGCCAGAGTTAAGTTTTCTGTTTATGTACATTTGTTTTATGATGATTAAGATGTTACAAATACAAATCAAACTTCACAGCGATTGGTTAAATCCGCCTGTCATGATAGTGGCTGATCAATGGTGCTTTGGAATAGTAGTGTGTAGGGCTGGGTGGTATACTGCATCATACCGAATACCGGTGTTTTTTTAAATGATATGGATTTTTCATATATCCCAATACCGGTGAGTGTGTGCGTTCAAAAAGTCGGGAACACAGAGCGGCAGAACGTGGCGCCGCAGGACATCGTTTGAGAGGGGGACTGTTTTGCAGTGACGTGAGAGCGGTGGAAGCTCAGTGTGTATTGAGCGGTGAACAACATGGACGGAGAAAATGTTACAGACACAGAGGAACTTATACCGAAAAGAGGAGCCATGTCAGTCGTGTGGAAATACTTCGGCTTTAAAAAATCTGGCGCCGATCAAACGACCGTATTCCGTAAATGTTGTCGGGCTAAAGTCGTAGCCGCAGGAGGCGACACGAGCGATCTGCTTCACCACCTCCGTCACAAACATGTCCTGGAATATGAAGAGTGCACGAAACTAAGATCTGCACCCTCTTCCACATCTGCAGGGAACTTCAAGTCGGCGCCGCGACACAAAACGCCACTCAGACATCACTCAAAGACGCGTTCACTAAGGGGACTGCCTACGAAAGAAAAGCAAACAGTGGAACGATATTACCAACGCTCTTACTGTCCACTTCGCCAAAGACATGGAACCACTACATGAAAAAATATACCATCAAATATAGGGGTGTGCAAAATAATCGTCATGACAATGCATCGCGATACTTTCACAATATACTGCATCGATTCTTGATGCCAAAAATCGATTTTTATTCATTAATAATTTAATATTTAATTATTTATTGAAAGCACAGTGGAGCACTTCCTGTATCACCACATGACATCACAACATTATTACAGAGCAGAAAATAGTCTAAGATCGGCTTGTTTACATGTGTTACTCTAGAGCTGGAAACCTGGTCCTCCTGCAGTTCCTGGTGGGGCTGAAGCATGCTCCGGAGGACGACCTGGTGGCAGAGCTGGTGGTGAACGTCCTGAAGGCCAGTCCTGATGTCCTATCCAGATATTTCAAAGAGACGCAGCACGCTTACACCCCTCGCCCCATGAGCACCTGGCAGGACCACGTCAACCTCATGAAGAAGGTAACTGGCAGTACAACTACAAGTCCTGTGTCAATGAGAGGGTGAAATACTGCAGATGAGTCACATTTAAAGGCTTTGTACCTGATTTTTACTGTCTTAACTTATCTTTAACATGAAAAAAAAGAGTTTGCTGTGGTCCAAAGTTATTCCTCGCTGACCTTATGTATTCTGAGCATCCTCATTCACCGCAATTAAGTGTTTTTCACAACTTTCTGAGACCAGAGTTTTGCCATGACAGTGTGGCTATTAGCAACTACCATGCTAACACACACTTCCTGATTATAAAGTGCATAATAAAAAAAGCACATAACAGACTTATTTTGACCTCAAGAGCTGCTTATACAATATATCTGCAATGGGGTAAGACAAACTTTGCAGACGATGAGAGGATGAGGAGAGCAAAGGGGACGATGAGAGGATGAGGAGAGTGAAGGGGAAGATGAGAGGATGAGGAGAGTGAAGAGGAAGATGAGAAGATGAGGAGAGTGAAGAGGAAAATGAGAGGATGAGGAAAGTGAAGGGGACAACTAGAGGATGAGGAGGGTGAAGGAGTCGATGAGGATGAGGAGAGTGAAGGAGTCGATGAGAGGATGAGGAGAGTGAAGGAGTCGAGAGGATGAGGAGAGTGAAGGGGACAACGAGAGGATGAGGAGAGAGAAGGAGAGGAGAGGAGGAGGAGAGTGAAGGGGACGACGAGAGGATAAGGAGAGTGAAGGGGACGATGAGGAGAATGAAGGGGACGATGAGAGGATGAGGAGAGTGAAGGGGAAGATGAGAGGATGAGGAGAATGAAGGGGACGACGAGAGGATGAAGAGAATGAAGGGGATGATGAGAAGATGAGGAGAGTGAAGGGGACGATGAGAGGATGAGGAGAGTGAAGGGGACGAGAGGATGAAGAGACAAGAGCGAAGTTAGGTCTTCCAGGCTGAATTTACACCTGCTCCATTTGTTTTTATGACTACTGTCTCTGATCTTTTATGAGTTGTGTTTGCTTGAAAAATGAATTTAATGAAAATTAATGATCAGTCAGTCTGGACATTTATGTATTTTCTTATTGAATTATCAGAAAAGTGATAAAAATGCCCTCACAAAGTTTGGAAATCATACGTTTGTCATGCCTTTTCACTATGATTCATAAAAACAAAAGTTGGGTGTGCGATTTTTGTTTGTTTGTTTGTTGGAAAATAATTCATCAATTTCTACTGCGGTTTACCTGAGTACCCACCCCCAAAGATTGTTTTACTGCGCGCTTACTGTAGCTGCTCGGTAATTTAAACTTTTCATTTCAGATCTATGAAGCCCAGCCAGATGTTTCCAGTGTTTTCCACAGTCAGGAGGCCATCCCCAGCAGCCGCCTGCTCAGTATGATCCATGTGCTGTCTCTGCCTCCGGTCTGTAACAAGGCCTTCTTCACACAGGGCCTCAATGTAAGACACACACTTCACTTTGGCTCGTATTATCAGAGCTTTTGGCAACATTCGGCTTTTAGTAAGAATGCACTTTTCCTGGTGGAGGGTCCGTTACCTGCTTCTCTCCATGTTAATGTGATTGTTTTGCCTGGAATGTTCCATGGTATGACTTTAAACATTTCCCTCTATAATTTATTCATTACGGGTGTTTCTACTGCTCAGGAATACAGTAGTTCCTTCTGTTAATAGGGGTGATTCTCCACAGATCTGAATGTTATGTAGCATAGTGCTCGTCTCCCTTGTGATAAACGGGTTAAATCTATACTGTGGAACATTATAGACAAAGCAATAACATTTCCATGGAGACATCAGGTGGCGGATCCTCTATTAGAAATGTTACGCACTAGTTAAGCCCTAGTGTGTAGGGACTGAAAATTGCTTTTTTTCCCTTCTTCAAAGCATGCTTGACTTATTAGAAAATGGATCCAATTGAGGCTACATTTATATGATGACTGTCTGAACAGAAGACACAAAAGTGGCGTAGCGTCTTTTTATTTTGCGTTTAGACGAGCGTTTTCGGGAGGAAATCTGCGTGCATACGGTGATGCAAAAGTGTGTGGAATTGGATTGGGTATGCATGCCAGGCGGCTAGGTGGCGCTGTGATACATTATCACTATGTCCACACGCATTCGTAGAATCTTCCTTCTTCTCATCTGCGCCGTGAAAAGCAAAACAAAACATGGCTACCAGTAGCAAAAAAAAAATTGTGTGGTCAGACGAAGAAGTTCAGCTATTGCTTCAGACCACGTTAGACTACAAAGCAACGAAGGCAACAAGGTGTGGCCTGGGAGTCCTGCCAAACAAAGTACACTGATATATGGACCGATGTGACGTAAACGCGTACGCGACGTCAGCAGATTTTACCAGAGTTTTGCGTCTTGGGCAGTGTAGACGAAAACGCTACGGTGGAGCGTATTCAAGTTTTCCACTTTGGAGGGCAGTTTCAATTTTTTGCATTTTTAAGCCCCCAAAACGCCATCCCCGTCTAAACGAAAGGCACTTCCGATAAAATATTTTGTTGTTTTTACCCGTAAGCGTTCTCGTGTAAACAGGCCCTGAGTTATGTAAATGTTATTTATCCTACAAATAATAGTTTGTATGAATAATTCTAAAATGGCTGGATACACTATTGTAAATATTAGTAAATAATTAAAAAAGATGCAGAACAGAAGCGAGTTCAAGACTGTAATTAATCAAGAATAATCACATCTCAAACATCTGAATCATTTTTCAATCACAACAGAACACTGATAAACCCAGTCTCCAGGCCCAATCTCCCATGGAGCATTATCAGCCCCATTATTCAACATAATTAATCAACATAAATCTCCTGTCTTCCTGTCCAGCTCCCTAACACAGCGGTGCAGCTCACCACCTTCTCAGTGATGATATTCATACTGAAGCGAGCCCACACAAACCTGCTGCAGCTCCAGGAGAGGGCCCTGCGCAACTCCGCAGACGTGATGAGTGCAGACAACACGGCCGACCTGATCCAGCGCTACAGGGAGAGCCTCAGCAAAGTACAAGAACCACTGTTATTAGCGCTAATGCTTTTGATATCCAAGAGGCTGAGGGACATGTGTATTGTTCTCTTTTAGGTTTTACCAGACATGACGACCATTGTTGGAAAATGGCAGGCCCTGAGTAAGAAGGACAAAGGAGCGAGTGATGCAACAAAAACAGAGAAGAAGGACAAGGACAAGGAAGAAGGACAAGGTAACACAAATATTTTTATAACCTAAAACAAACAGCAATCAATTTTGTGTGTAATTACAGACCTGTTTACACGAGGACGCTTACGGGTAAAAACAACAAAATATTTTATCGGAAGTGCCTTTCGTTGAGACCAGGGGGATTAAACTCATTTTGGTCCGGGGGCCGTATCCAACCTACTTTGATCCCAAAGGGGCCGGATCAGAAAACTCATGGCAAATATACCCCAAAAATAGCAATAAGTCCAAATATTTATCCAGAGAAACACAAATCTATTGCAGAAGTCTTTTTTATTTGATTAACTCTTTCTTTTACAAAATATTATAATGAACAACCAACTTTAAGAAAAATGCAGTTTCAACACAAGCATACAGGTTTCCCATTCACCTCCTCAATAAACAGGAATTAGTCAATTTTTCTTGGAAAATCCTGCACTCGGTGTCCACTTTTCTCATTTTTGACATTTTGCTGATGAGGGTGTCACGGTCAACAGTCAAAATTATCGTCCTTTAAAGGGATATGCCACCCCCAGGTCAAATTTGGGCATCTCCCCACAGTCCAGAGACTAAAATAAGTGGTGGAAAGCGTTTTCCTGCTCACCCAGCCATTGTCCGAGCCTGTCGCCACTGACCGCCGCGGTATCTGCAGCTACTCCGCCTTAGACTGGAGTCTAACGTCGCCAGAGAAAGATTTCGGCCAAAAGGAATTAATTTGCTCGATGCGTTTCCCAATTACTTTCTGTGTAGTGCGCATTCATATCGAGTGCAAATAAATGTGCAAATCAACACGGAGAGCTTGCCTTGGTCATTTTGGGTGGGAACTATTTTCCAGTGCGGAAGAATACAGCCGAATCACGCACCACGTTGTGCAACAGGGGAACTCCCTTCCCGGTGCGTAACTGGGATTCCCCTGGCAGCGTGCCAGCGTACACAGAAAGTAATTGGGAAACGCATCGAGCAAATGAATTCCTTTTGGCCGAAATCTTTCTCTGGCGCCGTTAGACTCCAGTCTAAGGCGGAGGAGCTGCAGATACCGCGGCGGTCAGTGGCGACAGACTCGGACAATGGCTGGGTGAGCAGGAAAACGCTTTCCACCACTTATTTTAGTCTCTGGACTGTGGGGAGATGCCCAAATTTGACCTGGGGGTGGCATATCCCTTTAAGAGCGTTTGGAAAGAGGCGAGTCTTCATTTGTGCTGCTCTGGTGGGAGGGGCCACGCACAGAGGCACCGGAGACGCTGCTATGCTAAACTGCGCAGAAAATTACCAATATTTTAATAGAAAATTAATATTATTTTAATAGAAAATGTAAATATAATTAAAATATGTTAATAGAAAGTCAGCTGAGGGCCAGATTAAAGGTCTTGGAGGGCCGGATCTGGCCCCCGGGCCGCATGTTTGACACCCCTGGTTTAGACGGTGACAGCGTTTTGGGGGCTTAAAAACGCAAAAAACTGAAACCGCCCTCCAAAGTGGAAAACTTGAATACGCTCTGCCGTAGCGTTTTCGTCTACACTGCCCAAGACGCAAAACTCTGGTCAAATCTGCTGACGTTGCGTACACGTTTACGTCACATCGGTCCATATATCAGTGTATTGTTTGGCAGGACTCCCAGTCCACACCTTGTTGCCTTCGTTGCTTTGTAGTCTAACGTGGTCTGAAGCAATAGTTGAACTTCTTTGTCTGACCACACAAATTTTTTTTGCTACCGGTAACCGTGTTTTGTTTTGCTTTTTGTGGCGCAGAAGGAAGATTCTACGCATGTGCGCGGACATAGTGATAATGTATCACAGCACCACCTAGCCGCCTGGCATGCATACACAATCGAATTCCACACACTTTTGCGTCACCGTATGCAGGCACATTTCCTCCTGAAAACGCTTGTCTAAACGCGGAATAAAAAGTGAAGACGCGACGCCACTTTTGCATCTTCTGTTCAGACTGTCATCACATAAATGTAGCCTAAGTGAGTGAGTGACTGGAGGAAGGACCAGTGGTGCAGATTGGCAGCCTCGCTCTGACAGTCTACTCCAGGGCAGCCATGACTACAGTAGTACCCTCACCAGGTGTGGACAGAATGAATAATGTAACGTCTTTGTGTGTCCAATCCCTGTATAAAGCCTTATTATTGAATTATCTAAATATAAAGAATAATCTTTGACATTCTGATATGTCATTGTTAATATTAATATTGTTTCATGTATGTTTTTTCAGTTCCAGAGACAGCAGAGGTGATTTTACTCAAAGCTCTGATCCTTCAGGTCATTTGTCTGTATCAGAAAGTGGTGCCACATTTGGTAGCACAGTGCAAGTTTGACTTCAGCAAACTCATCAAAGGTACTCTCTCACATTTGAAGGTTCGCTCTGTTTCATGCTATACGATACATTATTTTTACCTTCAGGGATCTTGTCTGAGAAGGGCCTAAAGGAGGAAGTCCCCCCAGTTCTGCAGTACCACATCCTGCAGCTGGCCCTAGAGCTCCCCTCCAGCAAGTTCTCCTGGTTCCGGTTTCAGGTGAGCGCCACTGACCTGTAGCACAAGTAGTACAGTTAACAGGATTGTATTTGTACCAGCAAGTATGAAACGGTTATTTAAAATCACACGCATATATGAATCTTTTAGGAAGCTGCTGACAGTGAGTCCGCGTCCTCAGAGAAGTCCGTCCTCTATCAGATTTTGAACATGTTTGTGAGCAGCAGCACGAGCCACCTGAAGACCTCCACGAAGCAGCTGGTTCTTAAGGTGGGTGAGCCAGGCATTGATATCACTTGTCTGCAAGCAAAATGCTTCCGGAACAAAAGTAGGGAAATTTTTCTTGGTTTAGGTCACTAATAAAGAAAAAGTAAGTCAGAAGTGCTGATTGGCTATAGTTTCCAAGATATAGTATTGGGTCAAAATAGGAAATTTATGCAAAATAAGGCAAAAACGGTAGTTTATCAGAAGGTACAGTGTGTCTACAAGCAACCAGTTCTATCTGAAAGCCTGTCTGCACCTTCACATACATTCATTTTAATATGTCTACAGTTTTAACATCAAATATTTTTGGATTTCACATCAGAGAGATGCCTCGAAATTGTGTGCACCTGATGTCTTAAGATATTTCTTGTTTATTTCTTGACAGATATAGACGTGCAAGTTGAATATTTTCAAAATATAAATATTATTTTTAAGCAAAAATGCCTAAATCTATTGTATAAACAGATGCGATTTTGATGTATTCAAGATATTTAATGATAATTAAATATCTTGAATACATTAGCTAACCAGCACAGTTATCAATTGATTTTCAGTTTACCTTATCAATATAAATGAGATGTAGCCACTTTTATCTCAGAAGCAGATCGAGTCCAAAAATTTGTAGACCAGTGTACTTAAAGGTGCATTGCGTAACTTTTCTGGTGGAGGGTCCGTCAAATGCTTTTCTCTACGGAGATGTTCCTCCTTTGTCTGCAGTGTTTCACAGTATGCTATTAAACCTTTTTATCTTCATGGAGACCAAACCAGGCCAAGTTACAGGTCAGATCTGTGGAGAGGCGACCCTGCTCACAGTCAGAATATCTGTTTTTCTAGGTATTTTTGAGCTGTAAAACCACCTGTAATTGAATAAATGTAAAGTAGAGCTGATTAATGTCGTGCTGTGGAACATTCCAGCCAGAGCAATAACATCGCCATAGAAAAACAAGCAGCTGACAGGACCCCCCAACCGAAAAGTTACACAGGGCACCTTTAATTTGATTAATCTGTTAAAGTACTATTGAATCTCTGTACTAAATAAAGACATACTGTTTTCCTTCCTTTGGTCCAGGTCCTGAAGGACAGTGGTGTGTTTGAATACACCTGGACTGAGCTGGAGCTGTGGCTTGACCAGCTCAATGCCCTCGAGCCACGTCAACGGGAAACTGTCATCCATTTTCTTGAAAAAGTAACGTTTCACTTGTAAGATGACCTTCAAGCATATACGTTATAAATTAACACTGTACATTCGCTCTGTGTCTATAGGTGCTGGTGAAGCTGGTCTCCTCCTCTCATGTGTACACCGACAAAGTGGCCAGTCTGGTCCAGGAGGCAGCTTATGTCCAGGCCAACCTCAGCGGACAGGAGGGGGACGCAGCTAGTATACCAGTCTCTCATATAGACGGTAAAGAAAAACACAAGCTTAAACGTGCACTGTGTAACTTTTCGGTTGGGGGAATGTCACATAATAATGGAATAATTAATGGAAGCTTTATTGTTATTGTAAACAACAAGATGAGATGGAAATGGACGGGTCACATCTTCCCCCTGTCAGGACAAGACGGACCTAAAAGATCCCATGACATGGTACTTCTTGATGCTTTTATATGGCGTCTTAGTGGTTTCCTAATACTGTAAAGGAATCCTTCTCCCAAATCAAGCCTCAGTGCATGAGATAGCCTACTGAAGACAGAGTCATAAATATGTCTCTGAAACGCTTTTTTCTGGGCGTTGTTGCTTGAATGCAAATGAGGAGGTCAGAGACGGGCCAGGGCAGCGGGTGGGTTGTGGCCAAATACCACGCTGTTCCCACTTCCGTGTTTTAAGCTCTTAGGAAGATATGATACGCATCCCATTAAAAAAACAAATTTCTACAGAAAATAAAATTAAACTACTGCTGTTTCAGAGGTTCGGAGGGCCGGATAAAGGACATCCGAGCCTGCAAACACTCTCACGTGCCTCCAGGCAAAAAAAAAAAAAAAAAAACGCATTTCGTAGATTGTTTGCGGTCCAAATTCTCTGGGCGTGATTTCCAGAGATGGGGTGGACATCCAGACGGGGGGTGGAAACCTTTCTGCAAGTGTGACGTCAGAAAGTTCCCTTGTTCAGAATCGCCCCTTTGGGCTGTCTTTTGTTCAAATGCAGAAAAGGATCGCAAATGCTCAGTTTACACATTTCGCAACTTTTAGCCATGGCGGGGCCTAAACAGGGTCGGGGAGCTCACATTAACGTTCAAAAACCTCAAAGTGAAAATTTCATGCCATGGGACCTTTAAAGCAGCCAACATGGGGCGCTAACATCGCACCTGTCTCATCAGCGATACAAGAACATGAACATAGCAGGAGATGCAGATACAACAATAGTAACATACACATCCAGCATACACAAGTGGAACGGTTTACACATGTTTTTTTTTTTTTGGAAAACATTACGGGGGGGAATACAGAGAAATATTTGACAAACTGAGGAGGAGGACTATGTAAGAAGGTTCCACAGCATGACATTAAACAGATCTACCTTATATTTATTCAGTTACAGGTGGTTTTATAGCTCAAAAATATCTTTAAAAAACAGGCATTCCGACTCACAAATCCGAGGTCTCCTTTGACTTGGTCTGTTTTGGTCTCCATGAAGATAGAAATGCTAAATGCCATACTATGAAACATTCCAGACAAAACAATAACACCTCCATGAAGAAGAGCATTTCACAGACCCTCCACCAGAAAAGATACATAATGCACCTTTAAATAATGACATAAAAATTGTTAAGCGTTAAGTCATGGTATGAATTCAGCAAAAATACAAGCATTAAATGGAATTAAATATAAAAAAGCTCACATTTATACACACTCTGTTACATGAAATTCCATCTCTGCTGTAGACATTTTCTTACATTACTGTATATTATTTGAATGTCTTGTAAAAATATATTCTGAATTGTCATGTTCTCTCTTTGCAAATGAGTTTGTTATAAGATAAGATAAGATAAGATAAGATAAGATATGCCTTTATTAGTCCCACAGTGGGGAAATTCCAGTGTTGCAACGCACAGATCAAGAACAGCAGGAAAAAGTAACATGCAATATAATAAATAAATAAATAATGGCCTAGGATAATTTTAAAACTATACCTAAAAATAGACTCTGGATTATAGGTGAATATTTGTAAGTGCAGATACGTTGAATGACATGTTAACATTGTTCGTTGTACAGTCTGACAGCAGCAGGAAGGAAAGACCTGCGAAACCTCTCCTTCACACAGCGAGGGTGAATCAGTCTGTCACTGATGCTGCTCTCCAGAGCCGACAGAGCGTCCTGCAGGGGGTGAGACTCATGGTCCAGCATAGAGGTGACCTTAGCCAGGACCCTCTTGTCCCCCACCTTCTGCACTGAGTCCAGAGGACAGCCCAGGACAGAGCTGGACTTCTTGATGACCTTGTCCAGCCTCTTCTTCTCCCTCTCTGTGATGCTGCTGCTCCAGCAGACCACACCGTACAGGATGGCTGATGCCACCACAGAGTCATAGAAGGTCTTCAGGAGTGGCCCTCTCACTCCAAAGGACCGTAGTCTCCTCAGGAGATAGAGCCGACTCTGGCCCTTCCTGTACAGTGCGTCTGTGTTATGAGTCCAGTCCAGCTTATTGTTCAGATGAACACCCAGGTACTTGTAAGAGTCCACTCTCTCAATGTCCCTTCCCTGGATGTTCACTGAGGGGGCAGTAGAGTGGCGTCTGCGGAAGTCCACCACCATCTCCTTGGTCTTCCCTGCATTGATGATGAGGTGGTTCCGCTGACTCCAGTCCACAAAGTCCTGTATTAGTCCTCTGTACTCCCCATCATCGTCATCCTTGATGAGACCAATGATGGCAGAGTCATCAGAGAACTTCTGCAGGACACAGCTGTCCGTGTTGTGTCTGAAGTCTGCAGTGTAGAGGGTGAAAAGAAAGGGCGCGAGGACAGTGCCCTGGGGCGCCCCCACACTGCAGGTCAGGAGGTCAGACACACAATTCTTGGCTCTCACAAACTGGGGCCGGTTTGTGAGGTAGTCCAGAATCCAGTCTGCCAGGTCACAGACCACACCGGCGGTCTCCAGTTTGTCCCTGAGGAGCAGTGGCTGGATGGTGTTGAAAGCACTGGAGAAGTCAAAGAAGAGAATCCTCACAGTGCTGCCGGGGTTCTCCAGGTGAGACAGTGAGCGATGCAGCAGGTAGATGACGGCATCCTCCACTCCGATGCCAGGCCGGTACGCAAACTGCAGCGGGTCCATCGCTGAGCTCACGGTGGAGCGGAGGTGGCCAAGGACCAGTCTCTCCAGTGTCTTCATCAGGTGGGATGTTAGAGCCACCGGCCTGAAGCTGCTGAGGTCTTTAGCGTGCGGTGTCTTAGGCACTGGTACCACACAGGAGGTCTTCCAGAGTTGTGGCACCACCCTCAGCTTAAGGCTCATGTTGAAGACATGCTCCACAACTCCGCACAGCTCGTCTGCACAGGACTTAAGGAGCCTGGAGTTGATGCCGTCTGGTCCTGCTGCCTTCCTCGGTCTAATCTTCTTGAGCTCCTGTCTCACCTGGGCTGTAGAGAATGACAGTGGCCGGCTGGGGGGATGGGTGAGTCCATGTTTGGTGGAGGGCTGTGGAGCAGAGGTAAAGGTGTGAAGAGGAGGAGGAGTTCCCCATTGTCCAGCTGGGGAGGTGGGAGCTGGCAGCTGGGTGGGGGGAGGGGTGCCGGGTGATTGATCAAATCTCCTGAAGTGAGCATTGAGGTCATTCACCCACTGCAGGTCCCCCTCCGTCTGGGCAGGAGGTGCTTTGAAGCCTGAGATGGTCTTGAGACTTCTCCACACCCCCTGGATGTTCCTCTCCTGTAGCTGTCGCTCCATCTTCCTCTTATGGCTGGCCTGGCTCATTCTGATTTCTCTCCTCAGCCTCTTCTGTGCAGCCTTCAGCTCCTCCTTGGTCCCTGACCTAAAAGCTCTCTTCTTCTCCTTCAGCAGAGCCTTTATGTCAGGGTTAATCCATGGTTTATTGTTTGAAAAACACCGCACCGTTTGGGAGGGAACGATGTTTTCAAAACAAAAATTTATGTAGTCCGTGATGCATTCTGTCATCGCATTAATGTCCTCTCCATGGGGGTCACAGAGCTCTGTCCACACTGTGGTGTCAAAGCAGTCTCTCAGAGCCTCCTCACTCTCAGCAGTCCACTTCTTCACCACACGGGGCACCACAGGCTGTCTGTGCACAATGGGCTGATACACAGGCCGCAGATGGACAATATTGTGGTCAGCTCTACCCAGGGGAGGCAGTGGGGATGAAGAATAAGCCTCCTTGACGTTGGCAAAAAATAAATCCAATATTTTATTGTCTCTTGTGGGGCAGGTGACATACTGGGTGTATGTAGGCAGAACAGTTGCAGGAGATGCATGGTTGAAGTCTCCAGAAATCAGGAAGAGAGCCTGTGGATGCTTAGTTTGGAGTGTGCTCGTACAGGAGTGCAGTGTGTCACGTGCTGTCTCAGCATTAGCAGAGGGAGGAACATACACAGCGATCAGAATCACATGTGAGAACTCTCGAGGCAGATAGCAGGGCCGTAAGCTAATGGCAAGCAACTCCACGTCCTTGTTACACAGCTGCTCCTTAACTGTACAGTGTCCAGGTTTGCACCACTTCTTATTTACAAACACAGCCAGGCCACCTCCTTTTTTCTTCCCACTGTCTGCTGTCCTGTCCGCTCGCAGCAGGTGAAAGTTGTCCATGGCAACAGCTGAGTCCGGGATTTGCGGGGTTAACCAGGACTCCGTGAAAACCATGACGCTGCAGTCTCTGTATTCCCGCTGATACCGTGCAAGCGCCGCTAATTCGTCCGTCTTGTTCTGGATAGACCGCACGTTTCCCGCGATGACAGAGGGAAGCACAGGTCTGCAGCGTCCTTTCCTTTCCCGGAGTTTGCGTCCAGCACGTCGGCCTCTGCGCGTCCTCCGTAGTAGCTCCTCCGGGATCTCATGGCGGTCACGGGGGCGCACAACTGCGCCGCGCAGCGCTAACAGCTGATCCCTCGTGTAAACAATGGGGGCACGTGTCCTCACGCACATAGCAAAGCACATAGCAACGGTGAAAAAGTTAAAATCCAGAGAAAATAGACGTTGAAATGGAGCAGAAACATCGCGTTTCTGAAGCACTTAGCCTTATACACATAATCTTCAAAGTGTGCAAACGAACAAGCAGGTAAGAGCAGAAAAAAAGTTGGAAAATAAGGGAGCGCGTTGCAACCAGCTCCGGCTCTCGCCGCGCCAGATCAACATATCAAAAACTGTATAAATATTTGACATTTAATTTCGTGTCCACTTCCAAACAGATGTGCTGGACATGCTGGACGTGATCATGGAGAGCAGTGACGGGGAGATGGAGGAGTTTGGACCTCCTCTGAGTGAGGAGCTCATTGTTCAGACGTTTCCCTTCAGCGCCCTGGTGCCCGCCGCGCTCGAGGCCAGAAACAAACTGTCCTCTGGGAAAGGTACAGTTTTAGTCTTTACAGTCGTTTTGAATATTTGAGGTTGTCTCTGTTTTCTTAAACTTTGATCCCACATAATTTGCACTGCTTTTCACAATTTTATTTATCTAAAGATCCTATATATAAAAACACTGATACAAGTGGGGATCTCCACAGCAGAATTTGGCCTTTGCTTCATATAGAGGGATGATCAGACTACGTCATATTCTCGTTCGTCTGTGCATGTCTCCTGCAGAAAGAGCCGCTGTCCTGTCTGGGATCATGTCGGTGTCTGGGATCATGTCCATCAGTATCCACTGTAAAATGTACTTAAGTAAAGATACCTAAAAATTCTGCTTGAGTATTGTACTTTTATTTTTGTAGGGCTGTCAGTTTAACGCATTAATTAGATTAATTAATGACACTGCAAATTAACACGTTATAAAAATTACCACTATTAATTATGAGTGGCAATTCAGTGTGCGCGCATTTTTAATTTGTCCCATTGAAGGACCTGTAGGCGACTTAGCAGTGGTGCGTCACTTCCACCTGCGTCGCTAATCAAACATATAAATCCTGGAGGAAACTGACATGGACTCGACTAAGGGGACGAGGCGAGCGAATCGCTGCCAGGGCCTTTGAACGGCAACTTTATTTATAAAAAGAACGATGACGGGACTATCAACAAGAACACGCTGATTTGTAGCTTTTTTTTTCCAAAAATAATTTTCCGATCACCGAAGCTGCTCCAGCCTGATGGATCATTTGAACGATAAACACGTCCAAACAAGTTCTATCGTTACTGGTGATAGAGCGAGTGTGAGCGCACTTCAACAAACCAACAAAGCACGCTCTCAGAATTTGGGTTGCCCCTCTCTCTGTCTCTCTCTCTCTCATATATGAAATTAAAATCAGATTAATTAGGTTAATTAATTACATTTTTTTTTTTTAATCGCCTGACAGCACTAATTGTACATCATTATCATTACTTTCCACCTCTGGTTATTATCCTGGTAAACCATCTCGCCGTTCCTTCTCTTTTTCTCTCCAGATGTGGTGTTTGAGTACCTGAGCTCTGTCCTCTGTCAGGTGCTTCACTGTCAGAGAGACCCCCTGCCCCTGAGCCTGGCCCTGCTGCAGTATGACAAAGAGCTCATGACCTCTGACCCTTCCCCTGACCCCTCACCTCACCCTTCTGTGCTCCATCTGCACCAGTACTACTCCAAATGGCTCCCTCCGCAAAGCGACAAGGAGCTGGTCAGTCATTATTTTCACCTGATGCAGTTTTGGTGTTGTTTGATGCCATTTTGTTTCTCAAGTTTTACAAAATTATTATGTAATTTTACAGTCTTTTTGGAGAAAACAATATACAGCTCTGGAAAAAAATAAAAGACCACTGCAGAATTATCTGTTTTTCTGATTTTACTGCTTATAGGTATGTGTTTGGGAAACAAAAGGAACATTTTTGTTTGAGCCTATAAACTACTGACAACATTTCCCCCAAATTCCAGATAAAAATATTACAGTTTAGAGCATTTATTTGCAGAAAATGACAAATGGTCAAAATAACAAAGAAGATCCATGTTTTCAGACCTCAAACAATGCAACAAAACAACATCAAATTAATTTTAAAACAACATAATACTAATGTTTACTCTTAAGAGCTCAGAAATCAATATTTGGTGCAATAACCCTTATTTTTAATCCCAGCTTTCATGTGTCTTGGCATGCTCTCCACAAGTCTTTCACATCGTTCGTGGGCAGTTATTTTTCCCCAGGGGCCAAATGAGAAGCAGAAAATATTGTGGGCTGGACCAAAAGTTTGAAGTCTACTCTGGTTATTAATTTTATTTCTACATTGAAATCAGTAAATGGCATTGTTTACAGAAGCTGGTAAGTTCTGTGTTACTATTAAGTAATGAGAGAGTGAGGTTTTACAAAAACTGAATTTATTTAGTAAAACAAAAAAATTGTAAACGTGAAACATTTGTAACCCTTTCACATTCAGTCACATTAACGCCACAATTCTTTCTGAGTTTAACTTTCTTAACTTTGTATTAAGACACCACAATGTCTTTGTTTGCCAAATAATATAATACAAGATATGTCACAACATTTTTTTGTCCAATTGCCAAACTGAGTAGAAAAAAAGTCAAAGTTAGCAGCATGTTTTAGTGTTTTTTTCTTCATCGGTGAGAGAAATCTCGCCTCTGTTGAGCTTTAACAGGTGCATCAAAGTCAGGTTCATGTTTGAGGTGGAGATGTGAAGCACGTCCCACAGATGATCATCAGTACAAATGCATTATGTACAATTTTGAAAGTAGGTTTTATTTTCTTAATCCCAAGCAACCTTTCGCGGGCCGGTCAGAGTCCGCTTGCGGGCTGTATTTGGCCCCCGGGCCTTGAAATGCCCAGGTCTGTTCTTGGGTGACTTTATTCCACTCCTGGTGCAAGAACTGAAGTAGCTCAGCTTTGTGTTTGTGTTGGAATTCAACAGACCCTGGAATGGAATGGCTGTAATACATGTAGAGATGCTGATTTCAGAAAAAAATGCAGTGGTCTCTTATTTTTTTCCATAGCTGTAGATCAGAAAATAGAGGAATATGAGCTCTTTAAATGTCGAAAAAATTTCTTCTTGTATGTAAAATTGTTATTGTTTTTTTTAATAGTTCAAGTCTGTGGAAACCCTCCCCAAAGATCTCCAAGCTTCTACATTCAGTGCTCTCCTGACGGAAGCATACATCCAAGGACCGAAAGCTCTGACCAAACCCGATTTTGTAAATACTATTCAAGCGTCTATGTCCAGCGCTGACCTCCCTATCGCCATCAAACAAGTGCTGCTCTACATCAAGACCACAGTGGAGGACTTTGGCTCGGTAAGGCCTTCAAAACACATACAAGATTCAGATTCGCAAAACCAGCTTCGTGGTTAATTTGACTATGTTTTGGCAGTTTTACAAAGATGAAGGAAATGCTGTGCTGAAGAACCTGCTGAAAATACTGCAGCTCCTCGTGGTCAGGCTCTCGGTGATCGATGACGACTCTACATCACCACCAGAGCTGGAACGTTCTCCTGAGGGATCTGACCTTTTCCTGGAGGCCATCCAGACGTCTGAGGAGGAAGCAACCAGAGAGAAGGTTGGCATAACTTTTATTTTTATTATTATTCCAAACAATATTAGGTACAGGGTGGCTCTCAACTAGATATTCACTTACATTTTATTGAAGGTCCCATGACATGGTACTTCTTGATGCTTTTATATGGTGCCTTAATGGTTCCCTAATACTGTAAATGAATCCTGCTCCAAAATCAAGACTCAGTGCATGAGAAAGACACATGTACAGAGTCAGAGTCATAAAATCTCTCTCTGAACAACTCATTCTGGGCCAAATGCGGTTGCTTGTTCCTTGTTTTAGCGGTGCGCTGTGTGCTGGCCCCACTTCCGCGTTTTAAGCGCGGAGGAAGAAAGGAGAGGCATTTCATTGAAAAAAACTAATTTTCACAGAAAATAAAATCAAACCACTGCTGTTTCAGATGTCCACAGGCTCAGATAAAGGACTTCCGAGCCTAGAAACACTCGCACGTGCCTCCAGGCAAATAAAAAAACGCATTTCGCATTGCGTAGCTCCTTCGCAGTCCAAACTCTCTGGGCGTGATTTACAGAGACGGTGGGTAGACACTCACTACTTCAGAGTCATTTTCTAATAGATTTAAGTGTTTATATCTGAAATTTTAGCCAAGATTTTTTGCAATGTGTTCTCTGAAAACAATGTGATTAAAACTTTAAACCAGGGGTGTCAAACTAATTTAGGTCCGGGGGCTGTATCCATCCTACTTTGATCCCAAAGGGGCCGGATCAGAAAACTCATGGCAAATATACCCCAAAAATAGCAATAAGTCCAAATATTTGTGCAGAGAAACGCAAATCTATTACAGAAGTCTTTTTTATTTGATGAACTCTTTCTTTTACAAAATATTATATTATGAACAACCTGAAAAATGCAACTTCATTGCAATGTTTTAACATTAACTTGTATGCTGAATTAATGTTTTAACATTAATTCAGTCATGCTTTCTTTTTGCTCCATAAACTTGGCATATTTTAGCACAAGTGCATCAATATCAGACCCCATGTCCTGAGGAGCTGCCAACTTCAGAATGTCATTCAAGTGTTTGTGTCTTTGCTTTGTTTTATTCATGTTCATTACTGGGAAAACCTGTTCAGAAAGGTAGGTAGTCTCGAACATGCAAAGCAGAAAAAAGGTGCAGAAAATTACCAATAGTTAAATAGAAAATGAAAATATAATTAAAATATTTCAATAGAAAATCAGCCGAGGGCCAGATTAAAGGTCTTGGAGGGCCGGATCTGGCCCCCGGGCCACATGGTTGACACCCCTGCTTTAAATCATTTCATTTTTGTTTTTGATAAGCCTAAAAGACATGCAGGATTGATTCAGAAAACATCTTTAAGCATGTTTTTAATATTATGGTAGAAAGCTCCAGAAATATAGAGTATAATTTCAACATAATACCTCATCCTTAAACACACCATTTTCCTACGAGCCCAGGAGACAATAGGCCCAACCACTCACTAATTAAATGTTAAAATACAGTATCATTTTTTTAATTAACTTTTCTTTTGACACTTGAAATTAGGGACATTTTGTTGGATGTCACATTTGGACACATAAAGAACACAAGCTTTTATATCGTTCTAAACTCTCCCTTCCTGTCTTTAGGTCATTATCTCCAGCCTGTCCTCCATCCTGAAGCATCCTAGTATTCAGCAGTGGTTCCTGGCTCTGGAGCGGGCTTCCATACCCCCTCACAACCTCAAACCCGTGCGCCTCAAACTGCTCTGCTCCATGATGACCGAAGCTATCCAAGCCATCCTCATTCTCACCTCGCCGATACTCAAAAAACTCAACCAACTCGAAGTCCTCAAACACTTCACTGATGCCATCGTGACCGCCGTACTCAAGGAGCTAACTGAGACGAACGTTAAACTGACAAATACCAAATCCAGAGCGATGGAGGCTCTTACTTCACTTTTCTACTACATGGACTTTTCAGATGTTAAGGAAGTTGTTTCGAAGCTGCTACTGCTACCGCAAGATCTTCTTTTTTCTACAGTTGACGAAGGAACCCAGCTTAGCGTCTATGGTCACGCTGCTTTGGTAATTCTCACCCAGAGCAGTTCTGCAGAGTCTATATTTGTGTCCCAGGCTCACCTCAGCGGCCTGGGGACCCTGCTCTTGTCTTGTTCAAGTCCAGAATTAGAAGCTTTCTTTCTGCAAATTCTAACCAAGGAGCCGAGCAGTGCCAAGCTGATCCATACCGAGGTTTTGTTGCACTGTCTTCAACAAAAGCAGGTCGACAGTCTGAAGATGGTGGGTCTGCTGCTACAGAACTGCAGCACGCACAGGTTCTGCTTTGAGAGGTGGTGTTTGGAGCCGGGAAACATGGAGGTTTTGGTCAAAGAGATGGACACGTTTCATTCACTTATTAATACGTACCTTCAGCTGGCGGGGAAAGTGGATCCTGCCAGGCCCAAAGATGGTGAGTACATATGTTTTCTTATATTTTGTGGAGATTTTATATTGAAAAAATACAAATAAATCTGTTTTGATGGAGATGGACATTTTAATTTAGTGTTGTCCTCTGAACCCCCAAGAGTTCAGAGATTTTAACTGCTTTATTGTCAAAAAACATGTACAGTTTCCACACACAGGATTTGAAATTGCAGCACCCCCTAGGCCTTGCCTGGTTTACACCAGACCATATCACAAGTGAGATATGGTCTGGGAGCCACCTACTGAATATCTCATAGCAGAGGTGTGGTTTACTATCGCCAACGGCCGTTTATTGGGCGTTACAAATGTCTATCATTTGGCGTATACGTAGCCCATAGCCAGTCACGTCAGTTGTACTCGATGAGGTAGTTATAGCGACGACCGGGGAGAAGAGAAGGAAACGCCGCTATTTTCCCCAATCTCCGCAAAAAGAGAAGGCAAAACAAAAATATGGTTAAACAATGGCACCGGACGATTACTGCCGTTTGTGTAAGATAAATATGAGAAAGCGTAGTACGCGTCACTGTCTTTCCACCCCTTCCCACTCTCTGATTGGCTCCCTCGCTTAGCCTCGTTGCCAGGCTGTCTTTCATATCGGAATGATTGTGCAAAGCAGCCTGGGATTTCCCAGGTTACCCTAGGCCCACAGTGAACATTAAACATCTGATAAACAAGACAATAAACACCATGACTAAAACATCACATTTACCCATAGCTAAAGTACAAGATGTTAAATGCTCAAAAACATTTAAAAACTCTATGCATGGGAATAAAAATGCATTAGATTATATTAAAAGGCTTTAAATGTTATATATATTTTTTTAAAGGCCTACGGTAAACTTTTGAAAATATTTTTCTACAAAATTTCACCTTCTCAAAGTAGTATCTTTTTGTCAGCTCTGTCAGACATTTTGAAAAACCTAATTAAATCAGTCAGTAATATCATTATCTCAATCCCTGAGGGTCTGTTTGTTACTCTTACTGAACACAGCACTCCCCCACACAGCCTGGGAACCATCCGTCAGTTCTGATCCATTTATTTAAACAGTGCTGGACTCTTCGCCTTGAGTGAGGCCATCATGGCAACTCACAAACAGAACAAAAATAAACAAGCTGCAGTGTTTCATATCTGTTAAACAAGGGGAAAATGTGCAATGTGCACTTTACTGTGCTAATACAATATTCACAAATTTTGTGAACTTATAAATGGGTTAAATTGTGGCCATATCGGCTTGTCAAAGCCTCGTCCCATCAGATCTCAGAAGCTCAGCAGGGCTGGGCCTGGGCAGGACTTGGACGGGAGACGCTGGGAACAGCAGGTGCCACAGGGGGGCGCCAGTCGCCTAGTTGTTGTGTCCTTAGGCAAGACACTTCACCCACATTGCCTAGTATGAATGTGGAGTGTGCGTGTCCAGAAAAACGCTACATAAAACTGATGCACTATTATTATTATTATTATTATTATTATTATTATTATTATTCATAGTAGTAGTAGTATTAAATTGCCATTTATGGTTTAATTTTATTATAATATATATTCATATTCATTCATAGCATAAATAACATTTGATAATGTCAAGTTGAATGTGTGACGAGTTGACATTTTAGGCTGAGCAAATTGAAAAACTGACCAACTTATTTAAGAATTAAACAATTAATTCCCTGTTTTCTTAGCAAAAAATTATTATTGAATAGGTTATTACATTTTTCATCTCTAAATCGTATTGGACATAATAAGTCTAGTTGGATTCAAAATGATTTTTGACATTTTGCCTGATGAAGGCCTAGGGCCGAAACGTTACATGTCTCAATAAATTTCACATTTTGCAAGTAAGACGGAGTGCGGGATTGTTTTCTCCTTGTGTGTTCTGGGGCTGCTCCCTCGCCTTCAACACACCTGTTTGAAGAGATTGAAGTGCAAAGTTCTCATTCTAAGTGTAGTTGGATTGTAATGAATCTAATTTTATCAGTTTCAATGTGTCTGACGGAATTGACAATAATTTAATATCAGGAAATATGTCAATTTTTTTGAAAAAATGTTTTAATTCAGAACCTGTTCCTTTGCAAAATAAAAACGTTACAAAAATGCATACTGAAGACGCTTCTCTGTTTGTCTGAGTGACTGAAATTCTGATAATAATGCTACTTTCTGTTTCCCATGTTTGCAGTGCAAGAACAAGTACTGACGACACTGAAGTGTAGCCTGCTGCCCGGATTGTCCCAGCGGATACTTGAAAATGTCCCTGAAACCTCTGAAGCAGACTACGTAGAAACTTTCTGTAGTTTGATCAAGCTCTGTGCCGATATTAAAGATATTGAAGACCTCAGAACAAAGCTCCCCACTGCCCTACAGACTCCAGACCATTTGGAAAGGTAACGCACATTTGAATTACATGCACTTAAAGGTCTGTACCTGATTGTTTCCCATGTATTTGAACAGAATTTGCCTTGCCCCAGTACAGATAAATTGTATAAGCAGCTCTTGAGGTCATAATAAGTCCGCTGTGCACTGTCTTCGCCCAATTATAAAGTGTTTTTATTATCTGAGAATAAGGAAGTGTTGGTTATCATGATTGTTGTTGTTATCATTACCGCTCAGGCCTTTGAAAATTGTGGAAAGTGCTTATAAACACATTCCTGTGAATAATTATGGTGCTTGGATTGCAAAAGGTAAGTGAGGAATAACTTTGGACCGCCGCTGTCTGTTTTAAATGACATTTTTTAAGACTAAAAATCGGGTACCGAGGCTTTTAAGTCTGAAAAGTTGTTGATTGAATTGCGTTTGTCGTCCTCCAGGTGGCGCTTGGTTGACGTTATATTACAGAAGCTGAGCGAGAGCCCAGAGGAGAGCGAGTGCTGGAGGAAGTCTGCGCTCTCTGCTGCCCTCGTGTGCCTGAAGGCGGCGTACAGTCAGTTTAAAGACCCGGATGCCTCACGATCGCAACAGGAGCAGAAAGTTTTGGACACACTGCAAGGACTCCTGGTGCGGTTTTATGTGGTTTGACCCATAGCAGAACATAACAAACTAAACCAGGACTGAACCAGGACTGGACCAGCACTGAGCAAGTGCTCAATCAGGACTAGACCAGGACTAAATCAGTATGAAAGCAGGTCTAAATCAGGACTGAACCAGGACTGAACCAGGACTAAATCAGGATGAAAATAACAGGGCTGGACCAGGACTGAACCAGGAATGAACTAGGACTTAACTAGGACTAAACTAGGACTAAACCACGACTAAATCAGGATTAAACCGATATTAAACCAGGTTTGAAATACCTGAACTAAACCAGGGCTAAACCAGGGCTAAACCAGGGCTAAACCAGGGCTAAACCAGGACTAAACCAGGACTAAACCAGGATGAAAATAACAAGGCCGGACCAGGACTGAACCAGGAATGAACTAGGACTAAATCAGAGCCAAACTGAGATTAAACCAGGATTGAAATACCAGAATTAAACGAGGATTAAACCAGGGCTAAAGCAGGACTGAACCAGTTCTGAACCTTGTCCAGTCCTGATTCAGCACTGGTTCAGGACTAAACCAGGACTGAACTAGGACTATATTAGGACTAAATCAGGACTAAACCAAAACCAAACCAGGATTACACCAAGACTAAACCAGGATTGAAATACCACAACTAAACCAGGGCGAAACCAGGATTAAAACAGGACTAAACCAAGACTTAGCCAAGACTAATCTAGGACTAAACCAGGGCTAAACCAAGACTAGACTAAACCAGGACTAAACCAGGCCACTCCTCATTATAAAATCAACAATACTTGGAGTTGTGCTTGAATCTGAGGCGCTATTTCCTGACCCAGAAATCAGTTACCATGACAACTGCAAATTTACTCCACAATTTAATAAAAAAACAAAACAAAGCATCATTTTAAGAGATATAAACAGTATAATATAAGGCATTCTTTGACCTGCAACTTTATTACAGAATTCCAAAAATCACCCCACATTGGAATTTTGTAACAGTCTTGGTCCAGCTGAATCTTAATGCTGTAATTTGATTTAAAAAAAAAAAAAAGATTCAGAAAAATGAAAATTGAATGCCCTCTTCAACCTATTCTTTCTTGATTTTCTCATTTCCACAGACGAGTTCCAGTGACATCCCTGCATCTGAATGGAACAGCTTTGTCAAAACTGGACTCAAGTAAGGAAAATTTTGTCATATTCTTAAAGGTCCTATAGTATGCAAAATATACTTTTGTCATTAAAAACATACCTGGAGTTGTATTGTGTTTTGTTTCATTCACCCTGAGTAACCCTTTATTATTCTGTCTGTATCTCCAAAGCTCAAAATGCTCTGTTCCACCTTGTGATGTCATGAAGCTATAGTTTTCAGGTTAACAGCTCCTTTTACGTTTTGGTCAGTAGACATTGGCAATTTCAGGGCTGAAATTCAGGGCCTTTCTGTGCTCAATAGGTAAAAAAAATCGTCCAGCTGAGGTCCTGACCAAGCCTGGCAATAAGATCACAGAGATGGTCCCCGGGTTTCCTATGAGCTCCCCACTGCTCCTGAAGGATGGGTGAAATGCAGAGGACATTTTCCCTACAGGGATAATAAAAGTAATACAAAAAAACAGAGTAAGTCTAAAAAATACGCAGGGTTTGTGTGTTAAACGTGTAAATGAAACAAAACACAACTCCAGGTCTGTTTGTGATGAGGAAACATTATAACATAGATCAGAAAACGGTGTAATATGGGTCCTTTAAGGCTGCGTCCCATTTCTCTGTCTTACCCCTTCCCCTTTATCTATGTCTTTGTCTTGCCCCTCGATACTGAGCTGAGAGGGCTCGGGGTACGAATGTTCCCCTAAGAAATGGGACACCACTCGATTACCGTTTGCATCATCATCCCTTGCCTCTACCTGGCTGCTACGTCTACACAGGGATGAAAGAGTTCCGTCTTTTAGCGGATCTCCGCTTTTTTTTCAGCCGCGGGGTAATTTTTTTTTTTTTTTTAATATCTGTGCAAATTCGTTGAGAAAGATTTAGGGTATATATATATATATCGCCAACCGTCCCTTGAAAAACAGAATCGTCCCGTATTCAGAACATAAGTACATTTATCTCGTATTAAACGGCGGGCCGCGCTAGCCTGTGTCTGGAGCCGCGGACCAAGCGAGTGAGCACAGCTCTCGCAACAGCGTGTACCATTGTGTGTACACAGGTTAAACTTTATAAAACATCCTATACCTCATCCTACCTGCCCGTGCCTCACTTAACGCGTCGCTCCTCGCTTTTTCACCTGCGCCTTTTAGCGCGCATAAGCTCCTCCTCAATGCGCTCTGATTAGACGAAGTGCAAAGCAAAAACAAATCCAATATATACTACTAGTAGGCCTACATGTTAATAAAATGTGTTTTGTTTCGGCTAAAGAGACATCACTACAATTAAAACCGCAACAGCAGTTCACTAAAAGTAACGTAGAACATAAGCGTCATAATTGTAAACCTGCTAAACTGTTAATCGATAATTACAACTGCTGAAAATACATTTATGAGACTCCTTGGCTGGTCGATGTGACGCTGCCATCCTGATCCCAAAACCTGCCTGAGCTTGTAGGCGTACCCCTTCGTTCCAAGTCTGGTCGAGAGCTTACTTAGTTTCAAGGGGTATGTAGCCTGAGGTCGTGGCCCGAGCCCTTGATCAAAATTAGAATCGGGACACTCCTTGCTCTCTCATGAACGCGCAAAACCAAGGGGTAGGGGTAAGACCAAGGGGTAAGACAGAGAAATGGGACGCAGCCTTAATAATCCTGCTGTAAAATGTGACTAAAACGCCTCTCTCTGTGTTGTAGATACCGGTACAAACATGGTCCCTTCCTCGCCTCCCTCACCAGCCTGGTCGAGGTGATGTACACAGACGCCCACGCAGACCTGCTGCCTCTATCCACCCTCCACATGATGAGCTCCAGCCACTCCCAGTTCCTGCCCTGTATGCTGGACTCTACCCAGGAGCAGGCATCAGCTCAGGCTAAAGGTACAAAACTTTATTTCTAATGCCCTTTAAAAACGACACAGCTGACCAACATGCAGTACACAACCACAATTAAAAAAGGTAATAAAATAAACACAGATTACAAAAAAAAAACAGATAAAAACACACCAGACACTAAAAATTCAACATTAATCACAGTGCATGAAGATAATGATGAAGTTGAAATCTTGGATCTATGTAAATTAGAATGAATTATGTTGTTTTAAATGTTTAATGATGAATTGGATTGTTTTTATTTTAAGGAGACACTGTTACTGATAAAAATGTTGTTCTTAGAGCTGTTCTAATGTAAATAATTGTATGTAAATAGTTTCTTTAGTTTCTCTTTTAGTTTCTTTGATGTATTTTGTACCTGTCCAACTGCAGATGGAAAGTATCTTGTAGCTAAATCTGGCACAGAGCATCTTTTCTCCCTATGATTAATGTTTTCTGTCCTTTTTTTAAATAAATAAATACAAATAAACAGGTGAGTTTTAAGAGCTCATTTTTGTGAAAGGAGCTGTTATTTTTCCCGTATCCATGGAGACCATTCAAGAGGATAGCGAAGGAGCTACGCTATAGACATTTGAGATGCTACAGGTTTTTTACACCATATGTGGTAGAAAACTTTGAGGGAATGAACACAAGGGATTGTTGGATTTTGTGAAATTAGCCGTTTTTCCTTTTATCCATGGAGATTGTGCAAGAGGCTAGAAGGAGCTACCTGTGGACATTTGAGATGCTAGAAGTTTTTACACCATATGTGGTAGAAAATGTGGTAGAAGACCTTCAGAGGAAAAACATAAAGGGAATGAACACAAGGGACAGAGCTGTATGTAGGCTATGAACTGAGAAGAAATATAAGTTATAACATTTCATACCCAACACAGAATAATATAGAGACCAGACTGAAAGCATGTGAACCTCAAACATAAACCATGGCTGTGTGTTGTGTGTGTTGACAGAAGCTCTGGTGTCTCTGCTGCTGTGCCTGGTGAGGAGATGCCCATCAGTCTGTAACATGAATCACTTTGTGGTGCTGCTGGGAGCCTACGGAGCCTCTCTCAGCACCTTAGGTAAACTCCGTCAAACTCTAGCCTTCTATCATTTTTATTTTCTTCTTGACTCATTTTACGTGTGTGTGTTTGCAGATCAGAAGCTGCTGCTACTTATACAAGAATATGAACGAAACAATGTCAGCCTCTTAAAATTCCAGTAAGTGAGCGTGAGTGTTTAATATCATCTTGCTGATTTACAGGTTTAAAAAGATTTATGCGCAGTGTATGACTGCAGAATCATAATAATAAATAACACTTGTATAGTTCTTTTCAAGATACTCAAAGACACTTAAAGGAAGAGACAAACAAGGACAAACAGAAGAAAAAGAAAAAAATAATGAAAGGTCCCATGGAGGTCTCATAAATTACACTAAAAGCAAAATTTCCAAAGCAATTGCTGTGTTGCATAAAGTAAAGTTCTCACTAAACACTGCAGCATTAATAACCTTGTATAACTCCATAATCGCACCATATCTGATGTTCTGTGTGGAAATTATGGGGTCAACATGTAAAACTTACCTACAGACATTATTTATTTTACAGAAAAATGATCACCAACAGTCATTATAGAGAGCGAACGAACCCATTATTGGTTAAACCCATTATTTGTTAAACACTAAAGTGTTGAAAATGTGTGATATTGTTGAATTAAGTCTCCTCAAAGTCATGTTTAAAGCAAAGTGCAGAGTGTTTCCTGTAAATTTTCAAAGTCTGTTTGAGATGAGAACAAGAACTACAATTTAAAAGGAACCAACATGTTTAAAAAACCCAGATTCAGAACCGAGGTTATGGAGTGAAGCGTCGCTGTGAAAAGAGGTCATTTATGGAATAATCTTGACAAAGAAATCAAAGAATCAATTACAATAATGGCATTTAAAAAATACATAAAATCCAGTGTAATGTGTAGGTATGAAAAAGAATGCTAAGTTTTTGCGCATAAAAATGAAGCTTTATGTTTACAATTAATAAGACAAATTTTGGACTTGATCTGCTTCTGAGATAAAAGTGTCTAAATCTCATTTATATTGATAAGATGAACTGAAAATCAATTGATAATAATGATTCATAGCATTTATATAGCGCCTTTCATGACACCCAAAGCGCTTTACAGTTCATTGTTCATTCACTCCACACTTGGTGGTGGTAAGCTACTTTCTGTAGCCACAGCTGCCCTGGAGCAGACTGACGGAAGTGAGGCTGCCAATCTGCGCCATCGGCCCCTCCGACCACCACCAACACTCACGGACACACCACTTTCATACTAGGCAATGTGGGTGAAGTCTCTTGCCTAAGGACACAATGACAGTTTTTGCGACTGGCGCACCTGGAATTCCCAGTGGTCTCCCATCCAAGTACTACCCAGGCCCTGCTTGCTGAGCTTCTGAGATCTGACGAGATCAGGCTTTCACAAGCAGGTATGGCGGGTTGCTTGTAGACACACTGTACCTTCTGATAAACTACCGTTTTTGTCTTATTTTGCATAAACTTCCTATTTTGACCCAATACTATATCTTGGAAACTATAGCCAATCAGCACTTCTGACTTACTTTTTCTTTATTAGTGACCTAAACCAAGAAAAAATGTCACTACTTTTGTTCCGGAAGCATTTTTCTTGTAGACCAGTGTAATTGTGATTGAAATGGAATGTAGTGATGAAATGTTTTATAGTCACTATCGGTGTTATTGTCTGGAAAAGGGAAGAGATGCAGATAACATAAGATTACTCTTCTTTCTGCTCCCTTTCATTCCGTTTTTATTCTTATCACACTGTTGATGTCTTTTTATACTTTATGAATGAAATAAACAAACAAAAATTTTAAAAAGGTGGTTTTAAAGAGATGAGATTTAGGTTTTAGTTGTTTTTTTAACATGGTGAGTGCGGATGCGTCTCTGTTATGAGTCTCGGTTATTCCTCTCAATGAAATAAATGGATAGTGGTGATGATTATATGGAAGGAATACGTTTACATGTATACTTGACATCTCCAGGTCGTTTATGTGGGGACACGCTGCAGTGGAGCACCATAAGGCCAAGAAGTCCCTGGGCTCGTCCCTGTGGAAGCAGACCAGCACAGAGGAGCTGTTAGCCCTGCTCAGACCTGACTCCATGCTCCAGACCATCGCCCTGTTTCCACAACAACGCAAGCTCATACCACAGGTGGGCAAAAATAAATTATTAAATAATGATATTATGAATTATGAAATTATGAAAATGATGAAATATCCATCCATCAAGCATTTTCCGCTTTCTTCATATTTTGGGTCACGGGGGCAACGGTCCAGACAGATTCGCTGCCCAGATCACAACGCACCAGCCCCCATGGATCCCCCCGCGGGTGGTGGGTCCACGGGAGGACATTATGAAATATTTATACAGTCATACCTCACCTTACGAAATTAATTCGTTCCAGAAGTGGTTTCGTAACGTGATTTTTTCGTAAGTAGAGTCGCAATGGGGGACTTGGGCTGCTGCGATGCCGAGCGCGCATTATTTGACTTTTTGAGATTTCACATTTTGTAACTTGAATTTTCTTTCGTATTCAGAGATGAAAATTTTACGTAAACGCGTTTCGTAACTTGGATTATTCGTTAGTTGGGTTTTTCGTAAGGTAAGGTATGACTGTACTGTATTTCACCCCATTCGGATTTCTGCAAACTTTATTTTATTTATTTACTTGTTTATTTGAAGGACAATGTGCAGGTACATTAAAAAGATGGCTGCACCAGATTTAGCAGAATGCTAATTTCCATCTGTAGTCCTTAACAAACATTAAAAACATTAAAAACAATTACATATAAAAGGTGCAATACAAAAAATATACAGGCGTGCAAAATTTTCAATACATAGTGCAATTTTCGATACCTAGTACAAACTACAAGTTATTAAAATGCGAGACATTTAAAGTGCAATAAATTTCAGAGTAGATTTCGATACCTAGTGCAAACTACAAGATATTAAAGTGCAAGACATATACCCCATTTACAGCTCATTTGTTTCAATTTCATTTTTTATTTTGCTTACGGCTAGTTAGAATTGAGGATGAGCGATACAGTTGGTCCAGAATCAATGGTTCATCAGTGGATTTTAAATATTACATATCGGCAAAAAGGCTACGTTCAGACTGCAGCCTGAAGTGACCCAAATCCGATTTTTTCGCCTCTATACGTCCTGTATCTGATCTTTTAATGACAGCCTGAACGACACAGATCAGATTTTTTCAAATGCGACCCAGCCCACTTGGATATGTGGTCCTAAAACCGATACATATCCGATCTTTTGACATGCGACTTCAGTCTGAACAGCCAGGTCGCGTTCATCTACATCTACATATACAAGTAGGCGCTCACAAATGTACACAAACGTTCTCGTCATATGAAAATTGTGTATGAAGTCCATGTCAGTGAAGCAGCAAAGCACATAGCAATCCCACCACTCTCAGCACCAACACGTTCATTTCTACGGACGTTGCTGCCACTGCCCCACAAAACGCCAAGGCCAAAAACCTTCTCCTTCTCAATCTCTTCCTTAAAACAAATATCTTGTACATGCTCTGGCTCTGATACGACAGCAACTTTAAAATCTCCAGGCGCTCAATACTAGTGTCCATGTTTAGGCGACTTCCATAAACACTGAGCACGCTCACTGCATGTGACCTCGTCGTGTCCTCCAAGGCGCATGCGGGACACTTTTTGGGTGTTTAAAGTTCACACTGGAGATCACATACAAGTCGCATTTAATTGGAAATGTGAACGATTTTTTCACAAAAAAATCCGAATTGAGCTTTAAGCCCTGCAGTCTGAACGTAGCCATATTGTCCACAACAGCAGGTCAAATCAGTTAAAAAAGAAAAATACATATTGGTCCAACTAGGGTTGCAAAGGGGTGGAAAATTTCTGGAAAGTTTCCAGAAAATTTCCATGGAAACTTTGGCGTGGGAATTTTGGGAATTTTCAAATTGGTAACTTTGCACAGAAGTTTTGGGAATTTATGGGAATTATTATGAGTCGTATACCAACATAAACATTTTATTTTGTCATCAGCAGGCATTATTGTAAAAGGGAGACAGTTAAAACACATGACTCACATTTGTAAGAACTTTATCAATGTGTATCTCCTTTACTGAACAACAAAACATGAACATTGGCTAAAATGTGTCTTATAACAGGGCTCTCAAGTTTTGAGCGGGGTCGTGCATGAGACTGCGTAATTTTTTCGCTGAAAACGCGCGGTGCCTGCATTATCTAACCGATTTTCTGGGCACAGAAGCGCTGTGAATTGCGTAACTTTATTTCAGCGTGAGAAATACCATGTGTGGCGTGTGAGCGTGTGAACACGTCGAATTGCGTGTGTCACACTCTCAAAGCGTGAGACTTGAGAGCCCTGCTTATAATTCAAAATTTAAAATGAAAGGAACTCTCCTCCTGTCCAAAAACTTAGCATATAAATATTTAGCATATCTGGTTTCCCAGTAAGCTAGCTCTAGCACATTTTGCGGTAGCTAGCATCATAAGATAACTTCTTCAGTGAAATGGCGCAAATCTAGTTTACCAGTAAGCTAGCACTATATTTATTTCTACTTTTCTACTTTAATATTCTTTAATATATAGATCAAATATAATCTACTTCATGATATCCTCAGAACTTACTTGACTGCATGTAGTCCTCTTGCTGAAATGTCTGGCCTCAGTAGTCTGTATTTGCTGTGAGCTCAGAAAAGTGGCTTTAGCTCTTCAGAATTCTAGAAGTTATTGTGCATGTGATAAAGGAATGCCAAATGCATGTAGAAGGTGTGGCTCGATAGCTCTGCAGAAAATAGTGTCCTACTTTATTCACAGAAATGTGACTATTTTATCCAAGATTATGCTACAATATTTTTTCTACCAAATATATTGATGCCCCTAACCTTCAACTTTGATAATTCCCAGTTTATTCCCATTAATTCCCATTAATTCCTGAAAATTCCCGAAAATTCCTGAAAATTCCCATGGAAACTTTCCAACTTTGAAAATTCCCAGAATTTTGCAACCCTAGGTCCAACCCTAGTTAGAATTAGGGTTGTGCAAAATAATCGCCATGACAATGCATCGCGATACTAACTTTCACAATATACTGCATCGATTCTTGATGCCAAAAATTGATTTTTATTAATTAATAATGTATTAATTAATTATTAATAAATTAATTATTAGTTGTTTTTTTTTATAAATCCTATGCACTTTTTTCTTTGTGAAAGGGTATTGTTTGTTATGATGGTAGCTACCTCCAAAATGGCAAATGTTTGAACATCATTTTTTGTTTTAGAAAAAAATCCTATGCACTTTTTTTTGTTATTGGTTTGGTTTATTTGTTTTTGTTATTCAATAAATTCACTTATGAATTGAGTTGCTCAGAGTTATGTATCAATTGAAGACACTACCCAGATACACAGCCACTGATATTTAAGTTATCCTCTTTTTTTTTGGTACATTTTCACTGAATTATGTCGAATATATTGCAATGCATCGCAATAATTCAAGTATCGTGATGCATCGTGGCATATGAATCGTGATTCGAATTGAATCGGGACTTCTTTGCCAATACCCACCCCTAGTTAGAATAATTGATTTTAGTTGTGTTTTTAAACAGAAATTCTGTAATGTAAAATAGTCAAATGAACTTCATAATTTGTCATTTATCCAAGTAAGCAGGGGAAACATTTGAGGCAGCAATAGTTTCAAAATAGATAAACAACCATTTAATAATAAAACAAAAGTTCAAATGTACATATTCTCACACAGTTTATCCTCTTTTAGGATGAGGAGGCGCTCTTCTCGACAGGCGATGTGAAGGACCCTCAGAATGTGTACGACCCCCGCTTTCTCCTGCCTCTCTTTAGTGTCATTTTGAGACCAGGTAAGATCTCCCTGCCCATTCACATTTTACTCTCAAATAAAACTGCTACAATATTTTTATTCGTTCTCACAGAGTCTGTGGTGGATTGCCTGAAGTTTGTGTCCTGTCACGCTCTGGGCTTCACTGTGATGGCGTTGAGCAGCTACGACCCCAAAATGAGAGCAGGGGCCTACCATGTGCTCACCTGCTTCAACCAACACCTGGAGGGAGCTCGCTTCAGAGAAAAGAAGCAGGTACAGTAATCCCTCGTTTATCGCGGGGGTTATGTTCTAAAAATAACCCCCAATAAGCGAAATCCGCGAAGTAGGACAAATTTATATTTTATATTTATTCCACGTTTTAAGGCTGTAAACGCCTCACCACACACATTCTACACTTTTCTTAGACTGGAATTAACATTTTCTCAGATTTCTCTCTCATTTAAACACTCAAACTTTCGTAGATTTTCGACAAAATGTATTAATAGTGAAGTGTGTGTGTGTGTGTGTGTGGGGGGGGGGGGGGGGGGGGGCATGAGTCACTGGATCCGCAGGAAGCACCGCGCTCATCCAACGGCACCGCCACGTCCCGAGACGCGACACGCACCAACCCCCCGGAGAAGTGCACGTGCGGACACGTCCACCCGCCCACCTCGGCCAAATCCGCGACAGAGCAGCACAACCGGCGTGACCTGGCTGTGGACGCCGTCCAGAAAGCAAACATGCACAAACCTTGACACGAACGCAAGAGTTGCACAAAACCAGGCAAAGAGCCCCACGCGGTGGTTTAATCCTGGTTTAGACCTGGTCCAGTCCTGGTTTAGTTCAGGTTTAGTCCTGGTCCAGTCCAGGTTTAGACCTGGTCTAGACCTGGTTTTGTTCTGGTCTCGACCTGGTTTAGTCCACATTTAGTCCTGGTCTAGTCCTGGTCTGGTCCTGGTCTCGTCCTCATGGGTTAGTCCTGGTCTAATCCCGGTCTGGTCCCGGTCTGGTCCCGCTCTGGTCCCGGTCTAGTCCCGGTCTGGTCCTGGTCTAGTTCCAGTCTAGTCCCGGTCTGGTCCTCATGTCTTAGTCCCGGTCTGGACTGGTCCCGCTTCCTACGGATCCAGTGACTGATGTCTCCGCGTCCCTCACGCATCCAGCCGGAGGTCTACAGTCCAGGTTTAGACCTGGTTTAGACCTGGCCTAGACCTGGTTTTGTCCTGGTCTAGACCTGGTTTAGTCCACGTTTAGTCCTGGTCTAGTCCCGGTCTGGTCCTGGTCTGGTCCTCATGGGTTAGTCCTGGTCTAATCCCGGTCTGGTCCCGGTCTGGTCCCGGTCTGGTCCTCATGTCTTAGTCCTGGTCTAGTCCCGGTCTGGTCTTGGTCTAGTTCCAGTCGAGTCCCGGTCTGGTCCCAGTCTGGTCCTCATGTCTTAGTCCCAGTCTAGTCCCGGTCTGGTCTTGGTCTAGTTCCAGTCTGGTCCCGGTCTGGTCCCGGTCTGGTCCTCATGTCTTAGTCCCGGTCTAGTCCCGGTCTGGTCTTGGTCTAGTTCCAGTCTGGTCCCGGTCTGGTCCCGGTCTGGTCCTCATGTCTTAGTCCCGGTCTGGACTGGTCCCGCTTCCTACGGATCCAGAGACTCATGTCTCCGCGTCCCTCACGCATCCAGCCGGAGGTCTACAGTCCCTTAGCCAATCAGGACGCAGAACACAATGTTGATACACTATTAAAAAAAAAAAAAAATCTGCGAAACAGCGAGGCCGCTAAAAGTGAACCGCGATATAACGAGGGATTACTGTATGTCAATATATTCTGCCGTACATCTCCACCTAAAAGCCACGGGTCATTCGATATATTTTGTGAGACCTTTGGCGATACAATATCAGGTTATTTCAGTTATTGTTACATCCCTACTATTCAGTATCGGTTAAAATCTTCACTGATGCATGTGGCAGTGAGCAGGCACCAAATAAAAAATAAGAAGGAAATAAAGACATTGTTTGACGGTGTGTTACACAAAATACGTAATAAATATCCAAGACAAAGTGATTGAACTATTGATTATCAACGTCTCCTGCTTGTCTCACACAGCTGCTGTATTTGGTGGACGTCCTGAAGAACAGTGTCCGGCTGCAGAATCAGAGGGTCCCGTTCCTCCTCACCACGTACATCTCCAAGGCCCTGCAGCAGATGCTCAGACCAGGTGTGTTTAACCATCCATACAAACAATGATCTAAATGGTCCTTATTACGTTATTTTCTGACCTGTTATAATGTCGTTTCCTCATCACAAACACACCTGGAGTTGTGTTTTGTTTCATTCTCATATGTTTAACACACAAACCCTGAATATTTACTGTGTTTTTAAACTCCATACAACTTCACCAGAATCATTTGGATGATTTCAGACCTGGAACTGCCGATCTCTACTAAACTAAAGGTAAAAGAAGCTGTTAACTTGAAAACTACCGCTTCATGACATCACAAGGTGGAGCAGAGCATTTTGAGCTTTGGAGATGTAGACAGACTAATAATAAAGGATTACTCCAACATGTGTGAATGAAACAAAACACAACTCCAGGTAGTTTTTTTTTTATTTTATTTATTTATGCTTTTTCAAAAACAAAGGTATAGAACAAAACTAAATCTGTGGGGTTCTACAAAAAACATAAGAAGCTATACATATACTCTTATTCTTATAGTTGATCCATTTTAACCATCTTTTCTTAAAGGAAAAGTAACGTTATTTTACAATCTGAGCCTTCTTTCGGTAATAAAACAAGTCGTTTGACTCACCCATAGCACGTTGGTGTCATTTGGAGCTGTTTGGTAAAAGTTATGTTGTAGCGTATCCGTTAGCGTGAGTACTCGGGGCATTACTTTGCGGTCTCCAAATAACACAAACTTTAGCACTTTTCAAATCATAGAAGCCCGATGTCTTAATCTACGATTTCGTTTGAAGCAAAAGTGGCCTGTAATCCGAGATTTATCCATAGTTTTCAGCTTTGCGTTTCATGTTTGGGTCCCGGGAGCTGATAGCACAGTCCGCGCATGCGCACTGGCGTCCTCATCAACTCGAAACTATGGCTAAATCTCGGATTACAGGCCACTTTTGCTTCAAACGAAATCGTAGATTAAGACATCGGGCTTCTATGATTTAAAAAGTGCTAAAGTTTGTG
The DNA here is from genome assembly GCA_036785185.1 of Paratrypauchen microcephalus. Classification (NCBI taxonomy): domain Eukaryota; kingdom Metazoa; phylum Chordata; class Actinopteri; order Gobiiformes; family Gobiidae; genus Paratrypauchen; species Paratrypauchen microcephalus. Next base: position 1,118,345 of record JAVJIX010000244.1, on the reverse strand, counting down.
TTATTTGGAGACCGCAAAGTAATGCCCCGAGTACTCACGCTAACGGATACGCTACAACATAACTTTTACCAAACAGCTCCAAATGACACCAACGTGATATGGGTGAGTCAAACGACTTGTTTTATTACCGAAAGAAGGCTCAGATTGTAAAATAACGTTACTTTTCCTTTAAATTTACTTGCTTTCAACCTCAGATAGTAAGTCATTTTTTTCCATCAAATACATTTCCTCAATTATTTCCATCCACTGTTTCAGTTCCAATGAGCCACTTTTTAGTCAGTTCCTCGTTACAGCTTTCTTACTGGCCATCAGCGTGATTTTAAACAAATAAAAGTCTTCAGTCTGAATAGGTCCTTCTTGCGACAGTCCCAAGCACACGACTCGTGGGACATTAGGTATTTTATAGCCTAGTATTTCTCCCATTTCTGCTAGAATATTTTCCCAAAAAGATGTAATTTTTGTCCAAAACACATGAGAGTGATTGGCATTCCAATCGCCACATCCAGGTCTGTTTTTAATGAGACAACAACATTATAACATGACTAAAAGCTCACAAGAGTAAATTTTGTGTAATATAGAATCTTTAATAATATGCACATTTTGAATGATAAGAGTAGGTTAATGGTAATACCTGTAGCTTTTTTTTTTTATCTTGATTTGAATCCATGTTTATGATTTAGATTTGATTGACTCTGGAACATTCTTGCCTATAGAACAAATACTTTTTTTTTTTACTTGTACTTGTGTAAAAGCATCGTCTTTTTTATTTTAAGCAAAACGGGACATTTTATCTTTCATAATTCCATTGTTTTGTCCTATATTAAGTCAAAATTGACGTACATCCACATGAATACCACAGAGATCAAGCACTTATGGACTTTTTCTCTCTGGATTAATTTTAAAAAGTGGTTTTAGTCTTAGGACCTGGCAACCCAGAGTGAGGAGCTCATTCTGCTTTGTGTTATAATGAGCTGTAAAACCAAAACACAAACACAAGAACTTTTACATAAATGTTTTTATAACTTTCTTTCAAAATGACAAAATGACTTAACACAGATCACTTAATGAACTGTCACAAATACACATCTATTTTGCACATTTTTGTACATCTGTTTAAATAGATTAAGAAAGATTTCGGCAAAGATTTCTTAATGTCTAATCTTTTTTCCTGCTTTCCCTTTGTGCAGAGGACCACATGTACATGATTTTAAATAGATTCCTGTTGTCGCACCAAAGTCTGGATTTTAGAAGGGTCCCGGAGTTTTTCAAACTCTTTTACAGCTTTGACCTGGAGGTAAGTTTATATAAGCTCGTGTTTGATTATCTGAAGGTCGTGTGTTTGTCCCTGAGCCCGACAGTGGTGGATGACTCGATTGTGTTACTTAAAGGAGAATTAACGTTTTTTACAATCTGAGCCTTATTTCGGTAATAAAACAAGTTGTTTTAGTCACCCATAGCACTTTGGTGTCATATGGAGCATTTCCAGAGATGTTTTAGATTTGCGATCTCCGTAACGTGAGTTCTCGGGGCATATGTTTGCGGTCTCCAAATAACACAAACTTGATCACTTTTCAAATCATAGAAGCTCGATGTCTTAGTCTACGCTTTCGTTTGAGTCAAAAGTGGCCTGTAATCCGAGATTTATCCATAGTTTCGAGTAGATGAGGACGCCAGTGCGCATGTGCGGAGTCACAGCTGATTTCACTCTCAGCTCCCGGGACCCAAACATGAAATGCAAAGCTGTAAATTATGGATAAATCTCGGATTACAGGCCACTTTTGACTCAAACGAAAGTGTAGACTAAGACATTGAGCTTCTATGATTTGAAAAGTGATCAAGTTTGTGTTATTTGGAGACCGCTCGGGGCATATATTACATGCGCCCCGAGAACTTGCATTACAGATATCGCTAATCTAAAACATCTCTGGAAGTGCTCCATATGACACCAAAGTGCTATGGGTGAGTAAAACAGCTTGTTTTATTACCGAAATAAGGCTCAGATTGTAAAAAACGTTAATTCTCCTTTAAGTAGAAAAAAGTAGGAGCCAAAGATTACTGAAGTAAAAGTATCACATGAAAAATACACTTAAATACCTTTTTAAATTTGTACTTTTAAGACTAAAAACTAGTGCTGTCAAGTGATAAAAAAAAATCTAATTAATTACAGGATTTGTAATCTAATTAATCGCATTTCAATCTCGTGAGAGAGAGAGAATCCACTTTGCGATTGACTGTCAGTTTTTCTGTGGTCGTTTTGCTCATTCGTTTCCCAAATTCTATGAGCGTGGTTTGGTGGTTTGGTGGTTTGGTGGTTGGTTTGGTGAAGTTCGCTCACGCTCGCTCTATCACCAATAACAATGGAACTTGTCCGGACGTGTTTATCGTTCAAATGATCCGTCAGGCTGGAGCAGCTTCGGTGATCGGAAAATTCTTTTTGACAAAAGCTCCAAATCACTGCGTCTTTGTTCTTTTTATAAATAAACTTGCCGTTCAAAGACCCTGGCAGCGATTTGCTCGCTGCACGCCAAATTTAAAATGCGCACATTGAATTGGCACTCATAATTAATAGCATTAATTTTTATAACGCGTTAATTTGCAGTGTAATTAATTAATCAAATTAACACGTTAAACTGACAGCCCTAGTAATAAGTATTTTGCAGAGATTTTTTTTTTTTACAATTAAAGTAGTGATTTAGTAATATTAATAATTGAGCTGATTTTAAGTGCTTCAAATTAATTCTTAATTCCTCTAGCTGTTTTTGTGTTATTCGTTTTGCCCAAAGTTGGGATGTTAACGGAATGTGCAAAAACTACCATTTAACTTTTCTTTCTAAAACCTGAAAGAAAAGTTCTTTTTTACTTTTCAGTCCAGATCTATAATATGCTGGAGTAGAAAGTACAGATACCTGCTCTCAAATGCAGTGAAGTAAAAGTGAATAAGTATCCTCTTTAAAATACCTAAATACCTATTGTTCTTGTAAGTATATTTTTTTATTTCTGTAGTTTGTTAGCTTCCACCACTGGAGAGAGGAGCACAGACCTTCAGCTGTGTTTATTTGATCTGATAAAAGCCTCATTGTGTTTTTAACAGCACAAACTGGAGCGAGACTGGATCCTGAATGTTCTGGAGGAGGGAATAAGTGATCGGTTCTGTTATGAACTATGTGAACAACAGGGCGTCTTCCAGAGTTTGCTCGGCTTCTGCAGCTCCCCCCTGTGTGATGACGCCACACAGGTATTTGTACACAGCATTTTCAAGTAGTTCACCAAAGCCTGTACTTATGCACGTGTGCATAAGTACAGCTAAAATAATCAACTGGAATAAAAATCAGTGGCTATTTTAACCTGCCAACATTGCTTTTCATGTTTGCTTACTGTAGTGCAATTTTTCAAATCCTATATATATATTACAAATAAGACGGTGTTTAATATTTGAAATAATAAATCACAGAAAAATTCCAAATGTCAATACAAATTTAAATGTGTTCGTTTAATCATTAACGTTCTTAATTTGAACAGATTTTAGTCAATAAATGTGCCTTACCTAGTTATATAGTTATATATATAGTTAAATATAAAATAACCTACTAAAATAGTCAACTATTAAAATTATTTTACTATTTATAAATAAATTACTTTGCTATCTTGGAGTAAAATCCACTCCTGTTTGTGCTCTAAAATAGGCTCAGATTCTTCGTGTGTTATGTCACGCTGCCAAAGTGACTCGAGCCGCCTATAACCTCACCAAAGGCTGTGGACTGCTCAGCTGGATCACTCAGCTACTGGATAAACGGTGAGTCATACTGGCTAATCGAAATTTTAAATATTTGATTATATTCTGTATAAATCATATAAATGTCATAAAATGATACAAATTGTCACATTTCTTCCTCCAAAGTCTTCCCTCTGCTCCAATCCACGTGTTTTTACAGACAGACAAAAAGATTAATTAGGGGAAAAAAAGGCCATTAGAAATTAATTTGATCTTATTTAAAATTCTATGAACTTTTCAGATTCACTTTGTAACCTTTTCAGAAAACTGGACCAGCAGCTGCTGGGCGCCATCATCGAGCTGGTCCACGCCCTGTGGCTGACTAACCTGGGGCAGAAAGAGGCACAGCTGGACGGGCTGAAGTCCGTGCCCCCCGAGGAGAATCCAGTGAAGGCCGTGAAGTGTCTCCCCCTCCCCCTCACCTGCGAGTTTGTCTACGTGGCTTCCACCATCACCAAACGCCTCAGGTAAACTGGCACGAATTATCAAAGTAGCAAAATGTTTTATTTCACTCATTATTCACTCAATAATGTCAATATATCTAAGATGCGTGAAAAGTCCCTCAGTCGTCCAGGTAGAGGACAGTGAGGTTCGGATCTTAGCCAGGGAAAAGAACTGGTTTGAGAGGGGAGTTAAAGAGGCTATTTTTGTCAAAAAAGAGAATCCGTCGTTAAACAGAAATGGGGGAGTGAGACATAACTTGTCTCCCATTTATAATTCGATTCTTAAACCAAGTCATAACAGACAAAGAAACATTAGGGCAGACGATCCAGGGCAGAGGGGTGGAGAGGGTCGTTAGACGTTGAATAGGGAGGCGAAACTAGTCGCCAGAGTAATTTGAAAAACAAAGAGACAGATTAGTGGGGATCGTTTTCAGAGTTTTTTCAGTGTAGGGAGCGCCTCCCGGCAGCGAGATATAAGCAGTGTCTAACCAGCACAAGAACCAGAGCTGACGAAGCCTCTCGGATGAGTGGCGAAACGTTTTCAACCAAACAAACTTTGTCCTGTTGACAAATTGAACTTCTCCTTTTATCGTCAATATATCTATTTTTACATTTTTTCAAGTCAACATAAATAAACAAATATAGAATATGTGCTGTAAATTCTTATTTGTAAACTTAACTTAAAACAAATAAACCAATATATCAGTTAAAAAAATTGTAAATACATCACTTTTAAATAGTGATTACAATTGTGATAAGTGTGTATATGGCACAAGCATTTGTTTTATTGTTACAGTCACACACCACCTCACCTTACGAAAGACCCAACTAACGAATAATCCAAGTTACGAAACGCCTTTACGTAAAATTTCTCTGAATACGAAAGAAAATTCAAGTTGCGAAACGCGAAATCTCTATAATTCAAATAATGCGCGCTGGGATGTGCGCTCGGCTTCACAGCCGCCCGAATCCCACGAAACGTAAATACACTTGTAAATACACTCTCCCAACACCATGCTGGCCTCCCATTGGCTAGGAACAAATCAGGCCTTTTACATTGCGACTTTACTTACGAAAAAATCACATTACGAAACCACTTCTGGAACGAATTAATTTCGTAAGGTGAGGTATAACTGTATAAAGGCATACATTTACAATTTCATGTCATTTCATGTTTTGTTAGACTTTAGGCCAACGCACACCACATCACAGCTCTTAAAAAGGCTTTAACACAACTTGCGTGCACCCAGTGTGTGTTCGCTCAAAATAATGGACGTGGCAATACGTTCTGGTGTACGTTGGCCTTTAGACTTAACTTTATTGATCCACAAGGGAAATTAGTTGGACACAGTAGCTCACACATCACAATATATTAGAATGAAAAAAGGGGAAAAATACACTGGTAAATGGTAATAATAAGTTCTAAATAAGTAGCAAAAATAACAGGAGACTCGTGTCAAATAAGACATAATTATATGAATTAGGGATGATAACAGGAGAAATTCAATTTGTCAACTGGACAAAGTTTATTTGGTCGAAAACATTTCGCCGCTCATCCGAGAGGCTTCGTCAGTTCTGGTTAGAGTGCTGGTTAGACACTGCTTATATCTCGCTGCAGAGAGGAGCTAACTATACTGCAATTTTTCCGAAACTATCTCGCCTATTTGTTTCTGTCTTTTGTTTCTCTGGCGTCTAGTTTAGCATACCTATTCACCCCTACATGACTGTTTTTCACACCTCTGGCCCTGACCTGGCTAGCCCTATTGTTTCTTTTGTTTGTTTTGATTTAGGTTTAAGAATGGAATTATAGATGGGAGACAAATTATGTCTGACTCCACCATTTCTGTTTAAAGAAGGATTCTCTTTTTTGACAAAAATTGCCTCTTTAACTCCCCTCTCAAACCAGTTCTTTTCCCTGGCCAAAATCTGAACCTCACTGTCCTCAAAAGAATGGCCCGTGGCTTCTAGGTGAAGATGTACTGCAGATGACGGTCCACTCTGGCACGCCCGTCTGTGTTGGTACATCCTCTTGTGAAGTGGCTGTTTTGTAACAAAATCAAGATCACGGTTCATCTGTTTATTTTTCAGGTTGGGTGTGAAGGCCGGCCACTTCCATATGTTCCTCCAGACCTACAGCTCTGTGCTTAAACATTATCTGGCCTCCTTGGACGTGAGCGCACAGGCAGAGCACTTCACCCTCCACCCAGAGCCCCTGTCCTGCTCTGAAGCCCTGAGCCTGCTCCTCTGCTGGGCCTCCGTACACCGTGACCCCCTGCTCCTCAACCACATCCACAGCCTGTGCCAAAAACACCAGCTCAAACTGACGAGTGAGTCCTTTAGTCCTGTTATCATTTATGTGTCATTTATTTATTGTTTATTTGAATAGGGACAGAAACACAAACATACACTAATAATTCAGAAAGTTCAGCTCAGTGAAGTTCGGTGTTTATAGCCATAGAATCAAATACCAAAATACACAAACATACATGCTCACTCTCTCGCATTTCACGCTTTTTTCATTCCCTTCTTCCCCCACTATCTATTTCACACACAATTTAAAGTGCCTATGACATGTTGGACTACTCATTTTACTAAAACGCAGTTAAGCTCATTATATGGGTGATTCTCCAACTATAGTCAAATTTGGTCATGATGTTTTTGAGAAAATCCAACACATATTTTTAGAAATATTTTGATTTGTTCTACTTCATCACAATGTGTAGAAACATTAACTGATAGTGGTTGTAATGAAATTACATAAATATTAAATAAATAATAATAAAAAATAACAATAAATAAAGTGATGGAAATGACTGTTGTGGAAATGACAATGTTTAGCATTTCTTTTAAAATCTTATGACATATTAGCATGCTAATCTCTGTTTTAGAATTAGCATAAAATATACTCAATATACACAATATAAAATGGTATTTTTTCTCATTATTTGTACATTCAAGGGAATATGAGGTGTTTGGAAATGACGACCAATAAACCTCTTGGTTTTACAAAACTTGATCTTGATTTTGTTCTTGTTTCCCTTCGTTCCATGGAGCTAACGCTGCTATGCTAACATGAGCTCCTGTCACATCACAACTGATGTGGTTCAAGTAGACCAGGGCTCTCAAGGCTCACGCATTGAGAGTGTGACACACGCAATTCGACGTATTCACACGCGCACACGCCACACATGGCATTTCTCACGCTGATTTGTGTTATTTTTTTTATTTTTTATTTTTTTGTGCCCAGAAAATCGGTCTGTGTGGCTTAGTTTATGCAGGCTCCGCGCGTTTTCAGCGCCGCCCCCTCCCCCTGCTCCGGGGGAGCTCCGGGGGAGCAGGGGGAGGGGGGGACGGCGCGGGCACGTCCTGAGCCTCAGTCCCGGTGCCACGTCTCCTCTGAGACGCACCGACTCCGGTCCCCGTGTCTCCGTCTGTGCGTAACTTGTCCCCCCCGACGGCTTACGTGCGGAATACGCGCGGCCCAGAGCCGAACTGCCCGCGGTGAGACGCGGTGAGCCGCGGGCCCGGTGCATTAACCAGACTCTTACATGAATCCGTTATGAATCCCCCCCGCCCCGCTCAGCGCGCACTGACAAAGTGCGGTGATGATAAAACAAACTGAGAACCATCAGGTAATAACTTCATTTATAGAACTCTCATTAGTTGCTTTGTAGTTTAAGTTTGCTCTTTAGACAAACAGGGCTCTCAGCACGCAATTCGACGTGTTCACACGCTCACACGGCATTTTGTGGTGGAAATGACAGTGATCCCTAGGGACAGGTGTTCTTTTTATGAAAAATAAATAAAATACTAATCTATCTTTCAAGGACATGATATTTTTCATAAAAATAAGGAATTTCTGTGCCATTTGACAATGAAGTTACTGTTGAATCAAATTTAATTTCAGTCTTATGAGGGACTGAGAGTCCAAAACCAAAGGACAAAGGACATATAGCAAAAACACTCAATATAAAACCATATTTTATATAATAAAAATAGTCATTTATCTATCATAAATGTTTTGTAAGTTCGCCTTTGTGTCTAGTAAGTGCAGCATGAATAAAAAATGACAAAAGTGTTTTTGGTTTCTTATTTTTGCCTGGGACACAAATTTGATTTGAGTTGGAGAATCACCCATTAGTCGATAATAGGGATGAGACGAGACAAAATTTCCATGAGACGAGACAAGATACGAGATTGGGTCCACAAGAACGAGACAAGACAAGATTTTAACATAATTCCTAATACAATTTTGGCCTCACGAGTTTATTTCATTTCATAGTTTTGTTTCCATTCTAGTGCTACTTTTTGGAACTGTAAGAGATGTAACTCACCAAATGTAACTCTTTTTGTCCCAGCTAAATGACACATGGACAAAAAAGTCTCAAGAGATCATTTTTCTCTTGTGAGCGTGATTTTGTGGCACTATCCCTCGTCACTAACTTGTCAAAGATCTAAATTGCAATGTGAAATAAAAATCTTGAAAATGCCAGGAAGTTCAATGGATATGCAAAGGCTGTAATTTGATTTTTTTTTTATACTGAACTACTCTTTAAAGTGTGAGAACTGTTATTAACACACTGCACCACCTGTCTGTAAAGTCGTCGCTAAACTTCTTTTCTTTCCTAAGGCACAGCAAAAGACAAAACCCGCGTCAAAGCTTTCGGCTCCCAGACTCGCCCCAGGAAGGATCTGCCGTCTGAGACTGTCCCAGAGAAAACAGAGGACCACCCCCTTCCGACCCAGACCCCACTGCCCGTGTGTGCCGTCCTCTGTCACTGGACCCCCGTGTTTTCCCTTCCCCGAGGCCAAACAACACAACCAGAACACAAAACGGAGCCCAGCGCTTTAGCCACGGATACAGCGCTGTTGCTCACTAAATGGTTGCTGGGGAGTCTTCTGGAGAGCTCAAATACCCAGCAAATAACAAAAGACTTCTTGCGTTGGCTGGAAACTGCAGTCGCTAGACACACGCAGATAGTTGACGCTCTAATGCTTGATACGCTGTTAAAAGCAGATCTCCTCAGACTGTATCACCTAGTATTCGAGTCTCAAAGTTCTAACACAGAAATAGGTGTTTTGAAATTGTTCACCAAGATTATGATGCGTTTGCTGGAAAGCCAAGGCCAGCTTCCGGCAAAGCAGCAAGCGGTACTGTCCTCGTGTCTGCCAGAAGAGGAGAGTCAGGAGTCCAGACATGGTAAGGGGCTTTCTGTTAGGGATGAACGATTTTAAGAAAAAATGTAATTGCGATTTTTCTGGCAGATATTGCAATTTCGGTTTCATCCACGATTTTTTTCAAATTAAGTTTCAGTGCACACGAATATTTGCAAACATCACAGAACTTTACATCATACCATTCAAACACTAAATTCCACTAATTGCAAGAATGAAAACTAAAGTCAATAATTTATTTCAAATGTAGTCCTGTTTATTAAAAAGAAACATGCTGTACATAGTCTACATTGAGCGCTTGAGCAACCACAGTTATTACACCTGAAGAACTAAAAGAGCATCTATGTCTTAAGTAGAGCAAAAAAAGTATTTTAACTTAAAGTAGTGCAAGGTCTTTTATGGCTCAAGGTGCTTGATTGTTGTATTTTATAACAAACATATTAAATACAATGCTACTTAAAGGAAAAGTAAAGTTTTTTACAATTTGAGCCTTATTTCGGTAATAAAACAAGTTGTTTTACTCACCCATATCACTTTGGTGTCATATGGAGCATTTCCGGCGATGTTTTAGATTAGCGTTAGGCTAACGCCGTTAGGCTAACGCCGTTAGCCTAGCGCGACTTATAGCCATAGCTCGGGGCATTCCCCGAGCATGTAATATGCCCCGTGCGGGCTCCAAATAACACAAACTTTAGCACTTTTCAAATCATAGAAGCTCGATGTCTCTAGTCTACGATTTTGTTTGAATCAAAAGTGGCCTGTAATCCGAGATTTATCCATAGTTTACAGCTATGCGTTCCATGTTTGGGTCCCGGGAGCTGAGAGCACACTCCGCGCATGCGCACTGGCGTCCTCATCTACTCGAAACTATGGCTATATCTCGGATTACAGGCCACTTTTGACCACACAAAATCGTAGACTAAAGACATCGAGCTTCTATGATTTGCTAGTTTGTGTTATTTGGAGCCCGCACGGGGCATATTACATGCTCGGGGAATGCCCCGAGCTATGGCTATAAGTCGCGCTAGGCTAACGGCGTTAGCCTAACGCTAATCTAAAACATCTCCGGAAATGCTCCATATGACACCAAAGTGATATGGGTGAGTAAAACGACTTGTTTTATTACCGAAATAAGGCTCAAATTGTAAAAAACGTTACTTTTCCTTTAAACTTAACTTAAATTATTTAAGTTAACCGCTATTAGCATCGCTATATTTAGTATCATTATATTTAAAATATAATGATACTAAATATAGCGATGCTAATAGCGGTAGCGTCTGTAATGTTAAACTAGCCGTATGCTCACAGTTTGTCAGCTAACAACAGAGGGGAAGCATATACCTCTTATCCATCATGCGGAGGAGATTTTCTCGCCGTGCACTCGTCATGCAAATGCAAGTGGTGAACTTTCAAGTGGTGTTATAAATTGGTCGTGTTTCCACTGGATGTAGCAACTTTAACACGACATGATTTGTGCAGCGCCTGTTTCTGATGTTCGTCTGCAGCCTCAAACCCGAAATACTGCCAAATGACCGACGTGTTTTGCTTTGGGTTCAAAACCCCTGACTCCGCTTCTGCTCCCGCTGAAGCCATTTCTGAAATAGATGACCAGCTACACCAGTCAAGAACACGTGACCTGTCCACGCGCAGCTTGCCGCTTCTGATTGGTGGGCTTAGCAGCGTGGCAGGGAGACGGCATACATGTGTGAAATAGTTGACGAAACAAAATCTGGGTCAGTTAGGAGCACTACAAAAAAACGCGACTTTAGCGATCCCAAAATCGTGTTGTCTGAGATCGCGATTTTCCATCTAAAACGATAGATCGTTCAGCCCTACTTTCTGTCCTTGTGGGAAACTTTTGAAAGCTACCGGACTTACTTTACAGCGTATGAGTAAACTGGCTGATCATAATTAAAGGTGCACTGTGTAACTTTCTACTGGAAGGTATATGCCACCTCCTTGTCCCCATGGATTTGTCGTTCCACAGCCTGTCTTGCATTTATTCAATTACAGGCGTTTGTTTTGCTTACAGGTCTGACCTGTAACTTGCCTGGTGGCCCCATTAGACTTAGGCAAACTTTATTGATCCATAAGGGAAATTATTTTGATACACCAGCTCATTCATCAAATATAATATATAACAGAGAGTAACAAAAATAGATGGAATAGCAAGAAAGCGTGTCAAATAAGACATAATTATAAAAATCTAAATAATAAATGTATGTACAAGTCAAAATAAAATAGAAAAATAAGTAATAAAATATAGAATAAAATATAAAATCACAGCTGTATACAGGAGAGCAGAACAGCAGTGCAATATTATACTTATTGACAGAGCATGAGGTTATCCGTTACTTAAGATTGAGATTGAGTACAGTTGTAGGGAGTATTACCGGTTACATAATAATTATACCAACATATGGCATAATTAAGCACTTTTGCGGTAAAACATATTGGTATAGCAAATTTAAGATAATCAATTTGTTAATACAGTTTGTTAATAACAATTTAATAATACATTATTAATACAAAAGTGATTTAATAATAATGAATGGATAGGGATAACAATTGGTATGACAATAAACTAAAACTTTATTATTATTTTTTCTTTTACTAAACCAAAATCAAATAAGGTGTTATCAGTAAGATATAAAAGAAAATGAAAAAGTATGTAAATGACATTCTAAAATCATCATATACTCATGCGTGAAAAGTCCCTCAGTCGTCCAGGTAGAATCCATGATCAAAGGAGAAGTTTCAATTTGTCAACTGGACAAAGTTTGTTTGGTTGAAAACGTTTCGCCGCTCATCCGTGAGGCTTCGTCAGCTAGACGACAAGTTAGACACAACTTGTCTCCCATCTATAATTCGATTCTCAAACAAAGAATCATTAGGACAGACAAGCCATTGCAGAGGGGTGGAGAGGGTCGTTGTCTTGAATAGGGAATTGGACGCCAGAGAAATTTGAAATACAAAGAGACAGATTAGCTGATGGTTTCAGAGTTGTTTCAGTGTAGTGAGAGCAGCCTAGGGCTGATAGATATGCTAATACAAGACGCCAGAGGAATTCGTAAAACAAAAGAGAGTAGCGGGGTTAGGTCAGAGCTTTGTTCAGGGGAGCTAGCTCCTCCCTTGCAGCTAGATATAAACAGGGTCGAACCAGCATGAGGGCCAGAGCTGACGAAGCCTCTCGGATGAGCGGCGAAACGTTTTCAACCAAACAAACTTTGTCCAGTTGACAAATTGAAACGTCTCCTTTGATCATATACTCATGTTATTTTTTTTAACAACACGAGTATATGACACTGACACTGCTGCTGAAATGACACTTAAATGACAGTGACACTGCTGCTTAAATGACACTGACACTGCTGCTGAAATGACACTGCTGCTGAAATGACAGCGGATACTGCTGCTTAAATTAAAGTTAAATGACACTGATACTGCTACTTAACTGGCACTGCTGCTTAAATGACACTTAAATGACACTGACATTGCTGCTGAAATGACACTGACACTGCTGCTGAAATGACACTGATACTGCTGCTTAAATTACTGTTAAATGACACTGATACTGCTACTTAACTGACACTGACACTGCTGCCGAAATGACACTTAAATGACACTGACACTGCTGCTTAAATGACACTTAAATGACAGGGACACTGTTGCTTAAATGACACTGCTGCTTAAATGACACCATTTATGACGCTACACATTGTGTGTTTTACCTCTTTGTATTATATACAGTCATACCTCACCTTACGAAATTAATTCGTTCCAGAAATGGTTTCGTAACGTGATTTTTTTCGTAAGTAGAGTCGCAATGTAAAAGGCCTGATTCGTTCCAAGGCCCCCAATACCCCCCTAAACCCTGTTGGAGAGTGTATTTACAAGTGTATTTACGTTTCGGGGGATTCGGGCGGCTGCGAAGCCGGGCACGCATTATTTGAATTTTTGAGATTTCGTGTTTCGTAACTTGAATTTTCTTTCGTATTCAGAGACGAAAATTTTACGTAAAGGTGTTTCATAACTTGGATTATTCGTTATTTGGGTCTTTCGTAAGGTGAGGTATGACTGCACAAGTTTACTGTACTTTTGCTACAGGTTTATGTGATTTTTAGTCATGGTGTTTATTGTCTTGTTTATCAGATGTTTTATGTTCACTGTGGGCCTAGGGGGCGCTGCAATTTGAAATCCTGTGTGTGCATCCTGTACATATGGTTTTTGACAATAAAGCTGACTTTGAACTTTGAACTTTTTTGTAGATGCCGAGCTGTTCCTGTCCTCCCTTTACATCCATGAGCTGTGGAGTGGGGTCCCGTCTGCTGATCTGTTCATGACCCACGTCCGCCTAGTGACCAAAGACACGCCCGAGAACAAGAAGGGCTCTGCATCATCAGAGTCGTCAGCGAGAGCCGTCTGTAATGACATCATAACATCAAACAAATAACAGGACTTTCCACCAACATTCACTGTCTTAGTTATATGTTTTACGTTGTATCTTTACAGCGCCACATTTTTTACTGTTAATATGTGTTTATCTGTGGTGATTTATGTATTTTTTGGAGCTTTGTACTATGTTATAATGTTTCCTCATTAAAAACATGCCTGAAGTGTAATTTACCGATCTTTGAGTAATCTATTCTAACCTATTCAAAGCCTCTTTATGGTTAGGTGTACGATTCTGTCCAATCCCACAACCCTGCGTCACCCATGCTCTTTCCCATAAATATACCAAAGAAAAATACAAAACATTACACTCTGAAGGTAGAGTTTATTTGCTGTTGTAGTGAATATAGCATTTTCAAAACATAAAAGGTATGGCAATCTTATGTGTTAGAATTAATACACCATAAAAGTGTAATACCCGCTCTTTAAAGTAATATTAGTTCTTGTAATACAGTATTACTGATGTAAAACAAAAAGACTATGTACAAATAACAGCCATAATCCGAAATGTAATTAATGCGTGTTTTTATTAATGCCAGGATTAAACTAAAGATATTTACTTGGAAGTGTCAGCCATGGTCATGAAGAAGCCCTTTTGTTTTGATTGTGATTACTTCTGAAAGTAAAACACAGTTATTCAGTTTTTAAAAGTTAATTAATTCCTTTGGGAAGGATTTTACTTACTTTGCTATGGTTCCAATTCGAGACAGTAGGTTCAAGGTTACAAAAAGGAATCCCACAAATGCAACCAGAAAGATCCAAAAGACGATAACAATTAGGTCTGGAAAGAAAATAAATTTAAAAATACAAATAAAGATATGGAGACAAAATAAGTATGAAAACCATCCTAACATCTGTTGTATGCGAGTTTGGTTTGGTCCACTATCGTTGGGTCCACATAATCATAATAATATTCCCATTTAGGTGTAGAGTTCTCCATCAGAAAACCGTATGGTGTGTTGTTTTCAGGCATTCCGCTTGAAGTGATGAAAAGCGCTGACGGTCTTTTCCAGTACTCCACACAAGTGAAGTGAGCCAAGAGCCCAGGGGTGTTGGGACCACACACTAGATCCAGACCAGACACTAGTCAACGTGCTGTAGTGTGGGTCTTTAGCCACTAGGCCGCACTATCGGACAAAAAACAGATGATGGGGGGGGGGGGGAAAGAGCTTTTTCTTTTCATAATATATTTTATCATCCTCATCTTCTTATATCCTCCTGAGACCCGCCCATTCATTTGTGTCCTTTATAGTGGACATCTTAAATAATAATAATAATAATAATAATGCATAAAAAAATCTAAAATATATAAATACATAAATAAGTAAATAAATAAAATAATACATAAAAAAAATCAAAATAAAACATTAAAAAAATACATAAATAAATAAAGAATAAATTAAAAAGGAGTCTAAAAACTGTTTGAGGTGACTGTAAAACCGACCGAAAAAATGTTTTTGTTAGGTTTAGGTTAGGTTAACTTGACATGGCTTTAACACTATTACAGTCCATTACAGAGGACATGTTACAAAAATATGAATAAAGATAAAATTAACAAAATGTAAATGCTAAGGTTTTCATTTACCTCCAAATAGAAAATTAAAATAATAATAATCATTTAGATACACTTTTTTCTTCGGGTCCCAGGAGGATATATTTACACAATACAGTGATTAATTAATGTAAATAAAAAATATTGTAATTTGATAATAAAAAGATTTTTTTTTTCTGATGTACAAAGGGGGGAATACACAGTATTAGGCAATGGGGTATGTAAACTTTTGATCAGGGTGATTTGGATAGTTTCTGTTGTCATTGTGGTTTAAAAAGAGTAAACACAGATGTTTCACAATAAATGGCTTTGGCCAATCACTATCCAAGAGTGAAAGGAAACATGTTGTGTTATCATTCATTTTCTCTGAGAAATAGCCAAGAAACAAAACATTTTGCCAGGGTATGTAAACTTATGAGCAGCACTGTAGTTCACATAGTTTACACACACTAATACTTGGCTGAATGTGGATATTTTCAATAAAGACGCAAAGACCATTTATTTCATGTAGTAAACATAATTGAATTTTATTTAAATAAACATGTTTGTGTCACATTTCTCTTTTTTATTTGAAGAATAACACGCCATCAGTACACACACACACAAGAAAAACATGGACAAAAAGGAAAAACATAAGGCACAGTGCAATATACGTGGCAGACTGTGTACAATACATGGGTTAGTGTGCAATATAGAATAAACTCTATTGGGCTTGTAATTAAGTGATGCAGATTTGTGGATTTTGTAGGCTATAACATGGATGGGGAGAATGACGCCTAATTGGAGGAGGGATATGTGGTCTATATGTGTGTTTATGAGTGTCTGCTTTAATTTATTTATTTACTATACTGATGGGACAATATTTAAAGGAAAGCCATGATATAGGATATGCAGTATGTTGAAGGCTGTGTGCAGTACATGATATAGGATATCAGAATCAGAAAGACTTTTATTGCCATTGTCAAGTGAACAGACTTAACAAAACTAGGAACTTGTCTCTGTGATAAGGTGTGAAGATAAAACACTAAATAATAATAGTAATAACTAGAGTATAGACACTAAATAATAATAATAACTAAAATATAGCTATAATATAGTAAAAAATAATAAACAATCCAAATAACAAAAAGGTTCAGATGAGCAGCATCAGAACAGTAGTGCAAACATGACGTAATTAAAGTGACTAGTGACATAAAGTGTCCAGCTTTGTGCAGATATTATGAATTACTGAGAAGCTCTTCACGGGTGTAAGAGCACACAGACGCACGATTAACGCACAAAAACACACAAAAACACACAGCACCAAACACCATGGCAGCCGTACGTGGCGCCATCTTGAAAGCAATGTATGTAATATGCAGCATGTTGTAGGCTGTGTGCAGTACAGGAGGTAATGAGGCAGTGTGCAATAGAAGATAAACACTTGTGATTGTGATAAAAGGAGAAATTCAATTTGTCAACTGGACAAAGTTTATTTGGTCGAAAACGTTTCGCAGCTCATCCGCGCTGCTTCGTCAGTTCTGGTTAGAGTGCTGATGGACACTGCTTATATCTAGCTGCAGGGAGGAGCTAACTATACTGAAATTATTCTGAAACTATCTCAACTATTTGTTTTTGAGTTTCTGTCTTTTGTTATACCAATTTCTCTGGCGTCTAGTTTAGCATACCTATTCAACCCCTAAACCAGAGGTCTTCAACAGGGGGGTCGCGGAGGTACTGCAGGGGAGTCGCGAAATCTTTTGATTTCACTTTAAAATAATATAATTTTATATTTTATAGTGTAAAATACAGTATTAACCTGTGTATTATTTCCTTGTATTGGATGTACCATAACAGAGTAGCAATGTTTATACATGACACTAAGCTCAATTTAATATAAAACACAATTCTATGCCGTATATATAGTAGGGGGTCCCTGGCCCAGTTCGCCATCTGTTTGGGGGTCCCTGGCCTGAAAAACGTTGAAGAACGCTGCCCTAAACGACTGTTTTTTTTTCACACCTCTGGCCCTGACCTGTCTGCCCTATTGTTTCCTTTGTTTGTTTTGATTTAGGTTTAAGAATGGAATTATAGATGGGAGACAAGTTATGTCTGACTCCACCATTTCTGTTTAAAGAAGGATTCTCTTTTTGACAAAAATAGCCTCTTTAACTCCCCTCTCAAACCAATTCTTTTCCCTGGCCAAGATCTGAACCTCACTGTCCTCAAAAGAATGGCCCGTGGCTTCTAGGTGAAGATGTACGGCAGATGACGGTCCACTCTGGCACGCCCATCTGTGTTGGTACATCCTCTTGTGAAGTGGCTGTTTTGTTGCTCCAGTGTAGCGCTCACTGCAGTCTTCACTACACTGAATGGAGTAGACCACATTGCTTTGTTTGTGGCTCTGTGTTTTGTCCTTTGGGTGGACGAGTTTTTGTCTTAAAGTGTTTGTGGGTTTGAAATAAACTGGGATTTCATATTGTCTGAAAATCCTCTGTAGTAACAATTTTTCACTGAAAACACGCGGTGCCTGCATTATCTAACCGATTTTCTGGGCACAGAAGCACTGTGCGCTGCGCTTGAACTAAATTTCAGCGTGAGAAATACCATGTGTGGCGTGTGAACATGTCGAATTGCGTGTGTCACACTCAAAGCGTGAGACTTGAGAGCCCTGGAACAAAAGACAGAAACTCAAAAACAAATAGTTGAGATAGTTTCAGAATAATTTCAGTATAGTTAGCTCCTCCCTGCAGCTAGATATAAGCAGTGTCCTTCAGCACTCTAACCAGAACTGACGAAGCCTCTCGGATGAGCTGCGAAACGTTTTCGACCAAATAAACTTTGTCCAGTTGACAAATTGAATTTCTCCTTTTATCATGGATTCTACCTGGACGACTGAGGGATTCTTCATGCACTTGTGATTGTGATGCAGATTGTGGACTGTGTGTTACTTTAATACTTCGCTCTGTGCATGCATGCCTTTTGCTTATTGTAAACATGACTTTATGTGTATGTACCCATGCCTAACAACAAAGGCTTATCAGTCAATCTAAAACATACCTCCATGACATACACATGCAAAGCCATCTAGGCTTTGCATGTGGGTTTCCACCCTGGCATAGTCATCTTTGTACTGTGGACAGAAAGGGCAGTGGAGCAGTGTGCCCCCCTGGTCCTGGCATCTTTGTAAAAGCAGCTGCTGACCGCTGGGCTGTGTTGAACAATGGAACTACAGTGAAAGAAAGACATATGGGGAACAGTGACCAAACTCAAATGTATTCTTATACCATCTTACTTACTGGTGCTTGAATTTGCTGTGTTAATATGTTAAACAAGCAACAGGGACGCTTAATGTTCTTTACATTTTCACTTTGAATGACACTTAGATGGAAAGAAACAAATGTGCGTTGTGATATGTGACAAAAACACAATGCCTAGTTTTGTCAGTATTTAACTTACTCTAAGCAGTCACTGAAATAAAACAAATAAATAATAAATAAATACGCTTTATTGTTATTGTTGTATACCCCTCGGCCACCGTACAGAATTGACAATAAAGCTGACTTTGATCTTTGATCTTGATCTTTGATCATTGATCAATGTTACACTGAGAGCGCCCTCTTCAGGTTTGGACACTTCCTGACTGTTTAAACACTACGGGAACGCCCACGTGCAGACCGACGCTGCTCAACGTAACGTTACGTCATCGGTCATCCACGTGACCCCAGGCGAAGAGAGACGTAAACCTTGAGGACGCAGCTGCTCAAAGTTTTACTCCTAATTATGATTTAGATGAGTATTGGACGTTATTATACAGCATTATTTTACAAAGGACGACTTTCCATTTGAGAATAAGCCAACATGGACGCTGTAAACGCGTTTAACGCGGAGGTAAAGATGTTCTTATCTTTAGCTTAGCCTTTAGCTTAGCTCTGCCACACCTATCAAATATCTCTAACATGTTCTCGGAAGTGTGTCGCTCTGTTTTGAAACTTGATATCAAGCATTGAGCTCTGTGTTTATGACATGCTCTGAATCTAAATATAAACCATAAAAATTAACAAGCTAACGTCAAGATCGTACGTGTAGTTAGGCCTCGAGCCCTGGTCACGCGCTCCTGTGGCCTGGGCCTGGCAGATCACTGATCACATCACTGATCACTAATGATGGACTCTACTGGAGCCTAAAGTGCTGGTGGACTGGTGTCTCCTGTTGTAGTGTGAGGAGAACGTGCTGGTCTTCAGCCTGTAGCTCTGACTCTTGTTTTGGGGAGTGAACATGAACCAGGCAGAGGATGAAGACTAAAAACTTCAGGTTTGGTCAGATGTGCAAAAGTCCGTAGAGTTACATTGGCCAAGAAACTATAAAGTCGTGGAACAACCCGGCTACTGCTACTGTAATGTAGAGCTGCACAGTATATCGCCAAAAATATCGATATAGCAATATTGGCTGTTGGACATAAATATGTTGCAACAAGGCTCAATTTTTATTGAAATGTACTGTTTTTGAAAGAACTCTTGACAAAAAAGTAGATTGTATTAATAATTTTCCTTATTAGGTCCTACCTCATGGTTGGTCTTGGTTTAGTTTTGTTTTTCTTTTACAGTTTGATTAGTACATGGAAGCATGTACATTTTATTTATTTAACTGGTCTTATTGTGCCAAAATATATATTAAAATATCACATGTATTTCTATCGTGCAGCCCTACTGTAAATACATTTAGGCTATTACAGTTGTGTCAGAAATCTCAGTACTTTTGAATGAACAGTAGTTTAGTAAGTAAGATTATGATGACACAATATCATAAACTAGATGTTTCACTGTCCTATCATGTTTTAACTCTGTTATACATTGGCAATAGAATGTGTATATTTTTCCCCAAATGCACTCCATATGACATGATTTGATTCAAGCTGGGGTGTTTTCCTTTTCTTCAGCTTTTCTCCATGATCGACATGAAGCCTCCCATATCCAGAGCAAAGATGATGTCTGTGACAAAGTCTGCCATCAAAGCTATAAAGGTTTGTGCGTATGTTTACTGTAGTCTGACTTCTGACAGGACTGTGTTAGAAATGCAACAGACCCAGCGCACTTCTGTGTGTCAGCTGCAATTATGGGAATTCTTTCAGGAGAGATGGTCAGTTCTCCACACCTGTTTACTTTGTGCTGCTATAGATAAATGTTTGTGTGACATTTGCATTGGCCTGGGCCGTGTTCAGCAGGGCTGTAACCAATTACAGACGTGTCCTGCCGATCGATTAGTCGACTAAAAAGGGGTCGTGGCAAGAGCTCTCAACTATTTCGGATCTCTGTGCATCTGACCCAAAGTGCACTCGCCAGACTCCACCTGCCGGGCAGATACTATTATTTCAACAGTAAAGTACAAGGAAAAGAGAGTATTTGTATGGGGGGAAAAGCAGATTAAGCAACCCACGAGATACTCAGCTGTTATGCATATGATTCTTTATAACTGTAATAAATAAAACTAAAGGACTACCACTCCAGTGTTCAGGGACCGTTTACTTACTAGTCAATACTAGTCAAATAGCAGGACTTTTGCAGACTTGTAATTGTATGTTAGAAAGTGAGACAAAGCCTGCGCACTTACTCCCAAACTGCATTTAATGAATTACAATGTTTCGATCAGTGGATCTTCGTCAGGTCATGGTTCTGTCTGTGCCGGCACAAGTGTGCAGGCTTTGTCTCACTTTCTGTGTTCACTGTAGCCTTGCACCAGTGATGTGCCTATACCTATACTGTTTTTTGTATGTATCTTTTACCATAGAAGTATGTTATGTAGGATTAGTTCTATTGTGGCTTTTCAGTTTATTCTAAAGATGTGTGTAAATTGGGACCAGGATGTAAAAGTTTATTTATGTAACATTTGTGTAGGCTACAGGAGGATTATTGTGATATGTGCTGTCATTAACTAGTTTCTAAAGTGTCTTTCTCTTTTTGGGACTTATCAATAATTGGAGTTGTACTATTGTTCACTATCAAATCACACTTTTTTGAATTATTGATAGAATACATATTTATATAAAATACATATATAATACATTCACATCATACTTTTTTAGGTATTTATATTGCACTTAACATTTTAAAGAAATTTAGGTCAGGGATACTCTAATTCTATATTTTGTTGAAAATTGCATTATATTTAATAAAAGGGGGTCAGGTTTATGGAATTTCAATTAAACCTACCTTTCTTTTCATGTCTAATTTGTATTATCACTGTAACTCCGTTTTCCTTCATGCACCACCTTAAGTCTGTGCTGGTCACATGAAATGTGATCTAGAAATCACATGACTTAAACCTGAAATCCAGATTGAAATCTTAGTTTTGTGGCAACACTAATTGTGATGGAAGGACTTAAGAGAGATCGCGCAGTTCTTTGCCAGTGAATGGCAACTGTTTATCAAAGAAAGAAAATAAACAGATTAATTTTATTGTGTTGATGATTTTAAGCTCTTGGTACCAGTACCTCAATGATATTAATATGGTTTTATGGTATTAATCACTGGAATAATAAATAATTAAACTAAATTGCATTGATTACCATTTCATAGATGAATAAACTGTGTTCATCGTTCAATTGTGGTCACACTGCTCAGTATTTTTCTATAGTGTTTTCCCAGCCATAATGTCCTTTATGTACATGGTACAGTGACTTTCCATTGTTAATAAAGTGTTTGTTTGTTTTCTAGCTGTACAAACACGTTGTCCAGCTCGTGGAAAAGTTTGTAAAAAAGGTATGTAACAAACCCATTTGTGGATCAGTAATACTTGTATTTTGAGCCTTGAATAACAGAGTGTTTATTTGCAGTGTAAGCCTGAGCTGAAGGTCCCGGGTCTGTATGTGGTGGACTCCATTGTGCGTCAGTCCAGACATCAGTTCGGAGTGGACAAAGATGTCTTTGGACCCAGATTCCTCAAGAACTTCACAGATACCTTCCACAACCTCTACTGTTGCCCTGAGGAGGACAAGGTACTGTGTGTGAAGGACTCTACTTTTCTTCTGAAAATTCTGTTAAAAACATAGTTTTTCTTTCCCAGACCAAAATCCTGCGTGTGCTAAACCTGTGGCAGAAGAACGGTGTATTTGACATGGACATCATCCAGCCCCTCATAGACATGGCTCATGGGCCTGTAACACCAGTATCTTCAGAAGGTGAACATCTGCTGTCAATACCTCCAGTATATATGTATATTTGAAGTATATCTGTGAGGGATAGTACATTATATCTCATAGCTATGTGGTATAATGTACCGTATTTTCTGCACTATAAGGTGCACCGCATTATAAGGCGCATAGAATAGAAGCCATGATTAACCAATATTGATCCATATATAAGGCACATCGGATTATAAGGCGCACTGTCGGCTTTTGAGAAAATTGAAGGTTTTTAGGTGCGCCTTATAGTGCGGAAAATACGGTAACCAACATGTCTGCTTAAGTGAAGAACAGGGTAAACTGTCGTTATATAGTGAACTGTATCTTATTGTAAAATCTTGTGTCCAGGTTTCCCACCTGCGAACACAGAGCCACACATAAGCGCTGTGCCCGCTGCCCCAGCTGTGCCCGAGGAGCCCACCATGTCCAACATGGAGGCTCTGGCTGCTATGGCCCAGCTCTTCCAGTCTCCTCAGGGCCAGGAGGTGAGGCACCTCTCAGAGCTGTGACTGTACGTGTTTGATGAAACCACCTTTATAATTGTGAACTGGATCTTACAGTTGCAGAGAGTTCTCCAGAATCTGCAGCAGGGCAACGAGACCCTGGCAGCCGCCATTGAAAACAACTTGGCAAACCAAGCTCAGATGTCTGCAGGTCATCCCAGCACCTACAGCTCTCACACCAACAATAACAACACCTTTGCTGAGGTAAATCCCAATATTATCTGATGTACACCTGTTTGCATGTCATTCACATAATAACTTGTGTGCTGTGTTCAGAAACTACTAGACCGGTTTGAATATGAGGATGAACCAGAGGAGAAAGCAGTCAGAGAAGACCATGCTCAGCTCTTGTGAGTTCTTTTTGTCTAAATGAAATCTGTAATCACCACTTTGTCTGAGTATGTTTTTTTTCACCTTTACAGAAGCATAGCTGATGTCCTCAAACAGTTCACTGGACAGTTGCCCAACACACAGGAAGTTCAGCCACAGCCAAGGGTCCCGGTATGCACTTTAAATAAACTTCATATTTTCATTTTGTTCATCACTAAACAAAACGGCATTACTTATCTGCACTGCCTTTTAATGCACTTTTCCCCACAGCATGATGGGAGTGTATTAAACCAGGAAATAATGCATCCAGTGCCTGAAGACTACAGCTCTGTAAATGAGCCCTACACACGGGTAAAGCACACTCCTCTTTTCAGATTCACTCATGTGTCAGTCTGAGTCATGTGACCATGTGTTATGCTCTCAGGAGCCTCTCAGAGACAACTCCCCCGTGAGGAAAGACGGCAGACGCAGGAGCTACGGGAGGAGATCAAGGTCTCGCTCCAGGTAAATCTGCTTCACTACGATAACTCAATAAAATGGGATTCAGCAGGATTTGCATAGTAATTTGGACATAATTTTATTTTTCAATAAATACCCTTGTCAGGGTGATAAAGCTGCCTTTTATAATTTTTTGGGTTTGCAATCCAGATGGTTGAATCTCAAATTTCAGATGTGCTGCAGACCACACCACAGTGTGGCAGAGCAAAACTTAGCTGATCCTCTTGTCAGCTTGAAGCTGAATATTTAGGTGTAATTTAAGTGCTTTGGAACAAAAACATGAATTATAAGTCACATAAAGTAACAGGGCCACAGCTCAGTGGTTAGAGCAGTGGTCGGATCAAGTTCTGTCATCGTGTCCTTAGGCAACACACTTCTCCCGTATTGCCTAGTATGAAAGGTGTGTCTGTGTGAGTGAATGATTGGTGAGAGGCCTTGACCAGCCTGTAAAGATCATTACAAATGTAAGGCATTAATCCCTTCTGCTTTTTACATTACTTCTGGAATGTTTTTTGAAGGCATCGACGTTCATGTACAGTGTTCAGTATTTTTCTATTGGCAGTTTCTCACTAGTTTGCCTTGTGCTTCAGATCTCCCCATAGGAGGCACTCTCGGTCGTCCTCTCACTCCAGAAGGTCCAGACACAGACACACTCGGTCCCAGTCCAGAGAGCGCCACAGGAGGTCTCGCTCTACAGAGCGCAGTGAGAGAGAGAAGGAGCGAGAGCGCAGGCAGAGAGGCCTCCCCACCATCAAACCTCAGACTCTCAGTGGTAAGGCACATTCAGCTCATGCATACTGGTGTGTGTGTCTGTGTGTGTCATAGGGGGAGATGAGGTGTTCCATGGCATTGCCATAGTGCGACTATGCGACATGGTTGAAATGTGGAATCTCATTTCCAGAGGAGACCACAGAGGGGCTTTGTTAGTGTCAGAAAGCCCAGAAAGTACATTTTCTCTTGTTGACATGCACTAACATTGTTTTGGTCTTTTTTTATAGTTTGTAGCACGACACTTTGGGTTGGTCAGCTGGACAAAAAGACTCAGCAGGGTGATATCATGCTGCTCCTGGAAGACTTTGGTCAGATTGAGTCTGTAAATGTAAGCACTACACGCTTTGTATTATAGGCTTTACATAATATGTCATTAACATTGAAAAATTGTTTTACTTAATAGATGATTCCTCCAAGAGGCTGCGCTTACATTGTCATGATCCATAGACAAGACGCCAACACGGCCTTGAACAAGCTCAGCCGTGGATCATTTCGAGTCAATCAGAAGCCATTTAAGGTATGTAGTGTTTGACTTTGCCCCTTCAGCCTGGTGTAACTGTGACACTGACCGTTGCTGACCGCTGCTGTTCACAGATCGCCTGGGCTCTGAACAAAGGCATTAAAGCCGCACATAAAAAGTTCTGGGATGTGGAGCAGGGTGCCACTTACATCCCCTGGAGTAAAGTCAAAGTGGAGGAGCTGGAAAGCTACAGAGAAGGAGGCATGATCGATGCAGACACCGTCAACCCAGGTAAGCTCCTCGTCACAAGGCTGTGTCCGTCTTTTCACTAGGCTTCTGTCTGTACCTCACTGCGTCTGTCTTTCTTGTGTATTTCTGCCCTGCTCTTGTGTATGAGTGAAGTTTGTCGTCTTTTTACAGCGTGGGGGCTTTCAGAGGAATTCTTGAACCATCAGAGACAGGCAGGCGCAGCTGTTCAGAGCTCCGTGAGTGAAGGAGCAACCTCTGGTCCAGTTCAGGTAAACTTGGTCTTTTTGCACCTCTGCTCTCCGGTGGTTTTTACTGCTAAATGCCTACAGAGTTTTACGTATGAGCTTTGGAGCTTTTCAGGTTTGAATAAACATTGTTTTAGGTTTTTCCTGTGTTCTATTATACATTTGCTTGCAGCTCTGGTAGCAAAGTGCAAAATCCTTTTGATGCTATTAGTTTAAGATGGTATTTGTCTGAACTGTTCACATTAGTGTCACTTTACACTGTGGCTGTGAGGTCTGCAGCACATCTCCAGCTCTCACCAGAATGCACAAAGAGTCTGTCTTTGAGAGTCTCCTGTGCAGAGTAGAACAGAGAACAGAACTAGAACAGAATCAGAAGCATACATGCTATACCAGTACATGGTTATACATGGAGTCTATTGGCTACAGTACAGGAGGTTGGACCCCTCCCTCCACCACACACATTCTTACACCACTGCTCTAGTGGTAGAAATATTCACTGCAGAAGAACCAATAATAATCCCACAGAGGAAAAACAGTGGACCTCTACCAAATGGACAGGTGAAACAATAAACTCTGTGACTCCAAGGCAGTGCTTCTCAATTATTTTCTGTGACGCCCCCCCTAGGAAGAAGAAAAAATTTTATGCCCCCCTCCCTGCGCGTGACTATAAATAGTATTATTTTTCTACAAAATTGTTATTAGTACACCTCTGCATAACATTGCATCCTTTTATTAACATTAAAAACAAAAAAAGAAAAACTTACAACAAAGAATGCACTCTGCACTGACTTTTTGCACTGAGGACTCAAATATTGACATGTTTTTAACGCAGCTTTGCGCACATTTGTTTACGTTTTACAGAAACGAAACATAAAACTACATTGCATAAACTAAAAGTGCTTAAAAAAAAGCTCTCTCCTTTCGCCGCTGATGCGTCAGCTTCTGTCGGCCTAAAGAACACGACTCAGTGGAATATACTGTTTTTTTCTGTGACAGAGGATGTTCTGCTGATGGTGAGTCTGTTCTGTATATCGCATATTTAAGGTTGCCGACCCCTGCCCCAGAGCGACAATGAGAGCGCCACTGCCAACTACTGTTGTTGATGTGCAATTACACTTAGTTCTAGTACAGTGCCGCAAAAAAGCATATTTCCCAGAGTCACACGTGCCCCCCTGGTATCACGCCCGCCCCACTATTTAAGAAGCACTGCTCTAAGGTGAAACATGCAGGCATTGCTTTGATAAAGGGATATTTGCAGAAAAGTACATTTAATGGAATGAAAAACCAAAATAGCAGACTATTGTTTTCAATGGCCCTGCTCAATGGTCCATGACGCTAGTAACATTTTCCTGTACATCTCCAGTCGAGCACAGTATGGCCACTTGTGTCTGACACAGTGTGATTCAGGAGAGAAGAAATGTTTAGACCGTTTAACCTCGTTGAGCTCAGAACAGGTTCTGTTATCCTCTGATGGCCTGACTGCAGTAGCAGTGCAGTACCCTGAACTGGCAACTAAATCAAACTGGCACCAGCTTAGTGCAGGGTCTCAGGTCTGAGGCTGGGGAGCGCTTATCAGTCAGAAAATATCCAATGGACCCGCCCATTGACCTCACAATATCTTTATACAGAACTAAAATGAAGTGAATATTATAAATGTATAGTCTTGAATAGATTTTGGGGACTTCAACACATGAGCCCTAGTTTAAGGTGGCAGAGTAGAGTAGGTGACTTGTGTAATGATTCAAACGTGGACAGCTCCTGCTGATATGTGCAGTTCACTGCTGATGCATACGACTTTGTCATGAGAATGTTTTCTTCTGACTTCACTCATGTGGAGGTTATGACTGTGCAATAAAAGTGGTGCTGTGAAAAAGTTAACACTGTCATGTGTGACCAGTGCTGCCCTTAGCATGGTATTATTTTATGACCCATATTTAAGATTCTTAACTGTAAATTTAAAACACTATTCTAACTTTTTGATGATGGAAAGTTTTTGATATTCTGAGCAATGGGACTTTAAAGTCTCCATGAGAAATGTTGGGGTTTTGATCTAAACAAAGTGTGTGTGATATCCAAAGGTCCTCGGGGGGCAAATGTGTGGCCTCAGGCCATTCTCAGTATGGAGTATGAACTAATTATAACATGTAAATGATGTTACTTTTTTAGATGAGTGTATCCTGCAGCTCAGTTTTGATTAAATCTAGAGATTTACCGCTATATCAGACAGATAAGCACTTTTTTGCATATCTTTGATCAGCTAAAAAAACTAAATGACATACGTGCTTTTGACGTGCTGCATTAACCTGAGCCCATGACAAGATAAAACTACACTGCTCTCATAGGTTTATAGGTTTTGCATGAAGACAGGGCTGTGGGTCTATGAAAATCATCTACTAAAAAAATAAAAATGTTTATTAAACTGTTATTTCGAACAGTGAACTGTTGTAACAGAACTGAGTTTATAGTTATTAGTTACAGATCGGCCATCGGCTGCTCTATTTTCAAAGACCTCAGGATTGGTCTTGAAATATTTATCATTCTCCAGAGATTTCAAAGTACCAAACACAGCGCTGCACTCTTGTGATTTGAGGCACGCTGGAGGTGGATTTTTGACAAGGACAAGAAGGTAAGATGGACACAACAAACGTAGACCATTCGCTGAGCACAGGTGGTGCCACCTGCTGGACAGTTCTGCTGGACACGCTTCACTGGTGCCATTTGGGCGTCTACAAAGACCGCGCGCCAGTCTACTCTGTAAAAGTATTTTTTTTAGATCCTAAACATGTCCTAGTGATCAAGTACGTGTCAAAAGTGCTCAGAGCAAACCGGCTTTTATTGAGGAAGTTTTATTGTTGAGAGAAACGTAAAAGGAAGAAGCAGGAACTTTACCCAAGTATAAGGCCTCCCTCGACTGAGATGACAGGAGCGCAAAGACTGATGGGTGCACATTTCATCTGAACATTTGTGGAGCTGCAGACCAGAGGGAAAGAGCCCTGTGACACCAAGGTAACGGCTTAACCGCTAAAGTAACCAGACCCTCCAGGAATTCGCGATGTTGCGATTTGCAACTTCAACCAATCCCCGTGAATTCAGGGCGGTGTTGCAATTTTGACCAATCACCGCAACTTTTCCGCAATTTTTACTAATTTTGACCAATAATTGGCGACGTATTGAACGCCGACCAACTTCCTTCTGCCTTACTTCCATGTGACGAAACGAAACCGGCAGTGTCCCAGTTCCCAGAGCGCACAGCTCGGAGCGCGGCCCGAAGGGGGCTCAGACTGCAGTCAAGGCGGTGCACACTTGCTCAGCCCTGACTGCAGTCCGCGGACCGCTTAACGACTGCGGTCTTCGGACCGCGTGTTAACTGCGCATGGGAGAAAAAAGAAATGGGACAGCAGTCGTCACGCCGGTGTACTGTCGAAATGTGTGACGCACATGCCCTTCAAACCACGCGCCGAGCCGCGCGCTCTGGGAATTGGGACACAGCTTCTAATGGCAAAGAAACATGTCTGCGGCGCCATTTGCCCACAAAAATAACAGCAAAAGACCGGGCAAAACAGTTCCCCTCCTAGTAGTAATTTATTTTTGATATTGGTAAGGTTGTTTTAGGACCATATCTGTGATCTCTGTGTCTTTGTATTATTCTTTGTCAGTAATAACTCAAAATTAAATTAATTAAATTCAAAATATTACTCAATTTTAATTACAAAAGGGGAAAATCACAACTATTTATCGCAACTTTCACTTCCTCCCGCAACAAAATCGCAACAAAAACCTTAAAAGCACCGCAACTTTCATTGCAACTTTTTGGAAAAGCTCCCGCAAATTCAGGCATTTTAGCCCGCAACAATCACAAAAAATGCCCGCGAAATCCTGGGCGGTCTGAGTAACAGGAACAGTATGTGTGAACAAGGACAGCTATGATATGTTTTTTATAGATTTTAAGATTAATTTAGCTATAATCATTTCCAATTGAAACAGTCATGTTATTGTGTTTGTGTGTGTGTGTAGATGATGAGGAATCATTATGGAAATGTGTGAGTGACAATTATTTTTAGTAAATGTTTTTTAGCATGTGACCTAGAAGTTTTAATAGTGGCTAATAATCAAGTTTAAAAAATGATTGTTTTTGAGAATTTAAGATAACTTCTTGTACTCTTATAAGTCTGTTCTATACTTGGTGTGTCCATCTTCATCTGAGCATTTTCAAACTATTGAAATGCTCTATTGCGTTAATCACAAACCAAGGACTTTTAAAAGGACTCTTCTGCATTACACACCTCAGTATTTTGGCAAAACTAAGCCAATAAAGTTTTGTAATGTATAAGATATTTAGCATTTTGCTAATTGACAAAAGTGACTTCCTGTGTAAAGTTGTCCTCATCAGTTGCTTTAAATGGGAAGCTTTTGCCACAGAGTTAGTTCGATATGCTCTGCTTTTTTTTTTTAAACGTTTTACCAGCAGATCTTCAGGTCATATTTGTAGCTATGGCCTTGCAGATCTAAAGGTCATGTGCAGTGCAGGGATTGTAATGCAGCCTGAGTGGTGTCGTTTCAGTCATTTCTAAAGAAGAATGATTTGAAGCAGAGGAAGTCTTCGCTAACAGTAACATTGATCATTGATCACTTGAGCCACAATCATCTGATGCCTCACACAGGTGAGTGACTGTTCTCCTGCGCACTGGCTCGACCACAAAGACACCCGTAGACGGTAATACCACTTTCTTTCATTTGTCTGTTTCCAGATAAGCCTGTTAGTCACATGGCTATTCAAGTCTGTTTTTATGACTCTTATTCTAAGCGTAGATGAGAGAAGTAGCATGACGGGAGAGGGTGATCTGTGGTTTTTGTGGTGGGACTCTAGAAAGGGCCCAGTGTCCCCTGTGATTCTGCTCAAGGTAAAGGCAGCCTGACACTGGCAGATTATCTTTGTTTTTTATAGACACTATTTTATTTGTTATTTTGCTCTGTAGCAAATCTACACTAAGGATCACATTATTTTACTTTCAGTGTTCTTAAATGTGTGCAAAAGTAGAACTATTTTTCCTTAGAATTCATTGAATTTGATACAAGAAAATCGCCAGACTGGATTCAAATCATCTTGACCAAGCCAAACTTGAGCAGGTTAGTTTGATTCTGGGCTGCTGTCATTGAGTATGCTGGTTCTGCTGAATAAGAAGCACAAGTGTCTTGGGACTGGGGAGTGATAGTAAGTGGGCGAGGCAGGGAGGAGAGAATTTTCGTATGCTTTTTTAAAAAAGTTATGTAAGATGTGAATCTTATCCTTTGACAAAAGTTCCACATCGAAATGGTGAGTTATTGGTTCAGTTCTTCAATCTGTTGATTGATATTGGTGGTTAAACATGTCACAATATAATGTAGGTTTTTTGTGAATCTGAAATTTAAGTCATTTTTTACACCAAAAAGTTAACAGTAACATTTTACAACTTTACATTTGGGTTTTGTCACATTAACAGCACTTATTCAGAAAGTTTGATTTCATCAGGTGAGGTAAGGATTTCTTGTCTGAGGGCCGTGTGGGTGTTTATGTAGATCATTTAGGAGATGGATTTTAACATGACTCAGTTCTCTACACTGCATTTCACCTGTGGAGTCTGAAAGTTGTCCAGTCTTTGCTTGTATCAGAAGGTTAGTGATAAATGAGCTGTTCTAGGTTTTGTGCAAGAAAAAGGGGATATGTGGAAAGGCTCACGGGTTGCTGCATCCTTGATGCAGATGTAACAAAGTGAACTTCCTGAAATCCAGAGGGAGAGGACCGAATCAGCACAGACTGACTCTTGTGCTCACCTGGGGCAATGATGGAAGATACTCAGGTATATGGCTGCACAATTTATTACAATCTGTTCAGAATTACAAAATTAATCTTGCAAGTATAAAAGTGCTTAATTGTTAATTGAATAACTGCCTTTTTTGAAAATTTGCTAAAATTAATTTAGTTAATATTTTAGCATTGTTTGTTATTGCTCCTGGACTAGTTTATGTAAACTGAATGCAGTCGTGACTTGTGATATGAAAACATTAGTAATCTATTTAAATTTAGATAAGCTATTTTTAAGACCAAATATGTTCTCAGACTACTTCAACCTGCATCTCCCATAAGATCAGGAATATATATAATATAATTGACCTGCTTAGAAGGAAGGATGCTCTTGTAACCAGTGGTGGGAACATCAGGTACAGCTGATGTACAGGTACAAGGCTGGAAATGTACTCTATTACAAATACAAGTACATCTGCCAAAATTGTACACATGAAAACCTTTTCAAGTATTTTTGATCGTTTTATACAAAACTTGATAAAATATAACAAAAAGTAAATTGAATTTTGTCGTTTTAAACCAGAATCTGCATGTTCTCTGAGCTCTGTCCAATCAGAGCAGCCGATGCAGTGACGTGTTTGTCGGTTTAAAAGCAGAGAAGGCAGTGGATTGGGATGTCTGGGACTGGGATTTTAAATTTTAACTAATTAGAATCACATAACTAAAATTATAACGTACAAGCACAGGTTTAAAAAGTACAAATACCCCAAGAATCTACTCAATTACAGTAATTAATTTCCACCTTTGCTTGTGACAACATTCAGAGGAATTCTAAACACTAATGTAAAAGGTAAAAGATGTGTCTTGTGAGTTCTGTGTTGCCAGAGCCTTAACCTGAAGATACAAGAGTTTCTCTGTCAGTATATGAACAGACCTCATGTGAAACCTCAGAACCTGCAGGTCATTGGGGTTTAGGTAGTGACCATTCAGATTAGAGAGAGGTATTTTAGGTTTAAACCAACTGGTTTTTAACATTGAAAGTGGCAGGTCCAAATGAGTCGTGAAGCTCATTCTGCTTACTGATCAGAGCAAAACACCAAATTATAACAAACAACTTGTCCATCATGTCCAGTGTTTTAAGTATAATCAGCATTACAGTTATCAGTAAGCGTTCTATTTGATTTGAACATGTTTAACTCGTATACAGGACAGAGTTTGGTCAGGTTTATGGAATTTAAAACCAACTCTTGCATACGGTTACTTTTTAAGGATCACAAACACTGATGGAGGCACTGCCCTGTGGCTCAGTGGTAGGGCCACAGGGCATATGCTGGGACAGTTTGATTTGTCGTGTCCTTTAACCTTAGTCTGTCTTGACCTCTAATCTACTGTCACGTCTACTTTGAATTGTCTTTAAAGGGCCCATTATGCACTTTGTTTTGATCTTTATGTTTCCTCATTACAAACATGCCTGGAGTTGTGTTTTGTTTCATTCACACAACACTCAAACCCTGCATATTTAATCTGAGTAATTCAATGAAAAAGAAAGCACTGTTCCACATTGTGATCTCACATGGTAATACAAGAGCTCCACTGCATTTTTAAACTCCCTGAACCTACACCAGAATCTCCATCTTCATTTAGATCATTTCAGACCTGGAATAGCCAATCTCTACTAAAGGTAACGGGTAGCTCTTAACCTAAACTACCATGACATCACAAGGTGAGTGTTTAGAGCTTTGAGATGTCTAGTAAAGTGGTTACTCAAACATGTGAATGAAACTAAACTCGACTCCAGATCTCCATGGAGACGAGCAGGTATGTACCTGCCTCTAGAAACATTACACAGCGCATCATAAGCTGTCTGCATTAGGGCTGGAGTTAAACCAAAACAGTAAAAATGTGTTTGTGGGTCTCTGTGTCTCAATTCTGCTGGACACATTTAAAATATGAACTTTGATCAGAAATTGATTATTAAAATGTAAATTACAAATCTAATAATAACACATGTTGGAAAAATGTCAGATATTTTTCCCTAGTTCAGCCCTGGCTGCTGCCATGAACATGGCTTTGCTATAGTTTTTATTTTTCCCCAGTCAAATCCATGTGACCCCCCCCAGCCAGAACATCTCAGACCTGTACAGGACTCAAATCACACACTCACCCTGTCACTGTTCTGATGCACATGGGAAGGGGAGACACTCGCTCTAGTTCAGGAAGTAGGTTTGGTCTCTGAATTTGAGTCTTTTTAAACCATTAAGTGCAACTATCTAGAAATGATTTAGTCGTTAATTGCATCTTCTGCTTCCCCCCCCCCGTGGAGGAAGATGAGATGAGTGTAAAGCCATACTATGGAACATTGTTGGCACACATCTCCTTGGAGACAACCTCCTCTAAGAGTTACACAATGCCATGAATAAAGTGGAAACTTGAGTTTATCCAACAGAGTGGGTTACCATGGTAACTCCTGTAGTTTTATTTAACATGTCCCTGTTACACAGACCACCTGCGGCCACCATCAGATCTTGTGGAAATGATCAGAATAGATAAGCTCATGTGAGTAATTAATGAAGCTCAAGCCGAGTTATACACACTGAGCTGTTTTGAACCGTTTTTGAAACCGTTAAACCCGCCCAAGTCAAATATTCTTAACCTGCTTGTTATGTTTCTGTGGAAGTAGACACAAGCAGCTGACAGGAGCTGTAAACAGACCCAGAGATGCACGTTTGGACTGTCCACACAGAGGTCACAGAGGTCATACTGAGGTCACACAGGGGTCACAGGTCTGAAGGGTTCTTGTTTTGTTGCTCACCACAACCGTACCAAATATTGCCTTTAGTGTTCATTAACTTTACAAATACTTCATGACTACTAAACAAAAAGTAAAACAGGACTAAACTATGATACATGTTAAGCTCCTGATGTGTTTGGACGAGAGGAGGCCAGATCCAACCTTAATGTAAGTTTTTATTTTTTAACCAATTCTGGACCTTTGTGCAGTTGAATAGAAGCATGAAGCAGTGCAGCAGAATGCCACAAGATACATGTACATTAAAATGCATGAAAAATATCCCGCCGTTAAGGCAGGATTTTATAAATCAGTCTTGTAGTTGAGTTGTTCTCTATGTATGCTAAAAGTCAGTCACACCTATATTTGTGTTTAACAGACATAATTGAGCTGTGCACTCTCCAGTTACTCCAGAGTCTGACGAGAACCTACATGTGTCTCTCCTGTCACATTCTTAAAATAAATGTGCTCCTCAACTCTTATATTCATATAGGCACGCCCATTTGTACTCTCGTTAGCATAAATGTATATAATAATAAATAATGCCAACAACTCACCCTTATGTATCAGATAATCACCAATATTTGCACAGTTTTCCTTAGGACCTCTTGTGTTTTCTATTTGATTTTGACTTGTACACATACATTTATATAGGCTAATTATTTGATATCGATCTCTTGCTATTTTTATTGCTACTTATTTAGAATTCATTATTGCTGTTTATATTTTAAAATGTTTTATTATAATATATTGTGACGTGTGAGCTACTGTGGCCAAGTAAATTCCCTTGTGGATCAATAAAGTTTAAGTCCAAGTTTAATTTTGGTGTTGGTTCACAATTTTACTTCCTGGTTGGCCATGGACGGCAGATACGACATATGTAGAGATAATTCCAAACAACCATAATGTTAACTAGGGCTAAAAGAAAGTAATACATTAAAAGTAGACTAATAGGAAAATACAGTAAATGACAAATGAGACCTTTATTTGGTTAAATGATGTTTTAAAGGGCCAATATTGCGCTAAATTGACTGTTTGAATGTTGTTACTTCCTCAAAAACAAACCCAGAGTTGTGTTTTGTTTCATTCACACATGTTTGAGTAATCCTTTATTATTAGTATTTTTAACGCAAAATGCTCTGCTCCACGTTGTAAGGTCACGAAGGGGTAGTTTGTAAGTTTACAGCTACCCTTTTACTTTCTGTTCAGTAGAGATGGGATAGATCTGTTTTATACAGTATAGCGCAGGGGTCTTCAATGTTTTTCAGGCCAGGGATGGCGAACTGGGCCAGGGACCCCCTACTATATACGGCATAGAATTGTGTTTTATATTAAATTGAGCTTAGTTTCATTGCTACTCTGTTATGGTACATCCAAATACAAGGAAATAATACACAGGTTAATACTGTATTTTACACTATAAAATATAAAATATTATTTTAAAGTGAAATCAAAAGATTTTGCGACCCCCCCTGCAGTACCTCCGCGGCCCCCCTAGGGGTCGCGACCCTCCTGTTGAAGACCTCTGGTATAGAGCTTTTTTGGACAAGTATACAGTTCTGGAAAAAAATAAGAGACCACAGCAAAATCAGTTTTTCTGATTTTACTACTTATAGGCAGTGGTGAAAGTAGTTTTCATGTCTTACAGGTGCTATAATGTCCAGTGCATCACTGCCGTTTAAAAAAACAAAAAACAAAAAAAACACTAAGTCACCCGGGAATCGAACCCAGAACCTTCTTGCTATAAAACTAGTACGCTAGCCACTCAGCCACCACACCATCTAGACAATTACTCTGGCAATAGTCAAATAGGTTTGACAATCCTTGTGTAACAGACTGCGGATATCTCTGCACGAGAGTTTCGGCCCGAAACTCGGGTAGCTTTCAGTTCTCATTTCTTTTCAGTTTCAATTCTTTTAGCGGTGCTGCGCACCGGCTGAGAATGTTATACCGGTGCGCCGTTCCGGTGCGCACCGGCTTACTTTCACCACTGCTTATAGGTATGTGCTTGGGCAAAAGGAACATTTTTTGTTTGAGTCTATAAACTACTGACAACATTTCCCCCAAATTCCAAATAAAAATATTATTGTCTAGAGCTACCCCCTGAGCCTTTTTGTCATACCTCAAGTACCCCCTCACTCATACGTGTTGATAATTCTCCAAAAGTAGAACATAACACAACGGATTATTAAATGAAAATAATTTCCTTAATTTGAAAATTTAATTCTCAGGCATTTTCTCTTTTCTTTAACTGAAATTACTCAAATTAGAATTAAAAAATTCAAAAAAAAAAAAAATCTCCCTCTGCACCTGGCACGGGTACCCCCTGCAGTGTGCTCGTGTACCCCTAGGGGTACTTTTACCCCTGGTTGGGAAACACTGGTTTAGAGCATTTATTTGCAGAAAATGACAAATGGTCAAAATAACAAAAGGGGTACATGTTTTCAGACCTCAGAAAATGCAAAGAAACAAGATCAAATTCATTTTAAAACATAATATTAATGTAATATTAACTTAAGAAGAGTTCAGAAATCAATATTTGGTGAAATAACCCTTATTTTTAATCACAATTTTCATGCGTCTTGGCATGTTCTCCACAAGTCTTTCACCACTCCTGGTGCAAGAACTGAAGTAGCTCAGCTTTGTGTTTGTGTTGGAATTCAACAGATGTAGAGATGCTGATTTCAGAAAAAAATGCAGTGGTCTCTTTATTTTTTTCCAGAGTTGTATGTGCGTGTCGTCTCTCGTGACTGGCTCCTGATGAGTAAACTTCTAATCAGGCATCTGGAGTCATTTCTTAACAATTATTTAGTTATTCCATTTTATCCAAGGATGCGAGTCTGGTCTGGGGCAGTATGTCCTGGTTTGACCTGCTCTCTGTATCAGACAATGTACAGCAGATGCACCCGGCATCCCTCATGATTCAGTGAGTAGTTATGTGTCTTTTGGGCCCAGGGCAAATCTGCATCAGTCCAATATGTTAAATTTTATTATATTGCATTAGGGTTGTTTCCATTGTGCTCTGCCGTGCTCTCTGTGCCTGGTTTGTCCTCAGTGAATCATTGTCTTTTCAAACAGAAAGGTCCTTTATTGCACAAAATTGATTGTTAGCTAGGGATGCACCGATCCACATTTTTTCACTTCCGATCCGATCCCTGAATTTGGATATCGGCCGATACCAAAACTGTTTTTCAATATTATTATCATCATTGTTCAACTACAAATAACGGTACCCATAATGATAAAACACCTGCAATTCAACATAATAAAGAAAATGCTTAAATAACCCCCATATGGTATGACTTAATTAACTAAGAGACTTAAGAAAACAAAATACATCCACAAAAAATTGTTCAGTCCGGGTCATGTGGCCCCTTTTAGCGCACCACTATGCGCTATTTATTGCATGACCAGGAAGTGCCCCGGTTTGGCCCCTGAACCAGAGCGCAGCGCGGAGACAGTGGAAGGTCGGGAGAGCATGTGAATCCATGCACCCTCGCATGCACTAGGGAGGGGAACAGAGCCCAGATAGCGGGGAAACAGTAGCAGCGAAAGGTTTGCACCGGAGCCTGGCTCTGCAAACCAGGGGGAGCGCTCCCCGCGCTCTCCCGTCTGAAGCGCGCTCTCGGGCCAGAGAGAGAGAGAGAGGGGTGCCGGTTGGGGAGCAGCTACAGGTGCTCCGTCACACTGTGGCTCATTGAAATACGCCTCCGTTCAGGAACTCCATTCCACATTTTGCAGCAGGAGCAGAGCAGCCGACAGGGAATCACTCGTGGAGTCATTTCAGCAGATAACGTGTAAATACAGACATGGCTCATGGATCGGAAATTTTCGCAGGTTGGATCGGAATTTCCGATCCGTGAATTACGTTGATATCGGAACCCTATACGATACTGGATCAGATCGGCCCCCTCCCTATTGTTAGCGTTAAGCCATGTTATAATGTTGTTTCCTTCTCAAAAACATACCTGGAGTTTTCAAGTTAACAGCTCCTTTTACCTTTAGTTTAGTAGAAAGGAGAAATTCCAGGGCTGAAATCATTCAATTGATTCTAGTGGAGGTGTATGGAGTTTGAAAACACAGTGGAGCGCAGCACTTCAGTGAGATAATGGGACAGGTTTACTTCTAATAGGAACATGACTAAATAATATACAGTATTTTATATTGACTTTAATATTTATCATCAATTTCTTTGCAAAAGTGGTGAGATTTTTGCCATTTTTATGTAAGAAAAGTAAGATTTGAGCTGTAGAGGTTAGAATAAATCACTTCTATTACTAATTATTGGCTCATTCTGCTGTTTCTGTGTTGCAGCTTAGACTTTTTAACAATACTGTTTATTTAAATAATATTGTACTGGTATTATCTTGCTTTATTGTTATTGTGGCATAAAGTAGTTTCAGTATTATCCCTTATCTTTGTATATCTGTAGAGATATATCCTGTTTCAACGTTTGTAATCGTGACAGGTGTGGTATTATTCACTTGACCACATTCCAAAGATTCCAAGATTCCAAAGATTCTAAGTGTTGTCTTGTTGTGTTGGTCCTTGATGCGTTTACATGTGCCACGGTTTCATAACCACAGCATATTAAATACAATAAAAGCTAATTTCATAAATAATAAATACTCCCAAGTGTAACTGTCTTATTTAAAAGAACAGTCGCTCTTGGGATTTTGTAGCGTCGTCCTGATGGGGGGAGCTCAAAAGTCAGTGAGGGGAGTGGTCAGCAGTGAGAGCGCACTTCCTTTCAGTTGCCTCATGGTGAACTTGTGTCAGAGTGGCCTGGGGTTTTCTATTATTTTGTTTGTCTGCTTTATGATTCTGGAAAGTTTGAATTTAAATAATTTTTTTGTTTGTTTGTTTATTGCCAAAAGTGCACATTGTAACAAACAAGTGGTGAGATTGGACTCTAAACCCCAATTATATGTAAATAAATACAGTAGACAGGTGAGGCATACATACAAACAAACAAACAAAAAAACAAAGCTCAATCAAATGGAGATGGCATATGCAACCTCCGCCTTAAAGGGCTAGTTTGGGTTTTTTGATGTGAATCTGTATGGCGTCCCCTTCAGCAGTGTGGTCCATTAACACTGACTTACCCCTGACAGTGTCCTCTGCCCCGGTTCTGGTGCTGACGAAAGTTGTTTTTCCTCTCAAAACAATATTTGACCAAAAAGTGATATATTTGTGTCACAAAACAGTTGCACACGAAAAAGTCAGACGTCATAATCGCTTAGTGCTATTTTCTTTCGAGTCGTATCACTGCGCGTCTATTATTATTATTATTATTATTATTATTAGCATTAGCCTGTTCACTTGTATGTGGCAATGTTTACCTCGGCTCAGAGGACACTGTCAGGGGTAAGTCAGTGGTAATGCACGACACTGCTGAAGGGGACGCCATACAGATTCACATAAAAAAAAACCGAACTGTCCCTTTAAAAAAAAAAATAATTTGAAGTTGGGTAGTCAGGTGGAACTGGCTTAAGCCAATACACTAATAGAAGTACATATAATATGTGTGTGTGTATGTACTGTATGTATGTATGTGTGTATGTATGTACACACATACATATGTATGTGTGTGTATGTACTGTATGTGTGTGTGTACTGTTGGTCCTCAGTGAGTGAGTTTCTAGGGTACAAGTCAAACAAAAATAAAGAGGGTCCACTGGGATATCTGCTCTAATAGTGTCTTCGATCTTCTCCTTGACACTTTCCCAACGTGTTTTTATTTTCGGGCAGTCCCAGTAAAATGTGGTCTCCAGCTCCCGTCAGTGGTGGTCGTCTTAATCATAAATGTCCGTAATGGGGTTCTGAGATCTTTGTTTTCCAATCGAACTCTCTTAACAGTTGTTTTAGTGTGAAACTGTCTCATAACACAATGGCTTTTACTAAGAAAACAACTCTATTTGACCATAAACGGGGGCAAAGTACATTTACAGGTCACAGTACATTTACAGTACACACGTTGTAGAGTAGTACTTTTGTGTATACAGTAAAGACATAGTATTGTGTACATTCTGGACCCTCTGACATATGGTCTCACACATCTAAGACCGGACAGCAGCCACAAGTATTGATACCCAGATATCATTTGATACTAATACTAGTAGTATTGATTCTGGATACTCATTTCAGCAGATATTGATCAGGGCTAATCTTTTTAATTGCAAAGACCAAAAAAAATCCTGTGTTTTATTTTAAAATATCTTTGTTCTACCTGTAGTTTAGACCTCTACAAACATGTTCTGAAATGTATGGGATTCTTGTGTGTGTTTATCAGTCCAGATTTCAGTCTCCTCTCAGATGTTAATGTGCCTGGAGCTGTTTACAATGTGTTTTTCCACCTCTAATATCAATACTGAATTATTTTTTTAAAAGGCTGTTTGTGGTATCAGAATGTTTAGAATGAAATGAGAATTTTTACTATGATTAACACTCAGGAGCAGTACTTTTGTCATCGCTGTCCAGTCAAATATTTCTTTATTATACACAGGGAAATATATAATCTGGATTATTTCCAACACATTTCATGACTGAAATGAAATCAGAGGCAATGGCAGACTTTATAATAGATCATTCATTATAAAATCTGACTAATGTAATGTCAGTATATTTGTATATTTGACGTAATATTCTCTTCGATATTCAGTTAAAATTGCATAGAATGTAAATAGGCTGTGACCCAATATGCACAGATATCTAAATTGTGTATTTTTTAATAGTTTTCTTTTTATTATTTTTTATGGGCAGGTATTTATCACATTGTCAGGAATAAAATCTGTATGTGGAGGACTTTTTTTTTTTTTTTAAAGAATTCAATGTTCCTGCACTGTAGTTCAATTGAGTTGTTTTTTTATGTTTCATAAAGTTTAAATCAATCAGTCAAACATTATTCATAAAGCGCTTTTCATACTAAAAATGTAACACAAAGCGCCTTACAGTGATTAAGGATTAGAAGATTGACTTTTTATTGATCTCACACAGGAGAAATCGTTTTCTGCATTTGACCCGGGGACCATCCCCATGATTTTAGGTTTAGGATTTTAGGTTTAGGTTTGGTCAGGACCTAAGATGGAGGATTTTACCTATGGCGCATGTTTTGGGTTGATGGGGGAAACCGGAGTGCCCGGAGGAAACCCACCCAGACACAGGGAGAACATGCAAACTCCACACAGAAAGGCCCGGGCGACCCGAACCTTCTTGCTGTGAAGCATGAGTGCTAGCCACTCAGCCAATAATTTTTTTAAAAACAACATTAAAGACATTAACTAAAGAGTGTTTTCCTTAAACATTTAATCATTGTAGTTATTGTAATCTGTAAGTTGTACTCAGAGAATTCCAATCACATAAACATCAGTAAGTTTACTCTTTAATATTGTGATGTGAGCTGCTGAATGTGTGCTAATGTGTGGTTTTTATATTGTTGAATGTGTAAATTGTATAATTTATTATTGTTCCTCAGGGAGTGCAGATGGAAACGAGCTGTTTAGCTCTAATCTGGTGCAGTACATAATAATAATAATAATAATTCATAGCATTTATATAGCGCCTTTCATGACACCCAAAGCGCTTTACAGTTCATTGTTCATTCACTCCACACTTGGTGGTGATAAGCTACTTTCTGTAGCCACAGCTGCCCTGGGGCAGACTGACGGAAGCGAGGCTGCCAATCTGCGCCATCGGCCCCTCCGACCACCTCCAACACTCATGCGCACTCCACTTTCATACTAGGCAAATGTGGGTAAAGTGTCTTGCCTAAGGACACAGCGACAGTATTTTGCAACTGGCGCCCCCCTGTGGCACCTGGAATTCCCAGTGTCTCCCATCCAAGTACTAACCAGGCCCTGCCTTGCTGAGCTTCTGAGATCTGACGGGATCAGGCTTTGACAGGCAGGTATGGCCACAATCATACATCTCTGTTTTATGAGCATCATGTCTCTGTACATTGTCCCTTCAAATAAAGACTAATAATAACATTTTGGAAAATATCAACAAAATGTCATTATTG
Source organism: Paratrypauchen microcephalus (assembly GCA_036785185.1). Taxonomy (NCBI): domain Eukaryota; kingdom Metazoa; phylum Chordata; class Actinopteri; order Gobiiformes; family Gobiidae; genus Paratrypauchen; species Paratrypauchen microcephalus. Next base: position 1,076,146 of record JAVJIX010000244.1, on the reverse strand, counting down.
TTAAAATCCTACAAAATATCGTTTTTTTTCCCATATTGCCCACCCTAGTATACACACAAACCTGCTGCCTTATAGGACAAATCAGGTGATGTAAATCCTTTACTATTAAATCAACGATATCGGTTAAAATAGATCAGTTAGGGTTTAGGTAGTGTGATTATGGTTAAAGCAATTTTGAATTTCAAAACTTGACCTATGAATATGAGTTTATTATATACATATAGCAAACATAGCTTTAATCGATAACTGATAACGATTTATTATTAATTAAAAACCACTGGCCATAAGTTGTTTATGTTCTAATTTGGTGTTTCGATCATTATGAGAACTAAATCAGAAAGCAGAAGTCTCATTTGTGTTGCCAGTTTCAAAGTTGAAATCCAGCTGGTTTAAACCTAAAATGTCTCTACCTAAACCCCAGCACCTGCACCAGTTTTCAAAATCTAGAGGTTCTGAGCTTCACATGAGGCTTCCATAAAGTGAGAATGAGAAACACTGGTCTGTGTCCTCTGTCTGCAGGTGAAGGATCTGGCAACACAGGTTCAGTTGCGACTATAGTTCGTTAAACAGTAGGAGCGTAGGGAGTACATGCAGTTTATTTAACAGTAGAAGTATTGGTATTTGTAGTGGTTGTAGTAGTGGTAAGTCCTCAAGGTACTTTTGCAAGCAATAAAAACACATGGAATTGATTAAAAGGCCCATATTATGTTGTTTTTCTGATTTATGATGCGTTTCCTCATCAAAAACAAAAACAGACCTGGAGTTGTTTAATTCACACACATTTAACGCACAAACCCTGTAGATTTACGGAGTTCATCTCTCAAACAGAAAACGCTCCACCTTGTGATGTCATGTCGTAATACAGGAAGTGCTCCACTGTTTTTAAACTCGTGCAAAAAAGTGCAGCTTGACTACAGTCATTTGGATAATTTCAGCCCAGGAATTGCCAAACTCTACTGAAGTAAAGGTAAACGTTACTGTGAACTTTGTGATGTTGTGATTGTAGCTCCTTTTTTAAAAACACTGGTTACATACAGTACAAGTGTTACAAAATTCAGCCCCCACATTAAATAATCATAAATATTCACCTGCATGTTTCTATGTATGTGTGTATGTTTGTGTGTAAGTATGTATGTGTGTGTGTGTGTATGTATGTGTGTGTGTGTTGTTTGTGTGTATATATTTGTATGTTTGTGTGTGTGTGTATTTGTATGTATGTGTATGTAATTGTATGTGTTTGCATGTATGTATTTGTATTTATGCATTTGTACATATGTGTATGCATTTGTATGTATGTATTTATTTGTATGTATGTGTATGTATTTGTATGTATGTGTGTATATATGTATTTATTTGTATATGTATGTAATTGTATGTATATGTATGTGTATGTATGCATGTATTTGTATGTATTTATTTATGTATAAAAAGCTTCAATAAAAACACTTTTTAAACCAAATTGTGCGAGTGCATTTTTTCGTGCCTAAAACCCCTGCTCTTCTGGTCTTGTTGTCGTACATTTGTATTGACCGTCATGTGTCTTGTGTGTTGCAGGTGCCCCCGGTCCAGCTGGCATCCCCCCTGGCGAGCCCCCCTGCCCTGGGCCTCCTGTCGCCCACATCTGTCCCAGCAGAGACCACCCCCGTCCCAGAGATGAGCCCAGCCGCTAACGCCACTGCGAGTAAGGGTCTGACACAAATGACACGCTAAAAGTGCAATATTTAAGTCAAAATAAAAACTTATTACCGTATTTTCCGCACTATAAGGCGCATTGGATTATAAGGCGCACCTTCAATGAATGGCCTATTTTAAAACTGTTTTCATATATAGGGCGCACCGCATTATAAGGCGAATAGAATAGAAGCCACAGTGTAGTGGCTGACTACGGTAGCCATGATTAACCAATATTGATCCATATATAAGGCGCATCGGATTATAAGGCGCACTGTCGGCTTTTGAGAAAATTGAAGGCTTTTAGGTGTGCCTTATAGTGCGGAAAATACGGTACTTATTTTTAGGACATTTAATTTGAGTTTCCGTTCCAACTTTGAGCAAACCAAACACACAAAACACAAAAATTAATAAGTCGATTGAATCACGTAAAATCAGCTAAATCTTTTCTTTTAATTGTTCTAAACATCTTTTACTTTTTACTTGAAGTAAATTTTTAAACAGGCACTTTTAACACTTTTTCATGTGATTCTTTTACGTCTACTTCAGTAACTCTTGCCCTTGTGTCTATATTTTTACTCTGAGTACTTCATCCAACACTGCCCTACAGTATATGCGCTGTACGATCAAGTTGTATTGTGTTGGCTAGAGCTGTATTTACGATCACTGGTCACACCCGCATTCAGTAACATAAAAACATTTTAAAAAGTGACTTTTTGTGCATTGTAACTATGAACACTTGGAAGTAAGCCTGGACAGAGCAACCCTACATGTGTGTGGTTGGATAAATACAGATATAAATGACCTTTTGTGTTCCTTTTTTATTACAACATACTAAATTATGTATGGATATAGAAATACAGCTCTGGGAAAAAATAAGAGACCACTGCAAAATGGTCAGTTTTTCTAATTTTACTACTTATAGGTATGTATTTGGGCAAAAGGAACATTTTTGTTTGAGTCTATAAACTACTGACAACATTTCTCCCAAATTCCAAATAAAAATTTTATCATTTAGAGCATTTATTTGCAGAAAATGACAAATGGCCAAAATAAGAAAAAAGATACATGTTTTCAGAGCTCAAACAATGCAAAGAAACAAGATCAAATTCATTTTAAAACAACATAATACTAATGTTTACACTTAAGAAGAGTTCAGAAATCAATATTTGGCGCAATAACCCTTATTTTTAATCACAGCTTTCATGCGTCGTGGCATGCTCTCCACAAGTCTTTCACATTGTTCTTGGGTGACTTTATTCCACTCCTGGTGCAAGAACTAAAGTAGCTCAGCTTTGTGTTTGTGTTGGAATTCAACAGACGCTGGAATGGAATGGCTGTAATACATGTAGAGATGCTGATTTCAGAAAAAAATGCTGTGGTCTCTTATTTTTTCCCAGAGCTGTAGAGTTCAAAAGTGACCCAGTTTCCCATTCGTTTTTTCCCATAGACTTTCCAAAAAAAAACATGTATTAAAACGTCGTACATTACACAAAATTGACTCTTGTGAGCTTTAAGAATGTGTTAGAATGTTGTTGTTTTTTTGTTTTAGAGAAGAACACAGCTTAAATTTTCAGGGTTTGTGTGTGAATTAAACAAAAACACAACTCCAGGTATGTTTTTGATGAGGAAACAACATTAGAACATAGAAAAAAAACACAGAAAATAGCGTAATATGGGCCCTTTAAGTAGGTTTGAAAGCTTGTTGTGGGCTAATCTGTACTTTTGGTATTTACTTACTACATTTTACCGCTAAGTTATTAAAACATTTGACAGAATTTTAAGTTTTAAATGTGCTTTTTGTACCAAAAATAGATATTATGGATATTAGTTACCATATACTGTAGCTGGTGCCTTTAAACTCATCTAAAAGTCTATGGGAAAAATTAATGGAATGCAATATCTTAGACTTTATTGATCCACAAGGGAAATTACTTGGACACAGCAGCTCATACATCACAATTATTGGTATAATGGTAATAATAAATTCTAAATAAGTAGCACAATCTAAAAAAATGTATTTTTTACTCCAAGTTTGACTCTAACATTCACTTTTTTCCCCACAGAAATCCTCAAATCTCCGGACATCTCTTCCACCTCCTCTTCTACCGAAACACCCTCTTCCTCTTCTTTGTCGGCGGACCCCAAACCCGACCCTAACCTGGCGTCCGTTCCCCCAGTCCCGCCCTTCGCCATGCCCGGCCGGTTCCCCCCGCCCGGGCTGCCTCCCCCGGGCATGCCCCCCTTCATGCCCCCTCCCATGGCCCGGCCCCCCATGATGCCCGGCGGACCCATGTTCCCCCCGGATCGCTTCGGAATGCCCATGCCCTTCCCCCCTCGCGGCCCGCCCTTCCCCAGACCCGGCATGGACATGGGACCGTTCCGACCGGGATTCGGACCCCCACCTTTCAGACCGAGGTGGTAGAACTTCTATTTTATTATATTTTTTAACCCAATCTTTTCCAAAATGAGAGGTACTTGTAAATACTAGTAAATACTGTACATGCGTTGACTCTTTTGTATATTTGTATTGGTCTAGTTTCGTTGCTGACAGGAAAAACAGATATTTTTGATATGGTTTCTCAGTTTCTTCATGATCTTTTGGAAAAAAAAACAAAAAAAAATCATTGTCAACAAGTTTATTTGGAGAGATCATTTGGCCACTAGAGGGCGGGGTTTCCATAGCAGCGTGTCTTTGTTGTACATTAAGGTCATAGGAAGGAAAAAACTGTGTGAATATTAAAAAAAAGAAGAAACTACTATTTGATGTCTTTGTGTTGTGTATTATTGCATTATATTTGTGTAAAATATGTATTCATCCCATTCATCACCCCCGACACCAAGGAAGTCATGAGTAGGGCCAATATAATTAAACTTTTCTCCAAAAAGATGTTATTGCTTTGTTCGGGATATTCCACAGTTCAGCGCTAAACTTTATGGGTTACTTTACAATTTACAGGTCAGATCTGTGGAGAGGCGAGCCCGTTCACAGTAAGAATGCATGAAAAATGAAATTGAATTAAAAGAAATGGATAAATACGTTAGTGTGTGACATTCTAGGCCAGGGGTGTCAAACTCATTTTGGGCCGTATCCAACCTACGTTAATCCTAAAGGGGCCGGATCAGAAAACTCATGGCAAATATGCCCCAAAAATAGCAATAAGTCCAAATATTTCTGCAGAGAAACACAAATCTATTACAGAAGTCTTTTTTATTTGATTAACTCTTTCTTTTACAAAATATTATAATATTATGAACAACCTGAAACTTCAAGAAAAATGCTATTGCAACACAAGCGTACAGGTATCCCATTCACCTCCATGAACAAATATGAGTTAGTTCATTTTTCTTGACATTTTGCTGATGAGGGTGTCACGGTCAACAGTCAAAACGATGGTCCTTTAAGAGCGTTTGGAAAGAGACGAGTCTTCATTTGTGCTGCTCTGGTGGGAGGGGCCACGCACAGAGGCTCTGGAGATGCTGCTATGCTAAGCTGCACAGAAAATTGCCAATATTTTAATAGAAAATTTAAATATAATTAAAATATTTTAATAGAAAATCAGCTGAGGGCCAAATTGAAGGTCTTGAAGGGCCGGATCTGGCCCTGGGCCGCACATTTGACACCCCTGTTCTAGGCAAAGTAACGTTGTCTCCATATAGACAAGCAGACATCAGTACATACACCTTCTAAGTATTGGTATAACTGTCAGATGTCCTGCTACAATGAGATGGGAACAGTGAAATTGTAGATTTTTTGGGGTTCAGTTTTATAAATATTGCAAAAATATTAAATATAAGGCCAAACTCAAACCATAACTATACTTAAAGCTCCTATATTACACAACATTGACTCCTGTGCGCTTTAAGCCATGTTATAATGTTGTTGCCTCCTCAAAAACACACCCAGAGTTGTGTTTTGTTTCATTCACACATGTTAGAGTAACTCTTTATTATTAGTCTGTCTACATCTCCAAAGCTCAAAATGCTCTGCTCCACCTTGTGATGTCATGAAGCAGTTTTCATGTTAATAGTTACCGTTTACCATTTGCTCAATAGAGACTGTCAATTTCAGGTCTGAAATTATCCAAATGATTCTAGTGAAAGTGTGTGGAGTTTAAAAACACAGTGTTTTCTGTTTGAGAGAAAAACTCAGCCTAAATATGCAGGATTTGTGTGTTAAACATGTGTGAATGAAACAAAACACAACTCCAGGTGTGTTTGTGATGAGGAAACAGCATTATAACACATCAGAAAATAGAGTAATATGGGCCCTTTAAACTCCACAATTCCATAAATGTAATGTTTGTGGGGGGAGACTAGAGTACCCAATATCTCCAGCTTGGTGCTCCTAACTATAAGACTCATGTTGTGGAGAAAACTCTAGTCACACTAACATTTCAAACAAGAGATTTCGACGCCAAAATGATCATCAAAATGCGCTATTTTTTCCAGACATTTTTTTTGTCATTCAAAACAAAATGGCAATTTATTTCTAGAATTATCCTGTGGTCTTGTACTAGCTCTGATACTCCAGATCAAGAGCCTAAAAAACCTAGATTCAGAACCGAGGTTATGGAGTGAAGCGTCTCTGTGAAAGGAGTTCATTTATGGAATAATCTTGACAAAGAAATCAAAGAGTCAACTACAATAACGGCATTTAAAAATACATAAAATCCAGTGTAATGTGTAGGTATGAAAAAGAAAAGTTGTTGCACATAAAAATGAAGGTTCCTGTTTACAATCGATTAATAATTGTGATTGAAATGGAATGTATTGATGAAATGTTTTATAGTCACTATCGGTGTTATTGTCTGGAAAAGGGAAGAGGGGCAGGTAACATAAGATCTCTTCTTTCTGCTCCTTTCATTCAATTTTTTGTATCGTTATCACACTGTTGATGTCTTTTTATACTTTATGAATGAAATAAACAAACAAAATAAATAAGAGCATTCTAATAAAGGTGAGGAGGATTGACCCAGTGGCACTTGTATACTGGGTCAAATGCAAAGGACGAATGGCGCAATGGAAAAGTCAAAATTTATTGTCAACTTTATTGTCAATTCTGCCATATGTGTTTGACATATCAATGACCAAGCAAGGCAAAAAGACAGTGTATACAATACAAAGACAAAGCAAAAACTGCCTAAGACAAAAACTAAAAGCAGTGCAAAGAATAAATAAACGGGTCATCCAACAATTGGAGGACATTTTGGCTTTAAACTTTTTGAAAAATAAACCTTAACTTTTCAGATTTTCTGCTACATATTCATCAATAATAGGTAATAAACTATCACATGCTTGATTAGCTCAGCTTACGGATCAATGGTGCAATTTTTATTACATGATTTATTTGGTTTATTTATTTACTCTAATCACAGTAACAGGGTTGCAGGTAACAGGGTTGCAAATCCGCACTAATGTTCGCTTTATCTCAGGAGTAGAAGCTGTTTATCTGTTACTGCTAATCAAGAGGAAAAACTTATTTATGCAAATAAGTAAAGGAACAAATAATAATTGTCTTATTCTGATCATCTGCATAACAGGGTTGCATGAGGCAGAGTGAGACATTCAATCAAGGCTAACTATGTTATAAAAATATGAAAAATAGAAGAGAAGATAAACCTTTGCTCTGCCCATTCTTTTGGAAAACTGATGATGTCAAGTCCAGGGGATCATGTGGTTCTGCTTTCTTCTTCTTCTACCAGACTAAAAATGTTCTGGTAACAGGGTTGGTGCATGTTGTGGGACACATGTTCCATGAATAATAATGATTATTTCTAATATTATGTCTATTAAAACAAATGTTCCCACAGTTACAAGAGAGGGCAATGAAACAAATAAAAAAATAATTTTAACTGAGGGAAATTTTACCAAGAGGGAAATGGCATTTTGGGGGGTGCTCAAGACGTTTTTGGTATTTTAAAAACTATTTTCAAGCATTCTTTTCTCTTAGCTTTTCAGATTTAGTCTCAGGACAAGTAAATTCACTCAGAAACTGTGTGTTTTAGTATTTTGTATGTGGATTATTTAATATTTGATGAGTGGGACATAAAATGTCCTCCAATTGGAATAACCCAAATACCTATTTACAGATGTCCAAGCAACATGAAAAGCATGTGATGAGTGATAAATCCATAAGTAGTTTCTAAAATAAAATAAAAATAAAGAAAGAAATATTTAATAAAGAAAAATAATAAATAATAACATCCTGAGACCCTCCCATTCATTTGTGTCCTTTATAGTGGACATCTTTTAAGTTTTGAGATATACTCTAGTTTGTGGCTGCACTATGATATAATAATAATAATAATAATAATAATAATAATAATAATAATAATAATAATAATAATAATAATAATAATAATAAAATGCAAAAATAAATAAATAATACATAAAAATGATACATAAAAACATATTTAATTAATTAATTTATTTATTTATTTAAAAGGAGTCTAAAAACTTTTTGAGGCGACTGTAGAAGCGACCGAAAAATAGTTTTTGTTCGGTTGTTAACTTGACATGGATTTAACACTATTACAGTCCATTACAGAGGACATGTTACAACATTATGAATACAAACAAAATGAACAAAATGTAAATGCTAAGGTGTTCATTTACCTCCAAATAGAAAATTAAAATAATAATGATAATAATAATTTAGATACACTTTTTTTCTTCGGGTCCCAGGAGGATATAGAAAATAAAAATAACAGTGACAGTGATATATTTTATAATGAGATGTAAGGCACAAAAATCTGCTAAAAAAAATCAAATCCTTCCATATCGCGCAGTGTTGTGTGGTAACCTGTTTGTGATTGGCTGTGCGCGTTAATAAGTGGCATTCCCATGATCCACTTGGCACACCGTCTCCAAGCGCCGCGGGCCCGCCTCTCCCGTCCCCCTCAACACGCATGGTCCTGCGCTCTCCTCTCCACAGATCACCCACATCATCCAGCGTTCACCCCGCTAAGGACCTCCTCACGCCGGCTTGCGCTCGAACATGACCGCTGCCATGCGCCTGCGAGATCCGCGCACAATCCGGGACGCAAAACGCACGTAAGTACCGAGTTTTACGCGAGAAAATGCGAAAAAATTAACCCCGAAAATGTGTTTCCCGCTCGGTCCTAGCGCCGATAACATGCTCGGCAGCGTCGTTCAATCAAGCAAGTTTATGAGGAGTGACGGATACTGCGCTGCACTGACGCAAACGCCTTCAAAATCCCGTATTTTAAGCCATTTAATGTGCTTTTCTGAACGTATTTACAACATTACGCGTGACCCAAGAGACCCAAAGCCCAAAATATGTTAACGTGCAATGTTTTACGCACATAATTATTGGTGAATTTACTATTCATTCATTTAAAAACAGCTTTCAGGAGATTTTCTGGGTAAAATATTTGACATTACGCGTGACCAAAAGCGTATAACTCCGCGGTTATATAATTCGCATTGTTTTTACGCGCACAACTGTTAACAGTTAATTTACCACACAAGATGTTTTTAAATTAGCTCCACGTTGCAGAAGCACATGGAGAAGCGCAGACAGGACGTCAGGGGTGCACGGTTTTGCGTAATGCGGTGTTTGTGTGCCCGTGTGGTGATGCATCAGGTACGGTTGGCACGGTTCGCCACCTGCTCGGCTCGTGAACACGGTTGGCACAGTGTTTACGCCGTGTGCGGGTGGATGAGCAGGAACACCGGGCTCCTGTGGCGTGTGTGCATTGCGCGTTCGCATGCGTCATTGGCAGAGGTGATTCCGCGGATGGGGAAAGATTCTGTCACTGGGTTCAATGAGTGTGCTTTTATACGTGGTTTGGTGTAGGATTAGAACATTCTGGTCGTTTTTAGTTTAATCTGTTCACTTGTATGGCGTTTTTCTGAATTACACATCAATTGCGTAATGTATGGATGATTCTCCAACTACACTCACATTTGGTCATGATATTTTTCAGAAAATCCAACACGTATTGTTAGAAATATTTTGATTTGTTCTACTTCATCACAATGTGTAGAAACGTTAACTGAAATGACGTAAATATTAAATAAATAATAATAAACAATAACAATAAATAAAGTGAATGTTGTGGAAATGACAATGTTTAGCATTTCTTTGAAAATCTCATGACATATTAGCATGCTAATCTCTGTTTTAGAGTTAGCATAAAATATACTCAAAATATAAAATGATATTTTTCTCATTATTTGTACATTCAAAGGAAATATGAGGTGTTTGGAAATGACGACCATTAAACCTACTCGTGGTTTTGTAAAACTTGACCTTGATTTTGTTCTTGTTTCCCTTCGTTCCATGGAGCTAACGCTGCTATGCTAACATGAGCTCCTGTCACATCACAACTGATGTGGTTCAAGTAGACAAAGGTTTAAAAACAAAGTTAAAAGTTACATTTTGTGGTGGAAATGACAGTGATCCCTAGGGACAGGTGTTCTTCTTATGAAAAATAAATAAAATACTAATATATCTTTCAAGCACATGATATTTTTCATTAAAATAAGGAATTTCTGCGCATTTGTCAATGAAGTTACTGTTGAATCAATCAGTCTTATGAGGGACTGAGGGTCCAAAACCTGGACAAGGGACAAATGATAGCAAAAACACTCAAACGATATATCATAAATTTTTGTAAGTTTGACAAACGTGTTTTTGTTTTTCTTATTCCTGCCTGGAACACACTCTTTGATAGTTGGAGAATCACCCACATACAGTTGGTGTGGTCAAAAGTACAAAATCAAAACTACATATCCATTTGAGCAGGTAAAAAAAAGTCACGTTCACAGGACATAAATGAATCTTTCCTGAACATCTTTAGAATGATCTTGAGCTGAATCAGAACGAGTATAAGAGCACATAGATTAGAATACGCCCATGGACCACTGTGGAACCAACCTGGCCGAACATCAGTTGTAAAATGCTTTGGTTTGTTATGGATTAGTGTTGTAAGTGTGTATTTTATTTTTTAATATAGTATTTTATTATATCATGTGCGCTTACAAAAGGGTCAAAAAAGTACAATTTTATCTAGCTATTTTCTTTCATTATCAGTAATTGCTTAAGTAAGTCTCTTCGATTCTAGTTTAGTTTTGTTCTCATATTCCATACTTTTGACAGCCCTAGTTTGGATGGATTAGGGAAGGAAGGTTTTACAGTGGTACCTCACCTTACGAAAGACCCTACATACGGAAAATCCAAGTTACGAAACGCCTTCACGTCAAATTTTGGTCTCTAGATACGAAAGAAAATTCAAGTTACGAAACGCGAAATCTCAAAAATTCAATTAACTCATTCAGTGCCGGCCTGTTTTCAGAATTCTAACCCCAGAGTGCCACAGGTTTCAGTAGAATTTCACTGATTTTCCAAGACCCACAGAATACTGAGTTCTTTGACTATATAAACATGGGACACATCAAAATAAAGTGTCGACTCTCTTCTTTCACCTGGAAAAAAAATTATGTTTCTAACCTTTTCGGTTCTCAAATAACTGATAGTAGAACATAGGGAAGTTTCAGCAAAAACACTGGTTTTTGAGCAAGAAATGGAGAAAACGAGCGTTTAGTTCAGAGAAGGATTTCGAGCAGATCAGTGACTTTGACATCAATATTTATCGATTTAGTGACACCTCAAACATCTAAAATAACAGAAAGAGATTTTTGATGACAAAGTACATTTTTTATTTACAAATATAAGAATATAAGGCTCTGTGAATTGAAAATTCGTTCAAATCAATAGTGCCAAGAGATGTTTACAGGATATAATATCTTTTCCTATAAAATAGAACTTTGTTGAGGATTTGTCTGAGGCCCAGAGTACAGACCCATAATAAAAACTAATACACACACACACACACACACACATATATATATGTACATACACACAAGCCCATTCATAAACCTTTACACACACACAGCTGCACGCACGCACGCACGCACGCACGCACGCACGCACACACACACACACACACACAACTTCATTCATTACAATTACCATACACTGCTCACTGCTCCAAGTCAGTAAACTTCTTCTTTGGAGCTGTCGTAGTTCTGAGGAGACTCCCTGGTCCGTGCAGCGCACACAGGACACGCCCCCTCCTCGGGCACAGCAGATCTCTGCTCAGACCTCGCTGCTTGATCCGGCTTGTCTCTGCGATCCTCTGATCCAGGATCCTGGGTCCCAAGAGCAATCTGATCGCTCCATAGGCGCTGATCAACAGTTATCTGCTTTTCCGGGTTCTATGGCCTCGCCATCTTACTACTCTGGCCAATACACCATACACACGCTGCACTCCTCCTTTCTTCCCCGGCTCTGATCGGCTAATAATGATACAACATCGCCATCTACAGGTTGAGAGATGTGAATTACACCTCAAAAGTTGCTCCAGGCCGTAACCTAGCAACCCCCGCTGAAAAAAGCAATTGACGTCTATAGACGTCACGGCACTCAACGGTTGGATTCGAGGGGACGTCAATAGACGTCTCCGGCACTGAATGAGTTAATGCGCGCTCAGATGCACGCCGCAAAACGTAAATACACTTTATCAACACACACAGGGTTAGGTTCCAGAGGTGGCCCGCGGTGGGAGAGGTCCGTGAGGTAGGACAACTTTGTATTTTGCAATTGTTCTACATGTTTTAGGGCTGTAAATGCCTCACCACACACATTCTATGCTTTTCTCAGACTGGAATTGGGCTTTTCTCGCATTTCTCTCTCGTTTGAACACTCGAACTTTCATAGATTTTCAATGGAATGTGTTGATAGTGAAGCATGGGGGTAGACACGGCTCAATATAGCGCCGAACGCGCGAGGGGAGCGGAGACACAGGATTACTATCAACAACACATCATCAGTATGGTAAAACTCACCTGTCTCACGACGGTCTAAACCCAGCTCACGTTCCCTATTAGTGAGTGAACAATCCAACGCTTGGTGAATTCTGCTTCACAATGATAGGAAGAGCCGACATCGAAGGATCAAAAAGCGACGTCGATGCGGCGCGGGATGGAGCCGCAGCGCCCGGGCCGTGCCTCCCCCTCGGGGCCGCGGCCGCGCGGGCAGGCCGTGCACGGGGTGATGTAATCCTGGTCTGGTCCCGGTTTGGTCCGGGTCTGGACCTGATCCGGTCCTGGTTTAGACCTGGTCTAGACCTGGTTTAGTTCTGGTCTAGACCTGGAAGTCACATAGAAGCAGAGCCCGCCCCGAGCGAGACCCCGCGGTTTTGCCCGCCGATAGAGCACCTTTCTCGGCCTGTTGGCTCACAGTGTCAGCCCCCCGGCTCTGGAAGTCACATAGAACAAGAGCCCGCCCCGCCCAGTTCTTATTCCTGCTGAAAGAGCGTCTTTCTCGGCCTCTTAGCTCTAGCGCGGAACGAGCAAGGAGCGCGGAGACACGAGCAACGCGCTCCTCCAACGGCACTGCCATGTCCCGGGATAATCCTGGTTTAGTCCAGGTCCAGTCCAGGTTTAGACCTGGTTTAGTTCTGGTCTAGACCTGGTTTATTCCAATCAGGACGCAGAACACAAATGTTACACTATAAAAAAAAAGTTACACTATTAAAAAAAAAACTTGGAACGGATCAGGCCTTTTCCATTGAAATAGCTACTCAATTTACGAAAAATTCACGATACGAAACCACTTCTGGAACAAATTAATTTCGTAAGGTGAGGTACCACTGTATTTGCAAAAGGAATGGGGCTGTTATTGTGGTGTACGTACATAAAATGCACAGATGTTTATTGACGTGTAACTGTGATCTGGGTCTCTGACCTGTAACTCGACCTGGTGATGTCACCCTCTTGTCTCCATGGGGATGGATAAATTAAATGCCATACTGTGGCACATTTTAATCAAAGCAATAACCTCCATGGAGACAAAGTGTTGCATAGAAGTTGTAGTGGAACGTTTAATTAATGGTGTGTTTTCTCGAACATGAGAGAATGTTGGTGTCGTGTTGTCCAGGCTGTGACGTCTCAGATGAGCGGTTTCCCGGAGGTGAATCTGAGAGTTAAACGCTCACACACACACAGCCGGTGTAGAAGCAGGGTTCAACTTTACATCATTGACATTTGTTTACGATGAGAGAGCATAATAAACATGTAAGATGCAACCTTTCTTCTGTGTCCAACAGGTTTTACAAAAATATACAGTAATCCCTCGTTTATCGCGGGGGTTAGGTTCCAGAAATAGCCCGCAATAAGTGAAATCCGGGAAGTAGGACAACTTTATATTTTACAATTATTATACATGTTTTAAGGCTGTAAACGCCTCACCACACACATTATACACCTTTCTCAGACTGGTATTAACATTTTCTCACATTTCTCTATTGTTTAAACACTCAAACTTTTGTAGATTTTCATCAAAATGTATTAATAGAAGCGGGGGTGGTGGTGGTGGTGGTGGTGGTGGTGGTGGGGGGGGGTGCGCTCGGAACAAGGCAAAGATTTAATCCCGGTTTAGACCTGGCCTAGTCCTGGTTTAGACCTGGCCTAGTCCTGGTTTAGACCTGGCCTAGTCCTGGTTTAGACCTGGCCTAGTTCCGGTCTAGTCCCGGTTTTACAATTATTCTACATGTTTTAAGGTTAAAAACGCCACACACACATACACACACACAGACATTTTCTCACATTTTTCTCTTGTTTAAACACTCAAACTTTTGTAGATTCTCATTTTTACTGAAGTATGTCGAATATATTGCAATGCATCGCAATAATTCAAGTATCGTGATGCATCGTGATGGTATCGCATCGTAGCATATGAATCGTGATTCGAATTGAATCGTGACTTCTTTGCCAATACCCACCCCTAATATAACAGTTATAAAGATTTTTTCTTTATTTAAATTCAGATTATTTATTGCGTTCAGCATAACTACACTGATCGGTAGTTTTACTCTGAATTTTGCCTCTAACTGCATCTCGTGTTTGTCTTTCATTTGTGTTTGAATCTATGTGAAGCATCTTTGAGTATCATGAAAAGTGCTATACAAGTACTATTATTATTATTATTCATTTAGTTTATTTGATTTATTTGACAGGAGCATGAATCACAAAAAATGAAAAGATGCTTTGTACCAGACTTTAGCTGTCGGAGTTAATTTCCATCTGCAGTCCCTGAGACAAACAACATCACAAACAATGAACATAAAGCATAAAAACGATGCAATTCAGAATATTTACAGTGCCGGTGATACATTTAATCAAAAAATAATAATAATTAAAACTCTTTTCCTGATACCTGTACCCCCTTCTCATGTCTAGTCTAACTTTAATGCTGACACGTCTGACCTCTTAGAAATCATTGTTTAATTTCCCGGCAATTTTTTTTAAAAGCATTTGCATAGTTTTAGCTCAGTTGGAAGTTTGTTTCATTCTGAGATTTATTTATTATTATATTCTTATTACTACTACTATTACAACTACTACTACTACTACTACTACTACTACCACTACTACTAGGCCTACCACTACTGCTACTACTACTACTAGGCCTACGACTACTACTACTAGGCCTACGACTACTACCACTACTACTAGACCTACGACTACTACCACTACTACTGCTAGACCTACTACTACTACTACTACTACTGCTACTGCTAGACCTACTACTACTACTACTACTACTACTACTGCTAGACCTACTACTACTACTACTACTACTGCTACTGCTAGACCTACTACTACTACTACTACTAGGCCTACTACCACTACTACTACTACCACTACCACTGCTACCACTACCACTAGTACTACTACCACTAGTACTACTACCACTACTAATACTACCCTTAACCTGAGGGTTGACAGGCACATGGATGAGCCGCTGTGTCTCTCCAGGAGCTCCTCACCAGTGTGGGGAATGTCAGTCTGCAGTCTGGTGCAGATAATGACCGTACAGACTAAAAGATTAACAAACACATGTTATTTAATGCTTGTAGTATTGTCTTAGTTGTCCCTCTTTTGTCCAGCCCCCTCCCATTGCCCCTCACGTGTACCTATAGCCTCCCACCTCCCCATCTCCCTGCTGCCACCTGCCCATTGTTGCGTCTGCCTGGCCCGGTGCCCATCTCCTGTCCGGTGGGCTGTGCAGGTGTTTGTGCTGAAAGCTGATGCTCCCCCTGAGCTCGCGGGGTGTGGTGGACTTTGTTAGGTATTCTGGCAGCGCCCTCAGCTATTGTCCCCGGTGTGATATTGTGCACGGTGAGGCCTGGTAATTGCCCTTCTCGCTGGCAGGTGCAAGCAGGTGCTGACAGGTGCAGACGGCACTGTTTGTTTGTGTAATGAAGCTGCTACTGCTGCACTCAACAAGGATACAGTGGAAGTCATCCCCCAGTGAGGAAAAGGACACATCCACAAATAAATATGAAATATGTTATTGGACTCAAGTGCATTTAGTGAAGGAACAGGTTAGACTCATTTTATTTGGGGAAAACGTCACTATATTTAAAATTTACTTTGGTTAAATTGATATTTTTCTAAACAATAAAATAAAATATAAAGCCTGTCCAGAGCAGGGGGCAGTCGCAAAACATTCCCCCAGGGACCCATCTCCAGATCCTGGAGGAGAAGGTTAGGTTATGAGGAAACCTGAGGACTCGTGAAGCTAACCACTCTGCCACTACTCAGGCTTTTCATGACTAAATCTGCACCATGAAATGTCTGATGTTTGGAAGTGATTTTAGGTGAGAGGAGAACATTTTCTCAGTCAAGCTGGCCAAATTTGAGAATTTACTATTTATTTGATGTGGAGTTGCTGCATTTTTCCCATTTTTAGGCTGCGTCCTGTTTCGGTCTTACCCCCTACCCCTTGGTTTTGCGCGTTCATGTGAGGGCAAGGGGCGTCCCGATTCTAATTTTGATCAAGGGCTAGAGCTACGACCGAGGGTTACATACCCCTTGAAACGAAGAAAGCTCTCGACCAGACTTGAAACGAATGGGTACGCCTACGAGCTCAGGCAGGTTTTGGGATCAGGATGGCAGCGTCACATCGACAGTTAGCATGGTTTACAATTATGACGCTTATGTTCTGTGTTACTTTTAGTGAACTGTTGTTGCGGTTTTAATTGTAGTGATGTCTGTTTAGCCGACGTTATCGTTTTCATCGAACTTTCATGCATAAACAAGCTAGTTTCTTTGTCGAGCTGAGGTACCCGATAATCCTTAGCCGTGTCTCAATTCTCAGAGTGCACAGTTCGGAGCGTGGTTTTAAGTGGGCTCAGACTGCAGTCAAGACTGTGCATACTTGCTCAGCCCTGAGTGCGGACCGCATGGGCGTTGGCGAAATGCGCCAGGTCTCGCAACTACGGGAAGCAGCCGCCGACTCCATTTTCTCCCGTAGAAGAAGTAGTAGCGCGCGGTGCATGCTGGGATATATGAGTGCGCAAAGTGTGCTTTTTCACGCAGTTGGTCCACGCCCCGATTTCCATGGAAACGTCTGCGGTCTTCAGACCTCGTGTTAACTGTGCATAGGACAAAAAAGAAATGGGACAGCAGTCGTCGCGCCGGATGTGACGTACATGCCCTTAAAACCACGCTCCGAACTGTGCACTCTGAGAATTGAGACACGGCTTTAGTGTTTAAAATCATTGTCAGAAATAACATCGCAATTTAACAACACTTTACCCTCACTGACACCATGACCAATAACCGTGAAATCCTTTTTATTCAGAAATTTAATTCTCATAAAGCTGGCCACGTAGAGTAACGGTAATGTAAAGTTAATGTGACAGCCAGATTAAAAAGGCATAAAGACGTACAATCTATACAGTTATTGAATTATATTGTGTCCAATTAATGTTAAATTTTGGTATACCGAACACTAAAACTGTTTCCTGTAAGACGGCTGCTAAAATTAAAGGCTTAAAGTCATGTCATAATGTTTTTACTTCAAAAACATCCCTGTAGTTGTGTTTTATTTCATTCACACATGTTTGAGTAATGCTTAATTATTAGTCTGTTTTCATCTCCAAAGCTCAAAATGCTCTGTTCCACCTTGTGATGTCACGTGGTGGTAGTTTTCAAGTTAATAGCCACCTTTTTACCTTTTGTTCAGTAGATTGGCAATTCCAGGGCTGAAATTATCTAAATGATTCTAGTGAAGGTGTATGGAGAAAAGACTGGAGCACATCCTGTTTTCATCAACCAGTCAATCAAACATTATTCATTCCCACATGACATCACAAGGTGGAACAGTGTGTTTTGCATCAGCCTAAATCTGCAGGGTGTGTGTTTTAAATGTGTGAATGAAACAAAAGGAAACAAACATAACAGATCAGAAAATGGCAAAATACAGACACTCTAAAGGTGCATTGTGTAACTTTTCTGGTCGAGCGTTTGTCTCCATGGACATGTTCTTGCTTTGTCTGGAATGTTTCACAGTATGGCATTAAACCTTTCTATCTTCATGGACCAAACCAGATCAAGTTACAACACAGATCTGTGGAGAGGCGACCCCGCTCAGTCAGAATGCCTGTTTTTCTAGGTATTTTTGAGCTGTAAAACCACCTGTAACTGAATATACAGCTCTGGAAAAAGTAAGAGACCACTGCATTTTTTTTTTTTCTGAAATCAGCATCTCTACATGTATTACAGCCATTCCATTCCAGCGTCTGTTGAATTCCAACACAAACACAAAGCTGAGCTACTTCAGTTCTTGCACCAGGAGTGGGATAAAGTCACCCAAGAACAATGTGAAAGACTTGTGGAGAGCATGCCAAGACGCATGAAAGCTGTGATTAAAAATAAGGGTTATTGCACCAAATATTGATTTCTGAACTCTTCTTAAAGGGATATGCCACCCCCAGGGCAAATTTGGGCATCTCCCCACAGTCCAGAGACTAAAATAAGTGGTGAAAAGCGTTTTCCTGCTCACCCAGCCATTGTCCGAGTCTGTCGCCACTGACCGCCGCGGTATCTGCAGCTCCTCCGCCTTAGACTGGAGTCTAACGTCGCCAGAGAAAGATTTCGGCCAAAAGGAATTAATTTGCTCGATGCGTTTCCCAATTACTTTATGTGTAGTGCGCATTCATATCGAGTGCAAATAAATGTGCAAATCAACACGGAGAGCTTGCCTTGGTCATTTTGGGGTGAGAACTATTTTCCAGTGCGGAAGAATACAGCCGTATCACGCAGCACGCTGCCAGGGGAATCCCAGTTACGCACCGGGAAGGGAGTTCCCCTGTTGCACAACGTGGTGCGTGATTCGACTGTATTCTTCCGCACTGGAAAATAGTTCTCACCCCAAAATGACCAAGGCAAGCTCTCCGTGTTGATTTGCACATTTATTTGCACTCGATATGAATGCGCACTACACATAAAGTAATTGGGAAACGCATCAAGCAAATTAATTCCTTTTGGCCGAAATCTTTCTCTGGCGACGTTAGACTCCAGTCTAAGGCGGAGGAGCACCAGATACCGCGGCGGTCAGTGGCGACAGACTCGGACAATGGCTGGGTGAGCAGGAAAACGCTTTCCACCACTTATTTTAGTCTCTGGACTGTGGGGAGATGCCCAAATTTGACCTGGGGGTGGCATATCCCTTTAAGTGTAAACATTAGTATTATGTTGTTTTAAAATGAATTTGATCTTGTTTCTTTGCATTGTTTGAGGTCTGAAAACATGTATCTTTTTTTTTTTTTTATGTTTGTCATTTTCTGCAAATAAAAGCTCTAAACCAGGGGTGTCAAACATGTGGCCTGGGGGCTAGATCCGGCCCTCCAAGACCTTTAATCTGGCCCTCAGATGACTAATTCCTTATTTGTTGGAGGTGAATGGGAAACCTGTATGCTTGGTGTGTTTGCAACAAGTGGCGGTGCTCAAGGAATATAATCTTAAACGCCACTATGAGACACGGCATGCATGTCGAACAATACAATAACTTGAACGGAGAATTGAGAAGACAGAAGATAAACGAATTACTGCTGGGACTGAAGAAACGGCAGTCTGTATATTTGCCATGAGTTTTCTGATCCGGCCCCTTTGGGATCAAAGTAGGTTGGATACGGCCCCTGGACCAAAATGAGTTTGACACCCCTGCTCTAAACGATAATATTTTTATTTGGAATTTGGGGGAAATGTTGTCAGTAGTTTTAGACTCAAACAAAAATGTTCCTTTTGCCCAAACACATACCTAATAAGTAGTAAAATCAGAAAAACTGATCATTTTGCAGTGGTCTCTTATTTTTTTTCCAGAGTTGTACTGTATAATAGATATGTTAAATGTCACACTGTGGAACATTCCAGGCAGCGTGAGACTGAAAGCAGCACCGTTCTGTCCGTAACCCAAACCCCGCTGTCACATACTGCGTCTCAAAGTACGGGTCGCGTCCGAACATGCCCGACCCCACCACCCGCCCCCTCCCCCCCACGTTGCCTCGTATCCCCAGATCCCAAATGTTAGCGCAACATGGCAACGCGCGGTGAAAGACCACATTCATATGATAATATGTGGGCGCGCGTTCGCAATGGGGGCTTTGTCTGGCGTGCGTGTACAGTAGCGTTGTCAGATGCCCTGCCTGATGTTCTCGAATGTGCATATTTTAACCCTTGATAGCGGGCCTTTTGTGCGTCCGACCCCACGCGCACACTTAACTCCTCGTTGGTTTCTAAAGTAAATATACGAGCCCTTTTGTTTGGCCATGTCTTGGGTAAATAGAGTGTAAAAACAAAACGAGTGCCGGTTTCGAAGTTTGCTGTGGACCTTGCTCGACGTGTTTTGTCGTAGGAGAACGCGGACGTCTGCTTTGGTCAGATAGGACGAGTGAAGTGTGGAATAAGCGGTGGAGTTTGGAAGTTCTCAGTCGTTTGCTGTGCTGGGAAGAAATGAAGCGATGTAATGTGGTAAAAGAAGTGGCCGTATAAGAAAATAGGTGAGAACCAGTGTTATTTTTATTGATTTCCAGAGAAAAAATTGGCGAGAAGCAACCGAGACTGGGAGATTGATAGATATTTCTCTTCTGCTGGTATTTTTGGTCCAATATGTAGGCAGGTTTTGATAATTTTCCCCAAATAATGTTGCTTAATTTTACAACAAATTAATGCTTTGCCTGGGATATTTTATTCTGGTGGTGTTTTTTTTGTTTTTGTTTTGTTTTTTTATTGCTCAAAGCACTTTTACAGGTCAGATCTGTACAAAGGCGACCCCCACTCACTGTAATTTGTCATAAAGTAGTTGCGTTGTACAGAACTTCACAATATTGCAAATGGGAATGCTTCAGCTTTTTCAGTTCCGATACTATGGGTTTAAGTATTCGCCGGTGCCCGAGATCAACAGAAACCAGTGCAGAGACAGAAAACAGCATTTATTTCCTTTAAAACAAAATAAAATGAGACAAAAGGGCTCCAAATGTGTTATGTAGCTGTTGTTATAGCTTTGTATGAACAGAAATTCAAACATGTGAGTTTTTCTGGGCCATTTAAGTCCGTTAAATAGTCTTATTACATCAGTTTTATGTTCATTCAGGATATTGGCTGAACCCGTATTTGGAAGCCGATATCCAATTCCGAATTTTTCAGTATTTGTGCTGCTATTTGATACCAATACCAGCGCATCCCTTTGCAATATCTGCTTATCAAGAGGATGATTTTTCAACATTGGTCTTTAATTTTTGATTAGTGTAGTGTGAATAAATAAATAAATAGATTAATAAATATATGAATATAATTTAATGAGTTTATGAATACACATGCAATAATACATAGAAGTAAGAATAATTTAATGTTAAAAAACTACCCTTTCCTGTGTTTTTGTTTTGCTCTGGAGTTGAGTGTTAACTCAGGTCAGAACCAGAGACAGGGTTTTTTGAAGGGTTGCTCCTGGTATTGGACCATGATGCCGTTACTGATGTAGCTTACCTCAGTTCAAGAGCGCCTTTGTGCAAGAAAGTTGGATGTATTTTACACAGTGCATTGAAGGATTTGTGTTTAATGAAGAACTGAAGAATCAATGTTTTTATTTCTCAAGTGAAGTGGCCAGTGAGGTTCAGTTGCTCTCTTGTTACTGTGTGTTGGTGGATGTTGAATTCAACGTGCCAAAGTTCTGTTGGTTCACTGTTGGTTTGCGCCCGAAAGATGAGCTGCCCACTGTTCCTGAAAGGATGGGTCAAATGCAGAGAAATAATTTCACTACGGGGATAAATAAAGGATTTCTTCTTCTTCCTGATCTTCTCATTCTTCTTCTTCTTCTCATTCTTTTTCTTATCCTCATTCTTTTTCTTAATCTCATTCTTTTTCTTATTCTCATTCTTCTTCTTCTCCTTATTCTCATTCTTCTCATTCTTATTCTCATTCTTCATTCATCTTCTCGTTCTTCTCCTTCTCGTTCTTCTCATTCTTATTCTTATTCTTGTTATTCTCCTTCTTCTCCTCCTCATTCTTCTCATTTTTCTCATTCTTCTTGTTCTTCTCATTATTCTCCTCATTCTTCTTTTTCTTATTCTTCTCGTTCTTCTCATTCGTGTTCTTCCTGTTCTCATTCTTCTCGTTCTTCTCATTCTTCTTGTTCTTCTCATTCTTCTTCTCGTTCTTCTCATTCTTGTTTTTCTTATTCTTTTCATTCTTTTTCTTCTCATTCTTCTCTTCATTCATTCTTCTCATACTTCTCGTTCTTCCCATTCTCCTTCATTCTCCTTCATTCTCCTTCATTCTCCTTCATTCTCCTTCATTCTCCTTCATTCTTCTTCATTCTTCTCCTCCTAAGGTTACATTATGTATTTGATCTTTATGAAGAGGTAATTATGTTTTTATGTATTTCTGTTTTTGTATGTCCCGTTCTCACGACGCACCATTACACACTTACACTCAGAAAAGAACAACTTGGTTTCGTGATTTCGACTTGAGAGGAGTAACAATCATGCTGATCTCCTGAACTCAATCTTCTGTTTAAATAATCTTTTTGTTACTACTTGCGTGTACCAAACAAAATCATATCTACCTTTGCTTTTGCTCGGCTTAAAAGATGCAGCAGTAAACCTTGTAATCTTGTATTCAGTCCACCAAAGGGAGTTGCCTCATTTAAATAATGTTGTGGTTTATAATGGAATTCCACATCTCGTCTGACACACGACTTTGCTGCAGACAGACAGTGCAGTATTGTTGATGTTGCAGCATTTCTCAAATTGCTCAATGAGCGTTCACAATTCTAATGTACACTTATTTTTCTTCTCAATTGGAACATTCTGATCAGTTGTAATCTAGTTTCCTCATCAAAAACATACCAGTGTTTTGTTTTGTTTCATTCACGCATGTTTCACGCACACTTTCTGCATATTTAGACAGAAAAACTGAAAACACTCTATTCGACCTTGTGATGTCATGTGGAAGTTCTACTAAACTCTTCTCGATTCAGTTCGATTACGATTCGGAGGCTCACAAACCGATGCAGGAACGGTTAGCGATGCATTTTTGTTTTACTGCATTTTACCATTCATCAAATCTGTGGCTACTTTTTTAAAAACGTTTAGCACTGCAGGTTGAAGAACTGACTTTAAAGATGCATTGTGTATCTTTTCTGGTGGATCTGTCAAATGCTTTTGATGGAGACCAGACCAAGTTACAAGTCAGATCTGTGGAAAGGCGACCCCGCTCACAGTCAGAATACCTGTTTCTGTAGGTGTCTTTGAGCTCCAAAACCACTTGTAATTGAAATAAATGTAAGGTAGATCTGTTTATTGTCGTACATGTGGAACAAATGTTTTCTTTAAATGGCTAATTTTTTTGTTTTTTTTTCTGGGTTAATTTAGCAGGTGGGAGATATTATTGCCATTATAACCGCACATCTACAACAGAGAAGCTGTTGGCAACACTTCACGCCGTCTGTTTACCTCCTCTGCAGACTTTTATAGGCATTGATTCAGAATAGTTTTATTACAATCGATAATGAATCTCTGCATATTTCTCACGCCCACAACGCTCTGCTAAACAAACTCTAAAAGGTCGCTGTTAATTAAACTACTGCATTTGACATCACAAGGTAGAACAGTATTTTGAGCTTTGGAGATGTAGACAGACTAATGATAAAGGATTACTCAGACTTCTTACCCCTTCCCCTTCCCCTTTATCTACGTCTTTGTCTTGCCCTTCGATAACGAGCTGAGAGGGCTCGGGGTACGAATGTTCCCCAAGAAATGGGACACCACTCGATTACCGTTTGCATCATCATCCCTTGCCTCTACCTGGCTGCTACGTCTACAGAGTCGACAACAATTGACGCAAACAAACGTAAACAAAATTTGTTTAATTTAGTCCTGTACACACAGGCTAATGTTGGCACAAGGCCCCTTCTTTCACCTAATATCTTCATTTGATGCAGAAATAATATGATAATAATATGACTCGCCCCGTGTTGCCGTGTTGTGCGATAATTTGCGTATCTCCACCTGTATACGCGTATCGTGTATATCCACGGACTTTCGGCAGCTAAATTCGCCGACTGCACTCTGTACATGAGCTACGGAGAAACGGACGTGTCCCGAACGTGTCCCAAACGTGTCCCGAACGTGTCCCAAACGTGTCCCGAACGTGTCCCGAACGTGTCCCGAACGTGTCCCGAACGTGTCCCGAACGTGTCCCGAACGTGTCAGATGTCCAAGTAGAAGTTAAAAGTCCATTTTCACCGTCCTTATTGTCTTGAAATACAGCGTAAATATTCACGAGCTCCTCACAGCTGATAGGCAAACAGGCGAAAACACATCAGCGCTACTCGGAACATGATTGGCAGGCGCGCGAGCTTGGGGAAATTATGGTGATTTATGCACGCCTCCTTTCTTTCTGAAAAACAAGCCAATTTGAAATACAAAATGTATGTTTTTTAACGTCACTAATGATGTTATCTGAAACATGGAGTGGCTTTTTCATGATCTCAACTAGCACATTCTGCAAAACAAATGAAAATCACAAATTTTGAAAAAAATTACTTAAAATTCAGTTATCTGGGTTTCACTAATGCCAACATGGCCGGTCACAAATGTCAAGGATTATTGGGTGCCTCATCTTGACAAAAAAACTAGCTTGTTTATACATGAAAGTTCGATGAAAACGATGACGTCGACTAAACAGACATCACTACAATTAAACCCGCAACAACATAAGCGTCATAATTGTAAACCATACTAAACTGTTAATCGATAATTACAACTGCTGAAAATACCTTGGCTGGTCGATGTGACGCTGCCATCCTGATCCCAAAACCTGCCTGAGCTTGTAGGCGTACCCATTCGTTTCAAGTCTGGTCGAGAGCTTACTTCGTTTCAAGGCGTATGTAGCTGTTATGTCCTCTATATGACACTGATTTAAACCATTGAAGAAGAACCACAGGAGAAGGTTTTATACTTTAATTTCCCTCTTCAGATGGTGAAAACTGTAACATACAACATCATTGCTCCCAGAATCTGAGCTGAACAAATTACTTTCAACTTTACATATTCACTTCATCAAGAAATTCATGGCGTTGCTTGATTTTGAGCTCCAAGGTGGATAGTGATTGATAAGACCATCCTGACAGGTCGCACGTACTGCCTGGCCACAATTGCACCCGGAAAAACGGCAAACTGGAAGTGGGGCAGCAAAACCGGAAGTGACAATATTCCGCTTTTTTTTTTTTTTTTTTTCTTAATCCAAACCATAAATGCAATTACATACCCCTGAAAAGTACCCCCTAAACCACCATGGAACCTGAGCTTTTTAACACCCCTTGACCCCTTGTAAGACGAAGGGGTAAGACAAGAGAAATGGGACGCAGCCTTAGATTTGGACAAACTTTACTGGTCCACAAGGGGAATTATTTTAACAGGGGAAATTATTTGTGAGAATGAAACAAAACACAACTCCAGGTATGTAGGTACATTCTAACATGGTTTAAAGCTTACAGAAAAACAGTTTTGCGTAATTGAGACATTTTTTTTAGCAGATGGATGGACATGAGTGTGTGGATCCAGCTGTGTAGTTTGTGGCTTCCCGTTGTCCTCTGAAGCACATCTGTCTCCATTAGAGCCAGGACTGATGTGTGGCACTTTGACTGTCCGCCTGCCGCCAGCTCTGGGCCGCTCTGGGACATTTGGCCACACTGCTCACTTGTTTCAGTGGGACTGTGCGTGTAATCACATTTGAACTGAAACAAAATTAAATTGTTGGTAATAGAGAACTGCTTTGGTGTTTATAATGGAGAGGTCAGCCAATCCTGTCAGTAAAACGTGTGGTTTGGAGAAGATGTTTGTAGTTGTCTTCAAAGTCAGAATGAATAAATAAATAGGTTAATAAATATATGAATCTAATTTAATGAGAAGTAATTTAGTAAGAAGTAAGAATAATTTAATGTTAAAAAACTACTCTTTCATGTGTTTATTTGTTTTGCTCTGGAGTTACGAGTGTAAACTCAGGTCGGAACCAAAGTTCTGCTGTTGCAGGCGGAGACAGGGTTTTTTGAAGGGTTGCTACTGGTATTGGACCATGATGCTGTTACTGATGTAGCTTATCTCAGTTCAAGAGCGCCTTTTGTGCAAGAAAGTTGGATGAATATTACACAGTACATTGAAAGATTTGTGTTTAATGAAGACCTGAAGAATCAATGTTTTATTTCTCAAGGTACAGTTGCTCTCTTGTTACCATCGGTTGGTAGATGTTGTACGGAAGTCGACAGAGGCCATATTCATTATTTTTTCTTCCTTGTTATCGCGAGATGATGAGATAATTAATTTGAGATCGCGAGAAAACAAACAGTTATTTCGAGATCTCGAAAACAACTGAAACATCTACCGCCACGTTGTGACAGGCTGACTTGGGGGCTATTTCTCATTCTGAATAGACGCGTTTTTGGTCATTAAAATGTCTGGAATAATAATCGATCAGCTGATAAGGCAATATTTTGATCAGGGGTTGACACAGGGGGAGATTGCATTACGTCTTTTAATTCGGGATAATTTCAAGATTAGTCCGCGGCACCTCTGCAGAAGACTGGCCCGGCTTAGTCTTTACCGACGGAGATACAAATATTTGAAAAATTTAATTAAATTGGAATAATTTTGTGTTCTCAAGATCTCGAAATAGCAGTTTTGTTTTCTCGAGATCACTAATTAATTGTCATTTTCTCGAGATCTCAAATTAATTTTCTCGTTATTAAGGTGGAAAATAATCATTATGAACATGGCCTCTGTCGGCTTCCGTAATGTTGAATTTAACGTGCCTAAGTTCTGTTGGTTCACGCAACCATTAGGTTACATTATGTATTTGATCTTTATGAAGAAGTTATTATGTTTTTATGTATTTCTGTTTTTGTATGTCCAGTTCTCACGGCGCACCATTACACACTCGTGCGATTAAAGGCCAGTAAACCGAAAAGAACGACTTGGTTTCGTGATTTCGACTTGAGAGGAGTAACAATGTTTGTTATTTTTGGTACTGCTTAAAAGTCTCTTTATGCTTAAAGTCAAATAGCTTTCAGTATTCATTTCTACAGTGTGGGTTTCATAAAAATGTCATTGAAATTATAACATTTTCAGTCTTGTTTACATTTCACAGTAGAATAACTGTTTGTTCATGAGATCTAACAGAATTGTGACATCCTTGGCATATAACTGGGTTTCAGTATTATTTAATACAGATGGGGGACGGCTAAAATGAATGTTGCTCAGCTGCAGGTTTTTGTTGTAATACAGCATGATTTTGAATCAATAGAAATTATCAGCGATAAAAGGAGAAATTCAATTTCAATTCTACCTGGACGACAGGGATTCTTCACGCATCTTAACTCATTCACTGCCGGCCTGTTTTCAGAATTCTAACCCCAGAGTGCCACAGGTTTCAGTAGAATTTCACTGATTTTCCAAGACCCACAGAATACTGAGTTCTTTGACTATATAAACATGGGACACATCAAAATAAAGTGTCGACTCTCTTCTTTCACCTGGAAAAAAAATTATGTTTCTAACCTTTTCGGTTCTCAAATAACTGATAGTAGAACATAGGGAAGTTTCAGCAAAAACACTGGTTTTTGAGCAAGAAATGGAGAAAACGAGCGTTAAGTTCAGAGAAGGATTTCGAGCAGATCAGTGACTTTGACATCAATATTTATCGATTTAGTGACACCTCAAACATCTAAAATAACAGAGAAAGAGATTTTTGATGACAAAGTACATTTTTTATTTACAAATATAAGAATATAAGGCTCTGTGAATCCTTCAACTCAATTGTGCCAAGAGATGTTTACAGGATATAATATCTTTTCATATAAAATAGAACTTTGTCACTTCACAACAATATTGAGGCTCAGAGTACACACTCATATACACACACACACGCACGCACCTACATACACACACACACACACACACATATATGTATATGTACATACACACAAGCCCATGCATAAACCTTTACACACACACAGCTACACACGCACATACACACACGCGCGCGTACACACGCACGCACGCACACACACACACACATATAAACTCAATTCTTCTCATCTCGTGCCTCTTTGGAGAGCAGAATCCAAGTCAGTAAACTTCTTTGGCACTGTCGTAGTTCTCAGAGCAGGGAGTCCCCCTGCTCCGCGCAGCGCGATCAGGACACGCCCCCTGCCTCAGCCAGAGCAGATCTCTGCCCCGACATCGCTGCGTGTCTCTGTGATCCTCTGATCCGGGATCTTGGGTCCCAAAAGCGATCAAACCGCTCTGTAGGCGCTGATCAACAGTTATCTGCTTTTCCGGGTTCACTCGCCTCACCATCTTACTCCATTCGCCTCCACTCGCACTCCACAGTACACACACACTACACTCCTCTCCTCTCCCGCCTCTCCGATCGGCAGATAATGATACAAGATCGCCACCTACAGGTTGGGAAGGGTGAATTACACCTTCAAAGCTGCTCCAGGTCGTATCCTAGCAACCCCCGCTGAAAAACGTCCTTGACGAGTTTATTCGTCACGGCACTCAACGTTCGGATTCAACATGACGAGAAAACTCGTCACCGGCAGTCAATGAGTTAAGAAATGATCAGGTTCCATATTTTTATTTACCTTTCCCATATTTCATGGCAAAGAACTATGTAATTAATAGGAAAAAAAACTCTTTCTAGAATATGAAAACCACAAATATTTTTCATTTACTATGTGGATGAGATCTATAGTAAATTATTTTAGTTTTTATTAGTGTTTTTTTTTATTAGCGTTTTTAACAACATAATTACTAGGACACATTTGTGCAGGACTTTGTAAAACACACAAATGCTCAAATTGAACTCCCTTCATAAACACATGAAACGAGGAAGAGCTTTTGTGCTGAGGGGTATTCCACGAACGTCGCTAAACATAGGCGAGGACTTAGCACTTAGTCGGCGCTGACTTAGCCGTAACTTAGACGAAAGCCTGAAGCCGTTCCACTAACGCATTTCAGCTGCGCCTCAGCAGTTCAGTCAGGCCTAAGCAGGCTGGGCCTAGACGCGTGCACGGGGAAGGTAAGAAGCCCTGAACAAGCGACTGTCGAAAACGCGATCATGTTGAAGATTCGGGCTGATTATTTCAGCCCATCATAACAGAAGTTGCTTTTGGAGCTCAACAACACATTTGCTATAACCAAGGCGAGAGACATGGTGTCGCAGAAGCTCGCAGAACGCTTAAATACGTAAGTTAAGTCCCATAACAGTGCTGGATGTTGAGTTTTTTAAAGTATGTTTTTCACCGTCGGTGTCAACACTAATCCGTGGCGCAGGGGAAACGTTGCGGTCTGGCGTGCAGGAGGGGTGAGTTCGATTTCCTGGGAGAACAGTTGATGTCATAAATATATATTTGTAGAGCAGTCTTGTCAGTTGTAATTTATTTTTACTGTGTAAAAGTATTTGCTCCAACTAATACGTTAAATTGTGTTATCTTGTCTTTGAGCAGGAATAATGTGAAGAGGACTGTTTTGCAGGTAAAGACAAAGCATAAAAACATTTTGGAGAGTAGTAAGTAGGCTAATATTAATATTATTCAGTGAAATTGGTAATACTGTTGAAATGGTACCTTAATTTAATTTAAAATGAACAGTAGCTACCAAGCCACAGGAGTTGGCTTTCACCTGCAGAGGAGCTGGCACTGGCCCTAAACCGGGGTCGCCCACTGGTGGAGGTAATTGAAGGAGGGACCCCATCAAAGATCCTTCCTGCGAGTTCTCGTGAAGAGTATATTCAAGGTACAGTGTTCTCTAGGCTAATGCTTGCCTCAGCTGTGATCCAGGCATTTGTGTATTTTAATAGTATGCTTGTGTTCTAGTTACTGAAGATGGCGTACATGGCCGTTCAGACTGAAGCCACATGTCAAAAGATCGGATATGTATTGGTTTTAGGACCACATATCCAAGTGTGCTGGGTCGCATTTGAAAAAATCGGATCTGCGTCGTTTAGACTGTCATTAGAAGATCAGATACAGGTCACATAGAGGCAAAAAAAATCAGATTTGAGTCACTTCAGGCTGAAGTCTGAATGTAGCCCAAGTGACAGGTCAGATCTGTGGAGAACCCCCCTGCTCAGAGTCAGAATGCCTTTTTTTTTTTGGTATTTTTGAGCTAGAAAACCACCTGCAATTTAATAAATGTAAGCTGTTTAATGTCGTACCATGGAACATTCTAGGCAGAGCAATGGCATCTCCATAGAAGTTACATAAAGTTACATAATACACCTTTTTAAACATCTATGAATTGACCTTTTGAGAGATGCTGTGGCAAAATGCAAATCTGGCTCTTCTTCCCCCCCCATCTGGATTTATGACATCACATAGATTATAGATTAGAATATGAAAACCACCTGTAGTCATTATTTATATTTATATGTTTTGTACTTCTTACTCATTTTAGTAAAGTGCTTCAACATGAGAGCTACAGTTGCATTAATGAAGTTCTGAAATGTAAAATACCAATACAAAAGTGTCTAAAAACTTTCAAAAGCCACACTATAATCCAGTACGTCTCCCCGTTTTGCTTTTCTTAATGTGATGCAGGCCTAGTTTCAAACGCCTTGCATCATGTCTCATTTCTCACCACTTAAAGCGCTCCGGTCTCTCAGCACGTTGCAGTGAGGTCACACGTGTAGGATTTATGATGCTGACAGCGGGCTTATCTCCCGAGCATCTCACCCAGAAACCTCCCCAGATGAGTTCCAGAGCTCTCCTCCCTCCAGCCGAGCGCTAAACCAGACGCTGTGGGAAACTTTTGCTTTGTGGCCTCAGTTTTTCAAGGTTGGTTATTTAATTTAATCTAGTTTTCATGTAGAAGAGCGCGGGTTGTGGATAGATTGGGAAATGCTGGACTCTAATTTTCAGTTTTATAATCTGTTCACATATTTTTTTTATATACAGTATGGAAAACATAACGAGCGATATTGGGTTCAAATCTGGGTAGGTTTGTTGGCATTGCAAAAGTGCCACCTAATCCTTAACAGAATCAAACAACTTTTAAGGAGGGAAGCCTACTGGATTAATGAACAATTGAACCTGGGGGACTGAATGAAACGCAGGATTTGAGTGTTTTTTTGTAAATAATCCTTAATATAATTGTGTACATTGGATGATATGGCTCTGTTTTTCTACTGTAAATGTATTATATATTGCATTCAAAAAAAGAATGACACTTGGGTTAAAGAACCCACAGTGACACCAGTGTAACAAACACTTTGAATGCCCCAGTCTTCCGTATAAAGCTTTATGTCCCTAAGCGACAAATACTGTACTAAACATCCTGGTATGATGACCATGTGACAGTCTTGTGACTCTAACAGGAAGTGGGCTCTCCAAAATGCCGCTATATCCTGTGTGCAAGTTTTTTGATACTACAGGTCATTTCAAACACATTTAACAGTTCCGATGCTTTGATAACATGTCCTATATCACATTCAACCTGGTCTGACCATATTTGTTGAAGAAAGTAATATCAAACCAGTTACGGAAATATCGCTAGAACATATAAAATAAGAATGAAAAACCTGATCTGACCGATTTGTCACAATAACATGGTCATGGACAATAATGGTCTGTGGTATATCCCACATACTTGTCCTTTTACACTGACATTGAGGAGTACGCAGACACTGTGACCTCCTACATCACCAAATGCATTGGTGATGTCACACACACAAAAACCATCACCACCAGGGCTAACCAGAAGCCATGGCTGACAGGGGAGGTTCACAGGCTGTTGAGAGCCAGGAACGCTGCCTTCAGAGCTGGGGATGTCCCCCATCTGAGGGCAGCAAGAGCCAACCTGTCCCGTGGAATCAGGAAAGCCAAACACAAATACACACAGAAAATAACCGGACACTTTAGAGATAGCAGGGACACACGGAGTCTGTGGCAGGGCATCCAGAACATCACGGATTACAAACCCTTGCCACAGACCTGTGACAATAATATCACCCTGCTCAATGACCTCAACAGCTTCTTTGCACGGTTTGAGGCAGGAAATGACACCTGGCCCCAAAAAACTCCACCACCTCCCCACGACCAGCCCCTGTGTGTGTCTGCAGCCAGCGTGAAGAGGACACTCTCCAGGATCAACACCCGCAAGGCTGCAGGCCCGGACAACATTCCTGGTCGTGTGTTGAAAGACTGTGCAGAGGAGCTCAAGGATGTCTTCACAGACATCTTTAATGCTTCTCTGAGCCAGGCTGTCGTTCCCTCCTGCTTCAAAACCACTACCATCGTTCCCGTGCCAAAGAAGCCCACTCCGGCCACTTTTAATGACTATCGCCCTGTTGCACTGACCCCCATCATCATGAAGTGCTTTGAACGGCTAGTCATGGCACACATCAAATCCATCCTCCCCCCACCCTAGACCCATACCAGTTTGCATACCGGGCCAACCGCTCTACCGAGGATGCAATCTGTTCTGCACTTCACCCGGCTCTCACCCACCTAGACAATAAAGACTCATATGTGAGAATGCTGTTCATAGATTTCAGTTCAGCATTCAACACTATAATCCCACAGCAGCTCATTATCAAACTAGACCACCTGGGGCTTCAGACCTCACTCTGTAATTGGCTGCTGGACTTCCTCAGTGAGAGGCCACAGGCAGTGCGGGTCGGCAGAAACACCTCAAGCTGCATTAGACTGAGCACAGGAGCCCCCCAGGGCTGTGTGCTCAGTCCGATGCTCTTCACTCTGCTGACCCACGACTGCTCACCAGCGTTCAGCACCAATCACATAGTGAAGTTTGCGGACGATACGACTGTGGTGGGTCTCATCTCTAATAACGATGAGACAAACTACAGGAGTGAGGTGAGCCTTCTGACCCAGTGGTGCAGCAATAACAATCTCCTTCTTAATGTTGAAAAGACCAAGGAGATTGTTATTGACTTCCGGAGAGGCCCCACCCAGCACCCCCCACTGTCCATCAATGGTGCTGCTGTAGAGAGGGTGAGCAGCACCAAATTCCTGGGGGTGCACATCAGTGAGGACCTCTCCTGGACAGTGAATACTGTATCACTGGCAAAGAGGGCTCAGAAGCGCCTCTACTTCCTCCGCAAACTGAGGAGAGCTGGAGCCCCTCCACCCATTATGACCACCTTCTACCGAGGCACCATTGAGAGCGTCCTGACCAGCTGCATCACTGTGTGGTACGGGAGCTGCACTGAACAGAACAGGAAAGCTCTGCAGCGCATAGTGAATGCAGCTGGGAGGATCGCTGGTGTCTCTCTCCCCTCCCTCCTAGACATTTTTAACACCCGGCTCACCCGCAGAGCGTCCAGCATTGTGGGTGACCCGAGCCACCCCGCACATAGCCTGTTCAGCCTCCTGCCCTCGGGGAGAAGGTACCGGAGTCTCCGGGCCCACTCCACCAGGCTTTCAAACAGCTTCATCCACCAGGCTGTCAGGAGGCTGAACTCACACCCGAACTCCCACCTTACCCATCTCCCACCCCCCACCCCCCATATTGGCATAACCTGTATTCCATAAAAAGACCTATCACTCTAGACACTTTTAAAAAACTGCTGCTAAGGACTGCTGTTGCACTGTTGCACATTTACATTTACTACTGGATTTTACTCCTGTTGCACTGTTGTTTACTACTGTTATTGCACACTTACATTTACTACTGGAATTTTTAGTACTGTTGTTTACTCCTGTTATTGAATTTTACCCCCGTTGCACTGTTGTTTACTACTGTTATTGCACATTGACTACTGGAATTTTAGTACTGTTGTTTACTCCTGTTACTGCACTAGAATTACTACTGTTGCACATTTATTTTTATTTTATCTTAACTCCTATGCACATTCTACTGCACATGACCAAGTCACTGCTGTATCTTCCATTGCACATTTTTGATGCACACTGCACACTTTGGAAATCTGTATATAGTATAGGTTATTTATTATGTTGCACTGTTTTAAGATTTTAGATCGTAGACTTTAGTTTTAACTTTAGATCTCTGTCTTAGATAGTTTTTTGTTGTGTTTTGTCTTCATATTGTATTTTGTACACTGTCTTTTTGCACTACCTGGCCAGAGAGAAACAAAATTTCGATTCACTGTATGTTGAACACATATGGCAGAATTGACAATAAAGCTGACTTTGAACTTGAACTTTGAACTTTTAAGGAAATATAGGTCTGGGCTCTTATGAGTTAAGAAAAAACAAACAAACATGTGACTGGATGGTATTTAGTCGCACCTGGCACTACTCGGGCGAAGCTGATGACGCTGTAGAGGCGAAATGTGTTGTTCGCTCTAGCCTAATAAAGAATAAATAAAAAATAAAGTCAAGCAAGTGTGCGGTAAACCTCTCTTTTTTGGAATTCAAATCTAGCCTAATGTATCAGGGCTATATTTGCACTTTTTAGCATATCTAAACCCAGACGCCGTGGGGAAGCGTTTGCTTTTTAGGCTCAGTTTTTCAAGGTTGGTTATTTAATTTAATAAAGTTTTCATGTAGAAGAGCGCTGGTTGTGGATAGAATGGGAAATGTTGGACTCGTTATATTGGGAATGTAATTTTCAGTTTTATAATCTTATTTTTTTATATACAGTATATATTGAAAACATAATGAGCGATATTGGGTTCAAATCTGGGTAGTTTTATGTTGAGATGGTCTAATGTATCGGGGCTACATTTGCACTTTTTAGTATATCGGTTATCGCTGCTAAATCTCCTTTCCTTAAAAATATAAAGCTTTATTTGAACATTTTAGGGTGAAGCAATAACTGCACAAAACATAACTACTCATCTCTTACAGGTTCGTGTGAGTTTATAGTAAAATTGAATTGCATTATTTGGGGAAAATGATTAAATTAGCCCAAAAATATGTAGAGCCCATCGGCCGCCAGCTGCTCTGGATTCTAAACAGTCGGTATCTGTATCTGCATCACAAGTGAAAAAACATATCGGTCGATCTCTCACGCTAGCTTTAGATTGAACGAGTTATTCCAGGTTGCCGTTATTGCCTGAAATGCATGTGGGACTTCTCCATCATAATGCAGCCCGCCTGTAAGTAGGGCTGAGCAGTTTATACAATTTGAATTGAGATGTGGGTTCGTCATGCCTCATCGTCGGTAATGGGCCTGGATATTTTTAATGGAGAGGTCTCAAGCGAGCACATTGTGGTTGGTTTGGAGTAAGTGGGCTATTTTTTTTGTGTTAAATGGCAATGATTAAAAGTCTGTCTTGTTTATGTTCATAAAATCATACAAATGCAAAAGATGATTCCTTTTTTCCCCCTATAACTCAGCCCTAAGTTTTTCTTTTTTAATCTTTTTTTTTTCTTTAAAGATCCCATTTCATGGTACTTTTTGATGCTTTTATATGGCGCCTTAATGGTTCCCTAATACTGTAAATGAATCCTTCAAAATCAAGCCTCAGTGCATGAGATATGACTCTGACTGTTTTCATGAGGCTAAATATGTCTCTGAAACGCTTTATTCTGGGCGTTGTTGCTTGAATGCAAATGAGGAGGACAGAGACAGGCCAGTGCAGCGGGGGGGTTTTGGCCAAATATGCCGCAGTTTCCTGGATTAGCGGTGCGCTGTCACCCACTTCCGTGTTTTAAGAGCAGAGGAAGATATGAGACGCTTTCCATAAAAAAAATAAATAAATAAAATAAAATTAAACCACTGCTGAGGTGGCTCGAAGGCTCGGATAAAGGACATCCGAGCCTGGAAACACTCTCACGTGCCTCCAGGCAAATAAAAAAACGCATCTCGCATTTCATAGCTCATTTGCGGTCCAAACTCTCTGGGCGTGATTTACAGAGACAGTGGGTAGACATCCAGACGGGGGGTGGAAACCTTTCTGCGAGTGTAACGTCAGAAATTTCCCTTGTTCAGAATCGCCCATTTGGGCTGTCTTTTTTTCAAATGCCAAAAAGGATCGCAAATGCTCAGTTTACACATTTCGCAAATTTTAGCCATGAAGGGGGGCCCTAAACAGGGTAGGGGAGCTCACATTAACGTTCAAAAACCTCCAAAAGTGAAAATTTCATGCCATGGGACCTTTAACTTTTCTGGTGGTCTATATTGATCTGTCTTGCATTTATTCAGTTACATGTGGCTTTTTTACTAAACAATACTTGGTCAGGTGGCTTTGCCTAATTGTCTCCATGGACAACAGGAACATTTCAGGTAAAAATGAGAACTGCTCTGTGAAGATGAGCATCTATTCAAGTTAAATTATTGTTCAGTGGGCCCATATTACGTTGTTTTCTCTTATTTTGTTTCCTTGTCAAAAAACATTGGTGTTTTGTTTTATTCACAAATGTTTAACTCTAATCCTGCATCGAGACATCGGCAGAGTTCTTCTCTCAAACACTCTGTTCCACCTTGTGATGTCATCTGGCAATACAGGAAGTGCTCCATTGTGTTGTTAAACTCCATATACATTCATTAGAATCATTTGGATAATTTCAATCCTGGAATTGCCGATCTCTACTGAAGTAAAGGTAAAAGGATGCTCTTAGCTTGAAGAAAACTGGTTCATGACATCACGAGGAGGAACAGAACTTTGAGCTTAGGAGATGTAGACAGACTAATATTAAAGGATTGCTCAAATGTGTAAATGAAACAAAACACAACTCCAGGTATGTTTTAGAGGAGGTAACAACATTATGGCATGGCTTAAAGCTCACAAGAGTCAATTTTGCGTAATATGGCAAGCTTCAAAAATGCAGTCTTCATTTAAAATGTCTTGCATATTGATCTATTGGTTTCCACATGGTAATTTTCTCCAGCCTCTCTGGTCTGGCAACTGGCAAGTCGTTTTCTCTAATTCAGATGTTAACAGTTTTAAATTTGGTTGAAAAATGTTTGCAAATTCTTCCTCTCTGATCCTTCCCCTCAGAGCCAAGGGGCGCTATTATTTCTCACATTAACGTGAGCAGTGTCTGTATGTGTGGCCGATGTTCTATTTTAAACTCGAACAGTTAATTTATGCCGCTCTGTGCTTGTACTCGGTCTTTATAATGGATGCGTATTTTGAGAAGACATGACAGATGGGGTGGTGGGTCTCCATAGAGTTTGTCAGGGTTCGGAGCAGTGGACAGGAGAGAGTGAGCACCTGTCAGACCTCCGCGTGGTCATGTGGTCAGGATGAATAATGGATAGCGAGTGCGCTGGACTGCTGAGGAGGTAAAGCACTGTGACGGGGTAGGATTTGTCTAAACGTGAATGGATGTCACTGGAAGGACTTGGAAACCAACAGCCGATTTGAAATAAGTGCGATTTTCAAGCTTGTGGACGTTTTTAGTTTCTTAAATTATGATACACAGCTGTTGAGTAAGAGTTTGTCAAATTTAGAGTCCATTTTATCTACTTTTTGTCCTCCTTTGGATCATTTCTTGTTTAGAACTACAGTATCTGTATCAACTATCAGTTTTGTGCTTTGGTATCTGCTGTATCTGTTGGTGTGTTATTGTATTTGTGTGACCATTGTTGGTACTTTGTGTTACCATTGCAGGTATGTTTACTTGTTGCGGACTTTAAATGTTCTGATAGAAACACCTTATGTGTAATTTATTGTCCCTGATCAAAAGGTAAAAGGAGAAATTTACTTTGTCAACTGGACAAAGTTTATTTGGTGGAAAACGTTTCGCAGCTCATCAGTTGCTTCGTCAGTTCTGGTTAGAGTGCTGATGGACGCTGCTTTTATCTAGCTGCAGGGAGGAGCTAACTACACTGGAATTATTCTGAAACTATCCCACCTCTTTGAAGGTCTTTAAGTCCAGTTGACAAATTGAATTTCTCCTTTTACCATGGATTATACCTGGACGACTGAGGGATTCTACACACATCCCTGATCAAAAGTTTTTGTTTTTTTTGTACAAGAATGGGATTTGCCTTTGTTTTGTTTTTGTGTTTTTCAACTGAACTGACAAGGAAGCTAAATCGATAATTTAAGTTATGTTTTGGAAGACGGGGTGGGATTCAGTAAGTTTTCTTCTTCCCACTCCTTTTTGAGCAAAAACTAATGTATTTGACTGTATATTGGTTACATGGATTTATTACCTTGTGTTGACCTGCTCGAATTTAATGAATGAATGAATGAATGAATGAACAGTGGATATTAGGTAGTGCAAAATCCTCTCTAGACAAAGGAAAACACTGCTCATGAGTGTTTTGATACTAGTTTTACTATTGCTTAGTATCATTTTTCAATACTTTTGACAATCCTAATCCCTAATTGTAATTCACATTCAGTTAATTTCACTGCCCTAGTGCAACCATAAGTTCTAAAACAAATATGATCCCCTCCTGCATTTTGGAGCAGTCTCACTTATTTTCGCTGCTCAAATCACGTTTTCACCACCACTGGTACATACCCACTGCTCTGTACGCTCTTTATTCTTCACTTTTACTCTTTTCTATTCTTAATCGATG
Source organism: Paratrypauchen microcephalus (assembly GCA_036785185.1). Lineage (NCBI taxonomy): Eukaryota > Metazoa > Chordata > Actinopteri > Gobiiformes > Gobiidae > Paratrypauchen > Paratrypauchen microcephalus. The sequence continues at coordinate 1,037,636 of JAVJIX010000244.1, read as the reverse complement.
ATATGAATATGATTTGCAGTGTTGCATAGTCATTTTGGTACAAACGAAGAAAAATCCGCTGCTTGCTAGTGTAATGTGCATCTGTCCATTAGAGGGGCGGACAGCTGCATGGCTCTTTGTTTTGATGACGTTTACGCCTTCATCAGCTTCCACTGGGCACAGCCGTTTCAACACAGAAATTGGCAAACTTGTTTCTTTTATCAAGTCTTTTTAGATGAATATTGCATTTAAAATGGGCAAATTATGACAAAATGATCCAAGAGTGTCACAGATTTGATTATAACTACAGTATATAGCACACAAACACAATAAGGTGCATTAAAGCTGCATTGCGTGACTTTTCTGGTGTAGGGTCTGTCACCTGCTTGTCCCCTTGGTGATATTGCTTTGCCTTGAATGTTCCATGGTATGACTTTAAACACATCTATCCAGCATTTATTCATTATGAGTGTTTCTGCTCAAAAATACAATAATTCACTTTATGAATAGGGTAGCCTCTCCACAGATCTGACCTGTAATGTAGCCTATAGTTGTCTCACTTGAAATGGATGGGTTTAATCTCTACCGTGGAACAAGCTAGACAAAGTAATAACATCTCCACAAAGACAAGCAGGTGACGGACCCACCAGAAAAGTCACACGATGCACCGTTAACGCCGACCTCTCCACATGTTCTTAATCCACCCGACCCACCTACGGCCCCGTGCATGGCCGTTCCTTCCGACCTCTCCGCTGTGTCGTGTGCATGCATTCTAATCAGCTCTCCGCATCTCCTCCTGCTTTGATCCGTACTCTGGAGATCCTTCTCACTGCTGGAGATCGCCGAATCCTGCGCTAATGATCCCAGCCCGCTCCCCGTCTCTCCATCTCTGCTTTAATACTTGCGTCTTCTCCTCTTAGATATTCCTCATGCTGTTTACACTGTGCACAATGGCCCTTCTTTGTATTCCGGGGAGCGCGCAAAGGTCACGAGTGGTTGGTGGTTTGGGATGGGGAAGAAGACCTTTTAATAAATAGAACACATGAGGCTGGTTAGTCAAGGCTTGTGCTTCCGGTGGGGTTCTTGTACTTTGTGTTTCTTGTTTGGGAGAGCTCTCCATTTCCTCGTCATAGCTGTAGCTGACTTGGGGGTTTTATGAAAGCGACGCTATTTTCTGATCTGATCTGTTATAATGTTGTTTCCTCATTACAAACAGACCTGGAGTTGTGTTTTGTTTCATTCACACATGTTTGAGACGCAAACCCTGCATATTTACTTTGAGGGTTTGTGTGTTAAACATGTGCGAATGAATGATGTCCATGCTGCTTGCATTTTTAACTACAAATTGCACCTTCACTTATTGCACCTTACATATTGCACATTTCAGGAAGGGGAACAGGTTCACAACATTAGGAACTTGCTTCGATACCTGGAGCGGACAGACACTCCGAAGTTTGCGGCGCCAACTTGGTTACAACAGAGTGGAAAAAAGATGCAGCGCAATCAATGACAATATTCACAAACATATTACGACAACAACAATTGGACAGGTAAAACGCAGCGTTTTTTTCGTTTGTGACAAACAGGCGGGTGGGAAGGGGAGCAGTCCAGAAAAATCGATAATTGATTGGAAACTGAAGCCTTCCACCTTGAACGCTCCTCCTTGTTGAAACCGTATATGTTTACCTGTAGGTCTTATTTATTGTTGGTGCGCGCGTGTGTTTTTAGTTTAAATTGCACATTTGGTGTCTGGTGAAACGCAATTTCAGTCCTCCTGTGTAATGTCAGTTACATAGTGAATTGACAATAAAGTACACTTTGACACGGTGAATGAAGCAAAACACAACTCCGGGTATTTTTTGATGAGGAAACGTTGGATCGTAGATCAGAAAATGGTGTCATGTGGACTTTTTAAAATATCGACTGAAAATCGAGATGATCAAGAATACAAAACTTTAGTCGTAGCCCTATCTGAAGTGAAGTGTAGTGTTCAGATTTCAAAGAACTGTTCAAGTCATTTTAAAGGTGCACTGTGTAACCTTTTGGTTGGGGGTCCGTCCCCTTCTTGTTTCTATGGGTAACGCAGTGATCTGCCTTGAAATGTCCCACAGTATGACATTAAACAGATCTACTTCGCATTTATTCAATTACCCTAAAAAACGGGTATTCTGACTGAGCGAGGTTCTGACCTGTTATTTGGGCTCCATTTCCACATTTATTTTGATCTTTTTTTCACTGCCCATTCTATTGCACATTTTCATGCACACTGCACATTTCTGGACATCTGTAATTAGGTATTTATTTATTCTTTGCACTGCTTTTAGATTTTGTCTTCGATAGTTTTTGTATTGTCTTTATATTGTATTTTGTCTTCTTTGCACTGTTAGTCCAGAGAGAAACGAAATTTCGATTCAGTTTATGTCGAACACATGGCAGAATTGACAATAAAGCTGATTTTGAACTTTGAAAGGTTTAATGTCGTAATGTCATTCCAGACAAAATGTCTCAATGGAGAAAAGCATTTGGCGCACCCTCCAGCAGAAAATTTGCACAATGCACTTTTTAGCCCTGTTTTTCAAATGAGAAAGTAAAGACACAGAACGTCGCACAGCCTCTGACAGAATTAGACTTCCAGCCCTCCGATGGGGACATTAGAACCCCCCAGAGCAGAGCTGTTGGGCAGGTGGGACACTGGAGACTGCTGATGTGGTCCACGCGTCGACTGCACCAGCAATCACTGCCAATCACCGTCAGCCGCTATGGGAGAGGGAACGCTGACAGAAGAAATCCATTAAAGGACTGCTGAGGTCTCAATGGACAAAGTAACAAGTCAATGGCTCTTCAAAACAAGCAGTCCATTTGGAAAAAATATTCTATTGCAATCTCTGTCTGTTAGAAACATCGCAAATGGACAATTTACGCTGATCCCAAACCTTTTTTTTTACATCTAGACCTGTCACGGTAACAAATTTTGAAGTGCAATATTGATAAATGAGTATTCCAAATGTACAATATTAAGGTAATTTTAATTCACATTTTAACCTTCTACAGCTCATTTTTACAGCTCAAATGTAATTATATTGAAAGAAAAAATACCCCAGATCTCCACTTTTACAAAGAAATTACACATGATAAATATTGAGTCCCAAAATAGATTGTTCCAGCTTTCATATAATTGAACGATAAGTCGATATACAGTAGTAGTTATCGTAGCAGGCCTATATACAGCCCACCTTTATGTACAAATATACAACTCTTGGCACTGTACCGGTAAGAGGCTACCCAGTGTTTTTACAATTTAGAAAAGTCGGCAAATGAAAAGAAGACTCCATTGACCGAATCATTTACAAAGGGACTAAATACGGTGCAAATCATTCTTATATTTAATTTTCAGGCTTGGCATTACAGCGTTGGAATTATTTCTATTGCTGTGAACAATACTATCAGTCAGAAGTTTGGACTCGCCCTCATTCAGTGCTTTTTTTCTTTATTTTTACTACTTTCTACATTCTATAAAGTAGACATCAAGATGTATGGAATTATGTAGTAAATAAAGTAAAACCACTTGACAAAGGGTGGCACCGGCTACTTTGAGGATTTGAAATATTCATGATGAATAATGAAAATTGATGATGATAATAATAAAAAAAAATAATAAAATAAAATAAAAAATTACTAAAATAAATAAAATTAAATTAAAAAATATTGTATAATAATAATAATAATATAAAAGAAAATATATTTATTTTATTTTCTTAATTCAGACACAAATACCACTCCGTTAATAGAAAGAAAGATATACAAGGCAACCAAATCAGTGCATAAAGTTCATTAAAAAGTATTGAGTTTTTGAGTACAGTGCTTTCTCAGAGCAGAGGTGTAACAGCATTAGCTCCTTTGAGGATTGGTCAAAGTAAGAAAGAAGAAATAAAGAAAATCTGTATTTTATTATGTTTTTTCTCTGCTACATAATTCCATAATTCTGTGTGTGTATAAAATGTAGAAAGTAGTAAAAATAAAGAAAAACACTGAATGAGATTAGATGGTGTTCAGACTTTTAACTGGAATAAATTGCATCGTCACTTTTTCTTTTACCTTTTTGACCTTGGAAGAAAATGTAATATCCAAGTATATTCCCGTCAGAGCTGGATGAGATAAACACATTTTTTGCTCCATGTTTTTCTTAATCTGCAACCTGTGTTGTTAAGTGGCTGAGAAAAAACTCGTCCCATCTTCCCCTTTTGTGCATGTTTTGCTGTTTTCAAAACATGTGGCTTGTTGCAAATGCAGGGGTCAAAACCTTGGCAGGACATGAAGCAAAACTGAGCTGGCTCTGACCGCAGCAGCCCTTTTTTTCTTTTTTTTCTTTTTTCTTTTGCTGCTAGTCATCACAAAGTCTAGACACAGCAATTGTCTCCCTCCCTCCTTTCCCTCTCCTCTCGTCTCCCTCATTCTCCTTCTCCCCCCCGCTGGCCTCTCTCTCTGTTCGGTCGTCATGGCTCGGGGCGTGTTTTTGTTAGGCTCATGCAAAACTGTCATAATGCACGCTCCACTCCACCTCAGGTGCGTTCTGGCTCCCTTTTCATAACCAAACCGAGCGAGCGGTCGGCGTCTGCACTTACGCCGGGGCGCGCTACATCGCCGGTGCCATGACGACTGCCAATCCGAGGCGTTTCTGAGCCACAGGTCCATCTTGTCAGACACAACATAATCAGCGTGACCCGCCGGCGGTGCGTTTAAGGTGAGCTCGGGTTTTGAATACGTTTCAGTTTCGGTTGCGTCTCAAAAGGACAATGACAAACGCCAAAAATATCGCATGATGTCGGCTGGGAGTTCATGTGGGGATGTGAATATGCATCGTTTTTCTATTGGAAATGAAATTATAAGTAGTTTGTTTATAATGTAATCACTTTTTGAATCCACATATTAGTAAATTATATAAAGGTCCTGCATTATGTGGAGTTGACTCTTGTGGGTTTTATGATATGTTATAAGGCTGTTACCTGGAGTTCTTTGTTTCATTCACACATGTTTGAGTAAACCTGGTTTATTAGTCTGACTAAATCTCAAAAGATTCACCTTGTGATGCCATGAAGCAGTTTTACAAGTCAGCAGAAACCTTTTACCTTTTGTTAAAGATTGGCATTCCAGGAAATTATCCAAATGATTGTAGTGAAGGTCTGTGGAGTTTAAAAAGACAGAGGAGTGCTTCCTGTATTATCACATGACATGTTTTCAGTTTGTAAAAACTGACTCAAAACTCATGAACTTTTAGCCATGTGTTATGTTGTGTAATGCCCTCATAAACATACCTGGAGTTGTGTTTTGTTTAGTTTAGTTTAGTTAGTTTATTTGATTTATTGACAGGTACAATGTACAGGAGCATTAATCACAAAAAATTAAAAGATGCTTTGTACCAGACTTTAGCTCTCAGAGCTAATTTCCATCTGCAGTCCCTGAGACAAACACAAACTATGAACATAAAGCATAAAAACAATGCAATTCATATTTACAGTGGCGGTGATACATTTCATCAATTAGTAAAAAATGTGTTTGATTCACACATGCTTGAGTAATCCTTTATTATTACGGCCCATCCACACAACGTTTTTTCTCTCACGTGTAAGTGATTAAAGACTTGATGCGAAACAACGCTGATCTGACAGATATGAGCAGGATGTGGATAAGGAAGTACTTTTCAAATGTCACACATTCAAGACCATTATTAAGCAGCATATTGACTATTTTTATTTATTTAAAGCATACATACATTTTAAACATTTTTAAATGCAAGATTATAGGTCCAAAACAATTTTTGAAACCAAGTTCCAGAGTGGAGAAATCTGACAAACACAAAACAGCTTTTGGAAAACGATGACGTTGCGATGCCGTCATCATCACGTGACCAGAAGAGAAAGGACTTTATGCACATGCGCTCTTTGTAGTATTGCGTTTCCGGTGGCTCTGGCTGTTTCCTGTTTACAGCGCCACATATCGGTGGAGCATATGTATTACATCGTTTTCACTCAGCGCGCCGTTTTCATCTAGACGCGAATATCCGACACGTGTGGATGCAAAGTTTTTTCAACTCGCATACATTTTTTTTTTTTTTTTAAATCCAGGAGCGTTGTCGTGTGGACGTAGCCTTAGTCTACATCTCTAAAGATCAAAATGCTCTGTTCCACATTGTGATGTCATGTAGTGGTAGTTTTCAAGTTAACAGTTGTTCAGTAGAGATCGGCAATTCCAGGGCTGAAATCACCCAAATGATTCTAGTGAAGCTGTATGGAGTTTAAAAACATACAGTAGTGGAGCATTTCCTGTATTATGACATGACATGACGAGGTGAAACAGAATGTTTTCTGTTTGAGAACCTAAATCTGCAGGGTTTATGTGTTAAACATATGTGAATGGAACAAAACACAACCCCAGGTCTGTTTTTGATGAGGAAACAACATCACAGACCAGAAAATGACGTAATATGGGATCTTTTTAAAGGTTTGAAAAGCGTAAACGAGGGAGGCTGCAGTGTGGTGCTTGACTGGAGATCTTGCGGATAGTTCTAACAGATGGTGACATATGGCCAGTTATGGTGCAAGTCTAGCCATTTCTGAATCATGGCTGGATGCTAAAATTCAATCTACCCCATGGAGCTCAAAGTAACAAGGTGCATGTGTTTTTTGAAGTAAACTTAAGCAGACAGCCATAGATTAACTATTGTAGAATAGAATGAAGAATGCCTTTTATTGTCACTATCAATTTACGTACAATTTTAAGTACAATTTACATTATACATACTCACAGTGAGATTGAAAGCATCTACAGTGCAGACATTTAAGTACGATACATTCAACACAGCAGGATATTGTGCATATGTTACTTAATTATACACAATAGTATTTTTCAAAGTAGATAATTAATGTGGTGAGTGTGTGGTTTCAAGTACTTACAGATGCCTAAAGTGGATAGTAACTATTTGTTTCTTGTAAATTTGCTTTGCCTTTCGTTTTCCCTACCAGTAGTATTATAGAACTGCACAATATATTGAAATTAAATATAACTTTTGACAACAGAGTTACAATTATCAAAAATTAGATATCAATGGATACTAAAAACTAAATTAAAAAGAGCACCTAGACATGGAACCTGTCTGGATGACTTGAGGGGTTACAGATATTAGCCAGATGGTAATATAAAAGAAAATTTTCATGTTGGAAATCACATTCTGTTGTCTAAAGTGTTCAAAAGCTGTTAATGTCATCAAAAGGCTGAAATTTAGATAATGGAATGCATTTTGCACAGTAAAATCTGTTTTAATCTTTAGTTGGGAATGCATGGGAGTTTTGGATTATAATAATTCATTATTCAGAATTGTCTCAAATGTGAATGCTCCTGAAGTTGTTTAGCGTACTCTCTGAATACAGTAGAACCACACTTTTTAAACTTTTTAAACTAGTGCTGCCAGGCAATAAAAAACAAACAAACTAATTACAGGATTTGTAATTTAATCGCATTTTAATCTCGAGAGAGATTGAGAGAGAGAGAAAACCCACTTTAAGATTGAGTTTGAGCAAACCAACCACAGAAAAACTGACATTCGTTTCACAAATTCTGCAAGCATGGTTTGGTGGTTTTTGTGGTTTGTTTGTTTTGTTGGTTTTGGTGGTTGTCTGTTTTGGTGGGTTTGGTTTGCCTGGAAGAATCCATGACTCATCGCTGTACCAGCGGCGAGTCTGGTAACGCTTGGTCCAGAATGCGCTGCCGTTGCGCTTAGACAGACAGCTAAGTGAACCAATCAGAGAACAGTTAACGGACAGCGACGTGAACCAAGCCGGTAGGAAGCAATGCAAAAACATCTTTTTTGAAAAGAAAGGCCTCTAGAGCTGTCAGCTGGTGTGGTTTTAAGGAATCGATGCGTTTTAGGTCATTTAAGACCAATTTTACAGCTGAATGGAAGGGACGTTGCGGGCAAAGGCGGGTGCACTGACGTCACCATCTTTGAATGAATCAGAATCGCAGAGTCCATTGTTAACCGGTGGAGCGAGGGTGTCCAAATGGTATTGCGCTGTATAGCAAATACAGAGAGAGATATCATTTGGCTGGCCAGGTAAGGGTTTGGTGGTTTGGTTTTGGTGGTTTGTTGGTTTTGGTGGTTGTCTGTTTTGGTGGGTTTGTTGGTTTTGGTGGTTGTCTGTTTTGGTGGGTTTGGTGGTTTGTTGGGTTTGGTGGTTTTGGTGGTTGTCGGTTTTGGTGGTTGTCGGTTTTGGTGGTTTGGTGGGTTTGTTGGGTTTGGTGGTTTGTTGGTTTTGGTGGGTTTGGTGGTTTGTTGGGTTTGGTGGTTTGGTAAAGTGCGCTCACGCTCGCTCTATCACTGGTAACAAAGGAACTTGTCCAGACGTGTTTGTCGTTCAAATGATCCGTCAGGCTGGAGCAGCTTCGGTGATCGGAAAATTCTTTTTGACAAAAGCTACAAATCACCGTGCTCTTGTTGATCGTCCCATCTTTGTTCTTTTTATAAATAAACTTGCCGTTCAAAGGCCACGCCAAATTTAAAATGCGCGCGCATTGAATTGCCACTTATAATTAATTGCGTTCATTTTTATAACATGTTAATTTGCAGTGTAATTAATTAATCTGATTAACTAATTAAACTGATAGCCCTAATCTAAACATCTAAAATTCTGCAGCCTTAACATTGGAATTCTCATTTCTTAGGTGGCTTTGTCACTATATTTTAGTTACAGAATTACCCTGCTAATTGCTAATCATGATTCTTTCCCCATTTTCAGTAGTTTCCAATCCAACTGCTTAATTTCCTCCCATCTAAATTTAGTGTTTTTACGAGGTTCACGGGCTCGGTGTGAGTTCAGACGGGGAGGGGCTTTGAGTTCTTAGGGGGAGGTGGGTTTGGAGTTTTGAATGAGCGACTGAGCACCGCAGAGTGTGAAAGAGCCAGTGGAGAGGGGGAAGAGGCGTAGACCCAGGACGGGGCTAAAGGAGGAGGTGCAAGACGAGTGTTCCCCCTCTCCCCTCCCTCCTTCTCTTCACTCCTCTTCTCACTTCATCCTCAGTCACTCAGTCAGCTGTGAGACGCTCTGGACTAGCGTTTGCCTTCGGAGAGCTCTTCTGCCACTCGTTTGTACTGAGATCTTGTGGATATTTCTGTTTGGATATCCTGTTTTTAGGTAAGTACTTTTGTGAACAGCTGTTTGGGAAGACGTTTTTGCGGGTTTTGATTCCCTCGTGCTAATTGCCATACAAAAAATCCAGTTTTTGCATTATGAAGTTTTCTGTAGTTTTTAAAAAAATGCATCGCGTAATTTACTGTCTGAGGGTTCGCTGCTGCCCTGTCTCCATAGAGATGTTTTTACTTTACCTGAGATGTTGCGCAGTACGGCATTAAACTGAACCTGCTTGCCTGAATGGAGAGAAGTTACAGATTAGATCTGTGGAGATGTGACACCACTAACAGTTAGAATAAGGGGCTGAAGGGTATATTGAGCTATGGTTTATAGAATTAGGATTTTTCTGACGAGAATTGCGAGTGTATATTTTTATTTTATTTATTTGTTTGTTTTTTTTTGGGCAATAAGCAACTTGCATTCGTTTAAAACTGCAATAACAGAAACAGAAATAAGAACAAAAAACAAACAAAAAAAAGCGTTTGATCAAAAAGGAGTGGGAAGAAGATATGATATGATATGATGTATATGATTTGCGATTTATTTTCTAATGGGATTCTGTTCAATGTTCACATTTTAAACTTGAATAAAATTGACACATACTGAAATAATAACTTTAGCCCCAGTTAGAATGTTTATTTCAAGCTATTTTTGAGCAATAAAAACATCTGTAATTCAGTACACGGTACTAATAATACCATACTGGTGAACCATGGTTTAATGCCATACTGTGGATCATTCCAAGCAAAACAATAACTATTCCATTTCTCTTACCAGAAAAGTTCCATAGTGTACCTTTTTTAAATTGCATACATACCTCCTCTGAACTCCAGTTAGCTTGATTTACTCTTTGATGCCTACATATATAATTTACCTCGCTTCCAATTTAAGCATACCCCGAGGGGCTTTTGAGCGCCTTGGTTGGGGGGGTGGGGTGGGGTTGCCGTATCAAGTTAGTACCTGCCCTTTACTTACCTCTGTGGGGCACTTCCAACACCGACTTACGAGTGACCGCGGAGGGGAGGGAGGGGGCGCTTTGTTTGGCATCACCATTCACGGCCAGTTGCAGACAATAGGGGCCAGTGGTTGTAATGACAAAAGCGGCTTGTTGGAGCTGCTGAGAGGGATGATGAATTGCAAATGGGGCAGTTGTTGGGCGGCCAAAGTCAAGGATAATGGTCAATGGTGGTGAACGATGTAAGAAAAACGTGCAATATTTGATTTTGTTTTGTATATAGCGGGATAGAAGAGCTCATTTTCCAACAGGCTCCAACGGTGAGGTATGCAGGGCGACATTCATGCCATACAGCTGTACAACAACTTATTTTTATCTACAGCTCTGGAAAAAAATAAGAAACCACTGCAAAATGATCAGTTTTTCTGATTTTACTACTTGTAGGTATGTGGTTGGGCAAAAGGAACATTTTGGTTTGAGTCTATAAACTACTGACAACATTTCTCCCAAATTCCAAATAAAAATATTATCGTTTAGAGCATTTATTGCAGAAAATGGCAAATGGTCAAAATAACAAAAAAAGATACATGTTTTCAGAACTCAAACAATGCAAAGAAACACGATCAAATTCATTTTAAAACAACATAATACTAATGTTTACACTTAAGAAGAGTTCAGAAATCAATATTTGTGATTAAAAATAAGCCTTATTTTTAATCACAGCTTTCATGCGTCTTGGCATGCTCTCCACAAGTCTTTCACATTGTTCTTGGGTGACTTTATTCCATTTCAGAAAAAAATGCAGTGGTCTTTTTTTTTTCCAGAGCTGTAATAGATGGCCATATATTCTGTTGATCACCATTTCATCTTTGCACTGTAGCGGAGATGTATTTGTATTGCATTTTTATTTTTACTTGTACACACATTTGTAGCCTCTTGGTATCTTTCCTACTTATTTAGAATTATTACCATTTATATTTTTCTCTTTATTACTCTAATATATGTGTGAGTCCAAATAATTTCCCTTGTGCATCAATAACGTTTGCTATGAACTATTTGTATATATTTTGGCAGAATAAGATCAGTTAAATTAAAAAAAATCTGTGCCTTGTACTGTTTTTCAAACTTGAACATGATTCTAAGGAATAGACTCGATACTCAGTTTCCAATACCCAATAATAATAATAAAACACTTTCTTTAGACAATAGAATGTTATTTTCAATACATGCTACTTGTATAGAATATATACAGGGTTTTCCTTGTTAGAATCTACCTTTTTGTGCATTTTTTTTCTTTCAAAAAGGATAATTTTCTATAAAATGGGGTATTGTGCTGTTGCCATATTAAATTTACGTTGTGTAACTTTTCTGGTGGAGGTTGTGGAACGATGTTGTTCCTTTGTCTGGAATGTTTCGCGGTATGGCATTAAACCTTTATTCATGGAGACCAAACCAGACCAAGTTACAAGTCAGATCTGTGGAAAGGTCAGAGTGCCTGATTTCTAGGTATTTTTCAGCTATAAAACCACCTGGAATTGAATTAATGAGGTAGAAATGTTAAATGTCACACTGTGGAACATTCCAGCCAGAGCAATGACATGACACCTTTAAGTTTGTCATCTGTCAATGCACCAGCTCTTATTGATATATATATATTTTTTTTATTATACAGTATATTGTACAGTTCTAGTTTCCTATGTGGAAAAGAGGGATGAGAAGGGAGTTTTTTTTTTCTTTTCTTTTTAATGATCTGCAAGTTCATTTAAAAATCTCTTTGAATGGCCGCTGTGTGATTCCCGGGGTGCATTGAAAAGGGAGGGAGCGGTCATCTGGTGTCATAGTTATGGAAATGTATTGACCGGTCGGGGCTTAAGCGGGGACACCAGGGTCAAGACTCATCTCCATGGCTTTTTCAGAACCTTGACAATGTCTTCTGTCACCACTGGGAAAAGCAAACTCCACTAAGGCCTTTTTAAACATTTAATTTGGGGAAGACGTGCAGTTTGTTTGCAGGGAATACACACTTAAACACAACGGGAAATTTTGATTTGAATGATTATCTTCATGCAACACTATTAAACGGCTTTGCCAAGACTCGTTTTACTATAATTGAGTTCATTACCTTGATTATACATCTCCTACAGTTGTAATTTAAAGAGGGGGTATTACACTTTTTTGGTTTTAACTGTTAACACATTGCCTATTTAGATCCTCATGTTTTTTGTTATTTATTTTTTTATCGTTTTTATTCTGCCTCCACTAGTGTTTAGGAACTAGCTTTACAGATGGCAAACAGTTCCTCCAATAAACACCCAGGAAGCTTCTGCTGTTTTGGACGTTTACTGAAGAGTTGACTGTAAACCGGTAACAGACAAAAAATAAAAACGTATTACAATTATGTTTTCACATTCAAATGAACAGAGGATATGTAGAGTTACATAAAACAATGTAGAGCAGCTGAATACAATTTAATATATGCATAACAATAGCTTAACATTAGCTGAACTTCCTAAAAACATCTATAAAAAAACGGTTAGCATGATGCTAATGTCAATGGAAATTCCCATAGACATGCTAGCTCCATTAGCGTCATACATTTTAGCCTGAATTTGAAGTGTAAAACAAAAGTTAAAGTACCTTTATTTAAGTTTACAGAGTGAATTAACATTTTATAACCACACCACAATACTTGCTGACAGATATTTTCATGGGCCAGATGACAGTTTACAGGATTTAAACACTGGCAAGTAACAGAACAGTAGAAAAGTCTAGAACAATATAGCGGCTAAGGTAGCTAAGTAGACAAAACAGATCAACTCAAAACAAAAATATTCTTTCTCCACTGGGGCAGAACAGTTTTGAAAAAGCTATATTCACAAAATTGACTCCTGTGAGGTTTTAATGAAGACAAAACACAACTCCGGGTATGTTTGTGGTGAGGAACAACATAACATAGAAAATCAGAAAATGGCCTAATATGGGCCCTTTTTTTAAATTTTGTTTTTGACTCTCAAAAATGATTGTCCCTGCTCTTCACGCTAAGTCACATCACATCAGGTTTGTGAAGTTGTAATGTATTCTTTTGTATATTTATGGAGAATTTTGTCTGACCTGACCCTTGGACAGGACCTTCCTCTAAAGGCGGTTTGAATAGGGCCCGAGAGAGATCCCTAGATTACCCAAATATGCATGGAAGACATCTAAATCCTCCTTAAAACACAGTTGAAAGCTCAAAAGTCCATCCATTTTGCATAGTTGTATTATTCACAATGTACTGCTGTTATTATTTCATGCTAGCTTTTAACCAGTAATTACTAATGCACTTCTTCCGCTCTTATACCAGATGTAATTGAGATATTCTACTGGTTTTTATGTGAAGATGATAGCTTGGACTACCCTGCATGACTCTCTGACGTCGTAATCTATCGCGTTGTAAATGCAATGTTGCTTCCAGCCAATAATTATCAGGGAGAGGCTTCACAGTACAAGCGCCAAAACCATTGGAGATTTGATTTATGATGCAATTTCTTTTGTTTTACTTTAATAATGACAATGAGGCATTATTCTCAGTTCAGGCACTTTGCACTAGGGTTTCATGGCTCTTTGTTATGAAGTAAAGGGTAATGTAGATGGAGTACAGTCAGATGGAAGTTGAAAAGTCTTCATTTCTAAAACCTGCAGTGATTATCAACAAGTAAAAGGTAATCTGGAAAACCTGTATCTTGGTCTAGACCAGGGGTGTCAAACTCATTTTGGTCCGGGGCCGTATCCAACCTACTTGGATCCCAAAGGGGCCGGATCAGAAAACTCATGTGAAATATACCCGAAAAAGAGCAATAAGTCCAAATATTAGTCGAGAAATGCCAATCTATTACAAAAGTCTTTTTTCTTTTTCTTTATTTTTTTTTTCTTTTACAAAATATTATAATATTATGAACAACCTGAAACTTTAAGAAAAATGCAATTTCAGCACAAGCATACGGGTTTCCCATTCACCTCCATGAACAAATAGGAATTAGTCAATTTTCCTTGGAAAATCCTGCCCTCGATGTCCACTTTTCTCATTTTTGACATTTTGCTGATGAGGGTGTCACGGTCAACAGTCAAAAGGATGGTCCTTTAAGAGCGTTTGGAAAGAGGCGAGTCTTCATTTGGGCTATTCTGGTGAGAAGCCACACTGGAGACACTCCAATGCTAAACTGTGAAAGAAAAGGGGCGCAGAAAATTACCAATATTTTAATAGAAAATTAAAATATAATTTAAATATTTTTAATAGAATATCAGCCGAGGGCCAGATTAAAAGGTCTTGGAGGGCTGTATCTGGCCCCTGGGCTGCATGTTTGACACCCCTGGTCTAGACCCTAGTCCAGATTATAGTTTAAATCCTTGGTTAATCCTTAGTCCCATATTTGCTTTAGATTCTATTTCAGACCGTAGCCTTGTGTTTAGTCCTGGTTGCATTCTAGTTCAGACTCTGATTCAGTCCTTCAGGTTGTGTTTTAGATCTGCTGTAGTTTTTACTTTCACATTTGGGGTAGTTGAATGAAGTCATCGGCGCTGTACCCCATTTTTACGGTCTTAAAATTTGTTTTGGTTTTTGGTTTGCAGTCGTCCAAAGTTATTCCTCACTTTATCTAAATTGTTCACCACGATGAGTTTATAAGCACTTCACAACTTCAGAGTTTTGCCACCAACAACTAGCATGAAAGCAACGCGCACTTCCTGATGATGGGACAATAAAACGCTTCATAATTAGTAGGGGTGTGCAAAATAATCGTCATGACAATGCATCGCGATACTAACTTTCACAATATACTGCATCGATTCTTGATGCCAAAAATCGATTTTTATTAATTAATAATTAATTAATAATTAATTCATTATTAATTAATTAATTATTAATAAATAAATATTTTTATTTTTATTTTTTTATAAATCCTATGCACTTTTTTCTTTGAAAGGGTATCGTTTGTTATGATGGTAGCTACCTCCAAAATGGCAAATGTTTGAACATCATTTTTTGTTTTAGGAAAAAAATCCTATGCACTTTTTTTGTTATTGATTTGGTTTATTTGTTTTTGTTATTCAATAAATTCAGTTATGAATTGAGTTGCTCAGAGTTATGTATCAATTGAAGACACTACCCAGATACACAGCCACTGATATTTAAGTTATCCTCTTTTTTTTGGTACATTTTCACTGAAGTATGTCGAATATATTGCAATGCATCGCAATAATTCAAGTATCGTGATGCATCGTGATAGTATCGCATCGTGGCATATGAATCGTGATTCGAATTGAATCGTGACTTCTTTGCCAATACCCACACCTAATAATTAGATGCAGACAGCACCCAGAGAACATATTTTGACTTCGAGAAGACATATTTTGCTCAGATTCTAGTGTCCTATCATTCAAGCCAAACTACACTATGCCTTTTTGAAACACTTTCTATGGAAATCACTTGCTGATTATCTTCAGTCAACAAGCCTAACAAAGTTTCTCTCCCTGGGGAGGTGGAGTGATGACGCTGCACTGGTCTGCGCGCTCTTGTCGTAAGCTCGATTTAAATGCTTGAACAAAGGCCATACTGTGGGTCCGCGGGCTGCAGAGTTCACGTGGGATCAGGTGCTCCTTCGCTTCCTGTGCCAATTACTAACATTTGCTCTGTATCCTGGGCTAAACATTGTATTGATTTTGTTCTATGTGCTCAGTCTTCACTTGCATCAAAAATGTGCGTGTTTTTAGCGTGCATTAGGGCTGCAAGATGGATCGCAATCAAATGTGATCTCGTAATTTTAATGGACGCAGTTGGCAAATTGTAAAATACTGCAGTTTTTGAAGTACCATTTTCAACATAAACTACAAAATCTCCTTATTATGCATAAGAAAATGCTAATCATATAGTTTTGACCTGAAAAAATGCTCTGAAATAGGAATGCACAATGTATCGGTGCTGACATTGGAAAATTATGGTGGATTGGATATTTGCTTCCATGATCTCTGTTCAGCTGATACCCCATTTTAGTCTATAAATTGTAATGTGTAGTAATAATAATAATAATAATAAGATTTACTGGACAACTTTGGTCCAAAACACCTTGTAATATTGAACTTGTATTTTTTCAAAGTTCTGTAATTAGAAAACATATTTTGATCATTTTTTACCTTTTATTCTTTTTGTGTTTTAAAGGAAATAAATGCAATTTTCTGCCTCTGCTCTGGTATATTTTGATATCGGGGATTGGCAGATACTAAAGCCAAAGTACCGACATCGGTATCGGAAGAGAAAAAGCTGGATCCCTATTCTGATATGGGATCTTTTAAATATGAACTGAGAAACTTAACACTTTTTGTCAGTTCTTCTGAATGTGTTTTTAAAATGTAAACTTCAAATCTAATCTCAATGCTTGTTAGAAAAATGTGATTGTTCAGCCCTAGAGTGTTGAATTTGGTTGACAAATTTCAGCATTGGAGAGAGATTGAAAGAGATGCAAATTTAGTTTGGGGGAATTTGGTACAGTATTTTTTTTTTGTATGCAAGGTAGGGCAAAATATCTCCACATTTCCCCAGCAGAACAGAAGCTAATCCATTTTTTAAAAAAAAAAGTTGGATTACATTATTATATTCATTAGTTTATACAGCACAGATCACCTAAAATTTTGCAGATTTATTTGTATTTCTGTGAGGGGAAATCACCTCTTTCCTACACACATCTATAGACATTAAGAACCAGGCAGACAGTAAAAGTTATATTTTACTTGCAAGGTGAGAAGTGACCCAACGTAAGCACTCCGCAGCCTTCGCTCGCAGTTCTCCGCCGGGCATGTCTCCTTCTCAGCCTTTTATTGTCTTAAAGCATGAATGGGAGTTACAGGGGTTGGGCAAAAAACACATCTTAAGGGCTTACACAGCATTTAAAGGAAACTGCATGTTTCTTCCTGATAAACAAATCTTTTGCACTTGTACTTCTGCTTCTCTACTAATGATAAAAGAAGCTCTTAACAAGCAGACATGACTAAGTCACTGCGTGCACATGGACGAGTGGAATCCGATTGCAAACGGATTGGGATCGTATCGAATTCATTTGCACAGGCCAAGGATCGTATAGGGATTGGTTTTCCGAATTCGATTGGAACCCCTGGCTTAGGCTGATGGTAATCCACTTGGTGTCGCCTTGTGCACGATATCGGATCGGATTGGCGTACTGCGTATGCGTGGGAATTTTCGTCAGGGATTTCACCCGGAAGTGGCAGTAGTCGCCCACGCCGTCATTAGTAGCGATTGTTGCCAGAAAAGTCAGACGAAATCATGGTTGCGGAGAAAGAATGCACAACACGTACACCAATGCTGCTCCGTCTAACTCCTCGAGCGCCATCTTTGTATACCGCCACATAGTTTGTTGTGTTTTTATTGAGTAGCCATCACCCGGAAGTAGGACTATAGCGCAGTGGAGCCGGCCAGGTCGCTGGCCGGCTCCACTGCGCTATAGTCCTACTTCCGGGTGATGCCGGCCAGGTCGCTGACCATTATCAGATTGCACGAGTTTCATGTGCACTTGGATTTAAGGACAGACCACCCGCTGAGTAACGGGATCGGATTTGGAGAAATTCTATCCGATCCTACCATGTGCACGCAGTAATTGATAACATCATAGTAATTCTTCCAACACGTACAAAAATACTTTTATATCATTTTGAAGTTCAGCTGCAAGTAACAATTTTAGTAGTTGCCTTATGAACGCATCCTGGTGAATAGTTGGGATACATGGAATGCATAGGTATGTCTGGAATAACTTTGGACCACTGCAAACCATTTAAAATGAAATAGTCTTGGTTTTTATTGTCCTAAAATGTGAAGAACAAGTAGACTATTTAAGGCACTGTACTAGTCACAATTATTCTGTTCAAGTTTAAACATTGCAGCTTTATTTTTGAAGATGCAGCTAAGCGTTGCCAATAGCCTTTAGCCACAATAGTAGTAGGGAGCGTCTTACTGCTTGGATGCCTTTTATTGTGCCTCTAAAAGGTGGAGGAAGTAGTTTCCCAGTGCAGTAAAAGGGCCTGTACTTTACGGTGCTTCTGCTTTTGCCCAGTCAGGTGTGCTGTGTGAAGTGACACAGAACGAGGATGGAGTAGAACCTGGCAGCTGTGCGTGATGCTCAGAGGCACAATGGGCAAAGGCGGTACTGAAAATAGAGTACAACTAGAGTTCAAGTGATTTAAAGGTGTTTTACCTGATTTTTACCGTCTTAAACATTAAAAACACTTTTCACAACACAACAGTGACCAGACTGGACTTTCCCCGTCACTGTAAACTACCAGCAACTAGCATGCTAACGTGGACTTCGTGGTTATTGGATACAGATGGCACGATGCAAACGGCACATAGCAAACGGACTTTATTTTGACTAAGAGCTGCTTATAACTGTACTGGAGCAAGACAGATTTTGCTCAAATACATGGAAAAAATGTGTATGTGACCTTGTTAAATCAATAATTAAGTGAATTAATAATTAATAAAATCATTTAATTGCTTGACTCGAGATCATTTAATTTGTGTTCTCGTGGATTTGCTTTGCTATATATATAAGTCGGGCATATTTGGTGTGAATTTATTTAATTTAATCAAGTTATTTATTGATAAAAAGACAAATTCAATTTGTCAACTGGACAAAGTTTGTTTGGTCAAACGTTTCGCCGCTCATCCGAGAGGCTTCGTCAGTTCTGGACTGACGAACTGACGAAGCCTCTCGGATGAGCCGCCAAACGTTTTGGACCAAACAAACTTTGTCCAGTTGACAAATTGAATTTCTTCTTTTATCATGGATTCTACCTGGATGACAGGGATTCTTCACCCAAGTTATTTATTATTTATTTTCAGATATATGAAACTTGAACTTATTTTTATGCCTGAATGATCATCTAATTTGCATTACAAATAAGAAATTATGTATTCAACTACCCCATATGCTTTCACAGTTCACATATGCCGTCACGGTTCACATATGCCTTGAGTCCTTTGAGTCCTGCCTGTAACTATTTATAGTTAGGCTTGTAGGCTCGTATGAATATTATATATGAAAGTGTTGGAAATATGCTGCCCCTGATGTGATGTGACGGGGGTTGTGGCTTCTGTCTGATCAAGTGGTCACAGATGAGGGAAGAGGGCCAGACCTCAGACATGCTTGATTTTCTCACTCACTGACCTGGAAGCAAATTTATAGCCTCAGTGACGGAGCGATTAATGCTGGGAGAACGAGACAGTTACCCCGCACTGAATCACTGCACTGACTATTAAAATTTGTCTTGAAATAAGTCTTGTATATGTGAAATTGGTGTAGTCCGATATCACATTATATTATTATGAAGTATTATCGTATTAAAGGTCTTAAATTACACAAAATTGATTCTTTTGAGCTTTAAGCCATGTTGGAATGCTGTTACCTCATCAAAAACACACCCAGAGTTGTGTTTTTTCATTTACCCATGTTTGTAATCCTCAAAGCTCAAAATGCTCCATTCCACCTTGTGATGTCACGGAGCGGTAGTTTTCAAATAAACCGATGCCTTTTCAGCTTTAGTTCAGTAAAGATTGACAATTCCGGAGCTGAAATCATCCAAATGATTCCAGTGAAGGTGTATGGAGTTTAAAGACTCATTGGAGCACTTCCTGCATCAACACATGATATCAAAAGTTGGAAGAGAATGAAACAAAATACAACTCCTGGTCTGTTAGTGATTAAGAAACATTTACAGTACCAGATTTTTGCTTTCTTTTAACATGAATTAGTTCTTTTTTCACACTTTAAACTAGACCTGGGCATTTCAAGGCCCGCGAGCTGACTCTGACCTGCCCGTGAAAGCTTCCTTGGGATTAAAAAAATATAACCTACTTAACCTACTTTCCAAATTACATAATGCATTTGTACTGATGATCATCTGTGGGACGTGCTTCACATCTCCACCTCAAACATGAACCTGACTTTGATGCACTTGTTAAAGCTCAACAGAGGCGAGATTTCGCTCACTGATCAAGAAAAAAACACTAAAACATGCTAACTTTGACTTTTTTTCTCCACAGTTTGGCAGTTGGACAAAAAAATGTTGTGACATTTCTTGTATTATATTATATGGCAAACAAAGACATTGTGGTGTCTTAAAGGGATATGCCACCCCCAGGTCAAATTTGGGCATCTCCCCACAGTCCAGAGACTAAAATAAGTGGTGGAAAGCGTTTTCCTGCTCACCCAGCCATTGTCCGAGTCTGTCGCCACTGACCGCCGCGGTATCTGGTGCTCCTCCGCCTTAGACTGGAGTCTAACGTCGCCAGAGAAAGATTTCGGCCAAAAGGAATTAATTTGCTCGATGCGTTTCCCAATTACTTTGTGTGTAGTGCGCATTCATATCGAGTGCAAATAAATGTGCAAATCAACACGGAGAGCTTGACTTGGTCATTTTGGGTGGGAACTATTTTCCAGTGCGTAAGAATACAGCCGTATCACGCAGCACGCTGCCGGGGAATCCCAGTTACGCACCGGGAAGGGAGTTCCCCTGTTGCACAACGTGGTGCGTGATACGGCTGTATTCTTACGCACTGGAAAATAGTTCCCACCCAAAATGACCAAGGCAAGCTCTCCGTGTTGATTTGCACATTTATTTGCACTCGATATGAATGCGCACTACACACAAAGTAATTGGGAAACGCATCGAGCAAATTAATTCCTTTTGGCCGAAATCTTTCTCTGGCGACGTTAGACTCCAGTCTAAGGCGGAGGAGCACCAGATACCGCAGCGGTCAGTGGCGACAGACTCGGACAATGGCTGGGTGAGCAGGAAAACGCTTTCCACCACTTATTTTAGTCTCTGGACTGTGGGGAGATGCCCAAATTTGACCTGGGGGTGGCATATCCCTTTAATACAAAGTTAAGAAAGTTAAACTCAAAGCATTGTGAGGTTAATATGACTGAGAGTTACAAATGTTTCACGTTTACTATTGTTTTGAATTATTTTACTGAATAAATTCAGTTTTTGTAAAACCTCACTCTCATTACTTAATAATAACACAGAACTTACCAGCTTCTGTAAACAATGCCATTTGCTGATTTTAACGTAGAAATAAAATTAATAACCCTCCACAATATTTTCTGCTTCTCATTTGGCCCCTGGGGAAAAATAATTGCCCACCCCTGCTTTAAACCATTTGCATTGGTCCAAAGTTATTCCTCTTATACATTCCAAGCATCCCAATTATTCACCGTGATGAGTTTATTAGCCACTTCCAGAGACCAAATTGGAGTCCTGCAAGCACGGTAAAGCTACAACTGGAATCTTGGAACACTCCTGATTATAAAAATAATCAGATGCTGATGACATACAGCAGACATATTTTGACCTAAAGAGCTATTTATAATATATCTGCACTGGGACAGACAGATTTTGCTGAAATATAAGGGGAAAATCTGGTACAAGGCCTTCTGTCAGAAATCGTGTTTATACTATGGCAAAGTTTAAACTATCACTCCCTCCAGTGTTGATTTTCTAATTAGTGATTGACTTTTAATGACTTTCGATTGTAAAATAGAGCCAGTCTTTTTAAATGTCGCTTTGAAATGAACAAATCTGAAGTTTTGGATATTAGGGATTCAACAATAGTTTTCCCACTATTCGATATACTGTATAAAATAAAAAAATAAAAAGTGACTGAAAGATAAAACCCACCTCTGTTAGAATATTTCAGATGTAAGGCCATATGGAGCTGTTTTCTTGCTGCATCTGAGGAGGACGCTACGATAACTGTTTCTCTTTCAGAACAAAATAAATTAAAACCGCGCACACGGAGGGACACGTGCATATCGGCAGAACACGTGTATCGAATTGTGAGACCGAATGATTTGATATTGTATCAAATATCGTCGCATCCCTATTGGATATAGACCCTTAAGTCCCATCATCACCTTTTTATTTTCTAGACAGTTAATATTAGAGGCTGATTTATCGGGCTGATATTTGGCCTTTTTAGCATATGAGCTATCGGCCTTGAATCTCCAACATTGATTGATTATTTGGTCAATCTGCTGCCTAAAAAAATGCACACAAAGTTTTTTTTAATTTTTATCAACACTTAAATACAAAAGAGACCGCTGCACAAAATGTGACTACACAGCTCTCAAAGGTTTGTGGTTTAAAAAAAAAAAAGCACTATGGGGGAGTTTGTAAGTTTTAAATTACAGAATTTGGGGGAAATCAAAATCGTCTCAACATATCAGTCGTAATATAAAACTACAACTTAAGATTCTAGTTTGAATTGCAGTAGTGTTAGTCAAGGTTACTTACAGTATGCATAGATTTTCCCACTTTTTTTTCCACATATTATTCTGCCCCATTTCCCAGGCACTGTCCCAGCTGCCCGGCACGTCCTTGGCATTTGGGTTCATCTCTTCCAGCATAAGGACACGTTCTGCAGGAGACAGTTTCCTTATTGAGGGCTGTGAGGTAAATGGACAGCTCTACAGGGGGTGGGTACCATCCCCGGGGGCTTTAGTGCGTTTGTGAATAAGCAGAGGAACAAGCCCAGTCAGTAAAAGAACTCCAAGCCAACGGGAGCCGTGCTAATCAAGTCTCCATCAGGCTCCCTATTAAAGTATATTATGCAAAACCACTTGTAATGACTTCCCCAAGGTTCATCTAATCCTGTTTTACCATGCAAATGTGGCCCGTCCTGTCCTTGGCTCACCTCAGCTACTTTTACCGCCATATAATTGCCAAGGAACTATTTTATTTTATCGAAATCTTAAAAAAAAAAGAAAAATTGAACGAAGTGACTATCTACTTTTTGTCCATGTATTTGAGCTAATTTCTTCTAGTATAGATGTACAGTGGTACCTCACCTTACGAAATTAATTCGTTCCAGAAGTGGTTTCGTAACGTGAAAAATTCGTAAGTTGAGTAGCTATTTCAATGGAAAAAGCCTGATTCGTTCCAAGGCCCCGTTCCGGGGTGGGGGGGGGGGGTGCGCGCGCGCGGGACCCGTGTGTGATAGCGCCGTGTTAACCATTCCTGCTCTCATCTCCTAACCGTGGTTGGGAGACACAGGGGAGATCGTCTTCTCCATGGCCGGAGATAGCTTTCCCTCCGGGGTTAACTCCCTTGTGGACATCGCGCGCTTACAATGGTGGAGAATGCAAATAAAAAAGGCAGTTTTGCTGCAGAGTGGAGTGGGGCTTTATTGTCTCACTGCACTGTACGAGTAGCACTTTTTACTCTCTAACTGCCCCGACCGCCGTCTCTGTCTCTCCCTGCGGTCGTCACCAGCACACGCGGACACACACAGCCAGGCCCGGCTCCACTGCTCCGCCAAGCGTGGGGGGAAGGGGGAGGAAATGCGGACACGTGTGATAGCGCAGCATGACCCGGCGCAGGGCTGCGCGCAGAGACCCGTGCTCAAACCGTACCAGGTCTGAACCACCGCGTGCGGGTCTATTTCCTGGTTTCGTTTCGAGTCACGGCTGAGGCGAGCAGCGAGGACTCCCCTCGGGAGTCCCCTGAGCGCATGAACGAACGCAGGTAAGAGCCGCGGTGGTCTAGACCTGGTTTAGACCTGGTTCAGACCTGGCTTAGACCTGGTTTAGACCTGGCACGGTGCAGCCCCGCGCCGGGTCATGCTGCGCTATAACACGTGTCCGCACTTCTCCGCCCTCCCCCTTCCCCCCACGCTTCACTATTTAATACATTTTGTTGAAAATCTATGAAAGTGTGAGTGTTTAAACGAGAGAGAAATGTGAGAAAAGTTTAAATTCAGTCTGAGAAAAGCGTATGTGTGTGGCTGAGCGTGCATTATTTGAATTTTTGAGATTTCGCGTTTCGTAACTTTAATTTTCTTTCGTATCTAGAGACCAAAATTTACCGTGAAGGCGTTTCGTAACTTGAAATTTTCGTTTGTTGGGTCATTCGTAAGGTGAGGTACCACTGTATTGTATAAGCAGATCAGAGGTCAAAAGGAGTTTGAGCTGTGAGTGAGGCTGCCACGCCACAGATTTAGCCTGTAACTTGGTCTGGTTTGGTCTCCATGAAGATGGAAAGGTTTAATAGCCTACTGTGAAACATTCCAGACAAAACAATGACCTCTCCAGGGAGAAAAGCATTTGATAGACCCTCCACCAGAAAAGTTACACAATGCACCTTTTAAAAATGTTGTGTTCATGGTAAATTTTATATAATTGTTGTTTTGTACAATATTAGAGGTGCATGTCTAGCATTCTAGCTGTTAAACGGTTAGCCATGTTGTCTTTAGACTGCATTGGGTTCCTTATTGTTTAACATTTCATATTTTGGTCTTTAAAGTATGAATTCTGATTTTTCAAAAGTTCTAATCAGATTTTTTTTCATAATATGTAGATTGTCCGATGTTTTTTGTGGATAAATGCTTACAGTAGAGTGACCATCACCGTAATCACTCGTGCAGAGGAGGAGCAGCCCACTAACCCTTGACCTCTGTGTTCAGGCGTTGAAGGAGAGCCATTAGGCTAGGGCTCAGGACGTGACCTCTCGGTAAAGCCTTGAGTGGTGCACAGAAGGAGCATTATTAAGAGGTAGGGACAGTGCATGTAAACCAAACTGTGTGTAAACAATTCTGGATCATTTTGTGATTTGAGTAGGATGTGCTGGCTCTGAATATAAAATGATTTGAGAGTATGGCTGTGTTCCATTTCTGTCTTACCCCTTCATCTTACCCCTACCCCTTGGTCCCGATTCTAATTTTGATCAAGGGCTAGAGCCACGACCTCGGGCTACATACCCCTTGAAACGAAGTAAGCTCTCGACCAGACTTGAAACAAAGGGGTACGCCTACAAGCTCAGTTAGGTTTTGGGATCAGGATGGCAGCGTCACATCGACCAGCCAAGGAGTCTCATAAATGTATTTTCAGCAGTTGTAATTATCGATTAACAGTTTAGTATGGTTTACAATTATGACGCTTATGTTCTACATTACTTTTAGTGAACTGTTATTGCGGTTTTAATTGTAGTGATGCCTGTTTAGCCGACGTTTTCATCGAACTTTCATGCATAAACAAGCAAGATTTTTTGTCGAGCTGAGGTACCCGATAATCCTTGACATTTGTTTACGTTTGTTTGCGCCGATTGTTGACGCCTCTGTAGACGTAGCAGCCAGGTAGAGGCAAGGGATGATGACGCAAACAGTAATCGAGTGGCGTCTCATTTCTTAGAGGAACATTCGTACCCCGAGCCCTCTCAGCTCTGTATCGAGGGGCAAGACAAAGATGTAGGGGAAGGGCAAGGTTAAGACAGAGTAATGGGACACAGCTTTAGTGTTTAAAATTATTGACAGAATTAACATCGCAATTTAACAACCCTTTACCCTCACTGACACCATGACCAATAACTGTGAAATCTTTTTTATTCAGAAATTTTATTCTCGCACTTACATTCTACGTTACTTTTAGTGAACTCTTGTGGTGTCTGTTAAGTCGACATTATCGTTTTCATCGAACTTCCATGCATAAACAAGCTAGTTTTTTGTCGAGCTGAGGTACCCGATAATCCTTGACATAACAGCTTAAGCCTAAGCCTAAACAAGGGATGATGACGCAAACGGTAATTGAGTGATGTCGCAGTTCTTAGGGGAACATTGGTACCCCTCGCCCTCTCAGCTCACTATCGAGGAGCAAGACAAAGACGTAGATAAAGGGGAAGGGGTAAGACAGAGAAATAGGACGCAGCCTTAGTATTGATGATTCAAGTTCAGTGTATAAAGTTTACTGCATTAAAATGTACCATTAAAATTGTGTATCTTAACGTGAGTATTGATCGGTTAACATTATTTCAATATGGTATTTTGTATAAAAGTATAATACAGTATCTATACAGATGTATTATGTGTGTATATATGTCGTTTTCATTTTTTTCCCCCCATAATCCATCCCCCCAAAGAATAAATTGGAATTTTGACTTAACTAATTAACTTTTTTTGGTTGGGGGTCCGTCACCTGCTTGTTTCTATGGACACGTCATTGCTCTGCCTGGAATATTCCACAGTATGACATTAAATGGCTCTACTTTACATTTATTCAATTACAGGTGGTTTTATAGCTCAAAAATGCCTAGAAAAAGAGGCATTCTGACTGTGAGTGGGGTTGCATCTCCACAGATCTGAACTGTAATCTGAATTTGTAATTTGTTGTTTTAGCTTATCTTATCATTATCTTATCATTATTTTAACTTATTGTTGTTTTAGATTATCCATCTCTTTTATTCTTCATTATCAATACATTTTAACTTTTTTACTTGCTGAAATCTGTTTAAAAGCCCTCCTAGGGACTGGTGTTGCCAATTAGCCATTGGCTAAAACACTGTGGTACCTGCATCAGATGTTAATCTATGTTTGTTGTATCTGTCCCTATCAAATAAACAATAAAGTAAAGTAAAGTAAAGTAAGTCTGATTTGGTCTCCATGAAGATCAAAAGGTTTAATACCATACTGTAAAATATTGTGGACAAAATGATAACATCTCCATGAAGAAAAGCACTTGACGGACCTTCCATCAGAAAAGTTACACAATGCACTGTTCCAAATTTGAACTGTAATAGACAGTTGAAATTTGATATTTTAGATATTGTTTTTAAAAAAAGCGCTTGACTCAACACTGTCAGGGGTATATATATTCTGAAATCCTGACTTTGCTTGAAAAATGTGTGACAGTGAGCCTTGATATATAGTCCTGCTAATGATTTTCACACATAAACGCCTCTAGCCTCGCTCACATTTCACTTCTCCAATAAATCACCCCATCGGCCTGTGTCAGCCCTGGATCCACCTCCCAACGGGGCACGCACCAGACCTCCGCCAAGCCACCAATCCCACTGCACATGACCATGCATTTTTAGTAACCGCAAACTGTACTGACCCAGTCCAAAAGACGAATCGATAACCGTTAAAGTGTCAAGGCACATGTGTTGGTCGCTGGTTAGATTCCCGAGTGTGTGAAGGAGAATATAAAGGCCGGGAATGCAGGGCGTGTATAGGCGTGACTTTTGGTTGCCCGAGGAGACCTTTTCAGGTTCGTGACAGTTATGGGGAGGGAGAAGGTCGGCTTTGGATGTCTACAGAGAACGAAGGGGGATGTTTGTCTAAAGTCGTGTATTGAAATTTGGCTCATTGTCTAGTTTTGAATGATTTTATCATTTCAGACTGAGGTGGTGCACAGTAGGGCTGCAAGTAATTAATATTTTAGCAGTTAACTAGTCAAATGATTGAACTTGATACATTTTCTAACCAAATTTAGGCTGAAATATGACTTCTAACTAGGGAATATTTATGAATTAAGTGTATTATTGGAGAAAAAACATTTGTATTTAAGGGTGCATTGTGTCAGTCAATTGCATTTCTCCATAGAGATGTTATTGCTTTGTCTGGAATGTTTCACAGTATTAAACCTTTCTATTGTCATGGAGACCAAACCAGACCAAGTTACAAGTTACCTGTAACTGAATAAATGTAAGGTAGAACTGTTGAATGTCATACTGTGGAACATTCCAGGCAGATCAGTGACATATCCATAGAAATAAGCAGAAAGAATTACACTGCACCTTTTAATAATGCAGTTGTCTTTATTTTTAAGAGGTATAGGACTAGGAGAGGCTTTCTACTGCACAGGGTAAGAAACGGCTACGAAAATATTAAACATGCCTTTGGGTGTGAAAATTACCTGGAGCTTCAATGTGCTTAAGAGACCAAATGACTTCCTAGCATGAAATTCTCAAATAAATGCATTGTCTTATCTATTTCATTTCTCTCATAAGTCATAACTCCAAGTATTAAGATATGAAAGCTGTTTCTTCATGTTGTCTGCACTGAACTGAATCATGCTCTGTGTAATTCTGTTTACTATAAAACGATGCATTTAAGCAAAGAGGTTTATAATGTATATCCTGACAGCCCTTTACGGTACAATATCATGATACAATACGTTGCCACAGACTTTGGCCTGTTTTTAAATCCAGGGTCAAAACGTATCTACACCTCTGGAAAAAAATAAGAGACCACTGAATTTTTTTCTGAAATCAGCATCTCTACATGTATTACAGCCATTCCATTCCAGCGTCTGTTGAATTCCAACACAAACACAAAGCTGAGCTACTTCAGTTCTTGCACCAGGAGTGGAATAAAGTCACACAAGAACAATGTGAAAGACTTGTGGAGAGCATGCCAAGACACATGAAAGCTGTGATTAAAAATAAGGGTTTTTGCACCAAATATTGATTTCTGAACTCTTCTTAAGTGTAAACATTAGTATTATGTTGTTTTAAAGATCCCATGACATGGTACTTCTTGATGCTTTTATATGGCGCCTTAATGGTTCCCTAATACTGTAAATGAATCCTTCTTCAAAATCAACACTCAGTGCATGAGAAAGACCCATGAACACAGGCAGAGTCAAAAAATGTCTCTGAACACCTCATTATGGGCGTTGTTGCTTGAATGCAAATAAGGAGGACAGAGACAGGCCAGAGCGGCGGGGGGGCAGGGGCAAACTCTCAGCTGTTTCCTCGTTTAGCGGTGCGATGTGCGCTGGCTCCACTTCCGCGTTTTATGTGCGAAGGAAGAAAGGAGAGGCGTTTCAATGAAAAAAAACACATTTTCACAGAAAATAAAATTAAACCACTGCTGTTTCAGAGGTCCAGAGGCTCAGATAAAGGACATCCGAGCCTGGAAACACTCTCACGTGCCTCCAGGCAAATAAAAAAAACGTATCTCGCATTGCATAGCTCGTTCGCGGTCCAAACTTTGGCCGTGACGGTGGGTAGATATACAGACGGGCGGTGGAACTGCATTTGCATTTTTGCTTCAGTGTGACGTCACATAGTTTCCTTGTTCAGAATCGCCCGTTTGAGCAGTCTTTTTTTCAAACGCAGAAAAGGATCACAAATGCTCAGTTTACACATTTCGCAACTTTTAGCCATGGGGGGGCCCTAAACAGGGTAGGGGAGCTCACATTAACGTTCAAAAACCTCAGAAAGTGAAAATTACTTGCCGTGGGACCTTTTAAAATGAATTTGATCTTGTTTCTTTGCATTGTTTGAGATCTGAAATCATGTATCTTTTTTGTTATTTTGACCATTTGTCATTTGTTTTCTGTAAATAAATGCTCTAAACGATATTTTTATTTGGAATTTGGGGGAAATGTTGTCAGTAGTTTATAGACTCAAACAAAAAGTAGTAAAATCAGAAAAACTGATCATTTTGCAGTGGTCTCTTATTTTTTTCCAGAGCTGTATTTAGACTGGCTTTTAACATACAGTAATGCATTGACTCTTTGCACAATCTGTTTTATTTCATTGTTTAATGTTTTGCATGTTTTTATATAGTATTGATTTTTAATGTGAATGTTTTTAAGGTGAAGCATTTTGGTCACCTTGACTGTTGTAAAGGGCTCTATAAATAAAGTTAGATTTGTTACATCCATAGTATATTGGGGAAAGAGCGGTCTGGTTTAGTTGTTTACATGCACCGAGAATTAAACACAGCGAGTAGCGCCGTAGTAAACCACCATTGTTCTCTTAACAGCTGTTGTGACACCTCAAATCTCAGAAGAGGAAGTGTCCCTCGCACCTCCCTCTGACACTCTGAGCAAATGGGCCATTGTTTTAGGGTGAAAGAACATGACACCCAAACATCTCAGCACTTTGGACAAGGGATTTGTGACACGTCTCCTCCGTAAGTGCTAGTTCTGCTAGAAGGGCATTTGTTTGTATGTGCTTGGGGTGCATAATATAATATAGACTTTTTTTTTTTTTGAATGACTTATTTGTGATTCGTTTTTAAAAAATACGATTCAATTCAGCTTTCATATATTGTAAACTACTCCATTTGAGCAAAGGCTGAACTCAAACTAGTACAAGACGATGGTGGTTGAGCTCTAAGCTACAGGTACAAGATTTTGCGATAAAAAGACGGGATGTAGGGACATACTATAGTAGTAAAAGTATTTGTGTTGTGGGGTTTTTTTTTTTTTGGGGGGGGGGGGGTTCGTAACTTGAACAAACAAAGATATACAGATGGGAAAAATAATAATTCAGTGGTTTTCAGGTTTTGATTTTTGCTCTTTGGGTAAATTTTTCAACAGTTTTTAACTGTTACTTTAGTGGATTTTTTGTCACGTGTGATACTTTTACTTCAGTATTTTTTATTTATTTATTTTGCTCCAGTATCTGTACTTTTATTTGAGAAACAAATTTAGACTGTACCTTTGTACATGTATTGCTTTAAAGGGATATGCCACCCCCAGGTCAAATTTGGGCATCTCCCCACAGTCCAGAGACTAAAATAAGTGGTGGAAAGCGTTTTCCTGCTCACCCAGCCATTGTCCGAGTCTGTCGCCACTGACCGCCGCGGTATCTGGTGCTCCTCCGCCTTAGACTGGAGTCTAACGTAGCCAGAGAAAGATTTCGGCCAAAAGGAATTAATTTGCTCTATGCGTTTCCCAATTACTTTGTGTGTAGTGCGCATTCATATCGAGTGCAAATAAATGTGCAAATCAACACGGAGAGCTTGCCTTGGTCATTTTGGGTGGGAACTATTTTCCAGTGCGTAAGAATACAGCCGTATCACGCAGCACGCTACCAGGGGAATCCCAGTTACGCACCGGGAAGGGAGTTCCCCTGTTGCACAACGTGGTGCGTGATACGGCTGTATTCTTACGCACTGGAAAATAGTTCCCACCCAAAATGACCAAGGCAAGCTCTCCGTGTTGATTTGCACATTTATTTGCACTCGATATGAATGCGCACTACACACAAAGTAATGGCTACGTTAGACTCCAGTCTAAGGCGGAGGAGCACCAGATACCGCGGCGGTCAGTGGCGACAGACTCGGACAATGGCTGGGTGAGCAGGAAAACGCTTTCCACCACTTATTTTAGTCTCTGGACTGTGGGGAGATGCCCAAATTTGACCTGGGGGTGGCATATCCCTTTAAGTCGATAGCTTGACTTAAAATAAATGAATACATACAAAACTAAAAAGACAGGATATTTGTTAATATTATCTAATTATCCAAATAATTACAGCTTTTGGAATTTGATATTTGCGCAAGTCAAATTCTGATTCGGTTGCGAAGAACACTGCAGCCATATTATACTTTAATGGCAAAAGGATAAATTCAATTTGTCAATTGGACAAAGTTTATTTGGTCTAATACGTTTCGCAGCTCATCCAAGCTGCTTCTTCAGTTCTGGTATGGTTTAACAAAATAATTATAATTTTTGTGTTGCACTTGAATTGGCTCTTTTTTCATTTACTTACTTTACTTACATGTGTTTGTACAAAAATTTAACTTTAAACACTTTAGAACAGCCTGTCTAACATGTGACGGCAACCAATAGTTTCAAATCTTCTACCAGATCGAAAATGGACATTTGTATACGATCTTCCCACTTCTGCCATTGCGCTGTGTGACCGGTCGAACTGAAGCGTGACCTTTTAAAAGGAGTAAATTGAAAATGACATTGTTTTTCTTGGAATGAAGTTTCACATGATCAGTGTTGGCCTTGTTTTTGCTCTAAAAGTGATCAATTTGTCAGATATTAGTTTTACAATATCTGTTAGATTCCTGTCACTGTCCCTTTAAACCTAAGCCTTCTCCGAGCTCCAGGGCACCCAAAGCTGTGTTGACCTACTGGATCTGTAGCATCTGCTGTACGGGAGCCCCACTGCGCCCGGTCCGCAGCAGCCCCGGTGACCTCTGACCTCTGCACACAGCGACAGCCCAGAGACGGACTGGCAGCTACAGAGGTGCAGCCGGGCTAAACATCACCAGCTGCTGCTCCCTATAGAACCACCTATAATGAGCCAATATGGATACATTAGAGCGCGCGATTGTCGTCACCGTATCACCACCAGAATATCTGCATACCTTTACTTGAGTAACCTTTTACCTCTGCAGCTGTATTTTTACTTGAAGTACTCAATGAAGTACTCAATTTAGATACTTATTATTTCATTTTATGCTCCATTATATCAGTCTACTTAAATTCAGCAATATTTGATGTGTTGAATTTGCCTTTCAATTTACCATGGCTTGCCTTTTATCTAAAATAAGGATATTTTCTATTCTTTTTATTCAAACTCAACCACTCCATGATAAAAACTGACACCTGACAGTGTTTTTGAACTGTCCCCTGTACTTGGAATGCCCTCCTCTCTGATGTATGTGACAGGGAGATGGGGCCCCTGTGTTATTGCGGGCCCCTAACTGTCGCGCTGATATTTGACGAATGCGTGGCCGGGCTTGTTGGGACAGGGCAGAGCGGGTCACCTGTTCCCGAGATGGTACACAATGTCGAATGCTTCATTTCGGAAACAATGAACATTCTTGTCCCCGGGCGATGCGCTGTCTTCAAAACAAACCTGCGAGCCTTGTGAAGTTGGGAAAACAGCTGGTGGCAGGATTCCAGACCTGGTGAAAAATGACTCTCATAGATGTCGTCGCTGAGGGAATGGACGGTTATGTAAGGAAAGAGTCCGGAAGATTGTCTCGGGGTCAGTGTGGAGAGATGGTTCTGTTGTATATCAAACTTTTTTTGTTTAATGCTGTTGGACGCTCAGAGGCACTTCCCCACCACTCCTCTTATTACTCAGTATGGAACCATTCTCAGTGAATTGTGACCTTTTATTGGTCCTTACTGAACTTGGATTGTGATGAAATTGTAATGTACATTTATTTTTATTTGTTTATTTCATTCATAAAGTATAAAAAGACAACAGTGTGATAACAATACAAGAATTGAATGAAAGGAGCAGAAAGAGGAGTAATCTTACATTATCTGCCCCTCTTCCCTTTTCCAGACAATAACACCGATAGTGACTATAAAACATTTCATCAATTCATTTCATTTCAATTGCAATTATTCATCAGTTATAAACAGAACGCTTCATTTTTATGCGCAACAACTTGTTTTTCTTTTTCATACCTACACATTACACTGGATTTTGTTTTTGTTTTTTGTTTTTAAATGCCATTATTTGTACTTGATTCTTTGATTTCTTTTTCAAAATGATTCCGTAAATGAACTCTTTTCACAGCGCGCTTCGCTCTATTACCTCGGTTCTGAAGCTGGCGTTTGTTTGTTTTTATTATTTTTGTATTTATTTATGTATTTTTTTATTATTTTTTTAATCTGGGTTTTTTAAACATGAGATAAGACTTTATTGATCTCACACAGGAGAAATTTACTTGTCACAGTAGCTCCAGGTAGGGACAGTTTGAACAAGACAAGTGCATGCAGGCAAAAATGGCATAAAGATGGGATGTCGGTTCCTTTTAAATTGAAGTGGCTTGTTCTCATTTCAGTCTTTGAATATTTACAGGAAACACTCTGCACTTTGTTGAATTAAGTCTCCTCAAAGTCATGTATAAAGCAATCACACATTTTCAAGACTTTAAGTTTAACAAATAATGAGTTGGATGGATCTCTATAATGATGTTGGTGATATTCTCAAATCCCTTTTCTGCAAAATAAATGTCTGTAGATGAGTTTTACATGTGGACCCTCACACAGAACATCAGATATGGTGCAAATATGGAGTTATACAAGGTTATTAATGCTGCAGTGTTTAGTGAGAATTTTACTTTATGCAACACAGCAATTGCTTTGGAAATTTTGCTTTTAGTGTCATTTATATGGGATAAAGAAAATTCTAATAAGTATAAGAAAATTTTACATTTTTGCCATTAAGGAGGCGGTATATCCAAATCAGCCATTTGGAGCATTCTACCTACTCTGTTATAATGTTATTCCCTCATCAAAAACATGCATGCAGAGGTTTTAGATGTCGTCCATGTGTGTTCAGTATTTTAGCGATCTCTCCTGGGCCCTATTCTTAGCTGTAAGATTCTGTCCAATGATTCTATGCAATGCTCAGGCAGCCCACAAGCCTGCGTCACCCATGCTCCCACACGACAGTTCTCCAGAAATATACAGTGTACGTGTCAAAAACGAAAGTGAAACTTATTTTTAAAACATGTTACCAAAGTGTAACATTGTGATCTAATGTTATTTGTTGTTTAGGGTATTAACTGCTAAGTATTTTTGATTTGTTTATGCCTTGTCACATTTTGCAGAAATACAAATTAATGACCTGGGACAATCTTATTAAATTAAAAAATATCTGTTTAATGCACAAGATTAAACATGGCTTGGCTCCCCCTTCGCTGAATGACTTTGTTCATTTTAGATCAAGTGAGGGCAGAGTGACCAGAGGACCAGTGAGGGAAGACTGCATTATTCCTCATAGAAAAACTGTATTTGGTCAGTCTGTTTTCTCCGTCAGAGCGTCCCATCAGTGGAACTCTGTGCCTGAAGCGATAAGAACATCTCCCTCATTCTCTGCTTTTAAAAAGAATGCTAAAAAGTGGCTTTTAGAAATGCAAATGTGTGAACACTAAAACTTTTTTTTTTCTGTAATGTTATTGTACATTTGTGTCATTTTTAATGTATAACTTTTTAAGTGTATTTTCTTTTAGGATGGCTTTTTGACATCTGGGAAAGGGACTACCGATGCAAATTAGCTCTTATCAGCAAACTCAGGCACATTTACATTGTTTTGATGTTGATTAATGTGCATTGTCCCTTTTCAGATAAATAAAATAAATAAATAAAAATTAAAAACTTAAAAAAAAAATTAAATTTAAATTCTGAAATGTTTAAATTTTCCCAATAATCCTTCACCCCTAATATACGGTCACTTTTCCTTAATTCTGGTAATGTTTCATAAGAATATTTATACGTTTACTAAAATAATCTGGCATTCTAAACAAAACTATGGCCAAAACAAATTAGCTTCCGTTTGCAGTATAAACTGAGTGAAGCTTGTTTCACAAACCCTTAAAATCCAAATACCCCAGAGGGACCCTAAAGTGCACTGTAAACCAGACCAGAGTTAACCTTTACTGTAAACTTGGTAAGAATAACAATAAAACACTTGACACGTTGTTTCCGGCGAAATATAGCATTTTTAAAGGTCCCATGGCATGAAATTTTCACTTTCTGAGGTTTTTGAACATTAATGTGAGCTCCCCTACCCTGTTTAGGGCCCCCCAATGGCTAAAAGTTGCGAAATGTCTAAACTGAGCATTTGCAATCCTTTTCTGCGTTTGAAAAAAACACAGCTCAAATGGGCAATTCTGGACAAGGCACCTTATTGACGTCAGATCGAAAAAAGAAATGCAAATTCAGTTCCATCACCGTCTGGATCTCCACCTCCTGTCTCTGGAAATCACGCCCAGAGAATTTGGACCGCGAAGGAGCTACGCAATGCGAAATGCGTTTTTTTATTTGCCTGGAGGCACGTGCGAGTGTTTCTAGGCTCGGAAATCCTTTACCCAACCCTCTGGACCTCTGAAACAGCAGTGGTTTAATTTTATTTTCTGTGAAAATGTGGGTTTTTTCATTGAAAAGTCTCTCCTTTCCTCCTTCGCGCTTACACACGCGGAAGTGGGGCCAGGCACAGCGCACCGCTAAAACAAGGAACCAGCGGCACATTTGGCCCCGCCCCACCCACTCCTCTAACCAATCTGTGTCCTTCTCATTTGCATTCAAGCAACAAGGCCCAGAATGAGTTGTTCAGACAGAGAGATTATGACTCTGACTCTGTACATGTGTCTTTCTCATGCACTAAGTGTTGATTTTGAAGAAGGATTCATTTACAGTATTAGGGAACCATTAAGGCACCATATAAAAGCATCAAGAAGTACCATGTCATGGGATCTTTAAAACAATCAAGGCTAACATGGTGATCTAATGTTATTTGTCATATAGGGTATTAACTTAAAGGTCCAGTGTGTAGGATTCGTGGTGCATAGGTGGATAGTGGCTATTGCACTTCCTGTTTTAGCTACGGCAGACCTCGAGGGTCACCCGGGCGCGCCGTAACGCGGACAGCTCGCGTACCCGCGCAAGAACCGCGTGCCGCTACTGTATAAATAAAACGCGGTCCCGTTCACTGTTTTTTTTTTTTTTCTTTTCACATGAAAGCACACATTCCCGATCGTGTACCATGACAATCTACACATCAAATGAAACCTTACAGTCTCCTCTTTTTGACTATGCAATTCATTTCCCGGCACAACAATCACTCCCCGAGCACATGGGGCTTTTATACGGAAAAGCACAAAACGAGGTTTGTTACTTAGCTTACCTTTGAAGGCTCTGCACAGGTCAAACTCCGTATTTCACCATAAACTTGGTCTTAATCTGTCCGTAAGGATCCAGCGAATAAAATCCAGTAAAACAATTTAGTCCAAAACACGTGTTAGATCCATTACGACGTCTGATCCGGCAACATGCTTGTCGTCGTTTACCCAAAACCACGAGCCTTGCCGAAGGCAAAGGCGGAGCCCAAATGTCCTTCTGCGGCTCTCGTAGTTAAAATGGCTGCCTCTACATGGGGTCAGTCCCCCTTTTATGTGACTATATCTAAGTCCAAAAGAATACTTTGATTTCATGATGGAAGTGAAAAGTCTTGGAAAACAATGTATTTTTGAATGGGTATCTTCAATTTCGGTAATTAACGAGTAAAAATCTTACACACTGTCCCTTTTAAGTATTTTTGATTCTTTTAATCATTGTTCCACAGTATGACATGAAACTTGACTATCTTTAGAATCAACTTGCAGTATTCCAACCATATACACTATTATTTTCAGTTCCAAAATATCTTAATCACGCGTGTAAGTTTTCGCTAGCATGCCCCTCGCAAATCGTATAGGTTCTTGTAACCACTGCGCTGACGGACAGGAATGCACTGCAGTGACTAGTTACAAGCTCCAACAGTGTCCCCTATAATCCCAACAATGTGAAGTCTGTGGATAATTACACAGGTAGAGGAGGGGGCCAAAACACAAGACCTGCAGCTCATGTTTCTACTATTTACTCCCAAGCTGAATTGGTACTGTAGTACTCGGTTTCAGAGTACTTTTCTACCTTTTCTACTCCTACTTGCTTAATATTTTTGTTGAAGTAACAGTATTCTTACTTTATATAAAATGATTTGAGTTTCTTGCACATCGTCTTCTGTTATAATTTAGGGCCTGTTTACACGAGAACGCTTACGGGTAAAAACGACAAAATATTTTATCAGAACTGCCTTTTGTTTAGACGGTGACAGTGTTTTGGGGGCTTAAAAACGCAAAAAAAAACTGAAACCGCCCTCCAAAGTGGAAAACTTGAATACGCTCCGCTGTATCGTTTTCATCTACACTGCCCAAGACGCAATACTCAGTTCAAATCTGCTGACGTCGCGTACACGTTTACGTCACCATTTCTGGATATTTAATTAAAGTTGAATAAATCAACCTTAATTTACTTTACTTAAATTATAATTAAATTAAGTAAATAAATTGAGGGAGATTGTACACATGTGCGCGGACATAGTGATAATGTATCACAGCACCACCTAGCTGCCTGGCATGCATACACAATCCAATTCCACACACTTTTGCGTCACCGTATGTACGCAGATTTCCTCCCGAAAACGCTCGTCTAAACCTGGAATAAAAAGTGAAGACGCAACGCCACTTTTGCGTCTTCTGTTCAGACCGTCATCATATAAACGTAGTCTTAGTTTTTTTTTCTAATTTCTGTCTGTCCTTCCAATTACAGTAACTTTAAATTATAAATCAGATATAGCGTCCTGACTGTTACTCTTTAAACTACTCATATTACACAATTTTCTGATGTTATATTATTTCCTTGTCAAAATTTGCTTCATTCACACATGTTTAACACACAAACCCTGCGTATTTAACCTGAGTTCTTCTCTCAAACAGAAAACACTCCACTTTGTGATGTCATAGTCTTTGGAGATGACGGACTAATAAAGGGTTACTGAAACAATGTGAGTAACTGTGAACGAAAATTTAAAACACAGAACTCCGGATGTGTTTTTTGATTAGGTAATTTTTTTTTAAAAAGAAAATAAATGCTGTTTTCAATTTCTGCATTGGTATCGGTCGATATCGGGTATCGGTCGATATCGGGTATCGGCAGTTCCTTAAAACCGTAGTATCAGAACTGAAAAAGCTGGATCATGCATCTCAAGTTTAAATATTCACACTTGTTTATATAAAACCTCCTAACCATTTGCTGATTTAGTGTAAAGTTCTAGTTTTACAGTCCATATTTGTATCTCCAGTTAATAGTAATGTGTCTGAAATGCAAAATTTAACAGAATTCTATTGTTTATCCCCGAATCAGCAGCAAACTCAGCAGCAAAAATTAAAAACATTTGCAAGATATTTTTAAAAATTAAAATTATGAAATGTTTAAATTTTCCCAATAATCCTTTAGTCCTTCACTAATAAAGGGTTACTCAAACTTTATTTATTTATTTATTTATTTATTTGACAGGGACAGTGACAGTGTACATTAATGAACATTCCTGTAAATGTACCAGATTTAGCCAGGAGGCTAGTTTTCATCTGCAGTCCCTGGACAGATGTTACATTGTCATCCTAAGAAAAAACAGGTTAAAACAATGTACATAGAAAATTATTTACACTATTTACATTCTTTCAGGCTCACTCATAGTAACAGCCATGCACACTTGGTAACACAATAACAGTACATACATACAACACATGTACACACAGAACACACATACATCTGGCACCCCTCAGTCACACAACAAACAGGATAGAACAAAAAAGGTGACTCTAGAAGGAAATTGTGTGATAATGTGAGTAACTGAATGAAAACAGAACTCCGGATGTGTTTTTTTTTTATTAGGTAACATCATAACATGGCTTAAAACTCAATCAATTTAGTGTAATATAGGACTCAAGTGGTACTTTTTTGCTCTTGAGTCATTTCTTAGACCACTACTTTGTACTTCTACTTGTGTAATATTATTTTGAAGTAACCTTTGAAGTACTCTTATGTCAATACAGCTTTTTGCTACTCCACCCACTGTTCCTGGTCCCAAGTAAACATGCCATGACTCAATTCTCCAACTGTATTTCCCATTGTTTTAAAGGGGAATGGAAAATCTGGCTCAGCGATACCTCAGTCACTTATGGGGGCATTTTTATTAGTGCAGAGTTGATGAACGGGGCTTTATTTGGGAGTCTGGAGCAGAGGCTGGAGATCACGTATTTTTGTGAAGAGAATGCGTAGCCCTAGAGACGGTGAATGGGAAACAGCTGGACAGAAGAGATAATGGAAGCTACAACGGTTGAATAGTTTGTCTTAAAAGTGTGACAGGACTAGTTTTTCTCACATTTAAGGAGAAAAAAAGTAATCTCCAAGACCCGGAATACCCAATTTTGTGCTTGTGGGTTTAGTGGATAAGGTGGCACGGTAGCAGAGACAGACCGAAATTGGTAGTGTTTGCCCAATTTCGGCTAACCAGGAGGTTTGTGGTTCCAGCTGTAGTGATGCCGTTATGTGTTGTTTTCTTGGCCAAAACGATTCATGTCGAGAAAGAATGCGACATGGAGCAAAGTTGGGTGTCTAGTAGGTAAAATTACAAATCGATCACTGTTTAAATGATAAGACTCGGCTGTTAAATCTAAATCTTAAATCTAAATGTTAAATCTAAATCTATATGTTAAATGCAAGTCTAAATGTTAAATCTAAATACTAAATCTAAATGTTAAATCTAAATGTTAAATGTAAATGTTAAATCTAAATGTTAAATCTAAATCTTAAATCTAAATGTTAAATCTAAATATTAAATCTAAATGTTAAATCTGAATCTAAATCTTAAAGATCCCATGACATGGTACTTCTTGATGCTTTTATATGGCTCCTTAATGGTTCCCTAATACTGTAAATGAATCCTTCTTCAAAATCAACATTCAGTGCATGAGAAACAGAGATAAGATGAGAGAGAGTAATTTTTCTCACTCCATAATGGGCGTTGTTGCTTGAATGCAAATGAGGAGAAAAGAGCTGGCCTATAGTAGAGGGTGGGGGCGTGGCCAAACTCTCCGCTCTGGCTCTGAGCGCTCAGCTGATCCATTTCCTTGTTTTTGCACGGGGGGAGAGATTTGAAGCGTTCCATTGAAAAATAAACACATTTCCACATAAAATAAAATTAAACCACTGCTGTTCAAAGGTCCAGAGGCTCAGATAAAGGACTTCCGAGCCTAGAAACACTCGGACGTGCCTCCAGGCAAATAAAAAAACGCATTTTGCATTGCCTAGCGCATTCGCAGTCCAAACTCTCTGGGCGTGATTTACAGAGACGCTGAGTACAGACAGACGGGGGTGGAACTGCATTTGCATTTCTTTTTTCGATCTGACGTCAATAAGGTGCCTTGTTCAAACTCGCCCGTTTGAGCTCCGATTTTTTGTAACGCAGAAAAGGATCGCAAATGCTCAGTTTAGACATTTCGCAACTTTTAACCATGGGGGGGGGGGGGCTAAACAGGGTAGGGGAGCTCACATTAACGTTCAAAAACCTCAGAAAGTGAAAATTTCATGCGATGGGACCTAAATCTTTAATCTAAATGTTAAATCTGAATACTAAATCTAAAATCTGAATACTAAATCTAAATGTTAAATCTAAATCTTAAATCTAAATCTTAAATCTGAATACTAAATCTAAATGTTAAATCTAAATGTTTTAGAAAGCCATAACGTTTGAACTTTTATTTACACAAAGTTGTTCTGCAGTTACTTGAACGATAAATAATAGCTACATAACACATTTGAATCAGTTTTGTCTTTATTTTTGTTTTAAAGAAAATAAATGCTGTTTTCAATTTCTGCACTGGTATCAGTTGATATCGGGTATCCGCAGATCCTTAAAACCATAGTATCAGAACTGAAAAAGCTGGATCGTACGTCTTAAGTTTAAATATTCACACTTGTTTATATAAAACCTGCTACAGCTTTGCTGAGTTAGTGTAAAGTTCTATTTTTACAGTCCATATTTGTATCTCAAGTTAATAATGTGGCTAAATTGAACAGAATTCTATTGTTTATACCTGCAAGATATTTTTAAAAATTAAAATTATGAAATGGTTAAATTTTCCCAATAATCCTTCAGTCCCTAATATACGGTCACTTTTCCTTAATTCTGGTAATGTCTCGTAAGAATATTTACACGTTTACCAAAATAATCTGCCATTCTCAGCAATACTATGGCCAAAATCAATTAGCTCGTTTCACAAACCCTTAAAATTCAAATACCCCAGAGGGACCCTAAAGTGCATTGTAAACCAGACCAGAGTTAACCTTCACTGTAAAGTTGGTAAGAATGACAATAAAACACTTAATAATTAGATACAGACTGTAAACCGTAGACACATTTCAACCTAGAGCCGTTTACAGTACGTCTTACTGCTACAGGCTCTTTAAAGTGGTGCATCTGTCTTTTTATTGCCTGACCAGCCAGTCTTTCTTCTACATTCTGTTTGAATCCAGAAGGGACTGAAATCAGATCACAGAGCGTGAAAAAACTGAAGACGAGCCAACCACAGCCAGTAATTTCTGTCATGTGTCCCTCAAATGCAGAAGAAATCTCTCCAAAATTCAAACAAAATATATACAGCTCTGGAAAAAAATAAGAGACCACTGCATATTTTTTTGAAATCAGCATCTCTATATGTATTACAGCCATTCCATTCCAGTGTCTGTTGAATTCCAACACAAACACAAAGCTGAGCTACTTCAGTTCTTGCACCAGGAGTGGAATAAAGTCACCCAAGAACAATGTGAAAGACTTGTGGAGAGCATGCCAAGACGCATGAAAGCTGTGATTAAAAATAAGGGTTATTGCACCAAATATCGATTTCTACCTACCTATAAGTAGTAAAATCAGAAAAACTGATAATTTTGCAGTGGTCTCTCATTATTTTCCAGGGCTGTATTGTAATAAACCTTTGGTAAATTTGAACCTTTTTGAATCTTGGTCGTCTCTTGATAGAACACGCAATATAGAACACAGCCCTGGAATAGGCTGTTAACTTGTCAAAATACCACGGGACAGAGCATTTTGAGCTTTGGAGATGAAGACCGACTAATAACAAAGGGTTCCTCAAACACGTGTGAATGAAACAAAACAAAATATAATAAAAACTTGGGACCTTTAACCAAACACAATATAAAAACATGGAGAAAAACATTGTCAAATTCCCAATGCGCACCTCCTCCTGTGTCGCATCTCGCTGATAAACTGTCTCCCTATAAGACTCGCCCACAAATCATTTAGGGCTCTGGCTGGCTGACTCAAAACAAAAATGTTCCTTTTGCCCAGACACATACCTATAAATGGTAAAATCAGAAAAAAAATGATAATTTTGCAGTGGTCTTATTTTATTCCAGAGCTGTAACTTCTTTGACCTGAAATAAGTAATAGTTTGGACCCTTTGATTGTTAATTTCTGTAAAAATTCACTGTTTCTCAGTCCTTAATGTGGATTTTCTCATTTATGTGTATGCAGCCATTTTGTTTTTGACGGAATTTGAACATGTTAATCGATTCGTTAATCTACCTGTCAATCACGCCCTCTGAATTCTATCGTCTTTGTAAAGTTTTTTCAAAGCGATTGGTTCTGGCTTTTGTTTGACTCTGAGTGTAGATGTTTTCTTTTGCCTCTTGGATATGGGTTCATTTGTGGCCTCGGAGCATTTTAAAAGTTTTGAAAACCCACTTTGCTTTCAGCTGCATGTTTTTCGCATCTCTCCTTTTTGCTCGCATCTGGTGCATTCACTGAGGCAGACTGGGGATGATCTGAAATATGAATGAACATCCCGCCATCAAACCCAGGAACTGCAGTGTAGCTCTAAAAGGTGATGAGTGAGCACAAACCGGAGGCAGATCTGAGCCCACGCACACACATCTGCAAACGGGGTCAGGGGGAGTTTATGTAGTGCCGCCGCCTCCTCCTCTGGGCTGCATGAACGATACGAGGAAAGACCAACTTTTATTGACCCACAAGAGAAATTACTTGGACACAGTAGCTCACACATCACAATAATGGCACATATAAAATATAAATGGTAATAATACATTTAAAATAGAAGCAAAACATTATAATGTAATAATTTATGAGATTAATTTGTATATTTAAAAGATCACTTTATTGAAACATTGGTTTATACAGGTGATAATTTTACCTCTTTATTTATGGTTTCAAATGAACAAAAGGGGGAGTTGTATCAGAAAATGCATAATATAATTGTCATTTTGGCAATATGTAAAACTGGACTATCAACTATTGAAAAGTGCACAAAAAGAAATCAACAACACATTGAAAATAAAGGTTTAAAGTGAGGCCATTTTGGTTAATATTTCGATTCCCATAAGAACATGAAATCACAAATTAAGTGAATTGATGTCTAAGAAAATGCTCAAATTTGAAGTTGAAATCATACCTAATCGTGGACCAAAAATGCAAAAGTGAGAATACAATTTTATTATGTCTTGACTAAAACCAGTTATCTGAAATGCTAGGAAATCAAAACAAAAAACAAAATGGACAATAGAATGTGATTTTCAGCATTAAATCACAGTACTTCTTTTGTATTCCCATGTGGTCTTATGTCTGTGTAATCCCTCAGTGGTCCAGGTCTAAACCATGCCTAAACCATGCCTAAACCATGCCTAAACCAGGCCTAAACCAGGCCTAAACCTTGACTCAACTAGTTCTAAACTAGATCTAAACTATGCCTAAACCAGTTCTAAACTAGGTCTAAACCATGCCTAAACCAGTTCTAAACCAGGTCTAAACCATGCCTAAACCAGTTCTAAACCAGGTCTAAACCATGCCTAAACCAGTTCTAAACTAGGTCTAAACCATGCCTAAACCAGGTCTAAACCATGCTTAACCATGCCTAAACCAGATCTAAATTAGGTCTAAACCATGCCTAAACCAGGTCTAAACCATGCCTAAACCAGGCCTAAACCAGGTCTAAACCAGGCCTAAACCAGGCCTAAACCAGGCCTAAACCAGGCCTAAACTAGTTCTAAACTATG
Organism: Paratrypauchen microcephalus; assembly: GCA_036785185.1. Classification (NCBI taxonomy): domain Eukaryota; kingdom Metazoa; phylum Chordata; class Actinopteri; order Gobiiformes; family Gobiidae; genus Paratrypauchen; species Paratrypauchen microcephalus. The sequence continues at coordinate 993,522 of JAVJIX010000244.1, read as the reverse complement.
CCTAAACCAGGTCTAAACCATGCTTAACCATGCCTAAACCAGATCTAAACTAGGTCTAAACCATGCCTAAACCAGGTCTAAACCAGGTCTAAACCAGGTCTAAACCAGGTCCATGGGCGTATACTCGTCTATGTGTCTTATACTTGTTCTATGTGTCTTGTACTTGTTATACAGTTCAAAATCATTCTAAAACTATTCAGGAAAGGTCCATTTCTGTCACGTGAACATGACTCTTTTTTTAGTATCGATACCTGTTCAAACAAGTATCCAGTTTTAATACAGATAGAGTAGTTAAAAGGTGCACTGTGTACCGAATTTTTTGTACTATAGAGCGCACCTGACTATAAGCCACACCAACCAAATTTTTTTTTAAATTAACATTTGTACATACAGTATATAAGCCACGCCTGACTATAAGCCGCAGGTGTCCACATTGTAACGTGAAATATTTACACAGAAAGATGGAACACAAAAGGATTTTTTTTTTTATTTAATTAATGTAAATGCCGTAATAACATGTTTTTTTTCCCGAACACCGCCTACGACAGAAACACAGCAGTAAAACAACTGTAAAATGGCCAGCCTTTAGCCTCTGGAAGCCTTAAAATAAAGGTTCAAGTTTAAGGGTAAACCCCCTGAACTCAATCTCATGGAACTGTTGATACTTGTAGGAGATTTTAAGTGGCTAAAACAAGGCTTCATTAATTCATGAACTCTCCTCACTTATTTACCGTCTGCTGTCTTGATAAAGAATTAATCCATAATCCATAATAGTCCATGAAGCCGCAGGGTCCGAAGTGTGAGAATAAAGTAGCGTCTTATAGTCTGAAAAGTACTGTAACTTTTTGGTTGGGGATGCATCACCTTTTACTATGGATATATCATTGCTCTGCTTGGAAAGTTCCACAGTATGATATTAAACATATTTACCTTAGATTTATTTCATTACAGGTGGTTTTATAGCTCAAAAATACCCTGAAAAACAGGCATTCTGACTGTGGGCGTGGTTGCCTCTCCGCAGATCTGACCTGTGACTTGTTCTGGTTGAAGATAGAAAGGTTTAATACCATACTTTGAAACATTTCAGACAAAGCAATAACATCTCCATGGAGAAAAGCATTAGACGGACCCTCCAGCAGAGAAGTAAGACAATCCACCCTTAGGTATTGATTGTTTTTTGATGATTTTTGATACTTTTGACAAGCCTTTTATTATTTTACTCTATGGATCTTTCATTAGTTGATAATGCAGTGACATAATTGATTACTCTGTTCCTCCTCAAGGGGACTTTTTACACCCCGACAGAAGGCTCGATTCGCACTCGCATACCCCCACACCCCCATCGCTCCCAGGGTTAAAACCAAGGGGGTCCACATCAGGAGGGGAGGGGGTACCACGCAGTCGTAGTTAATCTTCTGCCCCAGCTGTTGACTGTCCCAGGCTTGGAGCGGGAGGTTTACGGTGGCCCCCTGGATGGAGGACAGGTTTTCACAGCAGGCTATGGGAAAACTGCATTTGTCTCGCGGAAGTTATTGCCAGAGAATACAATGTGAACACAACACGGACCAGGCCTCGTTTCTGTTAACCGCTTGAATAGCTCGTGTTCACTCTCTCATGGCCTGATTGTGCCCTCACGTGTAGACTACCAGCGTGGAGCGGAGTGTGGAGGGCTTGGAGATCAGAATGGAGATGCTGGTTGTCATATGAATTCAAAATGGAGAACATGGTTGAATCTTGAGTGCCCCACTGATCTACATACATGTGTATAATCTATTATTCAGCTGGTAGTGTGCACAGTTGATGTAGATTAAGGCTACCAATAAGAGTTGAGCTGCAAGCTAAAGAAAAGTGAATAAAATAGGGGAAAATTTACAAATGTATATTCATTTAGACACTATTTACATAAACAATAAACAGCGCTTAGAAAAGAAAAAAAAGAGACCACTGCACAATTATCAGTTTTTCTGATTTTACTACTTATAGGTATGTGTTTGGGCAAAAGGAACATTTTTGTTTGAGTCTATAAACTACTGACAACATTTCCCCCAAATTCCAGATAAAAATATTATCATTTAGAGCATTTATTTGCAGAAAATGACAAATGGTCAAAATAACAAAAAAGATCCATGTTTTCAGACCTCAAACAATGCAAAGAAACAAGATCAAATTCATTTTAAAACAACATAATACTAATGTTTACACTTAAGAAGAGTTCAGTACGGAAGCCGACAGAAGTCATGTTTGTAATTATTATTTTCCACCTTAAAGAGAAAATTAACTCGAGATCTTGAGAAAACGACAATTAATTCTTGATCTCGAAAACAAAAAATGATTCCGTGAACAAAAAGACGAAGCCGGGCCAGTCTTTCTACGGAGGTGTCGATGACTAATCTTGAAATTATCCCGAATTAAAAGACGTAATGCAATCTCCCCCTGTGTCAACCCCTGATCAAAATATTGCCTTATCAGCTGATCGATTATTATTCCAGACATTCTAATGACCAAAAACACGTCTATTCAGAATGAGAAATAGCCCCGAAGTCAGCCTGTCACAACGTGGTGGTAGACGTTTCAGTTTTCTCGAGATCACGGAATAATTGTTTCGTTTTCTTGACATCTCGAAATAACTGTTTTGTTTTCTCGAGATCTCGAATTAATTGTGTTGTTTTCTCGAGATCTCGAATGAATTATCTCGTTATCTCGGGATAACAAGGAAGACAAAAATATTGCTTATGAATATGGCCTCTGTCCACTTCCGTAGTTCAGAAATCAATATTTGGTGCAATAACCCTTATTTTTAATCACAGCTTTCATGCGTCTTGGCATGCTCTCCACAAGTCTTTCACATTGTTCTTGGATGACTTTATTCCACTCCTGGTGCAAGAACTGAAGTAGCTCAGCTTTGTGTTTGTGTTGGAATTCAACAGATGCTGGAATGGAATGGCTGTAATACATGTAGAGATGCTGATTTCAGAAAAAAATACAGTGGTCTCTTATATTATTATTTTTTCCAGAGCTGTACATGTAGCATTTAAAGGTCCTAGATTACAAACATTCTAGTGAGATTTAAGCCATGTTGTTACCTCATCAAAAACATACCAACATTTGTGATTTATTTCATTCTCACATGTTTGAGTAACCCTGAATTATTGTTCTGTCTACATCTCTAAAGCTCAAAATGCTCTGTTCCACCTTGCGATGTAATGAGGGAGTAATTTTCAAGTTAACAGCTCCTTTTAGGCATTTCCAGGGCTGAAATCATCCTAATGATTCTGGTGAAGGTGTATGGAGTTTAAAAACAGTTACCACATGACATCACAAGCTGGAACAGTGTTTTCTAATTGAAAGAAAAACTCTGCATATTTAGGCTGAGTTCTTGTTTTTAAACGTGTGAATGAAAAAAAATCGATAAGGAAACGTAACATAGGCTTCACAATTTAAAGGGCCCATATTCCACTGTTTTCTGATCTACGTTGAACCTTTCGTGCACTTTAAAAGCAATTACAAATATCTGCTTCCTGTCCTCCAACTCGACCAAATCCTTTTTCACTCTCCCTCCTCTGCACATGTCCGTCCCACATCCACTCAGTCCTTCTAACGATCTTTATGCCAATAATGTAATCACTTTGTTTGATCTTAACTAAGCAATCTCTTCTCTGTCTTGTTTTCAGATCCTGGGCCGACAGTCTGAGGATTCAGTGACACCCAAAATGTCCCACAGATCGCTCCGGTCCTGCAGGTAGGCGGCGGCGCTCGGTCATTCTGATCTCTGGGCTCCTGGGTTGTCCCTGTCTCGTATTGACCTCTAGATCATTGTGTTTTCCTCTTTTTTTTTTTTACCTTACCTGGACGACTGAGGGATTCTACACGCACCTTTTTTTCCTCTTTCCATCTTTCTGTTTCTTTCTCTCTCCTTCTTTCTGTCTTTCAATCTCTTGCTTTATCTTGCTCTTTCCATCTTTCAAATTTTTCTTTCTGTGCCTCTGTGTCTGTCTCTTATCTTGCTCTTTCTGTTTCTATCTTGCTTTTTTCCATGTCTTTCCTTTCTGTTCTTTTCTTTCTTTCTCTTCTCTTTCCTCTTTCAGCCTTTCTTTCACTCTTTCACTCACTTTTTTGTACTTCTATATCTATTTTGCTCTTTCCATCTTTCTCTTTGTCTTTCTTTCTTTGGCTGTCTGTTTCTTTCCATATTTGTCTTTATATCTTGCTCTTTTTCCATGTCTTTCCTTTCTCTGTCCTTTTCTTTGTCTCTTCTTTCCTCTTCTTTCAGTCTTTCACTTTTGTCATTCTGTATCTCTATTTTGCTCATTCCATCTTTCTGTGTGTCTTCCCCTCTCACTCTTTCTTTCTATTTGTTTGTCTTTCTAGCTTGCTCTTTTTCCATCTTTCCTTTATCTGTCGTTTCTTTCTCTTCTCTTTCCTCTTCTTTCAGTCTTTCTTTCACTTTTTGACACTTTTTCACTCTTTTTTGTCTCTCTCTATTTTTATTTTGCTCTTTCCATCTTTCTCTGTGTCTCTTCCCCTCTCACTCTTTCTATTTCGGTTTCTTTCCATGTTTGTCTTTCTATCTTGACTTTTTCTCTTTCACCCTCAATCTTTTTGTGTTTCTGTCCCTCTCTCTGTCTCTCTCCAGATTCATTTGTTTATTGATCCTGAACAATGCCCCTAACACGACCTCTTTCTCCTCCTCTTCCTCTTCTTTCTCTCTTCCCAGGCTTTAAACCATGGGAAATGCCGAGAGCCAGCAGGGGGTCCATGCCTTCTGCGGCACAGAGCGTGGCTACCTGTCCCGCAAGCACACCTCCCGCTCCCTCCGGGTCCCCCCGAGCCACAAACAGCCCCGCCACAACTCCTCGGGCAAGATAACACACCGCAACTCCGAAACGAGCACCCGCTCCAGCAGCACGCCCAGCATCCCCCAATCGTTAGCCGACCATGGGATGGAGCCTTTCAACGAGACCAGCCTGCTCCCCGATTTCGGCAGCCCCATTTGGGTCGACCGCGTAGCCATGAACTTGCGCCCCATGTCTTTCCACAACGACACGGCGAACACTGGCACGGAGAAGATGCGCGCGACTATGCCGGGTCCCGCGGTCGAGGGGCTGGACGAGGACATGTACATGACGGAGGTGAAGTATCTCCAGAAAGCCAAAGAGAACGCTAGCTGCAAGAAGAGGCGCTCCAAGTCGGCGGATATGTGGCGCGATGATAGCTTGGAGTTTTCGCTATCTGATCTTAGCCAGGAGCAGCTCGCTAGCCAAGAGGACTACGCGCACTGTGACGCCCGCACGCTAACCAGCCCGGATTCGGCAGACAACAGGGCGAACTCTCTGGATGAGTTGTACACAAAGAAACCAAGCTCCCACAGGCAAGCAAAGGGTAAAAGGCACGGGTCAGGTAGGGCCACGAGGGAAGCCCCGGAGGAGAAGATGCTGTCGCCCTCAGAGGAGGAGGGGAGTGGCTACAGCGCGTACACGTTGCCATGCCGACGCTCCCACTGCCTGTCGGAGGGACGGAGGCAGCGCCAGGTGTCCACGTGTGCCAGCATGCAGGGCCGACGGGCGCAGACCATACAGGTGAGGAGGCTTCAAATCAGATGGTGTCTGTTTCACAGTCAAATGAACATAAGAACCAGTTATTTAAAAGTAAATGTTTTTCTTAATATGCTCCGCCCACAAGCCCGTCACCCATGCTCCCATACGCATGTTCTCCATAAATGTTCAAGGGCCATCACAACAGACTTTACTCTGTCTTACCCCTTCCCCTATGCCTTTATCTACGTCTTTGTCTTGCCCCTCGATGCCAAGCCGAGAGGGCTCGGGGTACGAATGTTCTCCTAAGAAATGGGATGCCACTCGATTACCGTTTGCATCATCATCCCTTTCCTCTACCTGGCTGCTACGTCTACAGAGGCGACAACAACTGACGCAAACAAACGTAAACAAATGTCATGGATTATCAGGTACCTCAGCTCGACAAAAAAACGACCTTGTTTATGCATGAAAGTTCGATGAAAACAACGTCGGCTAAACAGACATCGCTACAATTAAAACCGTAACAACCGCTCACTAAAAGTAACGTAGAACATAAGTGTCATAATTGTAAACCTGCTAAACTGTTAATCGATAATTACAACTGCTGAAAATACATTTATGAGACTCCTTGGCTGGTCGATGTGACGCTGCCATCCTGATCCCAAAACCTGCCTGAGCTTGTAGGCGTACCCCTTCGTTTCAAGTCTGGTCGAGAGCTTACTTCATTTCAAGTGGTATGTAGCCCTCGGTCGTGGCCCAAGCCCTTGATCAAAATTGGAATCGGGACGCCCCTTGCTGTCACATGAACGTGCAAAACCAAGGGGTAGGGGTAAGATGAAGGGGCAAGACAAGAGGAATGGGACGCAGAATTGGAATTAGACAAATTTCCACAAGGGAAATTATTTGGATACAGTAGCTCACTCATCACAATATAATAATAATAATAATAATAATAATAATAATAATAATAATAATAATAATAATAATAATAATAATAATAATAATAATAATAATAATAATAATAATAATAATAATAAGAGAGTAACAAAAATAGGTGGTATAGTAAAAAAGATGGCAATTTGTGATGGTGCTTTGAAGGGGGAGTGACTTATCACAGAGAGCACAGGGAGGGGCTGCTCATAGACCAAGCCAAGCAACAACAGGATGGACATGGGTCCCCGGAGACGACACTGCTGTGCCCACTGCTCCTTAGGACTTGTCCCATTGGCACTGAGGGATGGGACAAATGCACAAGTTAATTTCCCTAGGGGAACAATGAAGGTGAACCTTAACCTTCAGTGAACCTAATAAAACATGTTAATACATTGGTTTTGGCGAATATAGTGTTTACTTGGTGGTCTAAATATGTTCTGTGTTGGCTGTTAATACCCCACAAAAGTGAAATACCCTCTTTAAACTTCGTGGCATCTGTGAACTGTCACAAGGTTTGGCACGTCTCCCTATGCTCCATTTAACCCTAGACAGTGGACACATATGGTGTCCTGGCTTTCATTTGCTTACTTTTGTTTTATTTAATTGGCTCATGAATTAACTGGAACTCGCCTGTACCTCAACCAATGCTGCTGTTGCTTTCTCTAATTTGGCCCTAAGTGTATTTAGAAAAACACTAGCAATATTTTCCTTATTAACTCCACCTTAAAATCTAATCTAAGGATCATATTTTATTACTTATATTACTAGGTGGTCTTATCTGTGTGGTCCAGGTAGGTTCCATAGTCGTCCATGGGCGTATACTAGGGTCATTCAAAAAGTTCTAAGACAAATTAAAAAAAACAACTTTATTTTTGAAAGTAACAAAATTATTTTTCTACATAACATCCACCTAAGTCAGTACACTTCTGCAAGCGATGTTTCCACCAAAAAATTCCTTCTTGATAGAATTCTGGAGCTTGTCTAGTCACCCAGGTCACAACCTCCCTCTTCACTTCAAGTATGGACTGAAATCTTGTTTTAAATTAAATTTTTAAATGTTCCTTCAACTTTGGAAATAGGCAAAAAACATCCATAAACATTGTGCAAAGCTTCAATAATTTCTTTAGGTTTCTATTGAAGTTTTGTTAGAAATTTAATGTTTGCTCGGACTTCAAATTGGCTCATTTTGGAGGGTCAAAAAAGAGGCTTGTGCAATATGTAACGTAACTCTTTGAATAACAAAGCTAGAATGCCCAAACTTGTCAAATGTGTTTATAAGTCATCGGCGGTACGATTCAAGGTCATTTTGTTGAGCTAGTTTGACTCATTTTGAATTTATGGCATTTGTCTTAGAACTTTTTGAATGGCCCTCGTACTATTCTATGAGCTCTTATACTTGTTCTGATACAGCTCAAGATCGTTCTAAAACTATTGAGGAAAGGCTCATTTTTGTCTTGTGAATGTTACTATTTTAATGTCAAATGAGTATCTAGTTTCTACACTAGTTTTAGTTTGGATTAATACTTGATTTTCAATACTTTGGACAACCCTACCCTCAGCTTTAAATCTTAGTCCCCATTTAAAACCGTTTACTCTGCTATAACTCCTGGATTACCTCTGGCTCCGTCCACCTCGTGACAGAGCGAAAAGCCCATGTAGTTCCCTGATAGACTTGTTGCTGCTCCTGAAGAGTTGATGACCGGGGCGGGAGTGGGGGTGCTGCGGTTTAAACTGACTCCCTGTTTGAAATGCTTTGGCCCCCTTTGTTATGATAATGGGATGGGGCGCCTGGGGAATAGTAACAGTAAGGAGCGAGCTGGTATGGTGGCCCGCTCACTGAAGAGACCAGTGGAGCGCATGTGATTCGGTCATGTGATTACAGATAGGGAGGTCGCGGCGCTCCCCGAACCCCTTCCCCTCCTCTCTCATCTCCCAGGAGCCTTTGGGCCATGTGGGCAGGACGGGGCAGACGCGACGGTGCCATCGGCTGGGTAGGCACGCACCAGAGGAGAGGCTATGCTCGGAGGGTAGTGGAGGGAACAAAAGTGGGTAGATTTTGGGCTGACAAAGGAGCACAAAGCATGGATGTGGTGGTGGATTGGAGTCCTCCTGTCCAGGGAACTACAAAAATGGCAGAAAAGTGAGGGATTTAAGAGGAGGCGGGGCTAGCAAACACCGGCGACATGAAGGTATGCAAATGTCAATTAAGTGGTCGTTCAGGAATATACAGGAAATTTGAACTTTTTATCGTTTTTCACTATGCACACAGTGTATTTGTTAGAAAAGTAGTTTGGGTGGTCATCTTGGGGAGCATTCAGACTCGTACTGTTTTGTGTCTTATGTAGTTCTGATCTTGACTTGATTAAGGGCCTGTTTACACGAGAACACCTACGGGTAAAAACAACAAAATATTTTAGCGCAAGTGCCTTTCGTTTAGACTGTGATGGCGTTTTGAGGGCTTAAAAACACAAAAAAGTGAAACTGCCCTCCAAAGTTGAAAACTTGAATACGCCGTAGCGTTTTCGTCTACACTCCCCAAGACGCAAAACTCTGGTCAAATCTGCTGACTTTGCGTACGCGTTTACGTCACCATTTCTGGATATTTTATATTTATAAAGTAAATTAAACTAAATTAAAAGGTTAAGCAAATTAAATTAAGTAAATAAATTAAGGAAGATTCTACACATGTACGCGGACATAGTGATAATGTATCACAGCAGCACCTAGCCGCCTGGCATGCATACCCAATCGAATTCCACACACTTTTGCGTCACCGTATGCACGCAGATTTCCTCCCGAAAACGCTCGTCTAAACGCGGAATAAAAAGTGAAGACGCTACTCCACTTTTGCGACTTTTGACATGTTCAGACCGTCATCATATAAACGTAGCCTTCGTCTCTTTCCAGTCTTGTTTTTGTCCTGGTTTTATCCAGGTCTAGGTTAAGTTCTAGTTCTAGACCTAGTTTAGACTGTTGATGTGGCGTCACACATCCCAGAACTGAAATAGCAGCTTGGATGAGTTGCGAAACGTATTCGACCAAATAAACTTTTGTCCAGTTGACAAATTGAATTTCTCCTTTTGCCGTGGATTCTACCTGGACGACTGAGGGATTCTACACACATCCCACAAGTGTTAACCCACCTAAATCACAAGTTCCTGCTCAGACTGGGGCTTTGTCTTTTGCCCAAGGACACAACAGCACCTTGAATAAGGGTAGTGTCTGAATGAGATATCGGCGGTATTCTGAGATCACTGCCATTGCCACAGACACAGGCGCGCGCGCATCTGTCAGTGTGAGGGCAGCCGTGGTTACAACAATAACTTAACACAGGCGGGTGAATGACTTTAATAAGGGCCATCTGTCAGGTGAAGCCCGGGTGAGACAAGAACGCACTGTGTTTTGGTTTTGTGCAGTAATTATGCCTTGTTATTAACTTGTGCATAGCTGTAAGTCATTTTAAAAGACAAAACTAAGTACTTTTTTTTGTTTAATTTCCATTATTCTTAATAATTGTCTTTGTTTCAGGACGTCACGGCTGGCGAGGGCAGCGAGTATGACGACAGCGGTGTGGATGGACTCACGCCGGACTCGGAGCATCAGCCACGGCGCTACAAGACCATGTCCGCCTCCTTCTCCACGGGCTCAGGCGGGGGGCGGGGCCTGTTCGCCGGCAGCGACAGCGGCAGCAGCAGCGGAGGGGGTGGGCCAGCAGGGGGCGATTGCGTTCAGGGCGTTTATGAGAACTTCAGACAGGAGCTGCAGATGAGCTCGTGTCAGACGGAGAGCCCAGAGGAGGGGGCTCTGAGCGACGAGCAGAGCACACTAAGCTCCGCCTACCAGTCCGACCCGCTGCTCTCCACCGCACAGGGCATGGTGCGCAAGGCCGGCAGGTTAGCCGTCAAGAACTTCCTGGTGCATAAGAAGAACAAGAAAGTGGAGTCGGCCACCAGGCGCAAGTGGAAGAGCTACTGGGTTTCACTCAAAGGTTTGTTTCCTGTAGACCTGCAGTCGTGTAGTCGATTTATCAGTCTATTTTGTTCTTGCACGAACTCCCAAACAGGTGTAGTCGTGTATCTGACCCACAGTTTGGGTCAGATACATGGTTAGATTGAAATTGTTGTTGTTTTTTGCCACACCCAGCTGATTTCTTTTATCGACAAAGAATTTGTCAAAGAAACTATAGTCCTTCGATTTTATGCTAAACTGACAATTTTGATCTTTTAACATCATCTGGTCTTTACAACTTGGTTACACTGGTCTACAAATTTTTGGACTCTATCTGCTTCCGAGATAAAAGTGGCTAAATCTCATTTATATTGATAAGTTGAACTGAAAATCAATTGATAACTGTGCTGGTTAGCTAATGTATTCAAGATATTTAACTCATTGAGTGCCGGCCTGTTTTCAGAATTCTATCCCCCAGAGTGCTGGACGTTTTAGTGTGTTTTTACTGATATTCCCACAGAATACTGAGTTCTTTGACTATATAAACATGGCACACATCAAAATAAAGTGTTCACTCTCTTCTTTCACCTAGAAAAAAAATTGTTTTTCGGTTCTCAAATAATTGATAGTAGAACATAGGGAAGTTTCAGCAAAAACGTTTTTTTTACCACAAAGTGGAGAAAACGAGCATTTTGTACAAAGAGTCATTTGCAGATCGGTGATTTTGACGTCAATATTTATGGATTTAGTGACACCTCAAACATCTAAAACAAAGAGATTTTTGATGACAAAGTACATTTTTTATTTACAAATATAAGAATATAAGGCTCTGTGAATTGAAAATTCCTTCAAATCAATTGTGCCAAGAGATGTTTACAGGATATAATATCTTCTCCTATAAAATAGAACTTTGTCACTTCACAACAATATTGAGGCTCAGAGTACAGATCCATAATAAAAAGTAACACACACGCACACACACATATATATGTACATACACACAAGCCCATGCATAAACCTTTACACACACACAGCTACACACGCGCACGCACACACACATATAGCTTCATTCATTACAATTACCACACAGCAGCATCATGTAAACTTAATTCTTCTCATCTCATGCCTCTTTGGAGACCAGGATCTACTGCTCCAAGTCAGTAAACTTCTTCTTTGGCGCTGTTGTAGTGTGATCAGAGTTCCTGCTCCGCGCAGCGCACACATGACACGCCCCCTGCCTCGGGCACAGCAGATCTCGGCCCCGACCTCGCTGCTTGATCCGGCTTGTCTCTGCAATCCTCTGATCCGGGATCCTGGGTCCCAAGAGCGATCAGATCGCTCCATAGGCGCTGATCAACAGTCCTCTGCTTTTCCGGATTCCCCTCGCCTCGCCATCTTGCTCCTTTCGCCAATACACAGTACACAAACTACACTCCTCCTCTCTTCTGCGTCTCCGATCGGCATATAATGATACAATATCGCTACCTACAGGTTGGGAGACGTGAATTACACCTTCAAAGTTGCTCCAGGTCGTATTCTAGCGATCCCCGCTGAAAAACGTCCTTGACGAATATATTTGTCACGGCACTCAACGTTTGGTTTCAACATGACGAGAAAACTCGTCACCGGCACTCAATGAGTTAATGATATTGTTGTACATCAAAATCGCATCTGTTTATACAATAGATTTAGGCATTTTTGCTTAAAAATATTTATATTTTGAAAATATTTAACTTGCACGTCTTTATCTGTCAAGAAATAAACAAGAAATATCTTAAGACATCAGGTGCACACAATTTCGAGACATCTCTCTTATGTGAAATCAAAAAATATTTGATGTTAAAACTCTAGACATATTAAAATGAATGTATTGGAATGTGCAGACAGACTTTCAGATAGAACTGTTGCTTGTAGACACACTGTACCTTCTAATAAACGTTTTTGCCTTATTTTGCATAAATTTCCTATTTTGACCCAATACTATATAGTCATAGTCATAGTCATAGTTTGCTTTATTGTCGAAAAACAATCATGTACATGTACATGAATTCGAAATTTCGTTTCCCCACTAACCAGGCAGGACAGTGATAGAGTGGGCTAGGGGAGGGGCCGCTGCACTTGCGCGCGCCGCCGACTATCTTGGAAACTATAGCCAATCAGCACTTCTGACTTACATTTTCTTTATTAGTGACCTAAATCAAGAAAAATGTCATTACTTTTGTTCCGGAAGCATTTTGCTTGTAGACCAGTGTTGCAAATTGTTCCACCTTGCTTTTTAGGTCCATACACCTTCACTAGAAGATGACAAATTTACAGCTGGCTGCTTTTATTGTATCTATCGCATTAAAACACCAATAAATTCATTAATAGTATGTACTGTAGATGTAAGTGTTTTCAGATTTCAGGCATTTAACCTAACATCCCAAGGGCTATTGTGAAAGTAAATTACTGAAAGACCAAAAATTTAGTTTGAACATTAGTTTTTTTTAGTTAAGCTTGAATTGAAAATGCTTTTAGAAAACAATCATGTTTTTTATCCCCAAGATTAATTAACCCTTCATCAATTAGTGGACTCAATAAAATCAATGTTCTTTTTGATCGTGCACTTCTCGTCTTGGCCACAGGAGAGCAGAATTCCCTTGCTTGAGAAACTTATCATGGCCCTGTTGTAAAATGTGTGTTTTGTTTCTGTTTTTACTCCTCAGGCTGCACACTGTTCTTTTACGAGACCGATGACCGCTCCGGCATTGACCACACCAGTGTCCCCAAGCACGCCGTGTGGGCAGAGAACAGCATCGTCCAGGCCGTCCCCGAGCACCCCAAGAAGGACTTTGTGTTCTGCCTCAGTAACTCCCTGGGAGACGCCTTTCTCTTCCAGGTACAGCCCGATATTTACAGCCATGGTTAAATTTAATCACATCTTGGCACTTTTTTCCCTTATGACCTATTGTATATAGCTGAGATACATTTTTATTACTTATTTTCTATTTTATTTTCACTTGTATATATACATTTATATAATTATGCCTTATTTGACACCAGTCTCTTACTATTTTTATTGCTGCTTATGTTAAATGTATTATTACCATTTATATTTTTGCTGTACCTTTGATGTGTGAGCTACTGTGTCCAAGTAATTCCCTTGTGGATCAATAAAGTTTGTCTAATTTCAGTCATACAACTTTAATTCACATTGTCTATATGCCATTGTTATAATATGATTTTTATATATTTTTTGAGTTATTCATTTTCTAAAACATCTAAAACATCAGAAATTGAGTACTGGAATTCCAGACTTTGAGAAAATGTGTAAATATTTTTTAAAAATATGCTTTTTTTTTATTTATTTTTTTAGACAAGACATTTTATTTATTTTGAAATGGTAAACATGGACAGATTTTGTAATATACAGTTGAAGGATGAAATATAAAGGTTCTAATCTTAAAAAGCCCTTTAAAATGTAGACTAAAATATAAATAATTGTCTGTAACAAGTCAAAAATGTATAAATTATGATTCCCGGTCCCTGTGCCTCCTCAGACGTGCAGTCAGACAGAGCTGGAGAACTGGATCACTGCCGTCCACTCAGCCTGTGCCACGGCAGTCGCCCGGCAGCACCACAGAGAGGACACGGTGAGACTGCTCCGCACCGAGATCAAGCGCCTCGAGCAGAAGATCGACATGGACGAGAAGATGAAGAAGATGGGAGACATGCAGCTGTCTGCGGTCACTGACACCAAGAAGAGGAAGACCATTCTGGACCAGGTACTCGACTGGAGGGCCTGGTAGACTGTTTGGCTCATGGTTTGGATGAGGCAATCGTCATACCAGAAATGTATAAAAGTGTTCAAAGTCTCATTAGGTAAAAAGGTTAATTTTCAATCACACAGTCATAATCTGTTGAGAGTTCATTTGAGCTGACAGCGAAGATTTAATTTTTTTTTTTTTTTTTTTTTAAACGGTCGGACGACTTCATTCACTTGCCAGAGCCTTAACCTGCAGAAGAAGACACATACAAGTGTTTCTCATTCTCAGTATATGAACAGACCTCATGTGAAAGATCAGAACCTTCAGAATTCCCTCACTGAGCTGCAGAGGCTGCACTAGCACTGATTCATGACTGGCTCCATGTTCTGGGGTTTAGGTAATGACCGTTCAGATCAGAGAGAGGCATTTTTGGTTTAAACCAGCTGGATAGAATAGAATAGAATGCCTTTTATTGTCACTATTCACATACAATTTACATCATACATACTCATAATGAGATTGAAAGCATCTCACTTCAGTGCAGACATTTAAGTACGATATATTGCAGTAGGGGGTGACTCCATCCATCCATTTTCTTCCGCTTATCCGTGGCCGGGTTGCACAGTACATTATGCTAAACTGAGTGCTGTGAAACATCTCTATCTACAATTTAGAGACTCTCAAGTGTGTGTATATATGGTATGTGTCACCCCTACAAGACCCCGAGATACTTGAACTCCTCCACTTGAGGCAAGGACTCTCCACCCACCCAGTCAAGAACCATGGCCTCGGATTTGGAAGAGCTTATCCTCATCCCAGCCGCTTCTTGTTCACAAGTGAGGGGAGGATGGAGCATGAGATTGACAGGTGGATCGGTGCAGCATCGGCAGTGATGCGGACACTGTACCGGACCGTTGTGGTGAAGAGGGAGCTGAGCCGAAAGGCGAAGCTCTCAATTTACCGTATTAGATGTTGCCAACAAGCTATAGCACATTGTTAAGTATTGCACCACAGGATATTGCACTGTAATTAGGTATTGCACAACAACAGGTGGATTGAGGTGTAATGCACTCGTGTGAGGTTCATTCTGCTTTCTGATTGGATAATCATCCTAAGAATCAAATCACCAAATGAAAACGAGCACTTGGCCGTCATGTCCGATGTTAGTACAGTATATGTGTTCCGCCACGTGAAAACTCGCCACAACTCGGCATTTATGAAACTGAGAAAATTACGTTTACAGTTTTTTTGTTTTTTCAAAATTTGTGATTTTCATTTTTTTGCAGAATGTGCTATCACGAAGAAGCCACTCCATGTTTCAGATAATATCATTAGTTGCATTTAAAACATACATTTTTTAATTTCAATTTGACTTGTTTTTCAGAAAGAAAAGGGGTGTGAATAAATCACCGTAATACATGTGAAAAAAACAAAACTACAATACAGATTAATACAATTTTCAAATCCAGATTCTACATACTCTGCTTTTTTCAAAGCGAGATTCTACAGTTTGCTTGTTTTTTCCTGTAAAGGTACTACATTTTTCCCCTGTTGCTGTAAATAGGGGCATATTCCTTCCGATGAGATCTGTGCATTCACTTTTTCTCACTTGTCCATCCTAGGCACACCATCCGAATTTACATTTCATATCCTGTTCCTTCTTCACTTCACTTTTTGAACACTATGTATCCATTTCATTGATTGCTGCACTAGCCAGCATGTAACAGGCCTTTACTAATTACACCGCCTTCTCCTTTAACCCGAGCGTCCAGGAGCCCCACATCAGCCTCTTTTGTGAGCGCACATTTAGACGGACCCCGTTGGCTCTGCTTCGTTTGGCAGCGTCAGGTTTCACATTGTGCCCGGTTGAATGCTCTCGTTTCTGGGTTCCTTGGACCGGCTCTGAGCTCCCCGTGGCCACTCGTATTGGCCGGTGGAATTCACACCATTGTTCCTCCTCTCATCTCCCTGCAACTTGGCACAGCTACAGACCCCCTTCTGTCGCAGCTCCCCCCTCTTTACCCCCTGAACACCAGCGAAGAGATGGCCCACTGACTAACCACAATGCACTGCTCCACTGGCCTGGTAAACAGCTCATCCACTCAGCCAAAAGAGGGCTTCAAACTGGAAACACTTTGGTAATAGAAAAAAAACAAAACAAAGAGATAAAATTTAATGTTGTGATTTTTGTTTTTGTTTCAGATTTTCTTGTGGGAGCAGAATCTGGAGCAGTTTCACATGGACTTGTTCAGGTTTCGCTGCTACCTCTCCAGTCTGCAGGGAGGGGAGCTGCCCAACCCGAAGCGTCTCCTGGCGTTTGCTTCACGCCCGACCAAGCTGGCAATGGGGCGCTTGGGGATCTTCTCAGTTTCTTCTTTCCACGCTCTGGTAAATATGACAACACCTGTAGCTGCTAAAGGCTGTAATGTGTATAGAGTGAGTCCCGTTTACTTAAAGGAGAATTAACGTTTTTTACAATCTGAGCCTTATTTTGGTAATAAAACAAGTTGTTTTACTCACCCATAGCACTTTGGTGTCATTTGGAGCATTTCCGGAGATGTTTTAGTTTAGCGATATCCGTAACGGGAGTTCTCGGGGCATATGTTTGCGGTCTCCAGATAACACAAACTTGAGCACTTTTCAAATCATAGAAGCTCAATGTCTTGGTCTACACTTTTGTTTGAGTCAAAAGTGGCCTGTAATCCGAGATTTATCCATAATTTACAGCTTTGCGTTTCATGTTTGGGTCCCGAGAGCTGAGAGTGAAATAAGCTGTGACTCAGCACATGCGCACTGGCCGCCTCATGTACTCGAAATTATGTAAAATGTAATATCAAGTAATATCATGTAAGTTTTTGAACAAGCTGTAAAAATGTCTAGATCTATTCTATTCTGACAGCCCAGATTTGATCTTTAAAATATTAAAAACAAAAAAAAACAAAAAACAAAACAATTGTCAACAAAACAATGTCAATGTCAACAAAACAATTTTCCTGTAGAGTTCTCTCATGCCACTAGGTGTCCCTCTACCACTGATTTATCCACTTTCGCGCTCCTATCATCAAACAGTCATGTACATTATTACCGAGCAGATCCTTAAGACGCCTCTCATCGCTTCCCATAGCAACCAGACTAACATGACCCCACGCCGACCCCTGCAGCTCACGTGACTCGAGCGCAGCTGTGTGTATTTGCAACGGGAAGAACAATTGATTTTCTAAAATGAAAGCATGCGGTGTCAGGGCAGGTTTTCTGACATGTCTGTTGTTCCGGACCTGAGGCGAGCTTTGTCCCTGGACTCCCACAGCTTCCACTGAGCTGTGCCAAAAAGTACCGGGAGAACAGGAGCCATTTGATATTCAGTGGTGTATTGATGTCCAGTATGCTCGCTTGTTCTCTCTGTCGCTCTATCCATCCCTCTCTCCTTCTCCTTCTCCCCCTCTCTGCCGACACTCAGGCAGCAAGTGGGCGTTTGAGCGGCTGCAGGACAGCGGGGTTGAGAGGTTTTTATTTTTGAATCAGCCAGATAAGAGTTATGGAAAGGAAATATTGTGTATAGTAGAGCTGGGCGATCACCGTATTTTTCAAAATGATATCAGTGTCACGGTGTTTGACAGTATTTTTTTTTTGACTAGGTGTTAACCCCATTTCCTAATAATTTAGAGAATAATTACTGCAGTAAATTCGACTTGGTAAAACATATCTGGGTCCAGTGCTTGGTAAAACATATCTGGGTCCACCTTCTTGAAGCTCCTTTTTCAACAGGACTAAGTGGTTCCATGTTTTTGGCGAAGTGGACAGTAACGACGTTGGTAATATCGTTCCACCGTTTGCTTTTCTTGTCGTAGGCGGTCCCCTTAGCAACGTCTGAGTGGCGTTTTGTGTCGCGGCGCCGACTTGAACGTTCCCTGCAGACGTGGAAGAGGATGCAGATCTTAGTTTCGTGCATTCTTCATATTCCGGGACATGTTTGTGACGGAGGTGGTGAAGCAGATCGCTCGTGTCGCCTCCTGCGGCTACAACTTTAGCCCGACGACATTTACAGAATACGGTTGTTTGATCGGCGCTGGATTTTTTTTAAGTCGAAGTACTTCCACACGACTGACACGGCTCCTCTTTACGGTATAAGTTCCTCTGTGTCTAACATTTTCTCCGTCCATGTTGTTCACCGCTCAACACACTGAGCTTCCACCGCTCTCATGCCACTGCAAAACAGTCCCCCTCTCAAACAATGTCTCCGGGCGCCACGTTCTGCCGCTCTGTGTTCCCGAAGTTTTGTGCGCACACACTCACCAGTATTGGGGTATATAAAAAATTCATATCATAAAAAAAAACCCACCGCTATTTAGTATGAACCGGTATACCGCCCAGCACTAGTGTATAGTTATTTCATTTATCTTTTTTTTTTCTTTTCTTAAATTAAAAGGTGCACTAGGGAACTTTTCTCGTAGAGTGTACGCTGCATTCTTGACATGGAGATGTTGCTGCTTTGCCCAGAATGCTCCATGTTTTGGCATTGTATCTTGCAATTACTACTTTGTGTTCTTGCTAAAAATACTTTGAGAAACATGCATTCTCACTGTGATTCGAGTCGCCACGCCACAGATCTGACCTGTAACTTGACCTCTTTGTCCGCTTGGCAATGAGTTGGTTTAAAGCCATATTGTGGAACACTCTAAAGTTTTAACATAACCCTATGAGAGAAGTATGTGGTGCACCCTCTACCAGAAAAGTTACATAGTGAATCTTTAAATGTCCTTTATAATGAGAAATGGACTTGTGAGCTTTAAGCCATTTTAGAACATTGTTAGGTCATCAAAACCAGACTTGGAGTTGTTGTTTCATTCACACATATTTGTTTAACCCTGGTTTATTAGTCTGTCAAAATGCTCTGCTCCACCTTGTGATGTCATAGAGTGGTAGTTTTCACAGCTACTATTTACCTTTTTCTTCAGTAGAGATTGCCAGTTCAAGGGCTGAAATTATCCAAATGATTCTAGTGAAGGTGTGTGGAGTTTAAAAACACAGTGGAGCACTTCTGGTATTACCGCATGAAATCACAAGGTGGAACGGAGTGTTTTCTGTTTGAGAGAACAACATGAATGAAACAAAACACAACTCCAGATCTGTTTTTGATGAAGTAACATTAAAACATGGGTCAGAAAATAGTATAATATGGGCTATTTAATGTTCGAAAATGAACGTGTCCTAATTTCCATTCATTTATGACTGTTTACTAATTGTTCATTAAATCCAGAAGGGTGGCGGTGGTGTAGTTGTCTAAGCATTCGTCTGTGAACAGGAAGATCACTGGTTTAAGTCTTGCTTGAGTACATATTATAGGTGTACTGTACTGTATAGCCTCTTCACCCACTCAGTGTGACAGATGATAGAAAAACATACAGTACGCCAACTGGTTTGCTGTTAAACAATCAAATTAGTCAAATATAAGATGGTATTTTCTATACAGTAAGTACTTTCATTTAATACATATACGTTTTCTTAACTAGATTTTCTTCCCTATTTTATCATACATATCCATTTTTTGCTTTGATTTGAAGAATTTTGATTTGATTTAGAATTTTAACTCGTGTAAACAGTGCGAGCTTGAGCGCTCCACAGCTTGTTTGAAAATAACAATGTCTGTGAGGGGGAGGCATAAGAGACACATTTGTGTACTGTCCGTTTGGTGTTCAGTTTGGCAGATTGGAGCCAAGCAAAGTCTAAAGTCACAAATTGCAAAACTAAAATCAATGTATTGGTTTTTTTTTTTTGGAGCAGGGTGTGTATACAGGGGGTCCTCGGGTTACGACGTTGATCCGTTCTTAAGACGCGTCGTAACCTGAATTTCGTCGTAAGTTGGATTTTGCCTTTGATCTTCCAACCAAAGCACCAATAACCTTTCCATCTCAATAATTAGACCACTACGCTGCTTGGTTATCACTGCCGCTTTCATAGGAGCAGATCAGAGCCCACATCAGGTACTTCCGCCCACATTGGGCATGCACACGAGGCTGTCTTCTTCTCCCTACAACCACAACAAAGCGTATTCTTGCGCCGTGCGCCGCGCGCCGTTCGCGTTTGTTTACATCTCTTACCACGCTAAACCGCGTAAGACGGAATGACGCGTAATATATATATATATATTTTTAATGGGGGCGCGTTCGTAACCACGAAACGTTGTAAACCGAGACCGTCGTAACCCGAGGACCCCCTGTATACTGTATATATGTGTGTTACAGTGACAATGGGAAAGATGTCACATACACACGGGTGATTCTCCAACTACAGTCAAATTTGGTCATATTTTTCTGAAAATCCAACACATTGTTAGAAATATTTTGTTCTACTTCATCAATGTGTAGAAACATTAACTGATAGTGGTTGTAGTGAAATTGCATAAATTTTAAACAATAATAATAAACAATAAATAAAGTGATGGAAATGACTGTTGTGGAAATGACAATGTTTAGCATTTCTTTTAAAATCTCATGACATATTAGCATGCTAATCTCTGTTTTAGAGTTAGCATAAAATATGCTCAAAATATACAATATAAAATTGTTTTTTCCTCATTATTTGTACATTCAAAGGAAATATGAGGTGTTTGGAAATGACGACCAATAAACCCACTCTTGGTTTTGTAAAGTTTTATCTTGACTTTTTTCTTTTTTCCCTTCCTTCCATGGAGCTAACGCTGCTATGCTAACATGAGCTCCTGTCACATCACAACTGATGTGGTTCAAGTAGACAAAGGTTTAAAAAAAAAAGTTAAGTTACATTTTTTCTGGTGGAAATGACAGTGATCCCTAGGGACAGGTGTTCTTTTTATGAAAAATAAATAAAATACTAATATATCTGACGTGACACATGATATTTTTCATTAAAATAAGGAATTTCTGTGCCATTTGTCAGTGAAGTTGCTGTTGAATCAATTCAGTCTTATGAGGGACTGAGGGTCCAAAACCTGGCCAAGGAACAAAGGACATATAGCAAAAACACTCCATACACCATAACACGCCATATTTTATATAATAAAAATGGTAATTTATCTGTCATAAATTTTTTGTAAGTTAATCTTTGTGTCTAGTAAGTGCAACATGAATAAAAAATGACGTGTTTTTGTTCTTATTTCTGCCTGATAGTTGGAGAATCACCCACATATACATTTCTACTTCTACTTTTTGTGACTAAATTCCCATAGAAATGATGTTGTGACTTGTAAATACAATGACACTAACGCTAAAGTCTTGTCATTCTGCTCTTGTCCTCCAGGTGGCGGCTCGCACAGAAAGCGGAGTGCGGCGTCAGACCCAGGCCATGTCACGTTCATGTAGCAAACGTAAAAGCCGGTTCTCCTCCCTCTGGGGGCTGGACACTACCTCAAAGAAGAAAACTAAAGCTCATCCCACTATCAACCAGGTACACGCTCTGCAGATACTGTTTTTATATTTGACTCGGCAGTTCACATCAGCTCCAATGTTTTGCTTTTTTGTTGTTTTTTTGACAAAGTTTAATTTGGTCAAGATTTCGACACAGGGCAGTAGACATAGGGGGCAAAGGCACCTGTGTTACCGGGCCCCAGGGTTTTAAGGGCCCAGCATTGGACCCTCTTCCTATTCATTTATACTAAAGGGGGCCCATGTGAGACTTCTTGCCCCAGGCCCCCAAATTTCTGTCGACGGGCCTGTTTAGACATCTAGATCTTTTTTTTATTTTAGTCTAGTTTAAGATGAAATGTCATGCTAATGAAGTCGTCATAGTTTTAGTGAACCAGAAAATGACCTGTGATAAATTTGGCATCGCTTCATGGGACACAGTACCACTCCTGCACAGACATGTTCTTGGACATTGTGTTTGTTTAGGGTCTCGTTTGGGCCTCTGGGATGGAAAAGTTAATGAAAGAAACTAGAGGGGACTAGCTCAAAGTTTTAATTTGTTTATTTTTCGTAATTTGACAAAAATACACCGCAAAAAACTTGGCCTGAATTTAAGATATAAACACTTAAATCTATCAGAAAATGATTTAAAAGTAGTGAAATTATCTGGCCATGCAGCAAGATCATTTTACTTGACAAGATCTCTTAAAATAAACTCTAGACTAGAATGAAGCAGTCTCAGAACTAGTAAGTAGATAATAAATCTGAAAATGAAAACAAATTAATAACCTGATATAAGTTTTAAAATCGTGGCCAGATCAGAGAAATTTGCAGTGTACCAATGCTAATGCCAAGAAAATTATGTACTTTTAGTTGCAGTTTTAGTCGTTATAAATATGATTTAATTATTTTTATTTTTTCAATCAGCAAAAATGACATCAGAGGCCCTGTAAAAAAAAAAAAATCCCCCTTGTAATTGAGCAAAATCCGCCTTTCTCCAGTATAGATTATTGATTAATGTCCCTTGTGTGCGGTCTGCATCTAATTATGAAGCATTTTTATTATCCAGTAATACGAAGGTGTGTATTAGCATGCTAGTTATGCAATAATATAGCTCTGGAAAAAAATAAGAGACCACTGCAAAACTATTTGTTTTTCTGATTTTACTACTTATAGTTATGTGTTTGGGAAAAGGAACATTTTTGTTTGAGTCTATAAACTACTGACAACATTTCCCCCAAATTCCAAATAAAAATATTATCGTTTAGAGCATTTATTTGCAGAAAATGACAAAAAAGATCCATGTTTTCAGACCTCGAACAATGCAAAGAAACAAGATCAAATTCATTTTAAAACAACATAATACTAATGTTTACACTTAAGAAGAGTTCAGAAATCAAAATTTGGTGCAATAACCCTTATCACAGCTTTCATGCGTCTTGGCATGCTCTCCACAAGTCTTTCACATTGTTCTTGGGTGAGAAAAAAACGCAGTGGTCTCTTTTTTTTTAATCAAATTGTTGTTTAGAAGATATGCAAAATTAGAGGTTTATTAGAGATTTATGTCATCTGCCTACAAAGGTATAAGGTGATACTTAGTGTTTCAATTTTACTGTCCATTTTGTTTGTTTGGAAGATTTATGGATTTGGTGAGACTGACAATAAAGTAAACCTTACCTCACCTTACTACCTTACCCTGTCTTCTGTCTCCCCCTGCAGGTCTTTGCCGATGGCGACGAAGCTGCAAAACCAACTGGAGATGGTGTTTATATGGACCATACCAAGGAACATTCGGTAAGAAAACCAGTCCTCGGATAAATAAAACTTGCGTTCAAACAACAGTCTCATTTGATATGCATTTAATTTCAGAAAAGTGAGGACGGCACATTGACAAGTCTTCCACGCCCCAGCACAGAGAGCGACCTGTGGGTGCCTGATCACCTCACTCCGTCCTGGGTGTGTCTGCCCAGCGACCAGCCCGTGCTGACCATCATACAGCCCGGCGATTCTGCCCTGTGCGTCCTGGAGAATATATGCAAGGTAAAGATGCATCCAGTTTATTATGTAATGCATGGAAGCTTAATCTCAGACAATTTCCAAGCAGTTTTACGCAGCAGAAGGTGACCGTTTTATTAATATGGGTGCACCAATGTTATAATAGTTTTGGATTTTTCATTATATTTTAGTTAGTTTTGACTTTTTTTCCCTCCAATTCAGTTAGTTTTAATTAGTTTTTAGAGTGGCTCTGATAGTTTGTTAGTTTAGTTTTATTCTAACTGCTCACTTTTAAAGTTTTTATTAGTTTTAGTTTTTAGGTTATTTATAATAACTTTGGGTTATTTGTCAAGTGCAGGATTCAAAAAGAGAGTATTGTGTTATCAAACTTGCAATAAACAAATACAATTTTAAAACATTTATTCAGGTTTACCCCCGCAACAACCAAAGCAGTCCACAAGCTGCAGCCTTAAGTGCAAAAACAAATAAAAATACACACCAAAACTTCCACATTTACCAAAAAAACTGACGAAAACGAAGAGCAATTTATCTGTAATTTCAGTTGGTTTTAGTTAGTTTTGTAAACACACTCAGTTATCTTTTTTCTTTTTTTCTTTTTAATTGTAGTTTTTATTTATTTCAGTTAATGAAAATATTTGTTCAATTTTAGATTTTGTTTTTTTCGTTCGTTTTCGTTAACTATAATGACCTTGCAGTACACGCCACTCTATTAATATTGTAATCTTTGAAAACTAAATCTAAGATTGGTCACACTTTTATTTTAGTTTTGATCTCACCCAGGACTCGACAAACTGTCAGTGTCTGTCATTCAAGGACTAAACCAGGGCTAAACCAGGGCTAAACCAGGGCTAAACCAGGGCTAAACCAGGACTAAACCAGGGCTAAACCAGGGCTAAACCAGGGCTAAACCAGGACTAATATAAATAAAATAATTATTAAATATGTAGTATATCTCAATTTATGTTAATTAATCACTAACTATAACATAAATATAAGCAGAAGAGTGCATGTTCGGACATTTTGAAATTGTATCTTGCTATAATGTGCGCAGATGCCTCTTTTCCACCTCCAATATTCACTTTTACTCTTTTTATTGTCTGATTTTGTCCACACAGGCCCATCATCTCGACCCCACCAAGCACTACTTGCGTCTCAAGTTTCTCATCGAAAATCAAGTGCAATTCTACATCCCCAAACCCGAGGAGGATGTGTGCGACCTGGTAAATACTCCAATAACTTTTTAACTTTTTTATCTGTAAACAAAAAATGACAAACAATAGCTTTCTTCACCTTATTAATAATTTATAGTCCTGTATTTCCGTCTCTGATAATTCCCTGCGGAGGCGGCATATGGTTTGGTTCCCAGAGTGTTGCAATCATGATAATAATAATAATATCTGGTGTGTATTTTTTATCTATCCTTCTGTTCAAAAATAGTGGAAATGATTGGGCTGGCTCTGGGCTGGCGCGTACCACCCACCCGTGTGTTGAAGCCTGCCTTATTAATATTATTATTATCGCACATTATATAATCGCTTCCTTTTGTTCTCTGCAGCTTTACAAAGAAATTGAGATCTGCTCCAAAATAACCAAAGTCATCCAGTTTGACAGAGACGAGTCCTGTATGATCGGATATGGTAAGAATGTGAACTTTTTTTTGCTCATTTCATAAAACTTGTATCACAAATTCATGACATCCTGACATTAGTTGCATCTGTGTTGCAGTTTTTCAATTATACTTGTTTTTATTGCTCTAAAATACCTTGAAAACAATAAATATTTAAAGGGCTACACAATATAAAAAGATGTGGTGCCTTTTTTGTATAGTAATAACATTAATATTGCAGCAATTCTATATTTTTAACAATAAAATTAAACAAATATTTACATTTCAAGGGTGCAATGTGTAACCTTTTGATCACCTGCTTGTTTCTATGGATATGTCATTGCTCTGCCTGGAATTTTCCACATTATGGCATTAAATGTCTTACATTTATTCAGTTACAGGTGGTTTTATCGCTCAAAAATGCCTAGAAAAAACATTCTGACTGAGTGGGGTCGCCTCTCCACAGATCTGACCTGTTTCCATGAAGATAGAAAGGTTTAATGCCACACTGTGAAACATTCCAGACACCGCAACAACATCTTCACTGAGAAAAGTTACACAATCCACCTTTTAAGTGATTTAAATGACAAAATTACTAGTGTTAAATTCCTAAATGTGCCAAAGTTAAGACGAGACTAAAGTAATTATGGGAATTTTTTTACGCACAAAAACTGTATTTTATTTTCTTACGATGTACTCATACTCATACTTTAATCGGGCTTGCCTCTCCACAGATACGACCTCTAACCTGGTCGGGTGGAGGATGCATACGTTTAATGTTATACTGTAGAACAAGTTATTATTACATGTTCACTTTTACGCTTAAGTGAATTCTCAAAAAATCCCCAAAATGATTTCTCCTGCCTTCCGTTTTAAATTTGGAAAAAGAAGTTGAACACGGAACACTTTGATTTGTGTGAAAAGCAGCGGAATATTCTGGCAAGAACAAATGAGAGAATATTGACTCCTCGTGTTTTGTGCTGTTCTTATTGTGCTCTGTTCCTCTGGTCTTATGTAATGTCTCCTCCTCTCCCTCCTTTATTCTCCTTTTCTTTCCCTTTCTCCTCTCCTCTTTCTCTCCCTCCTCTGCTGCCTCCTCCTCTCCCTCCTCTCCTGTCCTTTCCTTGCTTTCTCCTCTTCCTTCCTTTCTTCTTCCTCCACCTCATCTTCTTCCTCCTCTCTTCCCTCCTCTCCTCTGCTCCCTCATTCCTCCTCCTCTTCCTCCGCCTCCTCTCGTCATCTTCCTCCTCTCCTCCCTCCTTTCCTCTTCCTCCTCCTCCTCCTCCTCCTTTCTCCTCTTCCTCCACTTCCTCTCATCTTCTTCCTCCCCTCCTCCCTCCTTTCCTCTTCCTCCTTCTTTCTCCTCTTCTTCTCTTCCTCCACCTCGTCTCATCATCTTCCTCCTCTCCTCCCTCCTCCCCTTTCCTCTTCCTCCTTCTTCCTTCTCCTCTTCTCCTCTTCCTCCACCTCTCATCTTCTTCCTCCTCCTCCTCCTCCTCTTTCCTCCTCCTCCTCTCCCTCCTCTTTCCTTTTCCTCTTGCTCCCTTTCTTCTTCTTTCTCTCGCCTTTCTCTCCTTCCTCCTCTCTCATCTCCTCTTCCTTCTCTCCCTCCTCTCTCACTCTTCTCTTCCTCCTGTCCTCCATCCTTCCTCCTCTCCTCCTTCCTTCCTCCTCTCCCTCTATTTCCTCCTCCTCTCCTCCATCCTCTCTCCTCCGTCCTTCCTCCTCTCCCTCTGTCCCTCCAGGTTTCTCCATCTCTGTGGTGGAGGAGGACGGTGTGCAGCAGCTCTACATCACCGACGTCAAAGCCGGAGGACTCGCCTTCGCCAAAGGTCTGGACCCCAGAGTTCCTTTAATGCTCCCGTCTGTTTGTGTCGTCGTCAGACTAAAATGTTTGATTATTACTGTGAAATCTGGTCCCTAAACCATTTCACAATTCTAATTCTGTACAAACTAATCATATTTTAACATAGACCTACAACAGTTTTAAATTATATTATTTGGTCGTAATATTTCTGAAATGGAACAATACCAATAAGTGAGGATTTAATCTTTATGATGGTTTTGGTACGAGTTAGAACAAACTTAGAAATGTAGATGGAAATTCAGTCATTTCTAATTATCAATGATCAGTTTGGGTCTTTTAATGGAGTGGTCTGTCAGTAAAAGCACGTTATGGAAAAAGACATATTTTGAATACACAACAAACATAACAATGAAGAAATGTATATTGTATATGTATATTGTTTTAGGCTACATTTATGTGATGACGGTCTGAACAGAAGATGCAAAAGTGGTGTTGCGTCTTCACTTTTTTTTCGGTAGGAAATCTGCGTGCATACAGTGACGCAAAAGTGTGTGGAATTGGATTGGGTATGCATGCCAGGTGCCAGGTGCAGGTGCTGTGATACATTATCACTATGTCCGCGCACATACGTAGAATCTTCCTTCTTCTCATCTGTGCCGCGAAAAACGATACAAAACATGGCTGCCGGTAGCAAAAAAAAATGCATGTGGTCAGACGAAGAAGTTCGAGTATTGCTTCAGACCACGTCAGACTACAAAGCAACAAAGGCGCAACAAGGTGTGGACTGGAAGTCCTGCCAAACAAAGAACACTGATATATGGACCGATGTGACGTAAACGTGTACGCGACGTCAGCAGATTTGACCAGAGTTTTGCATCTTGGGCAGTGTAGACGAAAACGCTACGGCGGAGCGTATTCAAGTTTTCACTTTGGAGGGCGGTTTCAGTTTCTTGCATTTTTAAGCCTCCAAAACTCTGTCACGTCTAAACGAAAGGCACTTTCAATAAAATATTTTGACGTTTTTACCCGTAAGCGTTCTTGTGTAAACAGAGACTTGGATTCAAAATTGTGAGGATTTTTATCCATAAAAAACTCTAACCAAACTCTAGATAGGTAACAAAAACCAGAACATTTGAAATGTTCCTTCTTTTTTGGTCCACATTTTTAGGATCTACACACATTTTGAATCTCACCTCATTAAAAGAATTTATGGTAACATTTTTATGCCAATTTGAACAATTGTGGCATTGAGGTTTTAAAAATGGGGTTTAGAGTTGCATTTATTCATACGAAATTTAACATGGTGGTGCATAAATCGGGAATATAAAGCAGAGGTAAGGAAGTGTTCAAGGGCACTGGGACTAGAATGCATAAGAATGACGCACATGCTGAAAATGTTAAATATTTAGACCTACAGAGAATATTCAGACTCTGTAGTACATTAGCCTTGAACACTAGTGCTCCCAATGCTGCAATTTTTCATTTTCTACATTTTCTAGAAAATTTATAACTGTACAGGGCTGGACTGGGACAAAAACACAGCCCTGGCATTTTTGGCTTAGACCGGCCCCTCATAATTAGCGGAGCACAACGGACGAATTTATGTTTGTGTTCCCCGAAGCAAAGTATTTTACTATTGTTACGTCTTGGCCGAGGGGAAACCAGGGCGCAACATTTAAAGGAAAAATCCCAACTCCCAAACACCACCAGCAAACTCGCAGTAACTACACATTCAGTGGTTTATTTAAAATGCATCTTGCACACACACACACACACACAAAACAAAATAAAAATCTCATTGTTTTGGCTTCAAAACAGCAAATTTTGCCGAAAGGTGAGCGATTTTCATGCCTGTCCGTCACCTAAAAGTCCCGGTATTATCCTAACATTACTACCCGCTGTGCCTGTGCGACACTTCCCTGGTCACTCTGTCCCTTGGGTTCCCTCGGGTTCCCTGTCCAGTCTCTGCCTGCTCCTCTCCCTGTCCACCTTCCAACCTGGGCTGCAGAGGACGTGGAGGCTCCAGCAGCCCCTCCAGAGAATATGTCTGTTATTTTAGAACATTTTGCAACGTCCATAGTGAGATTTTTTAATCTTTTAGCCCGTAACTTCTCCGCACCCCCTTTCTACTGCTTCTCCATGGTTCCACACTCAACACTGAAACTGGCAGATCAGTGCAGAGAAAGGGGTGGGACCGCTCTCGTAAGCTTCTATATCCTGATTGGTTTAGTCCACTGTCTATAAATTGTGGGTCGGTCTCTTAAGTTGTTTAAAAAAAAAAAAACATCGGCCTCTAGGACTGCCCACTGGGAAAATGCCCGGTATGCCCAATTACCAGTCCAGGAAAAAACGTACCAGAAAACTGATTAATTCGAAATTGCTTTTTAGAATACTGATAATTTTAGTTTAAATCTGGATTAAAACAAAAAATAATTGTAGTTAAACAGTTTTTGTCTAAATGTCTATGTTCATCAACTTGTTTTAGGCTACAAAAAATATGGACCTTAGTCATTTCGTATTTTTATTTAATTTTAGTTAGCAAAAATATGACAAAAAAAAAAATATGATAAACTAACTTATGAAATAATTTAAAGAAACTATTGCTTTGCCTGCAATGTTGCACAATCTGGTTTTAAACTTTTATAAGATGCACTTTTAAAAGATTCCCTGGGTGTTTCTTGCTCAAAAGTTACTGCAGGTGGGGTCACCTCTTCACAGATCTCACCTGTAAACTGCCCCGGTGGCATATCCTGCTTGTTTCTATGGAGATTGAAAAGTTTAATGCCATACTTTAGAACAGCAATAAGTAACTGGTGGATCCTCTGTCAGAAAAGTTCCACAGTGCACCTTTAACAGAAAATATCAGGATTATAGTTTTGTCAGTATCGCCCTTCGATACAAAAGATTCTCTGTGCGTTGAAGCATAATGACGAGGTGTTCGTCATTAGTCAGATATTACAGTAATTATGCTCCAATAGATCACTGTAATTTAATAGATAACTGAAGCCGATAATAAATCAGTATTATAACGTCCATCAAACGTATTTTTCGTATTTGTTCGCCCACTTGGTTCTATGAAAAGTAAGTCAAAGTAAAAGTCGGCAAAGTGCAGACCTGAGAGCGCAGTGGGATGTTTTGTGTTACGTAAACCTGTGCAGGACCGGGAGCGGTGTGCTTTTGGCTGCAGATGACTCACTGATTTTTAGAGACGGTTCTGGCGTTGAATGCGGCGTCTAAAAGAAAATGGGGTACGTTCCATTTTAGGTGCGAGGAAATCAGGCGGAATTGGAAGTGGCACATTGGATTATTTCAGGATGGGTGAAGATAAGCAGGTCTTTAGTGTCGGAGCTAAAATGCAGAGTGAAAAGTGAAGAGAAGTCAGTCTAGAAAAACTTGACTTAAGGCACTTTATTTTTTTTTTTCCAAAGTTCAAAGTCGGTGTTATTGTCAAAAACCATATGTACAGGTTGCACACACAGGATTTGAAATTGCAGCACCTCTTAGGCCCACAGTGAAATAACAATAAACACCATGACTAAAGCGTCACATATACTCATAGCAAAAGTTACAGTAAACTTGTCAATAATACAAATGGGTAAAACACACAATGTGTAGCGTAATTAAGCTCAAATGGCGTCATTTACACACATGGACAAAATTGTTGGTGAATGAAAGTAAAACTCACTATGGTCACAGAAATAACTTGAATCTGACAAAAGTAAGAAATAAAAATATTAAATTTAACCAATGAAAGTCAGACATTGCTTTTCAACCATGATTCAAGAATTATTTAAAGGTCCCATGGCATGAAATTTTCACTTTCTGAGGTTTTTGAACGTTAATGTGAGCTCCCCTACCCTGTTTAGGCCCCCCCATGGTTAAAAGTTGCGAAATGTCTAAACTGAGCATTTGCGATCCTTTTCTGCATTACAAAAAATCGGAGCTCAAACGGGCGATTTTGAACAAGGCACCTTATTGACGTCAGATCGAAAAAAGAAATGCAAATGCAGTTCCACCCCCGTCTGTCTGTACTCAGCGTCTCTGTAAATCACGCCCAGAGAGTTTGGACTGCGAATGCGCTAGGCAATGCGAAATGCGTTTTTTTATTTGCCTGGAGGCACGTCCGAGTGTTCCTAGGCTCGGAAGTCCTTTATCTGAGCCTCTGGACCTTTGAATAGCAGTGGTTTAATTTTATTTTCTGTGGAAATGTGTTTATTTTTCAATGGAACACTTCAAATCTCTCCCCCGTGCAAAAACAAGGAAATGGATCAGCTGTGGGCTGACAGCGGAGACCGGAGCGTTTGGCCACGCCCCCACCCTCTACTATTGGCCAGCTTTTTTCTCCTCATTTGCATTCAAGCAACAACGCCCAGAATAAAGAGTTTGAGAGAGATATTTATGACTCTTTCTCATCTTATCTCTGTTTCTCATGCACTGAGTGTTGATTTTGAAGAAGGATTCATTTACAGTATTAGGGAACCATTAAGGAGCCATATAAAAGCACCATGTCGTGGGATCTTTAAATTAACTCATGAAACAGGCCTGGACAAAAATGATGGTACCCTTAACTTAATATTTTGTTGCACAACGTTTTGAGGCAATCTTGTAAAATGAGATTTCTGCACCTCTCGGCAGGTATTTTGGCCCACTCCTCATGAGCAAACCGCTCCAGGTTTGAAGGGTGCCTTTTCCAGACGGCATGTTTCAGCTCCTTCCAAAGATGCTCAATAGGATTTAGGTCAGGGCTCACTTTAGAAGGCCACTTTAGAATAGTCCAAGGTTTTCCTCTTAGCCATTCTTGGGTATTTTTAGCTGTGTGTTTTTGGTCATTGTCCAACTTGCAAGGCCCATGACCTGCGACTGAGACCAAGCTTTCTTTTACTTACACGTGATCCTCTGTCAGTAAAAGCTCAGAATTTGTCCGTGTAGAGGTCGTCTAAAATATTTAAGAGCACTTGTATGATTCCATGGAAGTGCAAAGTTAAAACTATACTTTGGAACATTGTCCATGGAGTAGATCTCCTCCAAGCCAAATAAGAGTCAGGTTTGTGGAGATGCAAGCCCGCTCACATTAAGGACACATAGGCTGAACCACTGACTGTGTGTGAACAAAATTCCTAGTTTGGTTAATTACAGCAGAACGTCATTATCTTTTTAATGAAGTGATATGAAATCTTCAAACAGATGTGTTCTAAAAAGCATCATTAATCTTCTGGACTTTATTGAAAGATGATGGCTCCTGATTTGGAATGAGTTTCATGATTGTTAAGCGGATTTTACCTTTGGGGTAAGGCTGGGTGATGGGACTAAAACAAAAGTCATTTAAATTTGATTTTATTTTGTCCTATTAAAACAAATAATTGATCACATTTAGGAAAAATATTGAATTTTTTTTGTTTGTTTTTTAATACTACAGCAAAAATAAATAAAAATTGTGAAATGATTAATAAAAGCAAAGTCTGAGCTTTTACTGATAAGAGGATTGGCTGTAGACGTCTCCATTAAACAGAAGATCATTCACCATTAGAGATGTCTCGGCCTCAGTCTTTGTTTAAATTAAACGCACAGCCCTATTGGGAAAAAAACAACAACTTTATTTACTTATTTTTCCAAGAAACAGCGTTGTTAAAGTTCTTTTAAAATGCTCTTATCTTTGATGCAGGTCTGAATGCTGGAGATGAGATCCTGCAGCTGAACGGGAAGGATGCCCCCTGTCTGAACTTCTGTGACATGAAAGCGGCGTTTTCCCAGGCCTCGCTGTCGCTGACCGTCAGCACGCTGCCCCCTGTGGAGCGGAGGCAGCTGTGCTTCCTGCCCCCGCGGCGCTCCGGGGCTGAAGATGACCTCTACACGGACATCTTCTCTCAGAGCCAAGGTGAGAGAACTCTGGTGTTCGTGCTGATGTTCTCCAGGTGTTCGCAAAGGATCGGTAGAGGAATTATGAAGCAGCAAATGGACCATTTCAAAATGTGATCAACTGGAAAAGATTTAGTCTTAAAACAGTGGTCCAACAGTCTTAAAACAGTGGTTTGCAGTGGTCCAGAGTTGGTCCTCACTTACCTTTTACATTCTGACCATCCTAATTATTCAGTGATGAGTTTATAAGCACTTTTCCAACTCTCAGAAACAAGAGTGGAGTTTTACCGTGACTATAAAGCCAACACAACTCTAACCATGCTGGAGCAAGACCATTTTTCTCAAATACAAAGGGAAAAAAAAAATCTGGTACAGGCCCTTTTTAAGATTTGGTGGAGTAAATGGTTGGACATATAGGATTTTATTTAGGGCGTCCATATTAGAAATGATTTCTTTATGGCTGTTAAGTGTTGTGATATCTATAGTATTGCCATATTTGGCAATACTATAGATATCATAACTTTTTCACACAATTAGTTACATAGGCATAAACATCTTTTTTTTTTTTCATGTCAGTGTGAGAAATGTATTAAAATGGAAACGTTTCAGAAATTTCGGACAGATGGAGGGCCTTGGATATATTACATAGATTCAGATTCAGATTCAGAATATTTATTGTCATTGTCACAAGTACAACATATATTACTCACTAATATATCCAAGGGCCTCCATCTGTCCGAAATTTCTGAAATGTTTCCGTATATATATATATATATATATATATATATATATTTTTTTTTTTACATTATTCATTATTACATAGCCTGTATATACTGTACTTTAGTGATATAATGTGCAGCCCTAATCTTCACGTCGTGTTTGCGTCACACATAACATTGTTTTAATTTGGGGAATGTAGTGTTCTGTTTAAATACTGGCATCCATTACCTCCATGAAAAAGGCCTGTATAATCTACATTAAACTATAGTGTGATGGGGACTAAATCAGTTTATAGCATATCATTTGCTGGCACATTGAGCATGATATGTCGTCTACTGAAATGGGGGAATAAATAGGGGAGATTTCTACAGTGGAAAACGCTGCTAAGGTGCAGATGCTGAGGATAAAAACTGAAATAAATAACTGCATTTTCCAGCCCGGAAAATGGGACTTCCAAAAAGTGTCATATTTTGTTCCTTCCATAAATCTCACTAAGTTCACTGTCGCTGTTTGTTCTAAGGATCTTGAAGTTACACCAACACAAGTCCATCTTTGGCGAACTGTCAAAGATGGCTCCTCGTCACGCTAATGATCTCATAATCATGAGCACTGAAATGTCAACCTGTTTGAGGAACTTTGAAAGTGACTTTCTCCACATAAAGTCAACAGCTTGTGTGACACAGGTCTAATTAGTGCAGGAAAACGGAGCATGTTGGAATTATCTGTTATGTAATTGTAAGATGAAAACATTGTCTATTGCTATGGGCATGTTTTATTTCAAGTATTAATATAATGGTATCTCATGTAGCTTTTAGTAAAAATATTAACTCCAAAATGTGAATTTTTTGATTCGTGGTGACCTCAAAATCGACTTTTACACGCTGTTCCTGCATCACTGGCCTTCTTAGAATTGTTCTTTGACTGATTCATGCATGTTTGAGTAATCCTGTATTGTCCTGCATTTGAGACTGCCCCCATCTCAACCCACTTCTTTGTTCCAGTTATTATTTTAAAAGTAAGGTTAAAAAAATGTCACGTACAGAGGCGGGCCTTTCAGTTGTGCAGTTTTGAATGGGAAGCCAACAAACCCATTCCTGCACCTATTCATCCATGGCTTGGATAGTGTAAATGTACATATTGTTTTTCACATTGTTTTTCATATTGTTTTACAGATTTACTTGTATATATTGTTGTAAATTTAACCTATATTTTTACCTCTTCCCAGACATTTTTTTATCTATTTATCTATTTTATTCTATTCTTATATTTTGTCTATTATGCATCTGTTGTTGGCTGCTCCAAACGACATCTCACTTTATAGTGACAATGAAGACTTCTATTCTATTCTATTAAGACGTTTTAAACCATCCATTTTACAATGAACAAAATGTAAAATGCCGGTCTACTACCTATGATATACTTTAATATTAAATATGTATATTCTTTAACATATTCATAATTTTTGTTGATTTTGATTGGATTCTTCTAAATGAAAGCATCTGTATTTCAGAGGAGATCCTGGATGACGGAGTGGGCTTGTTCTTGGAGAGCTCTGGAGACAGTCTGGACGAGGACTCTGAACTGTTAAGCGACTTTGACGAGTGCAGAAAGGTGAGTGCCGGTTTCATCATTCCACAATATGACGGACAAGCATCGTTTTAAACTCTGCCAGTTGAAAACGGCCTGTATGAGGACTTTATTGTGAGTTGCTGATGTTCTAAAAGGCAAAGAATACCGTAGCATTGTGGTTCACCTACTTTTGGTTGTAGGCGTAAATATTTGCCTCATATTTTACTGTACAATATTTCTAAATCCCACTATGCTGCAATTTACCATGTTCCATCTCCTTAAAATAAAAGCTTCTTGATGTGGTGATGTACTAAATGTGATTGTCCATAGTGTTGTTGGTGAGCGCTTGATTCGTTCGCAGAGGCAGCCTGGTCCTTCACTCTTCCCCCGCACGCAGCACTTAACAACAGTTTGCGCCTCTGCCTTTCGCGCCATCTGCCACAGGGGCGTTTGAACGTGGTCGAAGGAGAGCCCCGCGCTGTACCTGTGTTTACATAATGCTACTTAACACATGCCGCAGTGTGAATATGCCTCACGCTGGAGCAAAGACGGTGGTAATCAAAGAGGCTTGACTGTTTTATGTGAGCGTACAGTAAGAGGTGGTTCCTTGGTTCAGCTTGTTTGATTGGAGGTAAAAGTAGAACATTTGAGGTTGGTGGTACTTGGTGGGTTATTGCAAAGTTTGGAAGTATTGGTCTGTGGACAAATAACATACAGCTCTGGAAAAAAGTAAGAGACCACTGCATTTTTTTTCTGAAATCCGCATCTCTACATGTATCACAGCCATTCCATTCCAGCGTCTGTTGAATTCCAACACAAGCACAAAGCTGAGCTACTTTAGTTCTTGCACCAGGAGTGGAATAAAGTCACCCAAGAACAGTGTGAAAGACTTGTGGAGAGCATGCCAAGACGCATGAAAGCTGTGATTAAAAATAAGGGTTATTGCACCAAATATTGATTTCTGAACTCTTCTTAAGTGTAAACATTAGTATTATGTTGTTTTAAAATTGATTTGATCTTGTTTCTTTGCATTGTTTGAGGTCTATAACATGTATCTTTTTGTTATTTTGACAATTTGTCATTTTAGCAAATAAATGCTCTAAACGATAATATTTTATGAGGATTTGGGGACTCAAACAAAAATGTTCATTTGCCCCAAACACATACCTATAAGTAGTAAAATCAGAAAAACTGATCATTTTGCAGTGGTCTCTTATTTTTTTCTGGATCAAAACTTAGAAAAGCTCATCAGACCAGTGCGCTTGGATTCTTGTGGGATGAAAGAAGCATGAGAAGGGCTGCAGAGACATTTTGATTTGCAGTGTATTTATTGGTGTACTTATTTCCACTACTTTCGAGTCATGAGGACTCCAAAGTAATCTAAATTAATGAATGTTAGTGAGTATAGTCCATTCATATGCTAACTGTATGAATTCTTTGGTTTATTGTGTGTAGAATCCCTCAGTCGTCCAGGTAGAATCCATGGCAAAAGGAGAAGTTCAATTTGTCAACTGGACTTGTCCAGTTATAAAATGGTGTTGAGGTTTGGATCATGTATTTGCACTTTTCTCCCAAAGACTACAGATGGAAACTGGTCTGGCACAGGCATCTCTTCTTTTATTGTTCTCCGGATAAATAAGTAAAATGAGTTGCAATGCATAACGTTTAAATTGAGATATAGAAATTGAGATTGAGATTGCTTTTTAAAGCATTTAATAAACAATTGCCAAAAAATTTGCAAAAATGTTTTGCTCTTAAAGAGAACATTTATCATTTGAGAGGTTATGGAAACTTCATTTTGCCTAATGTTAGAACCACTTGTAAAAGTTTGTGTGACTGTATGTGGGGTAAAAATGTGGAATGCTCTGGATTTACAGCAAAAGCTCTGCCAAAATATTCACAACTTTAAGTTCTTATATAAAGACATGGTCTGGTCTGAATACAGAGAGACGAGTTTGAATGAATTGTCAAATGGCACTTTTCTGTATCAGTTTTGTTTTTTGTTTTTGTACAAGAATGGAATTAGCTTTTTTTTGTGTTTCTTTCAACTGAGCTGATAAGGAAGCTAACTGATCATTTAAAGGAAAAGTAACATTTTATTTACAATCTGAGCCTTCTTTCGGCAATAAAACAAGTAGTTTTACTCACCCATAGCAGTTTGGTGTCAATTGGAGCAGTATCGCAGAACTTATGTTGAGCCGTTCTGTTCTACTAATGATCCCGTATCCGTTAGCGTGAGTGCTCGGGGCACTGATTTGCCGTCTCCAAATAACACAAACTTTAGCACTTTTCAAATCACAGAAGATCGCTGTGTCAGGGTAGACTTTTAGTAGATTCCAAAACGGCCTGAAACCCGATATCGCAACAGAAAAGTAAAGTTCAGAGCGGTGTTAGCTTCTCTCGGACTAGCGGTGTTTACAAAACAGCTGAGTTCACGCATGCGCACTGTCCTCTCTGATGACGTCATCAAATGAAACTATAGCTGGATATCGGGTTTCAGGCCGTTTTGGAATCCACTAAAAGTCTACCCTGACACAGCCATCTTCTGTGATTTGAAAAGTGCTAAAGTTTGTGTTATTTGGACACCGCAAAGTAATGCCCCGAGCACTCGCGCTAACGGATACGGGATCATTAGTAGAACAGAATGGCTCAACATAAGTTCTGCGATACTGCTCCAATTGACACCAAACTGCTATGGGTGAGTAAAACTACTTGTTTTATTGCCTAAAGAAGGCTCAGATTGTAAATAAAATGTTACTTTTCCTTTTGGAAGACAGGGGTGGGATTTAATAAGTTTTCTTCTTCCCACTCCTTTTCAAGCAAAAAGAAAAGACAAATGTGTATTTGACTTTGATTGGTTGCCTGTATTTATTTCCTTGTATTGACCTGCTTGAAATGAATAAATAAATGAAATGAAATTAAAAGATAAATTCAAGGTGCATATTTAAAAAATAACCAAATTAATCTGTGAAGGAACACAGGGTTAACTGCTAGAAGGTGTTGACTAGAGCTGTAACTATATATCCAAATCTCTCCGTACAATATTATCACGATAAGCATCTCATGGCAAGATAATTTATTGCGATATTTTGGAGAGTGATTGTAGATGGGACACTTTCTGCTTTTAAAATGCCTTTATTTTGGTGTGAATCATTACTGCAATAACCCCAAGAATTAAAGTAAAAAACATATTTCTTCATGTCGTCTGCACCGAAATGAATCATGGGATATGTAGTTTGTTTATTAGCTATTGCTACTAGAAAATTATGCATTTCAGCAAAGAAACTTGTAATTCAATATATTGTCACAGCCCACGGTATTATTGCGTGACGTTTGACGATACTATATCACAGTATTTCGATTATTGTTGCAGCCCTAGTGCTAACAGAGTGGAAAGCCAGTCCAGGTCCATTAACACAGAGAAATTAATATAAAATAATACAATTTCAGCAAAAAAAGGAAATGTCCCCTCTCCCTGGAGTCTTATACAGTGTAAAAGCTGCTAACCCTGTAGTTTCAACCTCTACAAACATGTTCTGTATGTGCTTATTTTACTTTAGCAGTTAATTTAGTCTTTTTTAGTCTGAAAAATGCCAGTAAGATACATTTTGTTGGACCAAAGAATATTTCGTACTGTTCTTTTTATTCTTGTTTGTCTCAACTGGTGAAAATAATGCGCTGTAAAATTTAGAATGACAAGTAACTTTTTCTTCATTTCTGCTAAAATTATATTTGGTTTATCGACAGAAGCATTATCCAATCCAACTTTCTTTATATAACACATTTTATAAACAAGGCGGTTTCCAAAGTGTTTCGCGTAGCAATGTAAAACGATTAACGCTTAAAAAGTCAGCAGAATAAATAAATCAATCAATGAATAAATATAATAAAATACAAGCCGTACTAAAAAGAATGATCTTTAGTCGTTAAACGGAAACTGCAGTAACTTAAACAGTCCAAATCCACCTTATTTAGCACATTTTATAAGCAAAGCAGGTTCCAAACAGAGATAAAATGAAGACAACAAAAAGGTAAATGATTAAAAATGAGATCATGCCAGTCTTAAAACAATAAAACCAGTAAAAATCAAATAAAAGCAAAACGGTACAAATCATAAAACGGTAGTAAATAAGTAAAATGAATAAGACACAGAGGACCACCCGTTTCACTGTGAAAAGCTGGAGAATAAAAGTGACGATAAGAAACAAGTGAGTTGTCAAGGTGAATTGTCTTTGCAGCAGTGAATAGAACAAGGCCCTGGTGTAGTTGGTTCATATCTCAACTGAATTACTTACTGTTGTTGTGTCTGCAGGCAAGACACTTCATCACCTCCTCTTCCCATGTATTCCACCCTTTTTACTGCACAGTGTACATTTTGAGCTCATTCTCCGTAGACCAGGGGTGTCAAACTCATTTTGGTCCGGGGGCCGTATCCAACCTACTCTGATCCCAAAGGGGCCGGATCAGAAAACTCATGGCAAATATACCCCAAATATAGCAATAAGTCCAAATATTTGTCCAGAGAAACACAAATCTATTACAGAAGTCTTTTTTTATTTGATGAACTCTTTCTTTTACAAGATATTAGACTACTATTACGAACAACCAACTTTAAAGCCCCAGTGTGTAGGATTCGTGGCGCATAGGTGGATGGTAGCTATTGCACTTTCTGTTTTAGCTACGGCAGACCGCGCGCCGCTACTGTATAAATAAAACGCGGTCCCGTTTTTTGTTTTTTTTGTTTTTCTCATGAAAACACACATTCCCGATCATGTACCATGACACTCTACTCATCAAATGAAACCTTACAGTCTCCTCTTTTTGACTCTGCAATTCATTTCCCTGCAAAACAATCACTCCCCGAGCACATGGGGCTTTTATACGGAAAAGCACAAAACGAGGTTAGCTTACCTTAGAATGCTTTGCACAGGTCAAACTCTATTTCACCATAAACTTGCTCTCAATCTGTCCGTAAGGATCCAGCGAATAAAATCCAGTAAAACAATTTAGTCCAAAACACGTGTTAGATCCATTACGAGTCTGATCCGGCAGCATGCTTGTGATGTTTACCCAAAACCACGAGCCTTGCTGAAGGCGAAGGCGGAGCCCAAATGTCCTTCTGCGGCTCTCGTATTCAAAATGGCTGCCTCTGCATGGGGAAGATCCCCCTTTTATGTGACTATATCTAAGTCCAAAAGAATACTTTGATTTCATGATGGAAGTGAAAAGGCTTGGAAAACAATATATTTTTGAATGGGTATCTTCAATTTCAGTAATTAACGGGTAAAAATCTTACACACTGTCCCTTTAAGAAAAATGCAATTTCAACACAAGCATACAGGTTTCCCATTCACCTCTGTGAACAAGATAAGACTTTATTGATCTCACACAGGAGAAATTCACTTGCCACATTAGCTCCAGGCAGTTTAGTGCAAAGAAAGTTAGAACAAAAAAGAGCATACAGACAAAATAAGTAATAATAATAAAATAAGTAAATAAGAGAATATAGAAAAAATTGCACATTTGGACTATACAGTGGAGTTATACAGTCTGATGGCGGTGGGGATGAAGGATCTGCGGTAGCGCTCCTTCTTGCACTGGGGGTGCCTCAGTCGGCTGCTGAAGGAGCTGCTCAACTCCTCCACAGTCCGGTGCAGAGGGTGAGAGGTGAACAAATAGGAATTAGTCAATTTTTCTTGGAAAATCCTGCACTCGGTGTCCACTTTTCTCATTTTTGATATTTTGCTGATGATGGTGTGACGGTCAACAGTCAAAACGATGGTCCTTTAAGAGCGTTTGGAAAGAGACGAGTCTTCATTTGTGCTGCTCTGGTGGGAGGGGCCACGTACAGAGGCGCTGGAGACGCTGGTATGCTAAACTGCAGAAAAGAGGTGCAGAAAATTACCAATATTTTAATCCATCCACCCATTTCCTTCCGCTTATCCGGGGCCGGGTTGCGGGGGCAACAGTCTAAGCAGGGATGCCCAGACCTCCCTCACCCCAGACACTTCTTCCAGCTCCTCCGGGGGGACCCCAAGGCGTTCCCAGGCCAGTCGAGACACATGATAGTCCCTCCAGCGTGTCTATTTTAATAGAAAATTTAAATATAATTAAAATATTTTAATAGAAAATGTAAATATTTTAATAGAAAATCAGCCAAGGACCAGATTAAAGGTCTCAGAGGGCCGGATCTGGCCCCTGGGCCGCATGTTTGACACCCTTGCCGTAGACCAAAGCACTGGCTCACTGGCTGCAGGCAGATCAACTCATCTTAAACTTGTGAACCGGAATTTCCACTAAATAATAACTTTCCTCTCCTCCTCCTCCTTTTCTCTCCATCCTCTCTCTCCATTCCTGTAGTGGCACATTTAAATTCAGCCGTGGTGCCGCTCGTTCAGCCAATCCTGCTCTCCCTCTCCTCCTCCTCCTCCTTCTCTTTCTTTCTCTCCCTCCTCCTCTCCAACAAGCCAATCTCTTCCACCACTTTCGGACATCTTCACATTCTGCACACCTTGCTTTACCCTTGACAGTTTAAGTTTTACGCCGCAAAATTCTAAGACTGCAGTTTTTTTATTTTTCCCCCTTCTCAAATCATAAATGCGTTGAAGATTTTTCCATTTCTTTTCCCATTCTTAACTTTTCTTCAGTCCGCCATGTCCATCCTAAGCTGGGGCAAAGATCGGAAACGTTCTGCAGATTCCATTTACGATATGCTGCATTTGGTAAGGGCGCTTTTGCTCGTGTCCGGTGATGTGCGGTCAGCTTGTTGTTGTGATAAATAAGCCAGATGTGCGCTGTGAGATAACATAGGTTTTGCAAATGCACGCTCGCTACAGACTTGGAGCGGTGACTCACTGCTTCTGTTGCAGCCCGAGTCCCAGTGTGCTCAGAAATATAAAAAGTACAAGCGTAAAGATTTAGACTAGTGGAACCGTGGGGAATTTTGATGTTGATTTTCAGGTATGGTAGGTGTGAAAAGTGAAAGAAGAGGAAGAGATTTGATTTAGGAATTATTATAGGTCCAGGGATACTAATAATTCTGGCTGTGCTGGTTTTATGTGAAGTGTAATCGAATTAGGGTTGTCAATAGTAGTGAAAATCGAATGCTAATTAATACTAAAACTAGTATTGAAACTAGATACTCATTTGAGCAGGTATCAACACTAAAAAGTCACATTCACAGGACAGAAGTGAATCTTTTCTGAATAGTTTTAAAATGATTTTGAGCTGTATCAGAACAAGTATTAAAGCACATAGACGAGTATACGAACATGAACATGGACCACGATGGATCTCACCTTGACGACCGAGGGATTACACAGATGTACTTTGCTATGTGGATTTACAACAATTCAATATTGAAGTTCACATTCTGTTGCCTAAATTTTGTATTGTTGTATCAGTATTGGTATAGTCTGTTCCCATTTAACCACTTTAACACAACTATGGCGTTTGTCTTCAGTGATGCTTTTTTCTTTTTGAACCACCACCTGTTGCGACGCTATTATAAGGCACA
Organism: Paratrypauchen microcephalus; assembly: GCA_036785185.1. Lineage (NCBI taxonomy): Eukaryota > Metazoa > Chordata > Actinopteri > Gobiiformes > Gobiidae > Paratrypauchen > Paratrypauchen microcephalus. Next base: position 950,892 of record JAVJIX010000244.1, on the reverse strand, counting down.
CTATGTAACATCTCTGTCTCCGTGGAGATTTTATTGCCTGGAATATTCCACGGTATTAGACTTGTGTGTTTATTCAATTACTGGTGTTTTATTGCGAATAAGTTACCTTGGAAAACCAGGCATTTATTGTGCATGGGCTCGCCACTACACAGATCTGACCTGTAACTTGGTCAGGAGGTGTCATCCGCTTGTCTCCATGGAGATGAAGCTTGATATATACCTTACTGTGGGACAATGTAGGGAAAGCTATAGCAATCTTAATTTTTATGTTCAAGTCACAATACTAAAACTTGAAACTCTGTTTCAGTACTAAGGAACAGATTCTTCACTATACTGATTTTGATTCAACCAGGGCAATTAAAAAAAAGCTATTTAGACAATATGTGATTTTCTACATTTAGGCTATGTTTATATAATGACAGTCTGAACAGAAGAGGCAAAAGTGGCATCGCGTCTTCACTTTTTATTCCACCTTTAAAGGAGTGTTTTCGGGAGGAAATCTGCGTGCATACGGTGACGCAAAAGTGTGTGGAATTGGATTGGGTATGCATGCCAGGCAGCTAGGTGGCGCTGTGATACATTATCCCTCTGTCCGCGCATGTGTAGAATCTTCCTTCTTCTCATCTGCGCTGCGAAAAGCAAAACAAAACATGGCTACCGGTAGCAAAAAAAATGTGTGTGATCAGACGAAGAAGTTCAACTATTGCCTCAGACCACGTTAGACTACAAAGCAACGAAGACGCGAAGGTATGGACTGGGAATCCTGCCAAAGTACAGTGATATATGGACCGATGTGACATAAACGCGTACACGACGTCAGCAGATTTGACCAGAGTTTTGCGTCTAGGGCAGTGTAGACGAAAATGCTACGGCGGAGCATATTCAAGTTTTCCACTTTGGAGGGCGGTTTCAGTTTTTTGCATTTTTAAGCCCCCAAAACGCCGTCACCATCTAAACGAAAGGCACTTGCGATAAAATATTTTGTTGTTTTTACCTGTAAGCGTTCTCGTGTAAACAGGCTCTCAATCTTAGTACTTTCTTTTCTGTTCCCATGTGGTCTTATATCTGTGTAATCCCTCAGTGGTCCGTGGGCGTATACTCGTCTATGTGCTCTTATACTTGTCCTGATTCAGCTCAAGATCATTCTAAAACTATTCAGGAATGCTTCATTTCTGTCCTGTGAATGTGAATTTTTTGAGTATCTAGTTTCGATACTAGTTTTGTATCATTTAGTATCTGTTTTTCAATACTTTGGACCACCCTACTAGTTATGTGCAGAAAACCTTAAATCTTAAAGTCCAGTATTGTCCCCATTATCGAAGTGTCAGCTACACATTAAAGTGTGGAAAATTACCAATCCACTGTGTTATATCAAACTGACAAGCTACCCTGAAGTTCCAGCTCAGTTCGGTTATCGCTGTTGTCAATTTTTTTATGTCTGCAGGTTAATTTCAAGGTACCATTTGCATGCTGAAGTTGCAAAATTCCCACGCAAAACAATTATCCTAATATCAGTGTCAAAATTGTTACGTGGAGTGTCGCCGAGCTGATTTCTTGAGGTACAGTTTTTGTGTGTTTTTTATCCTATTAAAGGTCGTATATTACACAAAATTGACTCTTGTGAGCTTTAAGTCATGTTATAATGCTGTTACCTCCTCAAAAACAGACCTGGAGTTTTTGTTTTACTCACACATGTTTGAGTAACCCTTTGTTATTAGTCTGTCTACATCTCCCAAGCTCAAAATCTGCTCCACCTTGTGATGTCATGTAGTGGTAGTTGCAAATTATTCTTATTTTCTCAAAAGTTAAAGGTAAATTGTGTACCTTTTCAGGTCGAGGGTCTATCAAATGCTTTTCTCCATGGAAATGTTATTGCTTTGTCTGGAATGTTTCACAGTATGGCATTAAGCCTTTCTATCTTCATGGAGACCAAACCAGACCAAGTTACAGGTCAGATATGTGGAGAGGCGACCCGCTCACAGTCAGAATGTTTGTTTTTCTAGGTATTTTTGAGCTACAACACCACCTGTAATTGAATAAAGGTCAAGTAAAGCTGTTTAATGTCGTATTGTTGAACTTTCCAGGCAGAGCAATGACGTATCCATAGAAACAAGCAAGCGATGGACGGCCCAACCAAATTAGTTCACTTTTAATGCTCATGGATGTGTTTGAAATGAGCGCTCTGAACTGATTTGTTATTTTAGAATTTTCTAGTCATTATAGTCCGATTAAAAACAATGACATACAGCTCTGGGAAAAAATAAGAGACCACTGCATTTTTTTCTGAAATCAGCATCTCTACATGTATTACAGCCATTCCATTCCAGCGTCTGTTGAATTCCAACACAAACACAAAGCTGAGCTACTTCAGTTCTTGCACCAGGAGTGGAATAAAGTCACCCAAGAACAATGTGAAAGACATGTGGAGAGCATGCCAAGACGCATGAAAGCTGTGATTAAAAATAAGGATTATTGTACCAAATATTGATTTCTGAACTCTTCTTAAGTGTAAACATTAGTATTATGTTGTTTTAAAATGAATTTGATCTTGTTTCTTTGCATTGTTTGAGGTCTGAAAACATGGATCTTTTTTGTTATTTTGACCATTTGGCATTTTCTGCAAATAAATGCTCTAAATGATTTGAAATTTGGGGTAAATGTTGTCAGTAGTTTATAGACTCAAACAAAAATGTTCCTTTTGCCCAAACACATACCTATAAGTAGTAAAATCAGAAAAGCTGATAATTTTGCAGTGGTCTTATTTTTTTTTCCTTGCACATTTTGATTTCCGTTAGCTTGTGTTATTGCACCTGTGAACGAGCCTTGCCTCCGCACTGTTCTGTCCCCAGACCTGCTGTGTCCTCTCCTTCACTCTCTTCTCCTCTCATCCATGGTGTTAATTAGTCTTCTCTTCGCTCTGCTCCTCTCTGCTCTGTGAAGGCTGAAGACTGTGACCAGTGTCTGATTAGACCCTGTCAGCCAACTGTCAGCCACTCGGAGCTCACGATTACACGGAGGGGACTCAGAATTGCACTAAATATTTCCAATCATTGCTAAATTTGAATAAGCAGCTTGCGAACGTTAAAGGCATTGTGTAACTTTTCTGGTGAAGGGTCTGTCACCTGCTTGTTTTCAATGCATATGTCATTGCTTTGCCTGGAATGTTCCACTGAATGGCATCAAACAGATCTACCTTACATTTATTCAATTGCAGGTGGTTTTATAGCTTAAAAATACCAAGAAAAACAGGCATTCTGACTGTGAAAAGAAAAGAGAAGAAAAGAGTATTGTCTGGGACCATTTGCGTCATCATCCCTTGCCTCTACCTGGCTGCTATGTCTACAGAGGCGAGGACAATTGACACAAACAAACGTAAACAAATGTCAAGGATTATCGGGTACCTCAGCTCGACAAAAAATCTTGCTTGTTTACGCATGAAAGTTCGATGAAAACAATAACGTCGACTAAACAGACATCACTACAATTAAAACCACAACAACGGTGCACTAAAAGTAACACAGAACATAAGCGACATAATTGTAAACCATCCTAAACTATTAATCGATAATTACAACTACTGAAAATACATTTATGAGACTCCTTGGCTGGTCGAAGTGACGCTGCCATCCTGATCCCAAAACCTGCCTGAGCTTGTAGGCGTACCCCTTCGTTTCAAGTCTGGTCGAGAGCTTACTTCGTTTCAAGGGATATGTAGCCCGAGGTCGTGGCCCAAGCTCTTGATCAAAATTAGAATCGGGACACCTCTTGAACGCACATAGGGGTAAGACGAAGGGATAAGACAGAGAAATGGGACGCAGCCTTAGTCTGGTTTGGTCTCCATGAAGATAGAAAGGTTTAATATCATACTAAGAAACATTTCAAAGCAATGAAATTTCAACTGAGAAGAGTATTTGTCAGACCCTCCACCAGAAAAGTTACACAGTGAACTTGTGTTTTTCTCCCAACTTACTTGTAGAGGTAAGATCTTAAGCCCGAGCCCGAGCCCGAGCTGACCCGACCCGAAATTCGGGTCGGGTTCGGGCCTAAAATGTCAATCATTGCTTCGGGTCGGGCTCGGGCTGGGCTTCTCTCTCGCTGACTTTTTTTAAAAAATAAATATATGTTTATAAAAATGTATAATAAAACGATGTGTGGATACTAAACTAAGGAATACTTGTTTTAAAATAAATAATTTGGATAAAACAGAGAAGGCGCTGTAATGTAATTGCTATTTAACTATTAAACAGGAGCCGCTCTTAATAATCTTCCCCTCCGCAAGTCCGCATCTATTTTGACCTGGTATCCCCAATATGGAGGAGCAAGAAGTTAAGGATAAACTAAAGACAGGAGAACTGAAAAGACAAACACGCACCGGTAAGAGTGAGGTGTGGAAAAGCTTCAAATTGATTGTTGAAAATGCTACAGAAACTTGCGTTGGCTTCGCTGAATGTAGTCAATGTGGCGCTTTGCTTTCATACGAGAGCAAAAAGACTGGCACCTCGACGTTCCCTCTAAGCTGCGCGCCTGTGCAGTTGCGCACTGCTCACACATTCTCAGCGCACAAGCAAACCTCTGCAGCGCAGGGATGAAAGAGTTCCGCTTTTTTTTTCAGCCGCGGGGTCATCTGAATACGGGGGAATTGTCCAGTATTCAGAAACAAAAGTATGTGTCTCGTATTAAACTTCTACCGGTGTAAGCCACGAGCACGCGCAAGCCGCGAGCACGCGCAGCTCTTTCCGCGTGTAGCGGGGGGGGGGGGGTGCATGTCGGATGTCGCGCACAGGGTTCCAAGGAGCGCTCAGGGAGTTAGTGTGTTTGCTCAGACACATAAAACATTAGGGGGAACATTGACCTCGACGCTGAGCAGGCATTTAAACAGCTGTACTAGCAAAATTGATGATCGTCAAACATCTATATTATCATTTGTTTCAAAAAAACGCCCCTCACAAATAAAATATGAAATTTCGGGTTTGCTTCGGGCTCGGGCCTGCAAATCAAGTTAATTGGTCGGGCTCGGGCCGGGTCGGGCTTTAATACCCGCGGGCCGAGTCGGGTCGGGCTGGATTTTTTAGGCCCGATCTTACCTCTACTTACTTGCTTGCCTAATGTTCTGGAGCATGGCATTAAACCCAGTCTGACAAGCCAGTAAAGCTACCATGCAGGCCAAGTTACAGATGAGGGGTCTGGAGTGGCAACCCTGCTCATATTAAAGTAAACACCTAAACTCCTCCCACATCCAGATTGGAGGACCAAAGGGGAGAGTGAGTTGGGAAGAGGGGCGTGTGATTGGTCTAACGCAGTGCTTCTCAATTATTTTCTGTGACGCCCCCCCTAGGAAGAAGAAAAAATTTCACGCCCCCCTTCCTGCGCGCGATTATAAATAGTATTATTTGTCTAGAAAATTGTTATTAGAACACCACTGTATCCTTTTATTAACATTATAAACAAAAAAAAGAAAAAAACTTACAACAAAGACTGCACTGAGGACTCAAATATTAATGTGTTTTTAATGCAGCTTTGCGCACATTTGTTTACGTTTTACAGAAATGAAACTTAAAACCACCTCATTTGCATAAGCTAAAAACACTGAAAAAAATGCTCTCTCCTTGTGCCACTGATGCGTCAGCTTCTGTCGGACTAAAGGACATGACTCAGTGGAATATACGTGTTTTTTCTGTGACAGAGGATATTCTGTTAATGGTGAGACTGTGCGTAAATCTACTACCGTTGTTGATGTGCAATTACACTTAGTTCTAGTACAGTACAGCAAAAAAAACATGTTTCCCAGGGTCATAGGCGCCCCCCCTGGCATCACGCCACGCCCCCCCAAGGGGGCCCGCCCCACTATTTGAGAAACACTGGTCTAACGGGTATTCCCACTTCAAACTCTGCCCCTGCACCCATCAGAACCACCTGGCTGTAATCAGGGCAGTCCTGTGTGATGTCATGTAGTACTTGAAAATGCAGTGGCCACCGGAGGCACACTGCAAGTTTACCAAGTTTACCCTAAAACTGCCAAAAAAAATATACAACATTATTACCTGATGACGCTGTAGAGGCGAAATGCGTTGTTCGCTCTAACATGATAAAGAATAAAGTCAAACGACAAAAGTGTGCGGTAAACCTTCTCTTTTTTGGAATTGTTGAATGTTCCTGCTGTTACCAGCACCTGGAAGCTGTGCATGGACTCTTGAACTTTTGAATTATTAAAACATCTTATACAAAAAAGTGGATCTAGATACGTTAATGCATAACTGTGGAACATTTCTGCTAAATAAATGCCAAAGCCCAAAGTAAGCAGTGTAGCATTGTCACTAGAAATGTTATGCACCTCTTAAAGGTTTTGTCACGTTATTCTTTCTGTGGATCTGTCATTGTGTTGCCTGGAATGTTCCACAGTATGGCATTAAACAGATCTACCTTACATTTATTACATTACAGTGGTTTTATAGCTCAAAAATACTTAGAAAAAGGCAGGGAATTCTGACCATGAGTAGGCTTGCCTTTCCACAGATCTGCCCCGTTAACTTGGTCTGGTTTGATCTTCATGAAAATGGAAAGATCAAATGCCATACTGTGAAACATTCCAGGCAAAGCAATAACATCTCAATGGAGAAACGCATTTGGGTGACCACAAGAAATGTTAAACAATGCACATTTAACTGAAATTCCTTTTAGACAGAAATGTAATTTTTGTATTTTTCTGGTCATACTAAAATCGGGTCATAACATAAGGGCATTGAATACAACTTTTATAATATTTTTAAGATCCCATATTATGCTAAACTGATCTTTTTATTCAGCTTTGTTTCATTCACCTTGTTCGTCTCCCTGGTCATTGCTTAAAATTCTTGCTTTCACCTCATGTTTTATTTTATTTTATTTATGTATTTTGGGCAAGTAAGCAACTTGCATTCATTCAGAAATAACAATAAACAAAAAACAAACAATAACAAACCATTTGCCCAAAAAGAAGTGGGAAGAAGAAAAGTCATTTAATCCCACCCCCTCTTCCAATTTAACCTAATGAGCTTTTTTAAAAATGTTTTCTTTCTAAAATTTTACGTTTGGATTGAACTATTTACAAAAGGATACCAACAATCGTAAAGGAAAATGTTTATTCAGAAGTGCTCCCCGTCACGCTCCGTTCACCTCCACATGACTAATTCAGATCATTCTCGCATTCTGTTTGACTTCACTAAACAGCCGACCGACTTCCATTCTAACAGCTACTATTTCAGCCTTATTTAAACTGCTTTCCTCTTCGGTGCATCAGCAGGGGAAATCCTTGGGCCGCATACGAAATTAAAATCGAGCACATTGGTCACATCTCCTCACGGTACCAGAGTTCTGTTCAGAAATGGTGGGAACATCTGACAGCTCTGAGTTGGAACATTATCAAGTGAACAAATGGCGGCCGTGGCACACATGGAGAGCTAGAGCGATGAGATGACTGCAAATAATCGTTGTCACATTTAATGTTGATGATCTGTACGAGTTTAGCCGCGATGTAACAGAAGCTTTTCGGAACATTATTGTGACGTTCCAGTCCAGTTGTGCGGTTCTTATCTGACAAGTAACTGACACAAAAGAACAACTGGATTCTGCCAAGTGGATAAAAGTTTTTAAGGGTGAAAAATCCAAATAGCTTCTTCAGTTCTGACAGGGCTTCGAAGGACACTGCCTTATATCTGTGTGAAGGGGGGAACAGACTACACTGATAATACAGCTCTGGAAAAAAATAAGAGACCCCTGCAAAATTATCAGTTTTTCTGATTTTACTACCTATAGGTATGTGTTTGAGTCTATAAACTACTGGCAACATTTCCCCCAAATACCAAATAAAATATTATCGTTTAGAGCATTTATTTGGAGAAAATGACAAATGGTCAAATTAACAAAAAAAGATCTATGTTTTTAGACCTCAAACAATGCAAGAAACAAGATCAAATTCATTTTAAAACGACATAATACTAATGTTTACACTTAAGAAGAGTTCAGAAATCAATATTTGGTGCAATAACACAAATTTTTAATCACAGCTTTCATGCGTCTTGGCATGCTCGCCAGTCTTTCACATTGTTCTTGGGTCCTAGTTTAGACCTGGTTTAGTCTTGGTTCAGACCGGGTTTAGTCCTGGTTTAGTCCTGGTTTAGCCCTGGTTCAGTCCAAGTTTAGGCCTGATTTAATCCTAGTTTAGTCCTGGTTTAGTCCTGGTTCAGATCTGGTTTGGTCCTAGTTTAGACCTGGTTTAGTCTTGGTTCAGACCTGGTTTAGTCCTAGTTTAGATCTGGTTTAGTCTTGGTTCAGACCTGGTTTAGTCCAAGTCTTTCACACTGTTCTTGGGTGACTTTATTCCACTCCTGGTGCAAGAACTGAAGTAGCTCAGCTTTGTGTTTGTGTTGGAATTCAACAGACGCTGGAATGGAATGGCTGTAATACATGTAGAGATGCTGATTTCAGGAAAAAAATGCAGTGGCCTCTTATTTTTTTTCCAGAGCTGTATAACACCGCATTTTGTTTACAGGAAGTAGTATGTGTTAAGTCATTTAAGTCTCCTTGGGAACTGTTCACCTAAGTTGTTTGGTGGTCTAACAGGTATCCACATTTCAGTGTACCTCTTTTTAGACCGATATAAGGCAGTGACTTACCAGATCATTGTCAGAACTGACGAAGCCTCTTGGATGAGTGGTGAAATATACACACTCTTAAAAGCTTTTGTCCATTTCTTTTCTTTCATCTCGGCCTTGGATCATCACCAATCACCAGTACTGTTGGTAGAGCGTTTGTCCACTGATCCAGACGGCGGTTCGAATCCAGCTCTCGAAAATGCATTGTTGGTTGAGTGATCGGATCCACTCAACCAACAATGCATTTTGGCGGTGCGATCCCAGCTCCCACAGATGAGTGCTGCTGTTGTGTCCTTGGACAAGACACTTAACCCCACCTCGCCCCTAGTGTCTGCGGACACTGGAAGAGAGCCCCCATGACAGAAGTATATCGAGGCCGGTCGCGTCAAGCGATGTGGGGCCGTCCTCCTGTGGACCCACCACCTGCAGGAAGATCCACGGGGGCTGGTGCATTGAGATCTGGGAGGCAGATCTGGTTGGACTGTTGTTGCGAACCGAAATACGGAAAAAGTGGAAGAAAATTGATGTATGTTTTAGAGGAACAGGTCTAACAGGTATCCACACTTCAAACTCCGCCTCTGCAATCACGTGTTTGTAATCAGTAACACTTGACTGTAATGAAGGCAGTCTTGTGTGATGTCACCAACTACCTGAAATTCCATACCTTTTTTTGATGCATTTTTCAACACTGATTTACTTCCTCTTTTATGTTCTAACCATTTTTGGATGTGTACTTCTTTGGGTGCTAGATATCTATAGATGATAAGTCAAGAAAAAAACATGGGTAACACAAATATTTGATTCTGCAAAACGGACAAAAGCCAAACCTTTCATACTGTATCAATATTTTGCCTCCAAATGTCAAGACAAGACTTCCAACTGTGCATCGTCTTTTGTATTTGTGATCTTTGCGGGGCCGCTCATGTTTTTACTCCCGCTCATGCTGCTGTTTGATGCACACACGTACACCAAACCCAATTTCCTTTAAAAATGATTCTATCACTGGGAGCATGTCGGGAGATTTATGACCTCCAGTCTATTCCCCAGAGGAGCTTGTAGCAGTGACAAGAGGAATGAGCCTTGTCCACACTGTAACATCCATCTACCATGCGCTACGTGACATGCACTTTTTATGGAGGCTACAGCGGTTAGCATTTTAGTATTCGATCCCATTATTGGCTTTAGACTCAATTATTTTTAACGTATCTTCCATCTAAGAGTATTGTCTGTGGCAAGATGGTGCTTTGTAGCATTAATGCTTTTCAAATACAGCTCTGCGGGTAATAAAAACAATGGGTAGACTTTACGACAACTCGATTCAATATAACTTTATTCCTCCCAAATGGACAGTTTAATTAGAGTGCAGTTAAAATGCAACAACTAATAACTCATGGGTTTCAGGATGGGGTGGTTAGATGGGGTCAGTGGGTTCTGTGTCAGGCCAGTTTGAGGAGAGTAACAGCCCTGAGGACCAAAAAGTTATCAAAAAAGTTATTTTTAAAAGCATAAAGGATTTTCTAATTTATGTTTTCATACAGCGTTTTATTCTTTGATCATCAGAAGTGCGTTGGCATGCTAGTTGTTGTTAGTTTTACTATAACTGTAAAACTGAACAGTTAGGATGCTCAGAATGCATAAAGTAAGTGAGGAATAACTCGCTTGCTCCACTTGCAAACCGTTTAAAGGTGGATTGTGTAACTTTTCTGGTTTGGTTTTCTTCATGGAGATGTTATTGCTTGGTCTCCAATGTTTCACAGTATGGCATTAAACCTTTCTATCTTAAACCAGGCCAAGTTACAGGTCAAATCTGTGGAGAGGCAACCCCGCTCACAGTCAGAATGCCTGTTTTTCTAGGTATTTTTGAGCTATTAAACCACCTGTAACTGAATAAATGTAAGATGGAGCTATTTAATGTCACACTGTGGAACATTCCAGGCAGAGCAATCACTGCGTGCACCTGGTAGGATCAGATTGGATTTCTCCAAATCCGATCCTGTTACTTGGCGGGCGGTCTGTCCTTAGATCCAAGTGCACATGAAACTCGTGTAATCGGATAATGGTCAGCGACCTGGCCGGCTCCGCTACACTGTGTGGTGCTGTAGTCCAACTACTTCCGGGTGATGGCTACTCAATAAAAACACAACCAACTATGTGGCGGTATACAAAGATGGCGCTCGAGGAGTTTGACGGAGCAGCATTGGTGTACGTGTTGTGCATTCTTTCTTCGCAGCCATGATTTCGTCTGACTTTTCCAGCAACAATCACTACTTATGGTGGCGTTGGCGCCTCCTGCCACTTCCGGGGGAAATCCCTGGCGAAAACTCCCACGCATACGCAGTACGCCAATCCGATCCGATATCGTGCACAAGGCGGCACCAAGCGGATTACTATCGGCCTAAGCCAGGGGTTCCAATCGGATTCGCGAAACCAATCCCTATACGATCCTTAGCCTGTGCACATGAATCCGATACGATCCCAATTTGTTTGCAGTCGGATTACACTCCATGTGACATATCCATAGAAACAAACAGGTGACGAACCCCCAGCCAAAAAGTTACATAGTGCACCTTTTTTAAAATGAGCTAGGTCTGTTTTTCTCGATTCCAAAACTGTAAAATGGTACAGTTCTTATTATAATTAAGTGCAATATTTTGACATGTTCGTTCAATGCTCATTCATAAAGGCTACAACATTATGTCACCCCAATATTTTCTTTTTATTCTGTATCTTGGTCCCAGTCTCCAAGTCATGCATTATTTATTCCTCCCGTCACCTTTTCCGTCCCGTTCGGTGAGTGGTCTTATGATATCCAGCTGTGTTTGTTTTGCTCCTTGTGTGAATTTGATGAATCATTACTCGGTTGGGCCATTAGAGGGGGCAGACGTGTGAAAATCAGAAGACAAGGGGGGGGCTCTATTATGACAGCCTGGAAAGAGACTAAATTAGCACGGACTACTTTTTTTTTTTTTCCCTAACACCCATCTCTGCTGCTACCTCTCTGCACGCTCACTCTCTGCCCAGTCATGAATCGGTCAACACCACTCTAGGGTTTCGTCCTTGCTTGATTTGTTCAGCTAATTTTGTACCTTCTTTTTTTGGTCTTTTTCCAGAGCACGGAGCAGGTAGCCGCATTCTGCCGTAGCCTCCATGAGATGAACCCCACGGAGTGTCTATCATCCTCCCCCAGCCCGGATTCGCCCTACCCCCCGCCCACCCCTCCCCGGCAGCTCTCGGACGCCGACAAGCTTCGCAAAGTCATCGGGGAGCTGGTGGAGACAGAGCGCACCTATGTTAAAGTGAGTAGTTTGAGAAATGTCAAAATACTCGATGGTTGTCATGGAAATGTCTCTACTTATGAGGGACGTGCAAAAATATTGAAATATCGATATATTGTTATTACTATCGTTATTGTGGGCTGCTCTTTCCATATATCACCAAGAGAATTTTTTTTAATCATTTTGTTATGTTTTTTGTGACCGCACTACAATTATGTTGCTACGTTTATATGATGACGGTCTGAACAGAAGACGCAAAAGTGGCGTCGCGTCTTTGCTTTTTATACCGCGTTTAGACGAGCGTTTTTGGGAGGAACTCTACGTGCATACGGTGACACAAAAGTGTGTGGAATTATCACTATGTCCGTGTGCATGCGTAGAATCTTCCTTCATTCATTTACTTAATTTAATTTACTTAACTTTTTAATTTAATTAAATTTATTTAACTCAAGAAATATAAATAACCAGAAATAGTGACGTAAATGTGTACGCAACGTCATCAGATTTGACCAGAGCTTTGCGTCTTGGGCAGTGTAGACGAAAACGCTACAACGGAGCGTATTCAAGTTTTCCACTTTGGAGGGTGGTTTCAGTTTTTGCGTTTTTAAGGCCCTAAAACGCTGTCACCGTCTAAACGAAAGGCACTTCGATAAAATTGTTTGTTGTTTTTACCCGTAAGCGTTCTCGTGTAAACAGGCCCTTAGTGGAAACTTTTTTTAATCCAAAACACTAGGGATGTAACGTTTTCCAAATCTCTCGACACGATACTTCCACGATTTGCATCTCACGGTATGATATCTATTTAGATATTTTGAGTCTTACAAAACTTTGGTTCTGTCATAATCCGACAAATTAAGATTATTAACTCATTGAGTGCCGGCCTGTTTTCAGAATTCTATCCCCCAGAGTGCCGGACGTTTTAGTGTATTTTTACTGATTTTCCAAGACCCACAGAATACTGAGTTCTTTGACTATATAAACATGGCACACATCAAAATAAAGTGTTGACTCTCGTCTTTCACCTAGAAAAAAAATATGTTTCTAACCTTTTCGGTTCTCAAGTAATTGATAGTAGAACATAGGGAAGTTTCAGCAAAAACAGTTTTTTTTACCACAAAGTGGAGAAAACGAGCATTTTGTACAAAGAGTCATTTCGAGCAGATCGGTGATTTTGACGTCAATATTTATGGATTTAGTGACACCTCAAACATCTAAAACAACAGAGAAAGATTTTTGATGACAAAGTACATTTTTTATTTACAAATATAAGAATATAAGGCTCTGTGAATTGAAAATTCCTTCAAATCAATTGTGCCAAGAGATGTTTACATGATATAATATATTTTCCTATAAAATAGAACTTTGTCACTTCACAACAATATTGAGGCATGCTCAGAGTACAGACCCATAATAAAAACTAACACACACACACACACGCATATATATGTACATACACACAAGCCCATGCATAAACCTTTACACACACACAGCTACACACGCACGCGCGCACACACGCATCCACGCACACACGCGTATAGCTTCATTCATTACAATTACCACACAGCAGCATCATGTAAACTTAATTCTTCTCATCTCATGCCTCTTTGGAGACCAGGATCTACTGCTCCAAGTCAGTAAACTTCTTCTTTGGCGCTGTCGTAGTCTGATCAGAGTCCCTGCTCCGCGCAGCGCACACATGACACGCCCCCTGCCTCGGACACAGCAGATCTCTGCTCCGACCTCGCTGCTTGATCCGGCTTGTCTCTGCGATCCTCTGATCCGGGATCCTGGGTCCCAAGAGCGATCAGATCGCTCCATAGGCGCTGATCAACAGTCCTCTGCTTTTCCGGATTCCCCTCGCCTCGCCATCTTGCTCCTTTCGCCAATACACAGTACACAAACTACACTCCTCCTCTCTTCCGTGTTTCCGATCGGCAAATAATGATACAAGATCGCTACCTACAGGTTGGGAGACGTGAATTACACCTTCAAAGTTGCTCCAGGTTGTATTCTAGCGATCCCCGCTGAAAAACATCCTTGACGTATATATACGTCACGGCACTCAATGTTTGGTTTCAACATGACGTCAAAACTCGTCACCGGCACTCAATGAGTTAAGAACAGCTATTTCTTCATGTAATTGGTACTGAAACTGTGCAAAGGATCATGGTCTATGTAGTTCAGCTATATTTCTGCACTTTAGCTATTAATTTAAGCAAAGAAACTTGTAATTCGATATATTGTGACAGCCCACGATGTTATTTTAAGACTTTTGACGATGCGATATAACAATATTTCGGTTATTGTTACACTCTTATAATACACTTCACAAGTAGCAGTGGTTTAACATAGAAATATTGTTGCTAAAATGTATTTGGTTCTTAAAAAACAGCAACATATCACAGTATCATGTATAATATATCGATTATTTAATTTATTGCCATATCATGACAATATCGTATCGTGTAGCGTATCAAATCATGAAGGACCCCATGATTCCCAGCCCTACCACCCATCATTCATTGCGTTATCAGTCTATGCTTGTTGTCCGAATAGTCTGATTTGATGATTGACAGTAAATATGCAGTTCAAAAAGGCAAAACCAAAACCAGCATTTATTTTGAGCAATAATCATTTTTAGATCAGTTAGAACATCTGTATTACCAGTTATTTGCTTCTCAAGTTGAGACATTTATTTACTTTTAAACATAATGACCAAAACGACAACAAAAAAACAGTTGAGGCTTGAGTCTTTGGTTGAAAATTAGACATAGGCAGATATTTCAGTTGGCCAATATTTGAGTTTTTAGTGTGTCTGCTATTGGACTTAATCTGATATAAGGCTGTTATTTAGTTTGGCCCAATCAGCTGCCTAATGATGCTTGAAAAATATATGCATTAAGCTTTATTTAAACACTTTGTCTAAAGAGAGCACTGCAGAAACCAAACTACACTGCTCAGTTTGTAGTAAAACAAGATTGTGGAGGAGTTTGTACTGAATTCTAGTCATATAATTTGAGGAAAAATACTAAAATCTATCTCCATATTTTAATCTATATTAAAAATGATGAGTTGAATGCTTCCCCTAGTGTAATTGGAGTACCCTATGTGCATTTGTACCAGAGGTGGGACAAAGTCATTGCTGGGCAAGTCCCAAGTAAGTCTAAGTCTTTTGCACTCAAGTCCGAGTGAAGTCCCGAGTCAAGAGTATCCAAGTCTGAAGTCAAAGCTCACAAGTCTCAAGTCGAGTCCAAAGTCCTAGCATTTTAGTTTCGAGTCATTTCGAGTCCCCTTTACAAAGAAATACAATTTCTACAAATCATATAATGTCTGCAAGATCTGTATTCATTTTACCTTTTTGTTGTGCAGTTTGCCTTGGATGCGGTCGAATGAAAGCAACGTAGATCTACTGTGATTGGATGTTGTGCAAGCCGCGCGCACATGCTCTTTGCATACATTTTCGCAGATTCACAAGTACGAGTGCGGTCCTTATCAACATACTTTTAGAGGTTTTTTTTTTCATTGGACGTAGCGAGTCATCCCAAGTCAAAAGGCCTAAGTCCAAGTGAAGTCACGAGTTATTGATATTGAAGTCCAAGTCGAGCTGCAAGTGTTTACATTTTGTCGAATCGAGTCTAAAGTTATCAAATTCGTGACTCGAGTCTGACTCGAGTCAAAGTCACATAACTCGAGTCCACACCTCTGATTTGTACTATATGCATTAGGAAGAAATGTGGCAAGTCATTATGTAGTTGTGCTGGTCTGATTTAGAGAAATATCAGCTCCCCCAGTCAAAGTTCCCAGGTTTACATGAAATTTGGAAATCCAGTTGTAAGCAGAGTAGCATAAAAAAAACTAGTATTTAAACTAGATATTTGAGCATATTATAATATGTATTGTTGCTGCCTGAAAAATGTTTTTTTTTAACTCTTCCCAGCCATTTTTTAAATCTATTTTATTCTATTCTTATATACTGTGTCTATTATTTCACTATACTTTGAATAGTGACAATAAAGACTTCTATTCTAATTCTATTCTAATTTCCTTTTGGAAGTATTATCTCTCAGTCAATACTGGAAAAAAGACCAAGTTGGACCTACTGTATCCTCAGTAGTCTTAAAATGATCTTGGATTAGAAATAATATTAAAACTTAGACAAACTTTATTGATCCACAAGGGAAATTATTTGGATAGAGTAGCTCACTCATCACAATATATAATAACAGAGTAACAAAAATAAATGGTATAGCAAAAAGATGGCAAGAGACTGGTGTCAAATGAGACATAAATAAACGTATATGTACAAGTCAAAATAGAAAAATATGTAATAAAATATAAAATCACAGTTAAATAGTCAAAGTCAAAGTGTACTTTATTGTCAATTCGCTATGTAACAGACATTACACAGAGGACTGAAATTGCGTTTCACCAGACACCAAATGTGCAATTTAAACTAAAACCTAAAAACAGACACGCACATAAACACACAGCTACACTCACCAACAATAAATAGACATAAAACATACAGGTAAACGTATACGCTTCAACAAGAAGGAAATTTTGAGGTAGAATGAAATGTGCAATATGTAAGGTGCAATAAGTGAAGGTGCAATTTGTAAAGTGCAGGAGTGCAATAAATAAAATACAAGAGACAAAAAGCATAAAAACAATTATTCTGCCTAAAACGACACACTGAATCTTTACAACACCATCTGGAATCCATGTATACAATATATAGATTATACCACTGTACGTATTCTATATAAGCGTCATGGCTGCCAGCATTATTTGTATCAATACCGTACATGTTGGTGTAACTGCTACACCCAGGCACCGTGAGTGATCTGATCTGTCCCAGGGGAGCGGGGCGGACGGGGAGACGCAGCTGTACCCTTGTCTGGATAATGTCTCATCGTTGTCCCTGTGTAGAAAAGGAGCGCTCCCTAACTAGGTTACAGCAGGTCCGGGTGGGATAATGTTGTGGCTCATCGGACTAGACCCTTAATCCTGTTTAAAATGACGGACAGGCTAGAGTACAGTGTGCCATTGTGTCTCCTTAATCGGGTGCTTTGATTTGTGTCGTGCATCGCTGCTATTTATCTCGTTTTGACGCACCGTAGATTGGAATGTACTAAATAGATCACTCATACGATGTTTGAGATTCATAACTCGATTACGGCGCTAACAAGAAGCAAAAGGCAATTACTGTTCAAGTTAGGAGACATCTTTATTTTATTATCTTGTGTTGTGACATGTTGTCCGTGATCGTAATGGCCTGTGTTCTAGTGGGCTGTGAGGTATACAGTTCGAGTAAGGCTAGAAATATAGATGTAAATAAAAAATATTACATTATAAACGCAAAAATATTAAAGCTAACCGCAAAGGAGTTCTGTTCTAAAAATGTCACAATGTGATGTTTTTATAAAAATGTCCTTTTTCATTTGGTTTTGTCTGAAATCAGGCGAGTAGAGAGAAATTATAATTGTGTATAGAGCCTTTTTCAAGTTTTTCAAAGTTTTGCACCATGATACAAAGTGGTAGGTAGTGAATTATTAGTATTAAAGGTTCTATATTCCGCAAAATGAACTCTTGTGAGCTTTAAGGCGTGTTATAATGCTGTTACATCGTCAAAAACAGACCTGGAGTTGTGTTTTGTTCCACTCAGACACTCCTGTATTAGTCTGTCTACATCTCCAAAGCTCAAAATGTTTTGTTCCACATTGTGATGTCATGAAGTGGTAGCTTTCAAGTTAACAGCTACCTTTTCAAAGTCAGCTTTATTGTCAAAAACCATAGCCGTGTCTCAATTCTCAGTGTACAGTTCGGAGCGTGGTTTTAAGGGGGCTCATACTGCAGTCAAGACTGTGCATTCTTGCTCAGCCCTGAGTGCAGTCCGTGGACCGAATGGGCGTCGGCGAAATGCGACAGGTCTCGCAACTACCAGATGCAGCCGACCGACTCCAATTTCTCCCGTAGAAGAAGTAGCGCGCGGTGCATGCTGGGATATATGACTGTGCAAAGTGTGCTTTTTCACGCCCCAAATTCCATGGAAACGACTGCGCATGGAACTAAAAAGAAATGGGACAGCAGTTGTCGCGTTGGAAGTGATGTACATGCCCTTAAAACCACGCTCCGAACTTTGTACACTGAGAATTGAGACACGGCTCATATGTACAGGTTGCACACACAGGATTTGAAATTGCAGCGCCCCCTAGGCCCACAGTGAACATAAAACATCTGATAAACAAGACAATAAACACATTGACTAAAACATCATATATACCCACAGCAAAAGTACAGTAAACTTGTATATAATACAAATAGGTAGCGTAATAAAGCTCAAATGGGGTAATTTAAGCAGCAGTGTCCGTGTCATTTAAGCAGCAGTGTAAGTGTCCTTTATGTGTTTTACCTTTAGTTCAGTAGAGATTGGCAATTCCAGGGTTGACATTAGCCAAATGATTCTAGTGAAGGTGGTGGAGCACTTCCTGTATGAGCACATGACATCACAAGGTAGAACTGAGTGTTTTCAGTATGAGAGAAGAACTCAGCCAAAATATGCAGGTTTGTGTGTGAAACATGTGTTAATGAAACGTAACACAACTCCAGGTATGTTTGTGATGAGGAAATAACATAACAAGGGTCAGAAAATGGCAAAATATGGGCCTGTTAATATTTTTTTTGTCCGTTTGTTGTTTTTTAACTATTAGTTACATTATACAATTTTCATTTGAAATACAAGCGTCTTAATACATAACACGGTGACTTTGAAACCTCCCACTTCCATCAGTACGTTCACTTCAGTCATAGCTCTTGTGTAAACTCTTGTGTTTATTTTGCTTTATCCTGTTCCCTCTCCTACGCACCCCTGAACTAACAGTATTATCCTCTGCATTGTTTGCCCTCAGGATCTCAACTGTCTCATCGGGAGGTACCTGACCCCACTGCAGAAGGAAAGCTTTCTAACGCAAGATGAGGTACGTGCAATACTAGGGCTGCAAGACGTAACGCAATCGAATCGAAATTGCAGTTTGAATAGGAAAATCGCAACAACTGCAATTTTTAGAACCACAAAACTGCAAAAAGTTGTATTTGTGCAAACTAGGGTTGTCAAAAGTATCAAAAAAATGGGATACTAAAACTTGTATTTGTATTAGAAACTAGATTCTCATTTGGGTAAGTATCAATATTAAAAATCTCATTCACATGACTAGAGCTGGGCGGTATGACCAAAAATGTATATCACGGTATTTTTCTAAATTATATCTGTGTCACAATTATATCGGTGTCATGGTATTTGACGGTATTTTTTTTCATGCATGACTAGGTGTTAACCCCATTTCCTAATAATTGAGAGAATAATTACTGCAGTAAATTCGACTTGGTAAAACATCAGGATCCAGTGCTTTAATCATCTCCTTGAAGCTCCTTTCTCAACAGGACTAAGTGGTTCCATGTCTAAATGGACATTAATAGCGTTGTTTCCACTGTTTGCTTTTCTTGTCGTAGGCGGTCCCCTTAGCAAACGCGTCTTTGAGTGACGTCTGAGTGGCGTTTTGTGTCGCAATGTCAACTTGAACGTTCCCTGCAGACATGGAAGAGGATGCAGATCTTAGTTTCGTGCATTCTTCATATTCCAGGACATGTTTGTGACAGAGGTGGTGAAGCAGATCACTCGTGTCGCCTCCTGCGGCTACAACTTTAGCTCAACGACATTTACAGAATACGGTTGTTTGATCGCGTCAGATTTTTTTAAAACTGAAGTACTTCCACACAACTCACACAGCTCCTCTTTTCGGTATAAGTTCCTCTGTGTCTGTAACATTTTCTCCGTCCATTTTCTCCGCTCAACACACACTGAGCTTCCACCGCTCTCACGCCACTGCAAAACAGTCCCCCTCTCAAACAACGTCCCGCGACGCCACGTTCCGCCGCTCTGTGTTCCCGAAGTTTTGTACGCACACACTCAAATTCATATCATTAAAAGAAAAACACCGGTATTCTGTATGAACTGGTATACCGCCCAGCACTACACATGACAGAAATGAACGTTTCCTGAATAGTTTTAGAATGATTTTGAGTTGTATAAGAGTACAGATATAAGACCACATGGGAATATAAAAGAAAGTACTACAATTTAATGTTGAAAATCACATTCTACTGTCTTTTTTTTTTTTTTTTTTTTTTTTTAATTATCCTGATATCAGAATCTGGCATTGAGTGGATTTCTTGATATTAATTTTGAAATTTAGTATCGTGAACACTAGTGGAAGCCCAAGTAGACACTAGTATTTGTCTTTTTGTTAGTTTTTTTTGTTTAAAATGTGGACTTTGAACAGAATCCTTTTGTTAAAACATAAATCACAGTTCAAATCTATCGTAATGCTCGTTAAAAACATCATTTTTTTGCCCCATATAATTGTTTAGCCTTATTCTATACATCTCGACTGCACAGCAAGCCTTGAGGAGAGATGGTTCTGTTATTCAAAATGGCAGAGCTGTTGAAAGAATAAAGTGGCTTACATAACAATTGTGTGGTAGTGCTGAAGGACAGAAGCAGGTGATGAGTAGAAAACATGGATTTTGCCTTGTTTTTTTAACATTTGAAGGTTGTATAACAGTTGAGGGTTGTATCAGAAAAACAAAATGGGAAAAAAAAAAGAAAAATTGTTGACACCTGTTGGAGTGATAATGAAATGCCACTGCGGTTGTCTCTTTCCAGCTGGACGTGCTCTTTGGGAATCTGCCCGAGATGGTGGAGTTCCAAGTGGAGTTTCTGAAAACGCTGGAAGATGGGACCAGGCTGGTGCCAGATCTGGAGAAGCTGGAGAGGGTCGAGCAGTTTAAGGTAAGGAGTGGGATTGTCTGTTTTTTTATTTTTGATTTGGTATTGTTTTGTTTTAGGTTTTATTTATTTATTGATTTATTTATTTAGTTTTTTTTTGTAATTTTTATGTATATATATATATTTTTTTATTTTATGTTATTTATTTATTTAGTTTTTATTTATTGTTTTTGGAGTTTATTTGAAAATCTCTACTATGAAAGTGTATAACTAAAAGGCATAAATATTGCATTGCTTATGGGTCTTGTGGTTTTGTTTTATGTTTTATATATATATATATATATATATATATATATATATATTAATTTTTATTTATATATTTTTTATTTATTTATTGTTGTTGGAGTTTATTTGAAAAGTGTATAACTGAATGGCATAAATATTGCATTGCTTATGGGTGTTGTCATGGTGAGGGGTTTAAAACATGATAATTTGCGTAGATTCTGTACTATTAAGATGTCACAGGGCAACACTTTTGCCCCCCCAGTCAGGAGGTCATGGGTTCAATTCCCATGCCATGTCAACTCAAACCATGTAACCTTTCCAGTGGAGGTCTGGCACCTCTGCCATGCTTGCTTCCATAGAGTTGCTTTTGTTTTGCCTGGAATGTTCCCCAGTATGGCATTAAACTTAAAGGGATAGTGCGGGTTTTTCTATGTTAATCTGTATGGGTTTCCTTCTAAAAGTTACGTGTGTTGACACCGGCTTACCTCTGACAGTCTGATCCTGGTTCGGCTCGCTTTCTGGAGCCCACGTAAGTAGGTCCGGTAACTTCCCTGGAACATGAAATAAAGCTTGTTTTTCTTCTCAAAACAAAACATTTGTTAGAAAGGTGATATATTTGCGTCCGAAACGGTTGTCCACAAAACATCCAGCAGTGTATTTTGCATTCGTGTATTGTCTCTCCACTCGTATCACTACGCCCATGTTAACTCTATCAGCCTGTTCACTTGTAAACTTCAGCATAGACATCCGCTGAAGGTGAACAGGCTGATAGAGTTAACATGGGCGTAGTGATACGAGTGGAGAGAGACAGTATGCAAATATGAAATACGCTGCTGGATGTTTCGTGGGCAACTCTTTGGGATGCAAATATATCACCTTTCTAACAACAGTTTTGTTTTGAGAAGAAACTAGCTTTATTTCATGTTCCAGGGAAGTTACCGGACCTACTTACGTGGGCTCCAGAAACCGAGCCGAACCGGGATCAGCTGAGACTGTCAGAGGTAAGCCGGTGTCAACACACGTAACTTTTAGAAGAAACCCATACAGATTAACTTTTTTTTAAAAAACGCACTATCCCTTTAAGACAAAAATGTAATGCTACCAGGCCAAGTCAATGATCAGATCTATGGAGAGGCAAGCGCACTCACAATAGGAATGCTCATTTATTAAGTCATCTTTGAGCAACAAAAACATAAATTTAATAAACACAAGATGCATAAGTTTAATGCAGTACTGTGGAACTCCAAGAAGAAAAAGCAGCAGACCAGACCCCCTACTAGAAACGTTACATAGACTATGTTCAGACTGCAGCCTGAAGTGACCCAAATCCGATTTTTTTTGTTTTTGTTTTTTTTGCCTCTATGCGACCTGTATCTGATCTTTTAATGACAGTCTGAACGACACAGATCACAGATTTTTCATATGCGACCCAGGCCACTTGGATATGTGGTCCTAAAACCGATACATATCCGATCTTTTGGCATGTGACTTCAGTCTGAACGGCCAGGTCACGTTCATCTGACCTACACGTCATCAACAAGTGAGAGTGGTACAAGTAGGCGCTCACAAATGTACACAAACGTTCTTCTCGTTGTACGAAAATTGTGCATGAAGTCCATGTCAGTGAAGCGGCAAAGCACATAGCAATCCCACCACTCTCAGCACCAACACGTTCCTTTCTACGGACGTTGCTGCCACTGCCCCACAAAACGCCAAGGCCAAAAACCTTCTCCTTCTCAATCTCATCCTTTAAAGAAATAAGTTGTACATGTTGGCTCTGGTACGACAGCAAAGTTAGGCTACTTCCATAAACACTGAGCACGATCGCTGCATGTGACCTCGTTGTGTCCTCCAAGGCAGGACACTTTTGGGGCGTTTAAAGTTCACACTGGAGTCTCATTTAATTGGAAATGTGAACAACCTCGCAAAAAAATTGAATTTAATTTTAAAAATCTGAATTGAGCTTTAAGCCCTGCAGTCTGAACATAGCCATAGTGTCTGCACATATTGATGAATGTTGCCAAAATATACCAAGCTCTCGTCATAAAATGTTCTCAAAACTCCCCAACTGTCATCTTTGTGGAATTAATAGCTGACAAAAATCCATTGCCATGTCTCAATATTCTTCCACAAAGTCTGGACACTGTTCTGAATGCCTAATGATTGCTTTTCCACATGCAGATAGACTTAAAATACAGAGGGGGCAGAGTAAAAGTGCAGTCAGCCCAGTCTAATCTCTGGAGTCATGAGTCAAGGCCAAACTGCACAGTGGGTTTTCATTTGGAGCTTGCGTGTGCCGCAGTGACATGTTGTGACAGTCAGGGAGGTTAGCTGGCAGTAATTACCGGATTGTCAAAGTTGTGAAAGGTCGCAAAGTCTTCTCAAACTTTTTAAGGAGTTTTGAGATCATTGTTATGTTTAAGAAGCAGAAAATGTTACAGTATGTGTCCGGAAAGTTACTTGAAGGGCACTTAGTACTTATTTTTTCCTTATCTGTTGTTGCCTCATCACAAACAAACCTGGAGTTGTTTTGTTTCTTTCACGTACTAATGGCAAAAGAAGAAATTCAATTTGTCAGCTGGCTAGAGCGCTGGTGGACACTGCCTATATCTGCTTGAAGGGAGGAGCCGACTACAATAAAATTACTTTGAAACTATCACACCTATTTGTTTACAGTTTCTGTTAGTTAGGTAAGCCTATTCAATAGTGGAATACTATTGCTAGTTAGGTAAGACTATTAGGCTACGTTCAGACTGCAGCGTGAAATGACCCAAATCCGATTTTTTTGCCTCTATACGACCTGTATCTGATCTTCCAATGACAGTCTGAACGACACAGATCCGATTTTTTTCAAATGCGATCCAGGCCACTTGGATATGTGGTCCTAAAACCGATACATATCCGATCTTTTGGCATGCGACTTCAGTATGAACAGCCAGGTCACATTCATCCGACCTGGGTGTGTTTCCTCTAGCAAGAGTGGTACAAGTAGACGTACACAAACGTTCTTCTCGTCAGACGAAAATGGTATACACTGCAGAGGTGGGACAAAGTCATTGCTGGGCAAGTCCCAAGTAAGTCTAAGTCTTTTGCACTCAAGTCCGAGTGAAGTCCCGAGTCAAGAGTATTAAAGTGCCGAGTCAAGTCCGAAGTTAAAGCTCACAAGTCTCAAGTCGAGTCCAAAGTCCTAGCATTTTAGTTTTGAGTCATTTCGAGTCCCCTTTACAAAGAAATAAAATTTCTACAAATCATATAATGTCTGCAAGATCTGCCTTGGATGCGGTCGAATGAAAGCAACGTAGATCTACTGTGATTGGATGTTGTGCACACATGCTCTTTGCATACATTTTCGCAGATTCACAAGTACAACGAGTGTGGTCCTTATCAACATACTTTTAGAGTTTTTTTTTTCATTGGACGTAGCAAGTCATCACAAGTCAAAAGGCCTAAGTCCAAGTGAAGTCACGAGTTATTGATATTGAAGTCCAAGTCGAGTTGCAAGTGTTTGTACATTTTGTGGAGTCGAGTCTAAAGTTATCAAATTCGTGACTCGAGTCTGACTCGAGTCGAAGTCACATAACTCGAGTCCACACCTCTGGTATACAGTATGAACTCTCACCACTCTTGGCTGCGACTCCGCACCTACACGTTCATTTCTACAGACGTTGATGCCACTGCCTCACAAAACGCCGTGGCCAAAAACCTTGTCCTTCTCAGTCTCCTCCTTAAAACAAATTAGCTGTACATGTTTTGGCTCCTGTACGAAAGCAACTTTAGGCTACTTCCATAAACATTATGCACGCTCGCTGCGTGTGACGTCATCGTGTCCTCCAATGTGCATGCGGGACACTTTTGGGGAGTTAAACGTTCACACTGGAGATCACATACAATTCGCATTTAATTGGAAATGTGAACGGCCTTGCAAAAAAATCGGATTTCACAAAAAAAATCTGAATTGAGCATTAAAGGGATATGCCACCCCCAGGTCAAATTTGGGCATCTCCCCACAGTCCAGAGACTAAAACAAGTGATGAAAAGCGTTTTCCTGGTCACCCAGCCATTGTCCGAGTCTGTTAGCACTGACCGCCGCGCGCAGCTGCTGCTCCTCCGCCTTAGACTGGAGTCTAACGTCGCCAGAGAAAGATTTCGGCCAAAAGGAATTAATTTGCTCGATGTTTTCCCAATTACTTTCTGTGTAGTGCGCATTCATATCGAGTGCAAATAAATGTGCAAATCAACACGGAGAACTTGCCTTGGTCATTTTGGATGGGAACTATTTTTCAGTGCGGAAAAAGACAGACGAAGCACGCACCACGCGGACAGGGGAATCCCTGTTTACGCACCAGAAAGGGAGTTCCCCCGGTGCGTGCTTCGTCTTTCTTTTTCCACACTGAAAAATAGTTCTTACCCAAAATGACCAAGTCAAGCTCTCGGTGTTGATTTGCACATTTATTTGCACTCGATATGAATGCGCACTACACAGAAAGTAATTGGGAAAAGCATCGAGCAAATTAATTCCTTTTGGCCGAAATCTTTCTCTGGCGACGTTGCCTCCAGTCTAAGGCGGAGGAGCAGCAGCTCGCGCGGCGGTCAGTGCTAACAGACTCGGACAATGGCTGGGTGACCAGGAAAACGCTTTTCATCACTTGTTTTAGTCTCTGGACTGTGGGGAGATGCCCAAATTTGACCTGGGGGTGGCATATCCCTTTAAGCCCTGCAGTATGAACGTAGTCTTGGTTAGGTAAGCCTGTTAGTTAGGTAAGCCTATTCGATACTGGAATACTATTGAATAGGCTAACAGAACTGTAATTCTACCTGGATGACTGAGGGATTCTACACATTTCACATACTAATGCCTTGCCACATTACAACTTCCCTAGAATCATTTGGATATTTTTAGCCCTGGAATTGCCTGTCTCTGCTCAAAAAAGGTAAAAGGTAGCTGTTAACTTCAAAACTGCCACTTCGTCAAATCACAAGGTGGTACATATATGATCTTTAAAGGAGATGCAGCTAATTTTTACTGTCTTAAAAATGTAAAAAACAGAACTAGTTGATTTTGGTTTGCAGTGGTCCAGAGCTATATAAGCACTTTTCACAACTCTGCAAAGTTTTTGCTGTGACGGAAAAGCTAACAACTAGCATGCTAACACACACTTCCTGATTATCAGACAAAAAAAGTGTGTTCTACATTAATTGGATGCAGATGATACACGGCAAACTTATTGTGACCTCAAGAACTGCTTATACAGTATATCTGTACAGGCCCTTTAAAGGTGCACTAGGTTAGTTTTCTGTTTTCTGGATTCTCCATGGAGATGTTATTACCCGGAATGTTCCATGGTATGGCATTAAACATGTCTATCTAGAATTTATTTAATTAGGTGACATTTTATTGCTCAAATATCTTGAAAAACATGGATTGTTTTTCAGGATATTTGTGATCTGACCAGAAATTTGCCACCTGCCTGCCTGACGAAGGTAATACTGTTTGATGCCATACAGTGGAACATTAGGCTGCGTCCCATTTCTCTGTCTTACCCCTTCCCCTTTATCTATGTCTTTGTCTTGCCCCTCGAATGTTCCCCTAAGAAATGGGACGCCACTCGATTACCATTTGTGTCATCATCCCTTGCCTCTACCTGGCTGCTACGTCTACAGAGGCGACAACAATTGACGCAAACAAACATAAACAAATGTCAAGGATTATCGGGTACCTCAGCTCGACAAAAAACTAGCTTGTTGACGCATGAAAGTTTGATAAAAACGATAACGTCGGCTAAACAGACATCACTACAATTAAAACCGCAACAACAGTTCACTAAAAGTAACGTAGAACATAAGTGTCATAATTGTAAACCATGCTAAACTGTTAATCGATAATTACAACTGCTGAAAATACATTTATGACACTCCTTGGCTGGTCGAAGTGACGCTGCCATCCTGATCCCAAAACCTGCCTGAGCTTGTAGGCGTACCCCTTCGTTCCAAGTCTGGTCGAGAGCTTACTTCGTTTCAAGGGGTATGTAGCCCGAGGTCGTGGCTCTAGCCCTTGATCAGAATTAGAATCGGGACACCCCTTGCCCTCACATGAACGCGCAAAACCAAGGGGCAGGGGTAAGACGAAGGGGTAAAACAGGGATGCAGCCTTAACCTCCTAATGTTACCTAATGTTAATTTTATATCTTTAATCTGTTTATCTGTGAAATGCCAGTCTACTTGACATTTTTATACCTTGATTTTTGTAATCTGTGGAACACTTGACATTTTCTAACACATTATGTTTCGTTGTGCAGGTGCGACAAAG
Organism: Paratrypauchen microcephalus; assembly: GCA_036785185.1. Taxonomy (NCBI): domain Eukaryota; kingdom Metazoa; phylum Chordata; class Actinopteri; order Gobiiformes; family Gobiidae; genus Paratrypauchen; species Paratrypauchen microcephalus. Next base: position 923,610 of record JAVJIX010000244.1, on the reverse strand, counting down.
AAAAATTGTCAGAGATGAAAAGATGAATGAACAGAAGCGCGTTACATAAGAGCTTTACAGAGAAATAACCCTGTACAGAGGAAGTGTTAAGAGTTATATGCCAAGAGACAAGTCGGTATTGCTGCTGACATTTCTGCTGTTATTTAATTATTCCAATTGCCCTGAATAAAATTATGTGTAATAGAATAAAGCTCCAGTCAGATACTCCTGGCAATAATCCAGGCTTAAGATCTGGAGATGTTTCAATGTAGGTGCTACTAGGGCTGTGAATTGAAGATTATCTCAAATAGGGATGCACAGGTACCTATGGCTGGACGGTATACAAGTTCATACCAAATACCGCTGTTTTTTAAAAAATGATATGGATTTTTCTTATATCCCAATACCTGTGATTGTGTGCGTACAAAATGTCGGGAACACAGAGCGGCGGAACGTGGCGCCGCTGGACATTGTTTGAGAGGGGGACTGTTTTGCAGTGGCATAAGAGCGAATGGAGAAAATGTTACAGACACAGAGGAACTTATACCGAAAAGAGGAGCCGTGTCAGTCGTGCGGAAGTACTTCAGCTTTAAAAAATCTGGCGCCGCTCAAACAACCGTATTCTGTAAATGTTGTCGGGCTAAAGTTGTATCCGCAGGAGGCGACACGAGCGATCTGCTTCACCACCTCCGTCAGAAACACGTCCCGGAATATGAAGAATGCACGAAACTAAGATCTGCATCCTCTTCCACGTCTGCAGGGAACGTTCAAGTTGGCGCCGCAACACAAAACTCCACTCAGACGTCACTCAAAGACGCGCTTGCTAAGGGAACTGCCTACGACAAGAAAAGCAAACGGTGGAACGATATTACCAACGCTGTTACTGTCCACTTCGCCAAAGACATGGAACCACTTAGTCCTGTTGGGAAAGGAGCTTCAAGGAGATGATTAAAGCATGTTTTACCAAGTCCAATTTACTGCAGTAATTTTCCTAGTAATAAATTATTAGGAAATGGGGTTAACACCTAGTCATGCATGAAAAAAAAACAAAAACGTCAAATACCGTGACACCGATATAATTTTGAAAAATACCATGATATCAATTTTTGGTCATACCGCCCAGCTCTACAGGTACCAATACTGAAAAAATTCAGTTCCATACTATAAGTTAATAGGTTTATTTTATTTATTTTTGGAGAGTCTATTTAGAGTAAGTATAAATTCCAATCTGTACTGTGTAAGTCTATGCACTACACAACTTCTGCTACCTACTTGTCTCCATGGAGATTCTTGGACTGTTCTATCGTATGGCATTAAGCACAGTGTTAACTTTTACTTTTTAGCAACAAAATGGTTTAGTTTTGCAAAACACTTCTTATATTTTTGATTTCATTACAACTAATTAATAATGGAGATAGTGGCCTGCCGTATAGATCAATTACCATTATCACAATATACCTAAAATATACCAGTACTTCATAAATACTCCGAAAATTATGCCTTTTCTTTATTAAGATACAATAGGTACAATAGACTTCAATAGTCAATAGTCTAAATTTTTCAGCATTTTATAATTTGTGCAAATATGATGTACCAAATTTGACCTGAATGAACTTCAAAACATTTTACCCCTTTAAGCCGTTGCATAACTTTTATTTACTTGTTGTCACAGAAAATCCTCTTCTCGCTGGGGGGCTCCTTCCTCTATTACGCAGACCGATTTAAGATCTACAGCGCCTTCTGTGCCAGCCACACCAAAGTCCCCAAGGTCCTGGCCAAGGGTGAGTGAGCGCCTCCTCTCTCCTCTCTCTCCTGTCCTCTCCTTTTCTCTCTCCTCTGTCCGCCTCTCTCCTCCCCTCTCCTCCCCTCTCTCCTGTCCTCCCCTCTCTCCTCTCTCCTGTTTTCTCCTCTTCTTTTTTCTCTCCTTTCCTGTTCTCCTCTCTCTCCGGTCATCTCTTTCCTCTCTCCTCTCCTCTTGCCTCTGTCCTCTCCTCTCTCCTGTCCTCTCCTTTCTCCTCTTTCCTCTCCTCTGTTCTTTCCTCTCTCCTCTCCTCTGTTCTCTCTCCTCTCCTCTCTCCTCTTGCCTCTGTCCTCTCCTCTCTCCTCTGTCCTCTCCTCTCCTGTCCTCTCTCCTCTCCTCTCTCCTCACCTCTCCTCTCCTCACCTGTCCTCTCTCCTCTCCTCTCTCCTCTCTCTTGTCCTCTCTCCTCTCTCCTCACCTGTCCTCTCTCTTCTTGTCCTCTCTCCTCTCTCCTCTCTCCTCTCCTCTCCTCTCCTCTCTCCTCTCTCTTGTCCTCTCTCCTCTCCTCTCCTCTCTCCTGTCTGAGGATACAAAAAATTGACGACTCACTATATTTTGATTCATTTTTCTTTTACACCACCACATCGGGGAGCCCTACATGACATTTTCACAATATTGAAAATTGTACTTCATATGATGCATTTTGTCTTCTTATTTCGCTCAGCACTAACTCTACTGTTCTTAAAGCTGCATTGTGTAACTTTTCTAGTGGAGGTCAAATGCTTTTCTCCATGGAGATGTTATTGTTTTGTCTGGACTGTTTTCACTGTAGCATTAAACATTTCTATCTTGATGGAAACCAAACCAGACAAAGATACGTGTCAGATTTGTGGAAAGGAACACCTCTCTGTCAAAATCCCTGTTTTTCTAGGTATTTCTGAGCTATAAAACCACCTGTAATTGAAAAAAAATGTTAAGGTGGAGCTGTTTAATATCATACTGTGGAACATTTGAGGCAGCGCAATGACATAAATGACTCGTGGGGATAGGATCTACATATGTGAGGAACGTTTGTATGCTTCTTCTGTGCAGCCAAATCAGACCCAGACTTCAAGGCCTTCCTGGATGAGAGGAACCCCAAGCAGCAGCACTCGTCCACCCTGGAGTCGTACCTGATCAAGCCCATTCAGAGGGTGCTCAAGTACCCCCTTCTGCTCAAAGAACTCTACTCCCTCACTGACCCAGACAGTGAGGAGCACTACCACCTGGATGGTAAAGGACTTATGGTCTAAGATGGGCAGAATGTGTGTTTTAAATGGCTTATATTATGCTGTAGTTGGAGTTGTTTTGTTTTTCTTTTGTTAAAGGGCCTATATTACATACTTGTGAGCTTTAAGCCACGTTACAGTGTTATTATCTCCTCAAAAACATTTCTGGAGTTGAGTTTTGTTTGTCTGTTTACATCTCCAAAGCTCAAAATGCTCTGTTCCACCTTGTGATGTTATGAAGTGATAGTTTTCAAGTTAACATCTACTTTTTACTTTTAGTTGAGTGCGCTTCCTGTATTATCACATGACATCACAAGGTGGAACAAAGTGTTTTCTGTTTTGGAAGAGAACTCGGCCTGAATATGCAGGTTTGTGTGTTAAACATGTGTGAATGAAACAAAACACAACTCCATTTCTGTTTGAGATGAGGAAACAACATTATAACATCAGAAAATAGCATAATATGGGCCCTTTAATGTCATTCTTTGGAGGTCAGAATCCCACTTTCGAAGCGTGACCATGTGCTGCACTCTTTCCCTGCAGTTGCTATGAAAGCTATGAACAAAGTGGCCAGCCATATCAACGAAATGCAGAAGATCCACGAGGAGTTTGGGGCCGTCTTCGATCAGCTCATCACAGAGCAGATCGGGGAGAAGAAAGAGGTAAGCGCTTGTATGAATTCTGATATGAATTTTTTTTGTGTGTGTATGTATTTATTAGGGCTGTCAGTTTAACGCATTAGATTAATTAATTACACTGCAAATTAACACATTATAAAAATGAACGCAATTAATTATGAGTGGCAATTCAATGCGCACATTTTAAATTTTGCGTGCGGCGAGCAAATTGCTGCCAGGGCCATTGAACAGCAAGTTTATTTATAAAAAGAACAAAGACGGGACGATCAACAAGAACGCGGTGATTTGTAGCTTTTGTCAAAAAGAATTTTCCGATCACCGAAGCTGCTCCAGCCTGACGGATCATTTGAACGATGAACACGTCCGGACAAGTTCCATTGTTACTGGTGATAGAGCGAGCGTGAGCGCACTTCAACAAACCACGCTCACAGGAATTATTTGGCAAACGAATGAGCAAAGTGACCACAGAAATACTCAATCACGAAGTGGGTTGCCTCTCTCTCTCAATCTCTCTCACGAGATTAAAATGCGATTAATTAGATTAATTGATTACAAATCCTGTAATAATTAGGTTAATATTTTTAATCGCCTAACGGCACTAGTATTTATTTTACTGAATGCTGAATATGTTTTGTTGCTTTTTAGGTCGCAGATCTGTCCATGGGAGATCTCTTACTGCACACTACAGTCACGTGGCTCAACCCTCCAGCCTCGTTGGGAAAGTGGAAAAAAGAACCACAGATGGCTACTTTTGGTACATAAGAATTTTTCACCCTTAGATGAACTTCATTGATCCACAAGGAAATAAAATAGAAATGAGTAATAAAAAAGTACAGTTGTATGGATAGTCAGGTGCAGTGGGTGAGCTGTTGTACAGTTGTAGGGAGTATTATCTCCTCTGTCCCTCTATGGTCTGGTGCAGTGGGTGAGCAGGAGTGTCCATGATGGAGAGCAGTTTGTCCAGTGTCCTCCTGTCCCTCACTGTGACAAATGTTCAAATGAGAAATCACTTATCTTATTACCTTTTTTATCACTTCCATCCAGTGTTCAAGACAGCAGTGGTCTTCATCTGCAAGGATGGGTCCAAACAGAAGAAGAAAATGGTAAGTTTCACAATGATTAAGTCACTGTTCTGAATAGCTTTGCCCTATTTTATCACAGTCAGAATTGGTACACCGGACCTGTTATTCTAATTTAATCTATTTGGTCTATTTAAAGTATCCATAACACCCTATTTTCTGATCTGTGTTATGTTGTTTCTTCATCACAATTGTACATTTTTGTGTTTTGTTTTGTTTCATTCAAACATGTTAAATTCCCAAATCCCGCATATCATAGTCATAGTTTGCTTTATTGTCGAAAACAATCATGTACATGTACACAGAGTGAATTCGAAATTTCATTTCCCCACTAACCCCACTAATATTCAGGTATTACAGTTTACCTGTCTACTTGCATGAAGGTTGATTTTATTGAAACGGAAGCAGGCGGAGCCCCCCTCACATGTGAACTGGTTCAGAGATGTTATGATGCATTTGGATCTAGAAAAAATCAGGTACTCTTTGCAGGGTCAGGAAGATAAATTTAATAGGATTTGGCCATCTTTTGTTAGCTTATTTAAAGAAGGTATTTAAACTTTTATTTAAATCTGAATAATAGGATGGTCTTTGTAATATCCACCTGTGTGAATGTTCAGTTGTTTTTATTTTTGTTTTGTTTTTATATGCATATGCATATACATAACATTTAAAGGATAATTTCATGGATAAGGGTCCCCTAAGACATTATATAGGCCAGGGGTGTCCAAACTTTTTTCATCAAGGGCCACATATGTAAACACAGATGAAGCAGAAGGCCGATCGAGGGCCATAGACTGGTGCTCAGTACAATGAATAATTGAAATGTATGCATGTTTAACACGTTAAAATCCTTTATTCATGCTAAGATCCTCAAAATGATAATAAATATTAAATATTGTCTTATCAAGGTAGATTTTCAAAAAACTTGCAGTCAAAAGTTCTCAAGGTAATTTGGGCCAATTCACTTGGAAGCCTGAGGGCCAAGAAAAATTTGTTTGAGGGCCGCATTTGGCCCACGGGCCATAATTTGGACATGCCTGATATAGGCACTTATAATGTATGTGCTTGTATATCGTGGTTGAAATGCTGTAACACTGTCATTTTGGACTGTTACTGTGTATAAAATGTCAAAAACAGTGTTTTTTAAAAAAAAAATCCTGCATATTTAGGCAGAGTTCTCTTAAACAGAAAGCACTCTGTTCCACCTTGTGATGTCAGTTGGTAATATAGGAAGAGCTCTACTGTGTTTTTAAACTCAAGTCACCTTTTTGTGTGCATTCAGGGAAGCACGCACAGAGTGTCCATGTCTTCTGAGGACAAGGACCCTTTCCGCTACCGCCACATGATTCCCACCAACGCTCTTCAAGTGCGCTCCTTGGCCAATGCAGGTACCGGGATTCTACAAGTAGTACAGTAACTTCTTGGTTTTTTTTGTTTTTTTTTCACAATACAGTAGATGTATTTACCTAGTTGACATATGTCGGCTGGTAGCTGTATCTTCAGAACTGTCACCATGTTGTATATCAGCTGTTACTTCCTGTGGGCGTGGTCACCTGTTGCTACTGACCACGCCTCCTTTCGCCCTGTGGTCTTTGGAGGAGGGTGTCCCAGATGTGTGAAAGAAGGACCACTCTGTCATCACGGTTGATGGTATCCGTGCCGCGTTTCCTGATTTCAATGCCCTCCCTGATCCAGCTTTTGAATTTGTTGTTCTCCGATCCAATGACCCGTGTCCCGTTCAAATCCATAATGTGGTTATTTTGGAGCATTCCTCCTTTCTCCCTCCTCCAGAGGCCACCAGCAATAGGGGCGCCCTCACAGGTCTGTCAGAGTAACCACGCCCACAGAAAGTAACAACAGCTGAATATAACCACAAACACCGGGGACAGTTCCGAAGACGGTGTGAGAATTTATTCTTGTATATTCAGGTGTATTCTCCGTACCTGGTGTATTCTCTGTATTTAAGTATTCTGTGGAAACTGTGTCCATAATGTTAAAGGGAATTTTAGCAGCCAGGGTGTAATGGAATATACCACCTGTTCTCTTCTCCTTCTCCAAGCTATGTTTGTGTAACTCAAAAACACCCTTAAAAGGAAACAAACTATAGGTAGTAAACTTAGGCTACGTTCACACTGCAGGGCTTAATGCTCAATTCCGATTTTTTTGTGAAATCCGATGTTTTTGCGAGGCCGTTCACATTTCCAGTTAAATGCGAATTGTATGTGATCTCCAGTGTGAACGCTAAACTCCCCAAAAGTGTCCCGCATGCGCCTTGGAGGACACGATGACGTCACACGCAGCGAACGCGCTCAATGTTTACGGAAGTACCCTAAAGTTGCTTTCGTACCGGAGCCAAAACATGTACAGCTTATTTGTTTTAAGGAGGAGACGGAGAAGGACGAGGTTTTTGGCCACAGCGTTTTGCGGGGCAGTGGCAGCGACGTGTGCAGAAAGGAACATGTGGGTGCGGAGTCACAGGCAGGAAAGGTGGGATTGCTACGTGCTTCGCCGCTTCACTGATACGAGTTTATATACTATTTTCGCATGATGAGAAGAACGTTTGTGCACATTTGTGAACGCCTACTTGTACCACTCTCATTGGAGGAAACGCACTCAGGTCGGATGAATGCGACCTGGCCGTTCAGACTGCAGTCGCATGTCAAAAGATCGGATATGTATCGGATTTAGGACCACATATCCAAGTGGCCTGGATCGCATTTGAAAAAATCGGATCTGTGTCGTTCACACTGTCATTAGAAGATCAGATACAGGTCGCATGGAGGTGAAAAAATCGGATTTGGGTCGTTTCAGGCTGCAGTGTGAACGTAGCCTTAGACACTGCATGCCCAACATACCAGAATCCTGTATATAAACAACTACTGTGCTTCAGTTCAGTGTGAGACGATGTGACACGTTGGTGAGACGGTGTGACGACTGGAGAGATGTCCTGGTGTAATCATAATGTCTTGTATTTCCGCTTAAGTCAACATTAAAATGCTAATAACTTCAGTTTCCCGCCTAAGCCTGTTTTGATGCCTTTTTGAAAGCTCACAACAGCTTGCAGCGAGCAGCCAAAATGTCAACAAGTTAAATACATCTCCTACTGTATTGTCTTTAAAAAAAAAAACAAGAAGTGAATGTGCAAAAGGAAACAAAATGAACGATTTTGGAATACAAGAAGTATTTTGACTAGATGTATTTGCTTGTGTGTGCCTATATATAGAATTTGCTGTGATTGATGAAATGGAAAATGTTTTGTGGTGTGTGCAGATGGCGAGGGCTCGGCTGTGTGTGAGATCGTCCACACTAAATCCGAATCAGAGGGTCGCCCGGAGAGGGCCTTTCAGCTGTGTTGCAGGTGAGTAGACCTGGGAATCACAGTGTCCCTCACGATTCAATACGATACATTTTTTATTTTTTATTATAATCAGGGATGAAAGAGTTCCGCTTTTTAGCGGATCTCCGCTTTTTTTTTTTAGCCGCGTGGTAATTTTTTATTTAATTTTTTTCCCAAATACGTTGAAATTTTGGGTGTGTATTATATATGTATAATTGTGTTTAGGGTTGCCAACCGTCCGTTGAAAAATGTAATCGTCCCGTATTCAGAAACAAAAGTACATGTCTCGTATTAAACTTGTATTTATTTATTTATTTATTTGTTTATTTCAGGGACAGTGCATATTAATCAACATTTGCATGTAAATATGCCAGAGTTAGCCAAACGGCTAATTTTCATCCGTAGTCCCTTGACAGATGTTACATGTGTGCGGGGCCGCGTGAGCTTGTGTGTTCTTCTGGTGCTGCGGACACCGCACGTGCACGCAGCAGAGCGCGAAGCGCTCTCCCCTTTTTAAGCACCTAGCACTCATGTCAACGACTGGTGCCCGCTGACATGGCACGGTGGCATCGCCCGTGGCGGCAAAATTGTAATTGTTTTGTGGGCACACATGACATCGTGCACGCAGTGCACTGTCATGTGCATTGCAAGAGCTCCGCCGCGAGTGCGCTCTCTCGGCTCGTTGTCAGACTTTGATGTCGCAAAATCGGGGTCAGTGCCGTGTTTTGATATCAACTTTCAAATAAAAACCACTACAATTGTTTAAAAATGTGTTTTATTGCTATTTATTAAAGTTTTGCGCCGTGACTTTCCGCTTTTTTCATGATTGGCCACTTTCATCCCTGTATAATTATGTCTCATTTGACACTGGTCTATTGCTCTTTGGTTGCTATTCCATCTATTTTTTGTTACCCTCTGTTATACGTATATTATATTTGATGAGTGAGCTAGTGTACCCAAAACAATTTCCCTTGTGGATCAATAAAGTTTGGCTAAGTCTAAGATACACGGCTCACAATACGATATTATCACAATACGGCGATGCATGATATAAATATTGTACGTGATACTCTGTGATATGACTTTTTTTTTAAAGAACCAAATACATTTTGGCAAAAATATCTTATTTGTTAAACCACCACCTGCAAGTGAATATGAAATAAATCTATTTTAACCATCAAACCAGTGCAAATGTCAAGTGTATTACAAAAACTGGTTTCCTGTGCTAACTGACAACTACAGCTTTAGGAAAAAATAAGAGACCACTGCAAAATGATCAGTTTCTCTTAATTTACTACGTATAGCTATGTGTTTGGGCAAAAGGAACATTTTTTGTTTGAGTCTATAAACTACTGACAACATTTCCCCTCAACAATATCATCATTTAGAGCTTTTATTTTGCAGAAAATGACAAATGGTCAAAATAACGAAAAAGATGCACGTTTTCAGACCTCAAACAAGATCAAATTCATTTTAAAACAACATAATACTAATGTTTACACTTAAGAAGAGTTCAGAAATTAATATTTGGTGCAATAACCCTTATTTTTAATCACAGCTTTCATGCGTCTTGGCATGCTCTCCACAAGTCTTTCACATTGTTCTTGGGTGACTTTATTCCACTCCTGGTGCAAGAACTGAAGTAGCTCAGCTTTGTGTTTGTGTTGGAATTCAACAGACGCTGGAATGGAATGGCTGTAATACATGTAGAGATGCTGATTTCAGGAAAAAAATGCAGTGGTCTCTTATTTTTTTTTCCAGAACTGTTAGTAATAGAGAAAAGTATACTCAATAGACAACACTGTTCTTAGATTTTAAATAAAAATAAAAAAAATAAGCATAATATTCAACATTTGTCAAATTCAGAACTTAAAGCCCCAGTGTGTAGGATTCGTGGCGCATAGGTGGATGGTGCTATTGCACTTTCTGTTTTAGCTATGGCAGACCTCGAGGGCGCCGTAACGCAGTCCCGTTTTTTTTTTTTCTTTTCTTTTCTCATGAAAACACACATTCCCGATCATGTACCATGACACTCTACACATCAAATGAAACCTTACAGTCTCCTCTTTTTGACTATGCAATTCATTTCCCTGCAAAACAATCACTCCCCGAGCACATGGGGCTTTTATACGGAAAAGCACAAAACGAGGTTAGCTTACCTTAGAATGCTTTGCACAGGTCAAATATTTCACCATAAACTTGCTCTCAATTTGTCCGTAAGGATCCAGCGAATAAAATCCAGTAAAACAATTTAGTCCAAAACACGTGTTAGATCCATTACGATGTCTGATCCGGCAGCATGCTTGTGTCGTTTACCCAAAACCACGAGCCTTGCCGAAGGCGGAGCCCAAATGTCCTTCTGCGGCTCTCGTATTCAAAATGGCTGCCTCTGCATGGGGAAGATCCCCCTTTTATGTGACTATATCTAAGTCCAAAAGAATACTTTGATTTCATGATGGAAGTGAAAAGGCTTGGAAAACAATGTATTTTTGAATGGGTATCTTCAATTTCAGTAATTATCGGGTAAAAATCTTACACACTGTCCCTTTAAACCATTTTTCAGCTGTCAGTCAAATGTGTCATTATTAAAGGGACAGTGTGTAAGATTTTTACCTGTTAATTACTGAAATTGAAGATACCCATTCAAAAATACATTGTTTTCCAAGCCTTTTCACTTCCATCATGAAATCAAAGTATTCTTTTGGACTTAGATATAGTCACATAAAAGGGGGATCTTCCCCATATAGAGGCAGCCATTTTGAATACGAGAGCCGCAGAAGGACATTTGGGCTCATCCTTCGCCTCGGCTCCTGCTAACAGCTGCACAGCCGCGCTGCTTATGGGTCCCCCTTCCCCCTCCCCTTCCCCTTCTCTCCTTCGGTCCTCTGCTCCCATATGCAGCCAGGAGCGAAGGAAGGAGAGAAGGGGAAGGGGAGGGGGGGAGGGGGGAGCATGCTGCCGGATCACACATCGTAATGGATATAACACGTATTTTGGACTAAATTGTTTTACTGGATTTTATTCGCTGGATCCTTATGGACAGATTGAGACCAAGTTTATGATGAAATACAGAGTTTGACCTGTGCAAAGCCTTCAAAGGTAAGCTAAGTAAGCTAAGTTTTGTGCTTTTCTGTATAAAAGCCCCATGTGCTCGGGGAGTGATTGTTTTGCAGGGAAATGAATTGCATAGTCAAAAAGAGGAGACTGTAAGGTTTCATTTGATGTGTAGATTGTCATGAATCATGATCGGGATTGTGTGTTTTCATGCGAAAAGAAAAAAAAAAGTGAACGGGGGACCGCGGTTTATGTATACAGCGGTGCGCGGTTCGTGCGCGGGCACGCGAGATTTCGGCGCTACGTCGCGCCCGGGTGACCCTCGAGGTCTGCCGTAGCCAAAAGAGGAAGTGGAATAGCTAGTAACCACCTATGCGCCACGAATCCTACACACTGTCCCTTTAAGTGTTGTCCCAAAGAAAACCACAGAAGGAAGGGGTAAGCATGAGGGAGGCTTCAGGAGACAGACATCAGATAAAAGAATCAAACTTTATTGGTTTCAGTGAGAAGTTTATATCCTTTATATCCTCTGTCCTCCCTATGCCGCCTCTGTGGGAAGCGAGGAGGAAGCGTGGAAAGAGAAATAAGACGTGATCACAGTTTGAATTGGGTCCCTTTAACGCCACCTTTACTTTGTCTCGTCTCAGTTCCCCGGAGAGCAGGAAAGAGTTTGTGAAGTCTGTGCACTCCATCCTGAGGGAGAAGCACAGGAGACAGCTGCTGAAGACGGAGAGCCTGCCCCTGAGCCAGCAGTACGTGCCCTTTGGAGGAAAGCGCCTGTGTGCCCTCAAGGGAGCCAGGCCCGTCATAAATAGAGCAGGTACCTGTTCCCTACGCCCTACAGCGCCAGTGCCCTCATTCACTGTTCTACTTCACTGCTGCTCACCTGGTACAGAAGGCCGGATTTGCTTTACTAAGACATTCAAGTTACCGATCACCAAACTGATTCTTTCCGCACTCAAATTGCCTTCACAAAGTACAATCTTTTGATTTTAACCAACTTTCTTGCTAGCAACTACAGGTTTCAGGCTTTTAGGTCCTTTCTGCACACCTGTTGGCCTATATAGGGCACAGAAAGGTACACACTTTAATCTGCGCAGAAATTAGTCATTGTGAAATAGACTTGCATTTGCGATAAAAAGTTATGACTAATAAAACTGGTTGTATTAAATTATTCTGTGTAATCGCTGATTCGTCCTGGAGTGGTCCAAAGTAGAAAAGTCTTCAAATGAAGTCATCATTCTGGACATCAAGACCTTATAAAATGAAAATTACCTGTGCTTAGTATTAAGTGCCAGAATGATTCATATTTCTGATCAAATTAATTATCTATGAATCATTATTTTATGGCCATCTCTAATTGGCACTAATGCTGATATTTTAGCAAAACTCAAAATGTCAAAATTAATTGATACAGTGTGACCCACAGTGGCAATCAAAAAAGGTTTTATTGACAAATACATGCATTAGGGCTGTCAGTTTAATGCGTTAAATTAGATTAATTAATTACACTGCAAATTAACATGTTATAAAAATTAACGCAATTAATTATAAGTGGCAATTCAATGCGCACACATTTTAAGTTTGGCGCGTGGCGAGCAAATCGCTGTCAGGGCCTTTGAAACAAATGAGCAAAGCGACCACAGAAAAACTGACCAACTTAATCACAAAGTGGGTTGCCTCTCTCTCTCTCACGAGATTAAAATGCGATTAATTCGATTAATTAATTACAAATCCTGTAATAAGATTAATTTTTTAAAATCGTCTGACAGCATTAACATGCGTCCTTCATGGCCCGCTTGTGATGTTTAAAATTTTGAACTTGTTATGGAGGAATTTTATTTATTAATACAGTTTTCACTATACACTATGATAATATAAAAGTGCATTTTCAAACTTGACAGCCATCAAAACATGCATATCTTAACTTTAAAAGAGACCTGTTATGCCAAATTGATTTTGAGCTTTAAATCAGTTGTTTCTCAGTTGTTGTTGTTAATCTGGTACACTGAGATCTGGGCGGCAGATCTGTTTGGACTGCTGCCCCCGTGACCCGAAGACTCGGAAAAGCGGAAGAAAATGAATGAATGAATCAGTTGTTTCTCTCTCATTTACCCACTCAGAAGTGAGCAGTCTTCCTCAGCACGCTCACTGCAAATGAGCAGTCTATGACATTCATGACATTTACCAGAGCGCCATCTCCCATTGGGCCATGCATTTTTCCCACCCTCAAGCACAATATGTCTTCTTTAAAGGTCCCATGGCATGAAAGTTTCACTTTCTGAGGTTTTTGAACGTTAATGTGAGCTCCCCTACCTTGTTTAGCCCCCCCCCCATGGTTAAAAGTTGCGAAATGTCTAAACTGAGCATTTGCGATCCTTTTCTGCGTTACAAAAAATAGGAGCTCAAACGGGCGAGTTTGAACAAGGCACCTGATTGGCGTCAGATCGAAAAAAGAAATGGAAATGCAGTTCCACCCCCGTCTGTCTGTACTCAGCGTCTCTGTAAATCACGCCCAGAGAGTTTGGACTGCGAATGCGCTAGGCAATGCGAAATGCGTTTTTTATTTGCCTGGAGGCACGTCCGAGTGTTTCTAGGCTCGGAAGTCCTTTATCTGAGCCTCTGGACCTTTGAACAGCAGTGGTTTGATTTTGTTTTATGTGGAAATGTGTTTATTTTTCAATGGAATGCTTCAAATCTCTCCCCCTGTGCAAAAACAAGGAAATGGATCAGAGAGCGTTTAGCCACGCCCCCACCTTCTACTATTGGCCAGCTTTTTTCTCCTCATTTGCATTCAAGCAACAACGCCCATTATAGAGTGTTCTGAGTGAGAAAAATTACTCTTTCTCATCTTATCTCTGTTTCTCATGCACTGAGTGTTGATTTTGAAGAAGGATTCATTTACAGTATTAGGGAACCATTAAGGAGCCATATAAAAGCATCAAGAAGTACCATTTCATGGGATCTTTAAGGTTATTGGTGATGTCCAGGCCTGTCGACAGAAATTTGGGGGCAAGAAGCCACACATGGACCCCCCTCTAATATAAATTAATAGGAAGAGGGTCAAATTCTGGGCCCCTAAATCCCTGGGGTCCAGGACAACAGACCCCTGTGTCCTGCTCTGGTGATAGTATAGTATAGTAAATACATTTTGACAAAAACTAACCAAATATTTCCCACCTACAGCCTCTGCACCCACCCGTACCCTGGGCAGGCGAAAACTGGTGCGAAACCGCTTCACCATCGACACGGACATCGTATTCGACAGTGACCCCGACCTGGCCTCCCCTTCCGACCCCCCCGAAGCCACCCCGGAGCGGCTGCAGCGAGGCAACAGCGCCCCCCAGCCGCACAAGTCCGACACGGACCGCTGGGTGGAGGAGCAGTTCGACCTGGACGAGTACGAGGACCGCGACGAGATGAAGGAGACGGACATTCTGAGCGACGAGGACGAGGAGTTCTGCCGGAAGCTCAGGAAGGCCTCCACGGAAGAGCCGATGTCCGCGCTGTCCATGGAGAGCGAGGAGACGGAGAGCGAAGATCTCATGTCCCCGATGGAGGACTTCAAGCGGATTAGCATTAGCGCAGAGGAAGAGGAGGAGCAACAGGCTGAAGATGACGTTTGGGTCCGAAGAGGGTCTGCAGACTGAAGCGTAGAACTGTTTTGGACAATATAATATAAATAAAAATAAGGTCCACCATACACCAGGGCTTGGCATTAACATAAGCGGTCAATAGTAGGTTAAAGGGCCCATATTATGTTATAATGTTTACTCATCAAAAACATACGAAGAGTTGTGTTTTGTTTAAATCACTCGTGTTTAACTACCGCTTTGGGACATCAGAAGGCAGAACCGAACATGTAAACAGACTAATAATTAAGGATTAAAGATCAAAATATGTGAATGAAACAAAACACAGCTCCAGTTATGTTTTTGAAAAGGCAACCGCATTATAGCTTAAAAAACGTAATATACATAATATAGGACCTTTAATTTCAGCAGTTAGTAGCACATTAGGTTTATCTAGCTGCTCTTTATACAACTAAAATTACTTTTGCTTATGCTATGCCTATTTATAGTATATTTTGCTAAGCTTTTCAATGGTTCCTTTATTGGAAAAAAATGTGCAAAAAAACATGGCAGTATTGATGTAAATGAAAGAAAAGGAAATGCTTATTTTCACATAAAATTGCCAAAACGTTAATGGCAAGCCCTGATAATTAGCCTACCCATATTCACTATCAGTGCATGGGTTCTGACGTACCGCTAGTAGAACTTCTTATATAAACTACTTACCTTTATACTAAGTGCTTTGTGTGCAGGTAGAAAACCGCGGCAGTAAACGGGAGTGGACGGCGTTGGCGGGCTTTAGATAGCTTGTCCTTTTGCCCATTTGAAATTTCATCTTAAAACGCTCTTTCTGAAGTTTTATTTTGGTTTGAACTGGCTAGTTTATGTTGCAGTTTCATTCAAAACTACCAGCTTATCAAAAACATATTTTAGTTTTGGCAAAAGAGTCGTTTTAATTGAGAAAAGCGATGACGATAAACCTGTGCTCCTCCCAGACTACTGCTATGTGAACGGTGAAGGCTGCCTTAATTTAGACCAGCTTTTCAGCTAAGATTGGTATGTGGCTTTCTGTGTACCGCTAAGATCTAAATCATACAGAAGCCGACAGAGGCCATGTTCGTAATGATTATTTTCCACCTTAATAATGAGAAAATTGACTTGAGATCTCGAGAAAATTACACAATTAATTTGTGATCTCGAGAAAACAAAACTGTTATTCGAGATCTCGAGAAAACAAAGTTATTCCGTCTCAAAACATGAAACATTCTGGATGTTGTAGTTCTAACATATCGCCACTAGTTGTCACTGTGGAGAGCGTTTTGAACTGTGTTTCAGCGCTCCGGCACAATCGATTCAACTGCTTCGGTGTTTCGCGAAGCCTCACTTTGCGAAGCCGGGCCAGTCTTCTGCGGAGGTGCCGCGGACTGATCTTGAAATTATCCCGACATTCAGACATTCTAATGACCAAACACGTGCCTATTCAGAAGGAGAAATGGCCCCGAAGTCAGCATGTCACAACGTGCAATCACGAAATAACTTGTTTTCTCGAGATCTCGAAATAACTGTTTTGTTTTCTCGATCACGAATTAATTGTGTTGTTTTCTCGAGATCTCAAGTTAATTATCTTGTTATCTCGGGATAACGAGGAAGAAAAAATATTGCTTATGAATATGGCCTCTGTCGGCTTCCGCAAAATCAGGTCTAAACAGGATTATTTAAGGTCTAAACTAGAGATAAACGAGGTCTAAAATAGCTACACACTTGATCTACAGTAGTAGTTCTAAACAAGGACTCAATTGAGGACAAAAATATTCAGTAAATTCAGTCTAAATCCTACAAATATTTGAATTACAGATGAATCCACATACTACCAGTGGTACACAAATACGACGTTTGAGAATATTTGATAGCAAAATGTATCACGCTATCTAGCACCTTTATATTGGATGTTGTATTGTTATTGGCGAACATCTCGGCTCCATTTTGCCAAGCGTTAGCAGAGTTTATATTAACGTTGCAAATACTGTCGCTCACTCAAACGTTCCACATTTAACTTTTGCTAATGGGTTCTATTCACGCTTAAACCAGGAAGACGTTTGGAAACATGCCATGACGACTTCGGTGTTGTTCCCGACGCTGGATTCGCCGACCGACTGATAAAACCTACTGAAGTAAACGTCATCAGCGGTCAAATAAAGGCTGCACACATGGAATAATCTTGAATTTGGTGCCCTTATCTCTTCTAATTGCATGGACCCAGTCTGCTCGGAGTTGCGTATCGGTGGGTAAATTATGAAAAAAACTTAGGTATTGTTGTAATCGTTGATTAGTCGAACATTACGGAATGCTACAGTGACATGGAGATGAAAAAAACGGAGCCATTTTCTTATTTTTCCTAGATTTTGTCAGACATAATACAGAGCCCGCCGGAAGTTGTCATTGCATGTTTCCAAACCTTTTTCTGGTTTTAGAGCCTGTAATGACACAAAAGGCAATGTTTGGCTAGTTTAAATTGCATAAAACAAATGCTTTTTAATACTATTCCAGCATAAGTCCACTCCTTTTTACTTCCTTTGCCCACATCACAAATGGAAGCAATATGTGATTCTATATTTATTTTTGTCAAATGAAATGCTGACGGGACAAAAGAACGCATTTTGATGGAACAATCACGGAGAATCCTTTGCTTCGATTGGCATGGTTTGCACATTTAGGCAGCATTGTACAGTCCTGCCTGCTCTTACCAAATTTCAACATCGTCCATTTTCTTTTTATCGTCTGTTTCTCCGATATATTATAGTCAAGGGCTGTAAAAATTGCAAATAAGTTTTTTAATTGTATATTTTAACACTGTTTCGGGGCCACCATCTTGCTATGTACATGAGTTAATTTGATGTTTTTTATCTTGGAGAATAGTGTTATTTTGTTAAATAGCTGAATTCTGTCATAGCCATAACGGCACATGGGGTTTTAATGTTTTAACTTAATCCTGTTTTACTTGAATTTGCTGTTACAACTTTTTATTTACTGTGAACCTATAGTTTTTTTTTTCTTTCAGTATTGTGATAAACCACTTTTAACACTTCACGTGCACATTCGGCATTAGAATTTGCACATGGCTAGTGTGTGTTTTTAAAAATGTTCACTGGAAACCAACTTTATTTATTCAACTGTATTTGAATATGTTTTGCCAGTTATGGAATTTGCATAAGCAATCAAGGGATGTTGTGTTTTGCCTGAAAAAGCAAAAGAACTTGTAAACAGCTTATAGTGCTACTAAGACTGCATTTTTATTACTGTGTGTACATAGAAGATGTATTGATATCATAATAAATACAGTTGTTTCCTATGTTTCTATTGGTGGATGTGTCTTTATTATGAATGTGGGTTCATGATTTCACTAAAATCTCACTAAAAAGCGTGAGATTGACAGGCAAATCGGTGCAGCGTCGACAGTGATGTGGTCGCTGTACCGGACCGTTGTGGTAAAGAGGGAGCTGAGCTTATTGTAAATTTAAGTTTTCTACCTTATTTTATTCTATTTTATTCCACTCCAAATACCGAAGCAATTTCCTAATGTTGTGAACGTGTTCAAACATACGGCAATAAAACCTCAGAACTGACGAAGCAACTCGGATGAGTTGCGAAACGTTTTTGACCAAATAAACTTCGTCCAGTTGACAAATTGAATTTTTCCTTTTATCATTAAAACCTTTCTGATTCTGAAAGTCAAAGCTCTCGATTTACCGTAAATCTACATTCCTCTCCTCACCTATGGTCATGAGCTTTGAGTAATGACCGAAAGGACGAGATCGCGGATACAAGCGGCCGAAATGAGTTTCCTCTGCAGAGTGGCTGGGTGCTCCCTTAGAGATGGGGTGAGGAGCTCAGTCACACGGGAGGAGCTCGGAGTAGAACCGCTGCTCCTCCACGTCGAGAGGAGCAGCTGGCTTGGGCATCTGTTCCAGATGCCTCTCTCGGCATGTCCCACCGGGAGGAGGCCCAGGGAAGACCCAGGACACACTGGAGGGACTACGTCTCCCAGCTGGCCTGGGAACACCTTGGGATCCCCCCGGAGGAGTTGGAGGAAGTGTCTGGGGTGAGGAAAGTCTGGGAGTCCCTGCTTAGACTGTTGCCCCCGTGACCTGGCTCCAGATAAGTGGAAGTCCATCCATCCATCCATTTTCTAAGTACTAAAAATATTCCCAAGATTGTTATTCTTCCTGAAAATATGGAAATTGGGCCATCTTCCAGTCGCATATGGCATAAAACTTGTCCATCTGTAATAGACAAAAGTACTAGTCTGTTTTTAACTTTGGAAATTGGTCACATTTTTATGTAGCGCTTTTCCGCTTTCAATCAGACTGTATAAAGAAGACTAAGGGAGTGTAGTGTCACCTACGGCCTTCAGCTCCAGGCAAATGAATCTGTTTTTAGGGGCGAATTTGGAGCCATGCCCCATATTAGGAATAGGATTGTATTAACTTAGAAAATTTAACAAAATGAGGAGGCTCAGCACAAAGAGAGGGGTAGCAATATTCCAATGTAAAGTCAATTGGAAACCGTTGAAAAAGCCGGAAGTGCCCCATGAACACTTCATATTTAGAACAGAGGTCTTCAACAGGGGGGTCGCAACCCCTAGGGGGGTTGCAGAGGTACTGCAGGGGGGTCGCAAAATCTTTTGATTTCACTTTAAAATAATATAATTTTATATTTTATAGTGTAAAATACAGTATTAACCTGTGTATTATTTCCTTGTATTGGATGTACCATAACAGAGTAGCAATGTTTATACATGACACTAAGCTCAATTTAATATAACACACAATTCTATGCCGTATATATAGTAGGGGGTCCCTGGCCCAGTTCGCCATCTGTTTGGGGTTCCCTGGCCTGAAAAACGTTGAAGACCCCTGATTTAGAACATGGTGGCTAGCGGGTTATGTGGATTTATCTATACCATCGATGCAAAGTGCTTTGAGTGCCATTCACCCATTCACACACACATTTATGTACCAGACATATGCGTTTATGTCGAGAGCGAGATTCGAACCGCCAACCTTTGGATTAGTGGACAAACACTTTCTATGTCCATGGAGTCAAGTGACATTCAAAAATTACATTATGTACTTTAACTTTATATTGCACTTTTAACAACCTCATAGTTGTTGTACAGTTCAAATTGCACCACCAATATAAAACACACACACATTGATTTATAAAGTACTGCGTAATTTGGCATCAGCCAAAAAATAGCTCTTGAGGCTCTGTCAGAGGTGACTGTTACATTCCTCTGCAGGAGCACTTTTAATAAGTCAGCGTGGTCAGTGAGGAGCACTTTTAGTAAGTCGGTCTGGTCAATGAGGAGCACTTTTAGTAAGTCGGTCTGGTCAGTGAGGAGCACTTTTAGTAAGTCGGTCTGGTCAGTGAGGAGCGCGAGTGCCTGAGGAGGTTAAACTGCTCACAACATACAAGGCCTTCACAAAATCTTTTAAAAATGTGGCTTATCAACATCTACAACTGCCAACACTAAAAGATAAGCGTGCTGTGATGTTCTGATGTTATGATCAAATGTTATGTTGTGATATGTTGTGATGTCGTATTCCTTCTTAATTGTATAGACCCCTTTACTGTTAGTAAACAAACGTGACGTCACTGGTATGCGCGCCCATGCCTGACTCAGAAGCAACCATGGTGGACCATAGCAGAGTATCTGAACTATAGGGAAAGCTACATTCAAGAGCTCACGTTGAGCAACGGGGTTCGACTACCAGATCCTTATGCGATCACGGAGTGGCAGTACAACCGCAGAAAGTGGCCAGATTTACAGTGGCCAGATATCCACTGTTATTTAGTGGAGAAGCCCAGCGTGTATACAAGAGAGAAAGTGCACGCATACAAATCCATGGATGCCTACCAGTTTGCCGTGTGTGGCCATGTACAGGAGGCAAAATACTACGATATCGATGGGGAGTTTCTCCGTAGTATCTTCCTTCCTACTACCGGCTTTCCCAGTCGGCTTCTCCGCCGCGGCCTGGGGCCCCGTGGGGGCTGACATTGCGCCGTCCGCCCGGGGGTGAGCAAAGCTCGCGGGGAAAAGCTCGCGGGGAAAAGCTCGCGTCCCCCCTTCAGCCGGGATACTGGGAGGAGGGGAAAAGCCAAAATAATCTAAAAAGTTCAAAGAAAAAACGAAAAAAAAAAAAAAACACCAAACAAACAAAGACAGCCTTAGCGGAGCTCACCACACATACGACCATGTACAATGCTTGGGCTATCATCAACAAGCTACGTTCTGACCGCCAACTGCACTTGCGTTGTGGGGTAAGTAACATACTACGACTTAATTCACGAGTCACAGATGTGATCTCAGTCATGTCAAATGCCATTTATGATGTTCATACGAAAACTTATCATGCCTTTTAACAAAGTTATTCGTGTTCGTTTACATGTGTCTGTCGTAGAGGTTACCTGGTTAATGTCTTTGCGGTGTCCTGTGCTTGCTAGTTAATCAGCATGATTAAACACCATTGAACACCTGGGCAAATTACCCTAAACAAGCAGCAGGTGTTCACTTGTGTGTATGTCAGTTGAATGATATGAACTATCATTTATTCCATCTGTTTCTCTTTATTTGAGTTCTTCTCTTCTATATCTTCGCTGGGGGTTTTATGGCAGCAGTGGCTTTGTTTTGAGTCGGAACTGCGCGCGCATTCAGTGATAACGTAGCTTTGAAACTGGTCTATAGTGAAGTGTGTGTATATCTATCCATCCATTTTCTTCTACTTATCTGGGGCCAGGTCGCGGGGGCAACAGTCTAAGCAGGGACTCCCAGACTTCCTTCACCCCGGACACTTCCTCCAGCTCCTCCGGGGGGACCCCAAGGCGTTCCCAGGCCAGCCGAGGGACATAGTCCCTCCAGTGTGTCCTGGGTCTTTCCTGGGGCCTCCTCCCGGTGGGACGTGCCCGGAACACCTCCCGAGGGAGGCGTCCAGGAGACAGCTGGAACAGATGCCCGAGCCACCTCAGCTGCTCCTCTCAACGTGAAGCTTTCCAACCACCTCAGTAACTTCAGCCAGGGTGATGAACGAGTCTGCCTCCGAGTCCCAGCCTCTGCTTCCTCCTCGGAAGACGTGATGGCGGGATTGAGGAACTCCTCCTTCCACCGTCCGATAACCAGTCGAGGTCAACAGCTCCCCACCCGCACCGTAAACAGTGTTGGTGAAGTACTGCTTCCCCCTCCTGAGGCGCCGGACGGTTTGCCAGAATTTCCTTGAGGCCACCCGATAGTCCTCCTCCATGGCCTCTCCGAACACCTCCCAACCCCAAGTTTTTGCCTCTGCGACCGCCCGGGCTGCAGCACGCTTGGTCCGCTGGTACCCGTCAGCTGCCTCAGGAGTCCCATGAGCCATCAAGGCCCGATAGGACTCCTTCTTCAGCCTGACAGCATCCCTTACTTCCGGTGTCCACCACTGGGTTCGGGGATTGCTGCCACGACAGGCACCACAGACCGTACGACCACAACTACGGGCGTGGGGTTGAAGTCCCCCAGTAGAACAACGGGGTCCCTGGTCGGTGCACTGTCCAGCACCCCTCCCAGGCACTCCAAGAAAGCCGGGTACTCCGCAATGCTGTTCGGCCCGTAGGCCGACACAACAGTGAGAGACCTGTCCCCGACCCACAGGCACAGGGACGCGACCCTCTCTTTCACCAGGGTGAACTCCAACACACAGCAGCTGAGCCGTGGGGCAATGAGCAGGCCCACACCAGCCCGCCGCCGCTCCCCGCGGGCAACACCAGGGAAATGGAGAGTCCAGCCCCCCTCAAGGAGCTGGATTCCAGAGCCTAAGCTGTGCGTGGAGATGAGGCCGACTATATCTAGTTGATAACGCTCAACCTCCCGCACCTCCCCCCAGCGAGATGGCATTCCATGTCCCCAGAGCTAGTCTCCATGTCCAGAGATCCGGTCGCCGAGGCTCCTGCCTTCGACTGCTGCCCAGATCTCTTTGTACAGGCCCCTTATGGATCCTCCTGCTGGTGGTGGGTCCACAGGAGGACGGCCCCACGTCGCTCTTTTGAGCTGAGCCCGGCCAGGCCCCATGGGGGAATGTCCGGCCACCAGGCGCTCGTTGGCGTGCAACCACCCCAGGCCTGGCTCCAGGGTGGGGCCCCGATATCGCCAATCCGGGCGACGTATCTGGAATTCGTCATAAAGGCTTCTGAACCGCTCTTAGTCTGACCCGTCCCCCCAGGACCTGTTTGCCTTGGATGACCCTACCAGGGTCATAAAGCCCCCGACAACAATAGCTCCCAGGATCATTCGGGCACTCAAACCCCTCCACCACGTTAAGGTAGCGGCTCAAGGAGAGGATGTGTATATGTATTTTGTATTATATTCTATATGTATTGTGTGCTCTTTGCCTTTTTACATCATAGCCAGCGGACTACAGATGAAAACTCGCCTTCTGGCTAATTCTGGCTTTTTTAACCATGTCATATGTTTTATGAAATTGCACTGTCCCCTTTTAAATAAACTAAACCTAAACACAAAATGACCAGATTAAATATCAAAGAATAAAAACATATAAACTTGTATTAAAAGTTTTGCAGTTCGTATTTCAGTCTTTAGTACAATTCTTATGGAGAAAGCGTTTCATAATAAAAAAAACTCCCCAGTCACTAAATCGCAGCCATACTGTGAGGTTAATACAGTGTTAACACCAGTAGATATGGACCGCTCTGTGTGAGACGCCACACAAATCTGAAATCTAAGAGACAAAATGAAATGCTACAAGATGGAAGTTTCATAACCTAGTATTTCTTTCCTAAAACCACTTATAACAAAATGTTCAGTGCATATTAATGACCCTATATTTCACATTATTGATCCACAAAGGAAATTTTATGGACATAGCTCACACGTCACAATATAATAACAAAGAACAAAAATATAAATGGTAATCATAAATTTAAAAAGTTAAAATTAAAAATATATAGAAATATCGTAATACAAATATATCTCAGCTGAGACAAGAGGTCATAAAGATTAAATAAGTGAAATAAAGTAAGTAAGAAGTAAAGCAAAGCAAATAAAAACATAGCTGGAACGTTGATGATGTAGTTGCTGAGTTAGGACAAAGGGAATTCTACTACTAACTGTACAGTAATTTGTTCAGTTCTTGCGCTCATCCAGAGCCTGGTTGGAGCCCGTGTGAGTGAACCTGTGATCTTACAGTGAGTGGGAGTGAAGTGTGCGCCATCTGTGCCACAACAGATCACCACTCTGCCATTGTGTCCGCTGGGTTCAACTGGTGTCTGTTTTCTTCCACAACTTTCAAGAGGAACTTCTACACACAGGCTTATATTGTGTTTTATTAGTGTTTCATGTTGCTATTTGACAGATTTACGCCAGATGCCTTTTCTGTCATAACCAGCATAAGACATTTTTACATTTTAGATGTTATAGACTAACATTTTAACAATATTCATCCATCTATCTTCTTCCGCTTTTTCCATTTCTGCGTTGTGGAGGCAGCAGATCTCCTGCCCAGAACACAATGCACCGGCCCCTTATGGATCCTCCAGTGGGTGGTGGGTCCACGGGAGGACGGCCCACTTGATGCTTCTGTCATGGGGGCTACCAGTGTCCGCAGACACTGGGGGTAAGGTGGGTTAAGTGAAAACCTGAGACCTGAGACCTGGGACCTGGGACCTGAGACCTGAGACCTGAGACCTGAGACCTGAGACCTGAGACCTGAGACCTGAGACCTGGGACCTGAGACCTGGGACCTGGGACCTGGGACCTGGGACCTGGGACCTGGGACCTGAGACCTGAGACCTGAGACCTGGGACCTGGGACCTGGGACCTGGGACCTGGGACCTGGGACCTGAGACCTGGGACCTGGGACCTGGGACCTGAAACCTGGGACCTGGGACCTGGGACCTGGGAGCTGGGAGCTGGGACCTGGGACCTGGGACCTGGGACCTGGGACCTGGGACCTGGGACCTGGGACCTGGGACCTGAGACCTGGGACATGGGACCTGGGACCTGGGACCTGGGACCTGGGACCTGGGACCTGAGACCTGGGACCTGGGACCTGGGACATGGGACCTGGGACCTGGGACCTGGGACCTGGGACCTGGGAGCTGGGAGCTGGGACCTGGGACCTGGGACCTGAGACCTGGGACCTGGGACATGGGACCTGAAACCTGGGACCTGGGACCTGGGACCTGGGAGCTGGGACCTGGGACCTGGGACCTGGGACCTGGGACCTGGGACCTGAGACCTGGGACCTGGGACATGGGACCTGGGACCTGGGACCTGGGACCTGAGACCTGGGACTGGACCTGAGACCGGACCTGAGACCTGAGACCTGAGACCTGGGACTGGACCTGAGACCAGACCTGAGACTGGACCTGGGACCTGAGACCTGGGACTGGACCTGAGACTGGACCTGAGACTTGAGACTGGACCTGAGACTGGACCTGGGACCTGAGACCTGGGACTGGACCTGAGACTGGACCTAAGACCTGAGACTGGACCTGGGACCTGAGACCTGGGACTGGACCTGAGACCGGACCTGATACCGGACCTGAGACTTGAGACTGGACCTGAGACCGGACCTGAGACTTGGGACTGGACCTGAGACTGGACCTGAGACTGGACCTGAGACCTGGGACTGGACCTGAGACTGGACCTGAGACCTGGGACTGGACCTGGGACCTGAGACCTGAGACTGGACCTGAGACCTGGGACTGGACCTGAGACTGGACCTGAGACCTGGGACTGGACCTGAGACTGGACCTAAGACCTGAGACTGGACCTGGGACCTGAGACCTGGGACTGGACCTGAGACTGGACCTGAGACCGGACCTGAGACCTGGGACTGGACCTGAGACCGGACCTGAGACTGGACCTGAGACCTGAAACCTGGGACTGGACCTGAGACCGGACCTGAGACCTGAGACCTGGGACTGGACCTGGGACCTGGGACCTGAGACCTGGGACCTGAGACCTGGGACCTGGGACCTGGGACCTGGGACCTGGGACCTGAGACCTGGGACTGGACCTGAGACCTGGGACTGGACCTGGGACCTGGGACCTGGGACCTGAGACCTGGGACCTGGGACCTGGGACCTGGGACCTGGGACCTGGGACCTGAGACCTGGGACTGGACCTGAGACCGGACCTGAGACCTGAGACCTGAGACCTGGGACTGGACCTGAGACCAGACCTGAGACTGGACCTGGGACCTGAGACCTGGGACTGGACCTGAGACTGGACCTGAGACTTGAGACTGGACCTGAGACTGGACCTAAGACCTGAGACTGGACCTAAGACCTGAGACTGGACCTGGGACCTGAGACCTGAGACTGGACCTGAGACCTGGGACTGGACCTGAGACTGGACCTGAGACCTGGGACTGGACCTGAGACTGGACCTAAGACCTGAGACTGGACCTGGGACCTGAGACCTGGGACTGGACCTGAGACTGGACCTGAGACCGGACCTGAGACCTGGGACTGGACCTGAGACCGGACCTGAGACTGGACCTGAGACCTGAAACCTGGGACTGGACCTGAGACCGGACCTGAGACCTGAGACCTGGGACTGGACCTGGGACCTGGGACCTGAGACCTGGGACCTGAGACCTGGGACCTGGGACCTGGGACCTGGGACCTGGGACCTGAGACCTGGGACCTGAGACCTGGGACTGGACCTGAGACCTGGGACTGGACCTGGGACCTGGGACCTGGGACCTGGGACCTGAGACCTGGGACTGGACCTGAGACCTGGGACTGGACCTGGGACCTGGGACCTGGGACCTGAGACCTGGGACCTGGGACCTGGGACCTGGGACCTGAGACCTGGGACTGGACCTGAGACCGGACCTGAGACCTGAGACCTGAGACCTGGGACTGGACCTGAGACCAGACCTGAGACTGGACCTGGGACCTGAGACCTGGGACTGGACCTGAGACTGGACCTGAGACTTGAGACTGGACCTGAGACTGGACCTGGGACCTGAGACCTGGGACTGGACCTGAGACTGGACCTAAGACCTGAGACTGGACCTGGGACCTGAGACCTGGGACTGGACCTGAGACTGGACCTAAGACCTGAGACTGGACCTGGGACCTGAGACCTGGGACTGGACCTGAGACCGGACCTGAGACCGGACCTGAGACTTGAGACTGGACCTGAGACTGGACCTGAGACTGGACCTGAGACCTGGGACTGGACCTGAGACTGGACCTGAGACCTGGGACTGGACCTGAGACTGGACCTGAGACCTGGGACTGGACCTGAGACTGGACCTAAGACCTGAGACTGGACCTGGGACCTGAGACCTGGGACTGGACCTGAGACTGGACCTGAGACCTGGGACTGGACCTGAGACTGGACCTGAGACCGGACCTGAGACCGGACCTGAGACCTGGGACTGGACCTGAGACCGGACCTGAGACTGGACCTGAGACCTGAAACCTGGGACTGGACCTGAGACTGGACCTGAGACCGGACCTGAGACCTGGGACTGGACCTGAGACCTGAGACCTGAGACCTGGGACTGGACCTGAGACCGGACCTTATCATTTTTTATTTTTATAACTGTCTCATTTGGCACTGGTCTTTTGGTCTTTTTTCTTTTGCTGTTCCATCTATTTTTTGTTACCCTCTGGTATATAGTATATATTATATATTATATTGTATATTATATATTATATATTATATTGATGAGCGAGCTACTGTAGCCAAAACAATTTCCCTTGTGGATCAAGTCTAAGTTCTTACTAGTGATGCATCTTTTTTTTTACTAAACTGTATACTGTATATAAAAAGTGGTGTCATTATGAACAGGCTAGATGTTGGTCAGTGGAAAAGACTTTACCAACATGATTATAATGCTAAGTTTTATGGATACTGGTACGATTGAACATATGGAAATGTACTTTTTAGTTCTTTCAAAAACAGTGAGGCTCCTGTAGAGTTGCAGTTGCGGGTGTCTGATGACATTTAAGAAGAACGTGTTGTCTCATTGTTTGTTTTGTCCCTTTCAGCTCGTCTGTCACTCAGCTCTGATCTAATCATGACACTGAACACTGTATAACTGTGAGAAGCACACACGAGAAGATGGTTCGCTCAGGCTGTACTTTTTTCTTTTTCTTTTTTTTAAAGATGCACTGACACACCCAGATCCATCGACAGGAATTTGGGAGCCCGGGGCAAGAAGCCTCATATGGGCCCCCGCTGATATAAATGAAAAGGAAGAGGGTCCGATTCTGTAAAAACCCTGGGACAAAAGACTCTTTTGTCCTGGACACACAAACTATTAAAAATGATCAAATGACTCTGAGGAGAAAAACAAACTTGGAAATAATGTGTGATTGATTGACTGACTGACTGATTGATAGATAGATGATTAGATAGATAGATAGATAGATAGATAGATGGATGGATAGATAGACAGAAAGACAGACAGACAGATAGATAGATAGAGATAGATGGATAGATAGAGATAGATGGATAGATAGAAATAGATAGAGTGATAGATAGATAGACAGAAAGACAGACAGACAGACAGATAGATAGATAGATAGATAGATAGATAGAAATAGAGATAGATAGATAGATAGATAGATAGAAATAGAGATAGATAGATAGATAGATAGATAGATAGATAGAAATAGAAATAGATGGATAGAAATAGATAGATAGATAGATAGATGGATAGATAGATAGATAGATAGATAGATAGATGGATAGAGATAGATGGATAGATAGAAATAGATAGAGAGTGATAGATAGATGATTAGATAGATAGATAAATAGATAGATGGATAGAAAGACAGGCAGACAGATAGATAGAAATAGAGATAGAGATAGATAGAAAGAGATAGATAGAAATAGAGATAGAAATAGATAGATAGATAGATAGATAGATAGATAGATAGATGTGTGAATGAAATCAAACAAAATTCCAGATATGTTTTTGAGGAAGTAATAACATTCTAACATGGCTAAAAGCTCAGACAAAATCATGGAAAAAATGTCTATTTGAGGAATAGCAGGTTTTTTTTAACAACTGGCCCATTACATTGATTGTAACATGCTAAGTCACACTATAATTCTATGTTTGAATGGCCCCACGGAGCCTTTTTAGTTTATCTGTGGTAATAGGATGTCAAATGACTCACTCACGCCCTCAAGGAACGATCAAATCAAACAGACAGAACCTCAGCTCCCTCGTGCTGTAGCTGCAGTTTCATCCAGCAGAGGGCACACTTCAGGTCTTTTTCATCCAACAGTGTCAGTGTCTCCCTCACGTGTGCGGAGTGACGTTTTGTAAACATACACATGCTGTATATACTGTTTTACCTGTAACTCGGTCTGGTTTGGCTTTCATGCAAAGGGTTCGATTTGTTTGTTCGCTCGCTCACTCACTCACTCACAATCTCTCTCTCTCTCTCTCCCTCTCTCTCTCTCTCAATCTCTCTCTTTCTCTCTGTCCCTCTCTTTCTCTCTCTCTCTCATTCTCTCTCGATCTCTCTCCCCCTTCTCTTAACTCTCTCCCTCTCCCCCTCTCTTTCTCTCTCTCTCTCTCTCTCTCCCACTCTTTTTCTCTCTCTCTCCCTCTCTTTCTCTCTCCCTCTCTTTCTCTCTCCCTCTCTTTCTCTCTCTCTCTCGCTCTCTTTCTCCCTCCCTCTCTTTCTCTCTCTCCCTCTCTCCCTCTCTCTCTCTCTCTTTCTCTCTCCCTCTCTCTTTCTCTCTCCCTCTCTTTCTCTCTACCTCCCTTTTTCTCTCTTTCTCTCTCTCTCTCGCTCTCTTTCTCCCTCCCTCTCTCTCTCTCCCTTCCTCTCTATCTCTCTCTCTCTCCCTCTCTTTCTCTCTCCCTCTCTCTCTCCCTCCCTCCCTCTCTCTCTCCCTCTCTTTCTCTCTCTCTCCCTCTCTCTCTCTTTCTCTCTCCCTTTCTTTCTCTCTCTCCCTCTCTTTCTCTCTCCCTCTCATTCTCTCTCCCTCTCTTTCTCTCTCCCTCTCTTTCTCTCTCTCTCCCTCTCTCTCTTTCTCTCTCCCTCTCTTTCTCTCTCCCTCTTTCTCTCTCCCTCTCTTTCTCTCTCCCTCTCTTTCTCTCTCTCTCTCCCTCTCTCCCTCTCTCAATCGCTCTCTCTCTCTTAAAATGCGATTAATTAGATTAGTTAATTACAAATCCTATAGTTAATTAGATTATTTTTAAATGACCTGACAGCAGAAGTTCTAATGTTGTGACCTCCTCACAAATACACCTGGAGTTGTGTTTTTATAGAGCGACGGACACTGGATGTGGTGGAACAATTTAAATATCTTGGACTAGTTTTTGATTCCAGTTTAAATGAAAATAGAAAGGCTTACTGTGATACACTCCAGACAACAACTCTAGAAATATTTATGAATTATAATTTTTTAAGCCATTTTTACAGAAGTGAGTTAAAATAGAGTATGATCTTAGAATAATTATGAAGCAGAATACAAGGTGAAGTAAATTATTTAGTTTCTATTTCTTTATTATTTATTTCTATTTCTATATTTTCTCTCTCCCTCCCTCTGGTGTTTACATTTTTAGGCGAGGATGTGACGAGTATCAGGCTCAATCCGGTCAGACGTGTTTTGCGGTTTCAGTTCCTGTTCGTGGACTGTACGCCGGCCTCACTGTGTCTCTGTCTTCTCCCCATCACACACACAACACACACTTTGTAACTTTGAATAGCAGGAGTGGCTTAGGAAACGTTTGTTTTCTTTTTCTGGATGTCATGTCATCATGCACATTACAAGAAGTCAATCATTTCTCAATGATCTCTTTCTTTCATTGCCATGAGTCAGTGGAATAATTTGTCAAATGAGATTATATCATGTACAAGTTTTCAAATGTTTGCACATCGAATAAAGAAATGCCTACAATCAAAGCAAATTTGCACTCATTAGTGATGAATGTGAGTGAGGCTAGGACTGGTGACTGTGTGTATGGATGTGTAAAGATGAATTTTTTTGAATGTTTTTTTTAAAATGGCATAGTGAGGGTCATAACTTGATATGTATGCACATGTGTGATTATTCTTATGCACTGGTCCATTACCCATTTACAATCTCTGTCATAATATATTTAATTTACATCAACCTGTCCCTGGACTACAGGTGGAAATTAGCATTTTTGCTATAACCTGCACCTGCATCTTTCTTTTGTTTATTTCAAAGGTCAATGAAATGTTGTGCACTGTCCCTGTGCAAATAAATAAACTCTACCATACCATTTCTCCCCTATCCTGTATAACTGTGGTTTTATATTTCAGAAAACTATTGGCTTTAAAGGGATATGCCACCCCCAGGTCAAACTTGGGCATCTCCCCACAGTCCAGAGACTAAAATAAGTGGTGGAAAGCGTTTTCCTGGTCACCCAGCCATTGTCCGAGTCTGTCAGCACTGACCGCCGCGGTAACTGGTGCTCCTCCGCCTTAGACTGGAGTCTAACGTCGCTAGAGAAAGATTTCGGCCAAAAGGAATTAATTTGCTCGATGCTTTTCCCAATTACTTTCTGTGTAGTGCGCATTCATATCGAGTGCAAATAAATGAGCAAATCAACACGGAGAGCTTGACTTGGTCATTTTGGGTGGGAACTATTTTTCAGTGCGGAAAAACACAGCCGAAGCACACACCACGCTGCGTAACAGGGGAACTGCCTTCCTGGTGCGTAACAGGGATTCCCCTGTCAGCGTGGTGTGTCAAGCTCTCCCTGTTGATTTGCACGCCCCCATGGCAGAAGACACATCGAGGCCCGTTGTGACGTGAGCCACCTGTGGGAGGATTCTCCAGCTGAGGTCCTGACCAAACCGAAGCAAGAAGATCATGGAGATGGTCCCCGGGCGCAGTAATGTGCAGCCCACTGCTCCTGATGACAGGATGGGTTAAATGCAGAGGACCAACTTCATTGTACTTGTGACAATGACAATAAATAAATATTCTATATTCTATCCAAATCATATTAGTGAACGTGTATGGAGTTTAAAAACACAGTGGAGCACTTCCTGCACTTGACATGACATCACAAGGTGGGACAGTGTTTTCCGATTGAAAGAACTCCTAAATATGCAGAGGTTACCTTAAGTTTAACATGTGTGAATGTAAAATCTCTGCATTGGCTCCCTGTGAGTTTCAGGATAGATTTTAAAGTTATTTTACTGGTTTTTAAATGTCTTAATGGTCTTGGGCCTTCTTATCTTTCAGAACTGCTTTCCCCTTACGAACCTTCACGGGCCCTGCGCTCCTCCGGCAGCTCCTGGTCATTCCCAAAGTCAGGACAAACACTCCCAAAGTCAGGACACACTCAGTGCTATGGCCCTCGTCTATGGAACTGCCTGCCGGAGGACCTCAGGGCTGCAGAGAACGTTCATGTTTTTAAGAGTGGGCTCAAGACTCACCTGTTTAGCTTGGCCTTTGATTGACTTCGGTCGTCTGTTTGCTTGTCTTTTGTTTGTTCTTTTGTTTGTTTGCTTGTATATCTGTTTGTTGTTTGTTCGTCTGCTTGTTTGTCTGTTTGCTTTTATTTTTTTATTTTTTTTATTTTTTCCTGACGGCACGGTGGCTGAGTGGCTAGCACTCATGCTTCACAGCGGGAGGGTTCCGGTTGCCCGGGCCTTTCTGTGTGGAGTTTGCATGTTCTCCCCGTGTCTGGGTGGGTTTCCTCCGGGCACTCCGGTTTCCCCCATCAACCTAAACATGCTTAGGGCCTGACCAAGCCTAAATAACAAAACAATATCATGGGGATGATCCCCGGGTCAAATATAGAAACAACTTCTCCTGTGCGAGATCAATAGAGGTCAATCTTCTAATCCTTGACCACTGTAAGGCGCTTTGGGTTACAATTTTGTATGAAAAGCGCCTTATAAATATTGTTTGTTTGTTTGTTGTTTGTAAAGGCGCTATAGGCTACCCGATTTTTTAAAATGTGAAAAACAGAAGTAGGTTTTGAATGTTTTGAAGCGATGTCACACCCTTTGCTAATTGTTAGCCTCCATGAGTAATAACAGTTTTCAGAGGCTCGAGTTGTCATAGTAAACATGCCAACAGCGCTACTTCCTCATAATTCATAAATTCATAAATATTATATATCATGTTACAGTTGCAGGTCCATGTTCACAAAAAGAGCCACATTAGAACAACACAATGATTAGCATGTTAATTAGCAGATTAGCTGTGTCCTTGGGCAAGACACTTAAAGGAAAAGTAACAATCTGGACCTTATTTTGGTGATAAAACAATGTCATTTACTCACCCATTGTACTTTGGTGTCATTTGGAGTATTTCCGGAGATTTTGGACTTTAGCAGTTTTCAAACGCCAAAAGTTAAATGTATTCGTTTACACTGTGTCAAAAGTGGCCTGTAATCCGAGATCTAGCCATGGTTCTGATTGGATGACGAGGACAGTGCGCATGAGTGCATGCATTCCGCTACTTTGCTTACAAGATGCTCATAACTTTTCTGTTGCGAGCGAGACATGGCTGAAGATTCGGACTTCGAGATTGAAGAGGACTTATTTGAGTATGATGGCCGTCCCTGTCGTTTTGAGCCTGAGTATACGGATGAAGAGATATTAGAAAGAAGGAAACGGAGACAGTTTGAGGAGCAGCACACCAGAGAACAGCCATCGGTTTCACATTACTTCTCAGAATCGTGCGCTGAATCCGCTGGCCTTCTTTCTTTTCCTTTGCTGGTAAAAAATCGTCCGGACTGAAGTGGGTACTGCAAACACGATGGTCCAAACGTCTTACAGTTTTGCCTTTCATGTTTGGGTCCATTCTCAAGGCAACTAGCCACAGCTTCAATAACTCTGGATTGTGATGAGGAAGCCTGTGAAAACTCAACTTTATCCAAGCTGTCATTTTGTTTTCACAACCGGGATAAATGCATGTTCGCACCATTTCGGGTTTTCTCAAGTGGAGATGTTTTTTTCTTATATTCCTTAGCTTCTTTCTGACTGTAACCGAGAGCTGAGAGCGAAATCAGCTGTGAATGCATGCATGCACGCTGTCCTCGATGACGTCATCCAACTGGAACCATGCCTGGATATCGGATTACAGGCCACTTTTGACTCAAACGAACGTGTAGACTAATACACTGAACTTTTGTCATTTGAAAAGTGCTCAAGTTTGCGTTATTTGGTGACTGCAACAGCGTGCCCCGAGCACTCACGTTAAACGGATATCGCTAAACTCCAAAATCTCTGGAAATACTCCAAATGACACCAAAGTACAATGGGTGAGTAAATAACATTGTTTTATCACCAAAATAAGGTCCAGATTGTAAAAACGTTACTTTTCTTTTGACCTCACCTCGCCCCCAGTATATGTGCACACTGATTGAGAGTTTTCATGACAGAAGCCACCTCGGAGCTAATGGCCCCAGGCCCACTAACCGCATGCCCTGAGACTGGTTGTGTTCACACTGTTGGGCTACTATCCTCTCCGTGTTATGTCCCCATTTACGGAAACGTCACTGATACAGCCCATTTTGAAACAGGATTGGCGGGCGATTCAGTAGTACGATGACGGAAGACGATTTGTATATGATCAAGTATCAATCATTTCTCAATCATCTCTTTCTTTCATTGCCATGAGTCAGTGGAATAATTTGCCAAATGAGATTATATCATGTACAAGTTTTCAAACGTTTGCACATCGAATAAAGAAATGCCTATTATCAAAGCAAATTTGCACTCATTAGTGATGAATGTGTGTGAGTGAGGCTAGGACTGGTGAGTGTGTGTATGGATGTGTAAAGATGAATTTTTTTGGAATGTTTTTTTTAAAATGGCATAGTGAGGGTCATAACTTGATATGTATGCACATGTGTGATTATTCTTATGCACTGGTCCATTACCCATTTACAATCTCTGTCATAATATATTTAATTTACATCAACCTGTCCCAGGACTACAGGTGGAAATTAGCATTTTTGCTATAACCTGCACCTGCATCTTTCTTTTGTTTATTTCAAAGGTCAATGAAATGTTGTGCACTGTCCCTGTGCAAATAAATAAACTCTACCATACCATTTCTCCCCTATCCTGTATAACTGTGGTTTTATATTTCAGAAAACTATTGGCTTTAAAGGCTATTGGATAACTATGTTCTGCTGTGTTCTGACATAGGCTACTTAGCTGAAAATGTTTTCTACACAGAAGCAAGTCTGATGTAGGCTAGTAAAATAATCATTAAAGGAAAAGTAACGTTTTTTTTTTACAATCTGAGCCTTCTTTCGGCAATAAAACAGTAGTTTTACTCACCCATAGCAGTTTGGTGTCATTTTGAGCAGTTTCGTAGAAGTTATGTTGTAGCGTATCTGTTAACTTGAGTTCTCGGGGCATTACTTTGCGGTCTCCAAATAACACAAACTTTAGCATTTTTCAAATCATTGAAGCCCGATATCTTAGTCTACGATTTCGTTTGAAGCAAAAGTGGCCTGTAATCCGAGATTTAGCCATAGTTTCGAGTAGATGAGGAGGCCAGTGCGCATGCGCGGAGGGTGCTCTCAGCTCCCGGGACCCAAACATGAAACGCAAAGCTGTAAACTATGGATAAATCTCGGATTACAGGCCACTTTTGCTTCAAACTAAATCATAGACTAAGATATCGGGCTTCTATGATTTGAAAAGTGCTAAAGTTTGTGCTATTTGGAGCCCGCACGGGGCATATTACATGCTTGCGGAATATATTATATGCCCCGAGCTATGGCTAGAAGTTGCACTAGGCTAACTGCAAATCTAAAACATCTCTGAAGTGCTCCATATGACACCAAAGTGCTATGGGTGAGTAAAACAACTTGTTTTATTACCGAAAGAAGGCTCAGATTGTTAAAAAAAACTTTACTTTTCCTTTAAAGGTCCTATACTACTCAAAATGGACTCTTGTGAGCTTTAAAGGGATAGTGCGTTTTTTTTAAATGTTAATCTGTATGGGTTTCCTTCTAAAAGTTACGTGTGTTGACACCGGCTTACCTCTAACACTCTCAGCTGATCCCGGTTCAGCTCACTTTCTGGAGCCCACGTAAGTAGGTCCGGTAACTTCCCTGGAACATGAAATAAAGCTTGTTTTTCTTCTCAAAACAAAACATTTGTTAGAAAGGTGATATATTTGCTTCCGAGCCTGTTCACTTTCAGTGGATGTCTACGCCGAAGTTTACAAGTGAACAGGCTGATAGAGTTAACATGGGTGTAGTGATACGAGTGGAGAGAGACAATACGCGAATGCGAAATAAGCTGCTGGATGTTTCGTGGACAACTGTTTCTAACAAATGTTTTGTTTTGAGAAGAAAAACAAGCTTTATTTCATGTTCCAGGGAAGTTACCGGACCTACTTACGTGGGCTCCAGAAAGCGAGCTGAACCGGGATCAGCTGAGAGTGTCAGAGGTAAGCCGGTGTCAACACACGTAACTTTTAGAAGGAAACCCATACAGATTAACTTTTTTTTTTTAAACGCACTATCCCTTTAAGTCATGTTCTAATGTTGTTACCTCCTCACAAATATAACTGGAGTTGTGTTTTTATAGAGGGATGGTTTATAGAGGGTTTACGTTCTATGGGGGATGGGGGGGAGAAAGTCGTTGATATCATGAGCTTCCTGAAATGACTTTACATAATTTTCATTGAAGTTCATTATTTAATTTAATTTGTGTTTAAATTAAAAATAAAAATAAGTAATAATAATAATTTTATGAAGTGCTATTTTCTCGTTATTGTCTTGTTTGTTGTCTACCTTTTACCTTTAGTTCAGTAGAGATCGGCAATTCCAGGGTTGAAATCATCCAAATCATATTAGTGAACGTGTATGGAGTTTAAAAACACAGTGGAGCACTTCCTGCACTTGACATGACATCACAAGGTGGGACAGAGTGTTTTCCAATTGAAAGAACTCCTAAATATGCAGAGGTTACCTTAAAGCCCCAGTGTGTAGGATTCGTGGCGCATATGTGGATGGTGCTATTGCACTTTCTGTTTTAGCTACGGCAGACCTCGAGGGTCACCCGTGCACGAGCCGCACGCCGCTACTGTATTTTTTTTTCTTCTTTTCTCATGAAAACACACATTCCCGATCATGTACCATGACACTCTACACATCAAATGAAACCTTACAGTCTCCTCTTTTTGACTATGCAATTCATTTCCCTGCACAACAAACACTCCCCAAGCACATGGGGCTTTTATACGGAAAAGCACAAAACGAGGTGAGCTTACCTTAGAATGCTTTGCACAGGTCAAACTCTGTATTTCACCATAAACTTGCTCTCAATTTGTCCGTAAGGATCCAGCGAATAAAATCCAGTAAAACAATTTAGTCCAAAACACGTAATGGATCTAACCGGTGTTAGATCCATTACGACGTCTGATCCGGCAGCATGCTTGTGTTGTTTACCCAAAACCACGAGCCTTGCCGAAGGCGAAGGCGGAGCCCAAATGTCCTTCTGCGGCTCTCGTAATCAAAATGGCTGCCTCTGCATGGGGAAGATCCCCCTTTTATGTGACTATATCTAAGTCCAAAAGAATACTTTGATTTCATGATGGAAGTGAAAAGTCTTGGAAAACAATGTATTTTTGAATGGGTATCTTCAATTTCAGTAATTAACGGGTAAAAATCTTACACACTGTCCCTTTAAGTTTAACATGTGTGAATGTAAAGGCGATTTTTTAAAATGTGAAAAACAGAAGTAGGTTTTGAATGTTTTGAAGCGATGTCACACCCTTTCCTAATTGTTAGCCTCCATGAGTAATAACAGTTTTCAGAGGCTAGAGTTGTCATAGTAAACATGCCAACAGCGCTACTTCCTCATAATTCATAAATATTATATATCATGTTACAGTTGCAGGTCCATGTTCACAAAAAGAGCCACATCAGAACAACACAATGATTAGCATGTTAATTAGCAGATTAGCTGTGTCCTTGGGCAAGACACTTAAAGGAAAAGTAACAATCTGGACCTTATTTTGGTGATAAAACAATGTCATTTACTCACCCATTGTACTTTGGTGTCATTTGGAGTATTTCCGGATATTTTGGACTTTAGCACTTTTCAAACGCCAAAAGTTAAATGTATTAGTTTACGCTGTGTCAAAAGTGGCCTGTAATCCGAGATCTAGCCATGGTTCTGATTGGATGACGAGGACAGTGCGCATGAGTGCATGCATTCCGCTACTTTGCTTAGAAGACGCTCATAACTTTTCTGTTGCGAGCGAGACATGGCTGAAGATTCGGACTTCGAGATTGAAGAGGACTTATTTGAGTATGATGGCCGTCCCTGTCGTTTTGAGCCTGAGTATACGGATGAGGAGGTATTAGAAAGAGTGAAGCGGAGACAGTTTGAGGAGCAGCACACCAGAGAACAGCCATCGGTTTCACATTACTTCTCAGAATCGTGCGCTGAATCCGCTGGCCTTCTTTCTTTTCCTTTGCTGGTAAAAAATCGTCCGGACTGAAGTGGGTACTGCAAACACGATGGTCCAAACGTCTTACAGCTTTGCCTTTCATGTTTGGGTCCATTCTCAAGGCAACTAGCCACAGCTTCAATAACTCCGGATTGTGATGAGGAAGCCTGTGAAAACTCAACTTTATCCAAGCTGTCATTTTGTTTTCACAACCGGGATAAATGCATGTTCGCACCATTTCGGGTTTTCTCAAGTGGAGATGTTTTTTTCTTATATTCCTTAGCTTCTTTCTGACCGTAACCGAGAGCTGAGAGCGAAATCAGCTGTGAATGCATGCATGCACGCTGTCCTCGATGACGTCATCCAACTGGAACCATGGCTGGATATCGGATTACAGGCCACTTTTGACTGAAACGAACGTGTAGGCTAATACATTGAACTTTTGTCATTTGAAAAGTGCTAAAGTTTGCATTATTTGGTGGCTGCAACAGCGTGCTCCGAGCGCTCACGTTAAACGGATATCGCTAAACTCCAAAATCTCTGGAAATACTCCAAATGACACCAAAGTACAATGGGTGAGTAAATAACATTGTTTTATCACCAAAATAAAGTCCAGATTGTAAAAACGTTACTTTTCCTTTGACCCCACCTCGCCCCCAGTATATGTGCACACTGATTGAGAGTTTTCATGACACAAGATACATCCAGGCCAGTTGTGTCAAGCGACGTGTGGCCGTCCTCCCGTGGACCCACCACCCGCAGGAGGATCCATGGGCTGGTGCACTGAGATCTGTCTGGACTGCTGCCCCCACGACCTGAAGACTCGGAAGAAAGCAGAT
The DNA here is from genome assembly GCA_036785185.1 of Paratrypauchen microcephalus. Classification (NCBI taxonomy): domain Eukaryota; kingdom Metazoa; phylum Chordata; class Actinopteri; order Gobiiformes; family Gobiidae; genus Paratrypauchen; species Paratrypauchen microcephalus. The sequence continues at coordinate 884,660 of JAVJIX010000244.1, read as the reverse complement.
GAAAATGAATGAATGAATGAACAATGATTAGCAAATAATGTGTGTAGGCCCTAGACTGTGTAAAGACGTGGACTAAATGGTTGCATCTTTATACAGCGCTTTTCCACCTTCAAGGCACCCAAAGTGCTTTACAACAAGGAACCACTCACCCAGTCACACACTAGTGTACGCAGACACTGGGGGCGAGGTGGGTTAAATGTCTTGCCCAAGGACACAGTGACAGCATTCATCTGTGGGAACTGGAATCGTACCACTAACCTGTGGGTCAGTGGATCTGACCGCTCAACCAATTGATGTTTTATGTTAAGTTTTATGTCAAACCGTCAACCTTTGGATCAGTGGACAAACGCTATACAAACTGAGCTACTGCCGCCCATCCATAGCATTTGTCTCCACTCAAATGAAGCTCGCTGCTTGTAGCAAATACAAGGGCGAATTTGGATTTGAATAGGATTTTTTTTACAGGCAATACAGAAAGACAAAAAAAACCCCACCAGGATCATGTAGAGCAGGTTAATGAACATTTTAAAGGTCCCATGACATGGTACTTCTTGATGCTTTTATATGGCTCCTTAATGGTTCCCTAATACTGTAAATGAAATCAAAATCAAGACTCAGTGCATGAGAAACAGAGATAAGATGAGAAAGAGTAATTTTTCTCTCTCTGAACAGTCCATTATGGGACTTGTTGCTTGAATGCAAATGAGGAGGACAGAGATGGCCTATAGTAGAGGGTGGGGGCGTGGCCAAACTCTCCGCTCTCAGCTCTCAGCTGTCCGCTCTGATCCATTTCCGCGTTTTTGCGCGGAGAAGAGATTTGAAGCGTTCCATTGAAAAATAAACACATTTGTACAGAAAATAAAATTAAACCACTGCTGTTCAAAGGTCCAGAGGCTCAGATAAAGGACTTCCGAGCCTAGAAACACTCGGACGTGCCTCCAGGCAAATAAAAAAACGCATTTCACATTGTCTAGCGCATTCGCAGTCCAAACTCTCTGGGCGTGATTTACAGAGACGCTGAGTACAGACAGACGGGGGGTGGAGCTGCATTTTTCGATCTGACGTCAATAAGGTGCCTTGTTGAGAATCGCCCGTTTGAGCTGTGTTTTTTTCTAACGCAGAAAAGGACCGCAAATGCTCAGTTTAGACATTTCGCAACTTTTAGCCATGGGGGGGCACTAAACAGGGTAGGGGAGCTCACATTAACGTGCAAAAACCTCAGAAAGTGAAAATTTCATGCCATAGGACCTTTAAGACCAAAATGACAAGACTCACAGCAGCAGTTACAGAGAGAGGGGCCACAATATTTCATTGTAAGTCAACAGCCGCTTTCAGACTGTCGGGCCAGGCCAGGCCAAGCCACTAGGGGGCCACCTCGGAGCTAATGGCCCCAGGCCCACTAACCGCATGCCCTGAGACTGGTTGTGTTCACACTGTTGGGCTACTATCCTCTCCGTGTTATGTCCCCATTTACGCAAACGTCACTGATACAGCCCATTTTGAAACAGGATTGGCGGGCGATTCAGTAGCACGATGACGGAAGACGATTTGTATATGATCAAGTATCAGACCAACAACTACTGCCGATACCTCTGACTACGAACACTACAACACTCATAATGAACACTATGGAAGTATGCCGCAATATGCTTCATGACGTCCTCGTTTCTGCAAACCCTGTCGATCTTCTGCTGCACAGAGTCGTCTGCCCAGACAGTGAGGAGAGCACGGACATCTTCAGCTGACCAGAACTGGCGATCCATCTTCTTACTTTTTTTGTGATGGTAATGAAGGTAGACAGACAGTAAACAGATAATACTCTGCCATCTTCGACCTTGACACCGCCTCTGGCCCCTCTTGGCCCATCATTTTGCTTGGGCCAGAAATCGCGGATCATTAGCCCCAAGATCCTGGCCCCTAGCCCCTGTTAGCACCTGGCCCTGGACGTGTGAACACAATTAGCCCCGATATGCCCCTGTTCGCTCGGTTTTGGCCCGACAGTCTGAAAGCGGCTAATGGGAGCAGGGTCAGTACGAGCCGGAAGCCCCAGCCTGCCAACTTCTTCTCCAGTCTATGGCCCATTTCTTTTTTTAGAACTCGTTGGCCTAGTCCTTTTGTCTCTTGGTCATGTTTGTTCTGGCTGCTTGTCACTCATAAATACAGGTTTTTTATCACTCTGTTACTATAAGAGCAGGTTTGATTTGTTTTCCTTGTCTTACAGTTTCACCATTAACATTAATATGTTTATGTAATATGTTATAATATGTTTCGGTTTACATGCAATATTTACTGTACGTGCACATATAGGGTGACTAGGCAAAATTCAAAACTGGGACACACTCAGGTTGGGATGGTTGATATAAACAAAGAAAAGTGAAAGAAGCATGTAACATTGTCAGTTCTCATACTTCAATCAAGCCCGTTTTTTTGTATTTATTTATTTATTTTTTACTTTAGTTTATTTTTAAAAAATCAACAAATAAAATAAACATACAGCACAATCAGAACAATCCAGAACAATCCTTGACAAAGGGTTATTATATTAGCCATTATTCAAGTCCACAGTCACCGGAGTCCATCTTTCTATGAATAAGTCCATTTTCATCTGTTCACTGTTCCATCATATAGACGTGTTTTAGTCTTTGTATCCATTCTGTCCTTGTCAGAGGAGATGGTTTCCTCCAATTAACCGTTATCATTTTTCGTGCAATCATCAGAAGAATACGGAGAACATATTGTTGGTCTTTTACACATGCATTATCTGGCAATGCTCCCAATACATACATTAGCGGATCTATAGGAAGTTCACTCCTCACACAGCCGCCATTCTTGTCAATAGCCTGGTCACCTCACGTCTTGATTACTGCAAGTCCCTCCTGTATGGTCTCCCCCAAAAAACTATTCATAAGCTACAACTTCTCCAAAACTCTGCTGCCCGGATCATCACCAGAACTCCCTCTATTCACCACATCACCCCGGTCCTGCAGCAGCTTCACTGGCTCCCCATTCACTATCGTATTCAGTTCAAAATCCTACTCCTCACATTCAAGTCCATCCATAACCTGGCTCCCACTTATCTCACAGAACTCCTTCATGTCACCACACACACCCGCTCACTCAGGTCCTCCTCCTCCATCCACCTCACAGTCCCTCCCGCTCGTCTCAGCACCATGGGGAGCAGGGCCTTCAGCCGCTCTGCTCCCCATCTATGGCACTCACTCCCCCCAGACCTCCGGAACGTTCAATCACTACCAATTTTTAAATCCAGACTCAAGACCCATCTTTTCAAAATAGCTTACCCCACTTAATCACTTTCCCCTGCTGACTGTTTCATTTTACTTGTATTGCTTTGTCCATTCTCTTAGTTTTATTTTGTATATACTGCCTGTTTTTAACTGTTTTTAATTGATTGTCTTTGTGCGGTGTCCTTGAGTGTCCAGAAAGGCACCTTGAAATAAAATGTATTATTATTATTATTATTACTATTATTATTTACAAGACAGCATCTTTTCTATTTCTATTTTAATGTCCTGCCAATAGTTACAAAGAGCTGGGCAATCCCAGAAAATATGTGAGTGGTCTGCTACCATGCCACAGTTTCTCCAACATAATGGGGATATGTTTTTATAGAAGCTTGAGATTATTAAAGGGGTTCTAAAATATCAAATTTTTGTCTTCCAGTCAAATTCCTTCCACAAATTGCTGTTGATACCTTTGTGACTGTCCACACACATATCCCTCCATGTCCCATCCTCAACAATTACATTTAACTCCAATTCACATTTATCTCTGATATCGAATGTATCCTCTCCCATATCTCCCATCAACATCTTGTATATCAGTGACACGTGTTTTTCTTGTATTGTTATGAAATATTGCTCAATGCCTGTAGGTTATACTTTAATTTTTTCCCATTCAGCATGACTCTGAATATAGTGTCTTATTTGTGAATAAGGAAAGTGGTCTGTTGAGGGTAAAGAAAACTGGTTCTGTATTTTAAGTTATTGCCCTCAAAGAGCTGATTAATAGTCTTTAGCCCACTACTCATCCATCTTTTGAACCCACTGTCCCACATAGATGGGCCAGCCGGTTTTCTGTATTTTATATTTTGTATTGTTTATTTTCTGTATACTGGGATATTTGTATAAAACTGAAAATAGAAATCACTGGTTTAGGATAAATCTGCTGCGACAGGGGACACAGGACTCAAAACTAATTAGGAAATGGACGGGAATAAATAAATTCTACTTCTTCCCACTCCTTTTTTGGACATGTAAACTTATAACTCCTTTTGAATGTCTGTCATTTTGATTGTGACTGCTCTTGCGATATTATTTGTGACATGACTTCTGTTTGCATGTTTAAAACAAATTAATTATTCAAACTTAGACTGTCCTGGGTACATATGGTCACCCTATACCTATATATCAAACATGTGGCCCGGGGCCCAGATCCGGCCCTCCAAGACCTTTAATCTGGCCCTCGGCTGATTTTCTATTAAAATATTTTAATTATATTTTAATTTTCTATAAAAATATTGGTAATTTTCTGTGCCTCTTTTCTGCACAGTTTAGCATAGCAGTGTCTCCAGCTCCTCTTTTACTACTTATAGCTATGTGTTTGGGCAAAAGGAACATTTTTGTTTGAGTCTATAAACTACTGACAACATTTCCCCCAAATTTCAAATAAAAATATTATCATTTAGAGCAGGGGTGTCAAACATGCGGCCTGGGGGCCAGATCCGGCCCTTCAAGACCTTTAATCTGGCCCTCGGCTGATTTTCTATTCAAATATTTAAATTTTCTATTAAAATATTGGTAATTTTCTGCGCAGTTTAGCATAGCAGCGTCTCCAGCCCCTCTGTACGTGGCCCCTCCCACCAGAGCAGCCCAAATGAAGACTCGCCGCTTTTCAAACGCTCTTAAAGGACCATCGTTTTGACTGTTGACCGTGACACCCTCATCAGCAAAATGTCAAAAATGTCAAAAAAATAAAAATAAAAGTGGACACCGAGTGCAGGATTTTCCAGAAAAAAATGTACTAATTCCTATTTGTTGACGGAGGTGAATGGGATACCTATATGCTTGTGTAGAAATTGCAAGTTTCAGGTTGTTTAATATTTTGTAAAGGAAAGAGTTCTGTACTAGATTTGCATTTCTCTGCACAAACATTTGGACTTACTGCAATTTTTGGGGTTTATTTGCCATGCATTTTCTGATCTGATCTGGCCCCTTTGGGATCAAAGTAGGTTGGATACGGCCCCCGGACCAAAATGAGTTTGACACCCCTGCCCTATACACAAAGTAAAATTGCAACACAAATCAACAATGGTGTACCAAGCCTTCTTCAAAACTACCATTACGCATTCCACAGGCAGGCGAAACCACAACAGGTAATGACTTCGCTTTCGCTCCATCAGTGTCCACTAAACCAGTACGGTGGCATTGCATTGCGTTGGATATTATCACTGACATGTGGCCTAGTCGGAACAGAACGCATCGAGCTTTCAAACAGTCTACACGCCCTTCTCCCTGCCGCCATGAAAGCCAAACTCGAGATCTTCGCTTTGGTCCTGGGCAGCTTGGGGATCATCGGAATCATCGCCATCATCGCAATGCCGCAGTGGCGAGTCTCTGCATTTATCGGCGCTAACCTGATCGTAATGGAAGACAGGTGGGAGGGATTATGGATGAACTGCTACAAACAAATCGACCGAATGCAGTGCAAAGTTTACGATTCTTTGCTCATCTTACCGGCGGAGCTCCAAGCGGCTAGAGGGCTAATGTGCGCGTCACTAGTGATAGCCGTCATAGCATTCGTCATCACCATAACTGGAACTCAGGTGACTTCCTGTGGCGACGATAACCCAAATGGTAAAACGATATTGCTAGCTGTCGGCGGCGTTTTTTTCCTGCTAGCGTGCGTGACAACGCTGGTGCCGGTTTGCTGGGTGGCGCATACGGTGATACGGGACTTCTACAATCCGACGCTGATGGACGCGCAGAGGAGGGAGCTGGGACCGGCGCTGTACTTGGGCTGGGGGACCGCGGGGCTACTGCTCGCCGCCGGAGTGATCCTGCTGGTACGGTTCTGCCAGAGGAGGGAGATTGAGGAACGAGGAGGGCAGTATCCGGGTGAGGACAATCTGTACCTCCAGAGAGTTCCATCGAGTACTCACAAGACCATGGAGTATGTGTGAAAAGTGCAGTGAAAGTACAAAAGGTACTTTGAGATACTGTGTTGAGAGTTTTGAACTGAATGTAAAATGATCTGCAATTTTTTAAATCAAGTAACTTCAATATTTTTGACCAAATCTTAAGTGACCTTAAGGGAAATACCTGTTTGTTCGTATATGGCCATTTTCCATCTTAGACTAATGTTGTCATTGCAGGGCTGGCTTGGTCACGTTTTCTTTTTCTGTCTTTGTGTATAGGGGCTTTAAAGGTGCACTGTGCAACTTTTCTGATGGAGGATCCACTTGTCCACCGCTTGTCTCCACGGAGATGTTATTGTTTTGTCCATAAAGTCCCAGTATGGCATTAAATGTATCAATCTTGCATTTACTCATAATAACATGGGTTGTTATTGACCTAAATAACAAGCCTCTTCACAGATCTGACATGTAACTTGGCCCTGTGGTGTCACCTGCTGACTCTGTAGAGATAAATAAGCGCAATGCCATACTGTGGAACATTCCAGGCAATATCTCCATGGAGAAAAGCGGCCTCTCCACCAGAAAAGTTACAACTTTAAAGCCACCATCTACAAGTTAATTTTATTTTTTCACCAGTAAATGACCTTTATTCAGACTCACCCGTGCTCTGGGCTTCTTCTGTCGGGCCAAACCGGGTAAACTATCAGACAGCAAGAACGCAGACAGCACCTAGTGGTGACATGTGAGAATACAACAATATATGTATATACGTATATAATTACAGATGGTAGCTTCTGTCCAGAACAAAATGCACTTTTTTGCACATTATCTGAACATTATTGTACGGTGTTGTATTTGCTTGACAATACACACACACACACACACACACACACACACACGAAACTACATGTGTGCAATCCATTTTTATTTCACTGTAATTGGATATGTAATAGAGAATGCAAACAAATATATATTTTTTATTTGTTTAAAGTTGTTTTTTTAACCCAAAAAATGTGTTTTGTATTAATCAAAATATCTGTTTCTTTCTTCTTTCTATATATTTCTTGATACTGTTTTTAAATGTTGATAATAATACAAAATTACATACATACTATCCGTAGTTAAATATTTTTACAATAAGATAATAATTTCTTCCAAATCAGTTAATTCATGGTCAGCTTTGTTTGTTGTATTTTTCTTCTTATTATTATTTTTTTAAGCTCTACTGTAATATAAATGCTACGTGCACAATCGAGCTGTATTTGTTGCTTTATTTTGACATATTAGAAACAAAAGAAAATATATTTTACGGTTCAGAACACGGACGAGAGCCCAGACATCCAGGTATGTTCCAGATAAACTGTCACATATTGGACTATATTCTTGTTATTTAGATGTGTTAAAGCATCTGAGCAGTAAAGCGCTCTCATGCATTATGGAGCAGAGCCGTGAGGAGGCCGGTGATGAGGTGTGAACGGCTGGCACACGGGAGCTCCGCCTGGGCTTAGTTACACTGAAACCTGCCCCTCTCTGGTTTCTGCTCCACACCTCTGCCCCGCTCAGCTTACGCACAGCAGACAGGGCAAAGCTGTGCACTGGGGCAAAACAAGTCACAAGTCACTAGAGCATGGCTGTGACAAAATATCTGGGTCATATGTACAGTATTTCACACTTATGTTTTGTTCTGGCATTTTAAAATTCAGGTGTATGTAGTGGAGTAGAAATTAAAGACACCTGCCCGCAAATGTACAATTACAGTACCAAGGCACAGCATGTAACTTTTTAACCAAAAACAGACAAAAATAAAAGCATGTTTATTAGACTTCGACTTAGGCAAACTTTATTGATCCACAAGAGAAATTGGGCGGCAGTAGTTCAGTTAGTAGAGCGTTTATCTACTGATAGAACCCACCTCGCCCCCACACTGGTAGCCCCCATGACAGAAGCATCAAGGCTGGTTGTGACGTGGGTCGTCCTCCCGTGGACCCACCACCCGTGGGAGGATTCATGGGGGCTGGTGCATTATGTTCTAGGCAGCAGATCTGTTTGGACTGCTGCTCCCGTGACCTAGAAATGGAAAAAGCAGAAGAAGATGGATGGACAAGGGAAATTGTTTTGGGTACTGTAGGTCACTCGTCAAATATAATATATAACAAAAGGTTAAAAAAAATAATAAAAAATAGATGGAATAGCAACCAAAGACCAGTGTCAGATGAGACATAATTATAAAAATAAAAATAATGATAATAATGTATATGTACAAAGCAGAATTAAATAGAAAAGTAGTGATAAAGTATAAAAAATACATTATTATTATTTTGTGTGTGTGTGTGCGTGTGTGTTTTTTTCTTTGTCCAAAATATGCTTTCTTAATCGGGCTTGCATCTCCACAAATCTGACTCATATTTGTCCTGGAGTACGCCCTCCTCCTGCTTGTTTCCATGGAAATGTAGTTTATTCCACAGTATTTCATAAAATCTATCTTTCTATGGTTTTGACATGCCTTTCAGAAAGTTACATAGTTTGGCGGCACGGTAGCAGAGTGGTTAGCGCTCTTGCTTCACAGCAAGAAGGTTCCGGGTTCGATCCCCGGGTCGCCCAGACCTTTCCGTGTGTGTTCTGTGTGGCGTTTGCATGCATGGTCTGGGTTCGATCCCCGGGTCGCCCGAGCCTTTCTGTGTGGAGTTTGCATGTTCTCCCCGTGTCTGGGTGGGTTTCCTCCGGGCACTCCGGTTTCCCCCACCAACCCAAAACATGCACCATAGGTACCTCCAGCTTAGGTCCTGACCAAGCCGAAGCAAGAAGATCATGGAGATGGTCCCCGGGCGCCCTAATGTGTGCTGCCCACTGCTCCTAATATATGTATATATATATAGGATGGGTTAAAATGCAGAGAAGAATTTCTCCAGTGTGAGATCAATAAAGTTCACTTCTTCTTCTTCTTCTTCTTCTAGTTTAAATAAAAAAAGTGCAGGCTTCTAACAAAGTACGTTTATTAAAATTATATTATTATAAAAGTCTGACTCAGATAGGATTTATATATAATAGATAATATCATATAATCATCTAAATCATCTATTATTATGTATTCATGTTAATCATTTTATTATTTTGAATCCATGTCACAGCTTGGTGATAATATATTTTTTTTAGCATAATCTTTAAAGGACTGATCTTGCAATATTTATCAGTTAAATCAACAAAAAGCATAATCCGGATTTAAAAGTGAACTGCATCAAAAGTGCTGCAGTTGTAAAAATACTTGAACACAACAAGATAAGTGCCGCCCACAAAGAGAAGAATGGGAACAGGAAATCATGTTATCATGTTATCAATATGTCAGCAATCTATCTCGTCGTGTTGTAATATTTATCCAGTTTTAATTCTAAGTTTAAAATGAACAAATGAACAAATCAATAACTGTTCTTGTCAATACAGTGCAGCAGGGTCGCAGTAGCTCCTGAAAAAATCCTACAAACCCCTACCATTTTAAGTTATTCTTGTTTGCACTTTAAGATTTTATTTTTATTTACCATTTTTCTCTTAACATTCTTTGTATATATATATTTTACTCTTTGTTATTGTAATATAATGTGATACGTGAGCTACTGTGTCCAAGTAATTTCCCTTGTGGATCAATAAAGTCTGTTTAAGTCTACGTAGTGACTTGTTGTAAAATACCGTATAAAAAAACACAAACAGGTAGGTGTATATTCTTTAAATCCTTCATTTACTCAGAAAATCTTTCAAAACTGCTGTTTGGAGTTGCTTTAATTACAACGTAATCCATTTCCCTTGTAATCACCGGAACACATGACCTGAATGCCGCATTAGCATCTGAAAGCAGTGTACTCTCGGTAGCTCATCCCCGCTCAGCTGACGACTCTCAAGCAGTTGGACCAGTAGGATTGCATTGTTTCACATTAGCATTTTTTCTTGGGTGTATAACTTCCCCAACTGCCTCTGCTGCTCGGATTCATTGTTGGACTGTGGCAGGGTGACCACAACTTGCTTCTTGGTTTGGTCGTTTTTTTTTTAAACCAATATGGCCTCTGTTTACACTGGCTACAGCGGCTATACTGGCTACACCAAACCTCCCCAAACTTACATCGACGGCTCCTACTATGACGAAAAACAACCCCAGAGCCAATACTACGAGGATACCGTCTACGAAGAGAAAAAACGCCTGGAAAAGAAAGACCGCCGCTCGGCAATCTGTTGCGAAGTGGTCGCCTTGGTGATCGGGTTCATCGGTCTGATCGGCGTCGCTGCGGTGACCGGTCTTCCGATGTGGAAGGTCACGGCGTTCATCGAGGAGAACATCATCGTCATGGAAACGCGCTGGGAAGGTCTGTGGATGAACTGCTACCGTCAAGCGAACATCCGGATGCAGTGCAAGGTGTACGATTCTTTGCTGTTTCTACCGCCTGATCTGCAAGCCGCCAGGGGTCTCATGGCTGCCTCGGTGGCGGTGACGACCATCGCGCTGATCGTTACGGCGGTTGGGATGAAGTGCACCAAAGCTATCGACCACCGCGCTCGCACCAAGCATGTCGTGTTGGTGGTTGGGGGTTTCTTGTTTTTATTGGGCTGCGTAACTACTCTGATTCCTGTTTCTTGGACCGGACACGTCATCATTAGAGATTTCTACAATCCTCTGCTCATCGACGCCCAACGGAGAGAGTTGGGTGAAGCGCTCTACATCGGGTGGGTGACTTCGGCTTTGCTTTTTACCTCCGGGGTGATCTTGCTTTGTCGCCATGCCCCACGCACCCAGGAAGCAGAGGTCATAAGATACCAAGGGCAACCACCAGCTTACACCTACCAACCCAATACCTACCAACCCTATACGTACCAACCGAGTTATACCTACCAACCAGCCTACTCCGCTCCTCCACCCGGGTCTGTTGCCTACACCCCAACCCAGTACTGAAACGGGTGAAGATAAACCCACTAGAGACAATGGACTCTTTTAAAGGACTTATTATGCAAAAATTGACTCTTTTAGTCATGTTAAAATGTTGTTACCTCATCAAAAACATACCTGGAGTTGTGTTTTGTTATTAGTCTGTCTACAACTCAAGTTCAAAATGCTTTGTTCCACCTTGTGATGTCACGAAGCAGTAGTTTTGAAGTCAACAGCTACCTTTTACATTGTCTTTAGTAGAGATTGTCAATTTCAGGGCTGAAATTATCCAAATGATTCAAACGAAAGCGTATGGAGTTTAAAAACACAGTGGAGCATGACATCACAAGGTGGAACAAGGATTTTTTTTCGGTGTCAGAGAAAGAATTCAGCCTAAATATACAGGATTTGTGTGTTAAACATGTGTGAATGAAACAAAACGCAACCCCAGGTATGTTTTGTGATGAGGAAAATGGAGTAATATGGGCTCTTTAAAAATGTAAAATGATATGACGGGAGTGAGGCTGAAAAGTGGCCAAATTTTTACAGTTTTCTCAAAAAGGGCCAAATTTCACTGTGAAAAGTTACCATTTGAATAGTTGTAAATACTATTGAATGAGTCTGACTGTGGTTGCTGCTTTGAGAATTTTTTAATGCACTAGGCCTATTTCGTGCTCCGTACGTGATAAATGTACTTTTTATATACATAAATTTGTGTTGATTAAAGTTTTATGTATTTAAAAGTTGCATAGAGTTTCTTTTTTCTATGACAAAGGAGTGTTTCTGAACCTGTTTTACTAGTTTTAGCTACGTCCTGTATGCCATGTGCTATAAACAATGAAAAGTTCAATCTGAAATATACTGTATGGAGGCATTAGATAAGTTTGTATTCTTATTGGCGTTTTTAGAATAGATCACGTTGTTTCTAATGGTGCCATGGTGACACAATGCACCCATTACCAAACACTGCCCAAAAAAATACTGAAAAATTCTGAAAAAATACAAAACTCATCCAAAGAACACGTTTTCAGGAGCACCTGTTTAGGTGTAGGAGTTTAATATTCAACAAAAAGGTCCGAGAATGACTGATGTTATTGGAGAGCGACTTAAAATCAGCTCATCTGTTGTAGTTCCAGCTAAGCCCTCTCTTTATGGTCAGATTGGGCTAAAATAAAGCTCAGATTAAAGTCTAATAAAGCCTCAGACAGAGCAGAGCCTACAGTTAGACAGATACACAATTTAATCATTTAAATTCTTCAATGTAATGTGTTGTATTTTCTGTATTTATTTATGTATTTATGTATTTATTATTATTATTATTAGTAGTAGTAGTAGTAGTAGTAGTAGTAGTATTAGTATTAGTATTAGTATTAGTATTAGTATTATTATTTGGAAAGCAAATATTTTCATATAGCAGATTTTCAGTTTAAATATGATCTTTCCAATTTTTGGTATATTGTGAAAAAAAATACGATAAAACAAACAAACAAAAAACCACACTAAACTATTACTGGGGAGCATACAGGAACAGAAATACAAACAAAAACACAAACAAATCTTCACCAGAAATGAAGAAGTTACAAGAAATCTTTTAATTGGAGTGATATACTTTAATCCATTTGTTCCAAATACTATAAAATTTGTCTCTTGTATGTTTATTGTATAAGTTAGCTTTTCCATCTTGAATACCGGTATGTCAGAAATTATGTCAGTCCAGCCCCATCCAGTGAAGGCGGAACAGGAGTTAGCCTTTGTTTTGTGATGTTCTTTTTGCTTGCACCAAGAGGGCTTCTAACAGCTTCTTATCACTTCTCCATTCCAGAAAAACAACCCAGAGTTTCAAAATCGAATGGTAAACTCACTCCAAAAACTAAATTTAATCTTGCGTGGATTTCACTCCAGTACCTTTTTTATTTTAAAGCAAGCCCAGAATATGTGGTAATAATTCCCCTCGTCGGAACCGCACCGCCTCCAGCGTGGGAACTTGTTAGTTCCCTGAGCTGGAGTTTTAAAATATCTAATGCTCCCTCCAGGACAGGGAAATGACCAGATGCCCTCCCATTCATCCTCAGTAATTTCTATTGCCGCCTCCTTTTCCCATTTCTGTTTCACATATAGTGTTTTATTCTTGTCAGTAGTAAATAGTGAGGTCTAATAATAGGTCGTATAATTTCGATATCATTTTTTTGGGTAGATTGCCTGTATGTAATGTGTTGTATTTTGTATTTGTTTGACACTATAAGGACATCTCTGTTTGGAGTATTCCCAGCAGTCAGGAGCTTGTTTGGGTTCTGGTGAAACTCCTTGTGTCTCTGTTGTTGTCACAGTAAATGTGACCGGACCAGTTTAACTCGAGGCTCGGGCAGGCACACCCTCTCCCCCACTGTCGGCTGTAATTCTACACCAACAGTGACTCATGCACTTTAGACCGAGCTACTGTGTTATGACATGGCTTAAGACAAAACTTGATGAGGTGATTACAAAGTGTTTGGTCTGGTTGAGGAAAAAGACTCATATTTTATCTTTGCTCTGGTGGGTTTAAAAGAAATAATGTGATCTTGCTAAAAACAGTATATATATATTTCATTATATTACTTGTCTAACTAAGGAACAGTAGTAGGGCACTAGGCTAAAGGTCCTATGTTGTGGTAGTTTCTGATCTATGTTATAATGTTGTTTCCCCATCACAAACAAACCTGGAGTTTTATTCACACACATTTAACACACAAATCCTGCATATTTTGACTGAGTTCTTCTCTCAAACAGAAAACACTTCCATGTGGTAATACTGGAGGTGTTCCCCTGTGTTTTTTGTTTTGTTTTATTTGTTTTAACTCCATACACCTTCACTAGGATCAGTTGGATAATTTCAGTCCTGGAATCGCCAAACTCTACTGAACTTAAAGGAAAAGTAACGTTTTTTTTTACAATTTGAGCCTTATTTCGGGAATAAAACAAGTCGTTTTACTCACCCATATCACTTTGGTGTCATATGGAGCATTTCCGGAGATGTTTTAGATTAGCGTTAGGCTAACGCCGTTAGCCTAGCGCAACTTATAGCCATAGCTCAGGGCATTCCCCGAGCATGTAATATGCCCCGTGCGGGCTCCAAATAACACAAACTTTAGCACTTTTTAAATCATAGAAGCTCAATGTCTTTAGTCTACGATTTCGTTTGAATCAAAAGTGGCCTGTAATCCGAGATTTATCCATAGTTTAGAGCTATGCGTTCCATGTTTTGGTCCCGGGAGCTGAGAGCACACTCCGCGCATGCGCACTGGCGTCCTCATCTACTCGAAACTATGGCTAAATCTCAGATTACAGGCCACTTTTGATTCAAACGAAATCGTAGACTAAAGACATCGAGCTTCTATGATTTGAAAAAGTTAAAGTTAAAGTTAGTGTTATTTGGAGCCCGCACGGGGCATATTACATGCTCGGGGAATGCCCCGAGCTATGGCTATAAGTCGCGCTAGGCTAACGGCGTTAGCCTAACGCTAATCTAAAACATCTCCGGAAATGCTCCATATGACACCAAAGTGATATGGGTGAGTGAAACAACTTGTTTTATTACCGAAATAAGGCTCAAATTGTAAAAAACGTTACTTTTCCTTTAAGGTAAAAGGAGCTGTTAACTTGAAAATAACAGCTTCATGACATCACAAGGCGGAACTGAACATTTTAAGGTTTGGAGATATAGATAATACAGATAATAACAATACAGGGTTACACAAACATGTGTGAATGAAACAAAACACAACTCCAGGTCTGTTTTTGTGGAGGTAACAACATTATAGAAATAGAATGCCTTTTATTGTCGCTATTCACATGTACAATTTACATCATACATACTCACAATGAGATTGAAAGCATCTCACTTCAGCGCAGAACATTTTAAGTAGACATTCAAGATATATAGAACACAGCTGGATATTTACAACACAGTATAAAAAATAGTGCAAAAATTAGTGCAAAAAAGTCCTGTACTACACATTAGTTATCCAGGTTATTGCAAGTCTTTCTCAGATATTGCAGTAGAGGTGACACATTACAACCATATACACACATTAGAGAGTCTCTACATGCAAAGAGAGATGTTTCACAGATATAACATGACTTAAAGCTCACAAGAGTCCATTTTGCTGAATATAGGACCTTTAAGCAGTCACCCAGCAAGTAGTATTTCAGACCTCACTCATACTTCAGTATATGTCTTAGAAGTACACTGCCTGACAAAAGTATTAGGATGATTGTGTATTTCTGAACTTTCATAAATAGTGATAACAAGATGTATTGGCGATGACAACAAATCAATTTATTGATATCTTACAGCAAATTTCATCATGTGTAAAGGAATATTATTGCAAAAATGTAACAATATCAAGTTAAATAGCTTTTTCATCAAAATAACCACCTTTGGCCTTAATCACAGCTTTACAAATTCTGTCTGTCCTTTCAATCATGCATATTGGGGGATTCGAGAACTCTATGATATGAGTTGATTTTAAAATATTATTAATTGACTGTTCAAACTTTTATTTTCATAATGAAAGAATGCTATGAAAACATGAGTAATATTTGTCCACAAATGGATTTGTGCACAGTGATCTGAAAATATGAGAACGTGTGATAATATAATTGAATAAATGCGATGAAATAGTATAAAGTACACCACATTTAAATAATGCTTGATACATTGAAAAGTTGACTCAGTACCCCAACATCACAAATCATGCCATCATCCTAATACTTTTGTCAGGCAGTGTAAAAGTGAAGTAAAAGTAAAAAAATACCCACTTTAAACTGTACTTAAAGGTCCTATATGAAGCAAAATGGACTTTTGTGAGCTTTAAGTCATGTTATAATGTTGTTACCTCACAAAAAACATACCTAGAGTTGTGTTTTGTTTCATTCACACCTGTTTTAGTAATCCTTTATTATTATTATTATTAGTCTGTCTACATCTCCAAAAAGTCAAAATGCTCTGAACCACCTTCTGATGTTATGAAGCGGTAGTTTTCAGCTACCTTTTACCTTTTGTTCAGGAGAGATTGGCAATTCCACGGCTGAAATTATCTTAATGTTTCTAGTGAAGGTGTGCGGAGTTTACAAACCCAGTGGAGCACTTCCTGTATTACCACATGACATCACAAGGTGGGACTTTGTTTTTGTTTAAGTTTGAGAGAAGAACTCAGCCAAAATACGCAGGATTTGTGTGTTAAACATGTGTGAATGAAACAAAACACAACTCCAGGTCTGTTTGTGATGAGAAAAACAACATTATAACATAAAAATAGTGTAATATAAAGTAAAATACAGATAACTATTTGCACTTCGTTATGTTCCTCCACCGCTTCCAGCTTTTCATTTCTCATGACAATATTAGTCTGGATGTAAGCTGAGCACTGTGAACAAACAAAAGCCTGGCTCACACTAGGGCAAGTGCAAAGAAGAAGAAAAATAGCCTGGGGATATGGTTACTTAGCGACAGGTAGCATTTCCCACTCCTCCCATTCTCTACCTGCCACGACTGCTCCTCCTCTGGGATGCAAACGCCCTCTCCTGCTTCCTAGTACAGCTCTACACGTATTGTACTTTGCATGGTTGGACGTTCCGGATCAAACCATGGCTAACTCGGCTTTGGAGATCGTTGGACTTTTGCTAACTTTGATCGGTCTCCTCGGTACGGCCGCCAGCACCGGTATGCCCCAATGGCGAGTCACTGCCTTCATCGCCGAAAACATCATCGTCTTCGAAACCCGCTACGAGGGACTTTGGATGAACTGTTTCCGGCAAGCTGACATCCGAATGCAGTGCAAAGTGTACGACTCTTTGCTTGCCCTCCCGCCCGATCTCCAAGCGGCCAGAGGTTTGATGTGCTGCGCGTTAGCTTTGGCCGGTCTCGGAGTCCTTATCAGCTTGGTCGGACTTCAGTGCACCTCTTGCATCCAAAACAACGATCGCGCGAAAAGGATGGTCTTGATCATCGCCGGAATCATGATCCTCTGCGCTTGCATTTGCGTTCTAATTCCCGTTTCTTGGACCGGGCACGTCATCATCCGAGATTTCTACAACCCTTTGCTACTCGACGCGCAAAGGAGAGAGCTGGGAGAAGCGCTGTACATCGGGTGGGTTTCTTCGGCGTTTTTATTCGCCGGAGGTTGCATGTTCACCTGTTGCAACGTCAAGTCCGAAAAGGAGGGTTCGGAAAGGTATTTGTATTCCAGGAATTCGGACTATATCACGTACCCTCCGCAGCAGTTGCAGCCACAGCAGTTGGTTTTCTTGCCCCAACCCCAGCCCCAGCCCCAGCTTCAGCCCAGAGCCCAGCCCATGCTCTCCAGGCACCCCTCGGCCAACTACAGCCACTACAGCCTGCAGAGCCACCACAGCAACCACCAGCCCTCCAGGTACCCCTCGGTAAGGAGCGGGGTGGCGTACCTATAGACTTGTATCTGTTAAGGTAATTCAATTGACTTTAGTATGTGGGACTGAATAGGGTGAAGTGATGTAAAATGATCATAGTGTGAAATGATCTGGAATTTTATCTTAGTTTCTTACCAGCGCATTATCAGAGGACAATAAGGTTTTTGTTTCTAAGGCTATTTTTTAACATTCATGTCAATTTAAAGTTGAAATATATACAGAAAAAAATAAGAGACCACTGCAAAATGATCAGTTTTTCAGATTTTACTACTTATAGGTAAGTGTTTGGGCAAAAGGAACGTTTTGGTTTGAGTCTATAAACTACTGACAACATTTCCCCCAAATTCCAAATAAAAATATTACCGTTTAGAGCATTTATTTGGAGAAAATGACAAATGGTCAAAATAACAAAAAAGCTACATGTTTTCAGACCTCAGAAAATGCAAAGAAACAAGCTCAAATTCACTTTAAAACAACATAATACTAATGTTTACACTTAAGAAGAGTTCAGAAATCAATATTTGGTGCGATAACCCTTATTATTCACTTTATTCCACTCCTGGAGCAAGAACTGAAGTAGCTCAGCTTTGTGTTTGTGTTGGAATTCAACAGACGCTGGAATGGAATGGCTGTAATACATGTAGAGATGCTGATTTCAGAAAAAAATGCAGTGGTCTCTTATTTTTTTCCTGAGCTGTATACATGTGACCGAGCTCACAGTGAAAATGCAGGTTTTGAAGGTACTTTAGCCATTAAAATAGATGGAAGTTTTATGACGAACATTTCAGGAAGTTGCATTTTGCACCTTTAAACGGTCTATATTACTCTATTTTCTGATCTGTTATAATGTTTCCTCATCAAAAACACACCTGGAGTTTTGTTTTGTTTCATTTACAAGTTTAACACACTGAGTTCTTCTCTGTTCCACCTTGTGATGTCATGTGGTAACACAGGAAGTGCTCTAATGTGTTCTTAAACTCCATATACATTTACCAGAATTATTTCAGCCTTGGAGTTGCCCATCTCTACTGAACAAAAGGTAGAAGTAAGCTGTTAACTTGAAAACTACCACTTGATGGAACTCTGGGTATGAGCTTTGGGTATGTTTTTGATGAGGTAACAACATTCTAACAAGGTTTAAACTCACAATAATTAATGTTGTGAAATATACAACCTATAAAGTTAACTTTTTTTTTAAATCTCAGTGATGATGGGAGAAGTGTCAAGTCCTAGTTTTCACATGTCCAGTAGTTTCATGAGTGGAAGCTTGAATATAAATGTTAGTTGTTTTTCCTGTATTATGAAGAAACAATGGTGGTTCCTTCAGTAGTTCGTCAAACAGATGAAGTACTTGCTTTAACATACGGCAGTACACAGTCTGGAGTACAGTCATAATCGTAATGTAATATAAAGGTAATGCCATTTCAGGGTACACACGCCTACAGCTCTGGAAAAAAATAAGAGACCTCTGCAAAATGATCCGTTTTTCTAATTTTACTACTTATTGGTATGTGTTTGGGCAAAAGGAACATTTTTGTTGACAACATTTCCCCCAAATTCCAAATAAAAATATTATCGTTTAGAGCATTTATTTGCAGAAAATGACAAATGGTCAAAATAACAAATAAGATACATGTTTTCAGACCTCAAACAATGCAAAGAAACAAGATCAAATTCATTTTAAAACAACATAATACTAATGTTTACACTTAAGAAGACTTCAGAAATCAATATTTGGTGCAATAATTCTTATTTTTAATCACAGCTTTCATGCGTCTTGGCATGCTCTCCACAAGTCTTACACATTGTTCTTGGGTCCTAGTTTAGACCTGGTTTAGTCTTGGTTCAGACCGGGTTTAGTCCTAGTTTAGTCCTGGTTTAGTCCCTGTTTAACCTGGTTTAGTCCTGGTTTATCCCTGGTTTAATCCTGGTTCAGATGTGATTTAGTCCTAGTTTAGACCTGCTTTATTCTTGGTTCAGACCTGGTTTAGTCCCAGTCTTTCACATTGTTCTTGGGTGACTTTATTCCACTCCTGGTGCAAGAACTGAAGTAGCTCAGCTTTGTGTTTGTGTTGGAATTCAACAGACGCTGGAATGGAATGGCTGTAATACATGTAGAGATGCTGATTTCAGAAAAAAAAATACAGTGGTCTCTTATTTATTTCCAGAGCTGTATATGTGAAATATGTAAATACTGAATGTTTTATGTTGTGAGTGATATTATCAGGTATATGAGCTGCTCAGATTAGTCCAATTAATTATGTTATTAGTCCTGTACTACACAATGTTGTCTCTTTTCTTTAAGCCATGTCAAAATATTGTTACCAACTCAAAAACATATATCTGGAGCTTTGTTTTGTTTCATTCACACATTAAATAACTCTTCATTATTAGCCTGTCTACATCTCCAAAGCTCAAAATGCTCTGTTCCACCTTGTAATACCTTTTTATTCATTAGAGATCGGCATTTCCAGATCTGAAATCATTTAATGAAGGTGTATGGAGGTTAAAAACACAATGGAGCACTTCCTGTATTTCAGTTTTCAGTTTGAGAGAAGAGCTCAGCCTAAATGCGAGCAACAAATCAACACCTAAAATACGAATAGTCCATGTTAAAATTGCGTATCATAGTTTTGTATTACACACGGAATAAATACAAGGTTTGTTTTTACGTCGTAGACAAATGTAGTAAACATTGCTGTAGATGTTTTTATAAGCTCACCAAACAAAGACGCCCTGTGGGTTTAGCAGCAGTAGTCGAGGCTAATATCTAACTAAAAACACACACAGCGGGGTTTAAGTGTGCCCCCGGGAAACGTAAGCTGTATTTGTGAAAAAGGAGCAGCACTAACAGTAAAACAGTCATGCAGTAGTAGAAGGTAATGAAGTAAACTCTTTAGATATTTGTACTTTACTTAACTAAGTGGGTACGTTTTACTTTTGCTTCACTACGTTTAACAGCAGGTATCTTATGGGCAGAAGTATGTGCCACCAGAAACTGAATTTGAATCACATAATTTGAAATTGTATTTTTGAATTGAAATTGTATTTTTGAATTTGAATCATTGCATTGAAAAATTGAATCTGAATAGTACCATTTGAAATTGAATTTATTAGTTTGTAACAGGAATCTAATAAAAGCTCTCTCAAAATCTTTCTCGAAATTCAAATTCAGTTCTCAAAATTCAAATTCAAGTTAAAGCAGCAGACAGAGGAGTCCTGTATATCTGAGCTCGATTGCTCTTCCTTCATCCTTAAAGTACCAGGATGTTTGTCACAGTAAACTTGAATTTGAATTTTGTAAACTGAATTTGAATTTTGAGAACTGAATTTGAATTTCGAGAAAGATTTCGAGAGAGCTTTTATTAGATTCCTGTTACAAACTAATAAATTCAATTTCAAATGGTACTATTCAGATTCAATATTTCAATGCAATGATTCAAATAAAAAAAATACAATTTCAAATTATGTGATTCAAATTCAGTTTCTGGTGGCACATATTTCTGCCCATAGTATCTGTACTTTTTATTCCACTACATTTTTAGACTGGATTGGAAAGTAAAAAGTAGTTTCCATATGATTTAAAAAGTTATTTTGTGGTAACAATCTCACAAAAAGAGTCTTTTTTTTAGTTCAAGCCATGAACTCAAAATAAATACACACAATTCTGAGAAAAAAAGAAGAAAATGAAAAAAATTATTCGCATTCGACACTGTATCTGTATCATTTTGAATCAATACCACTACATTTAACACTTACAAATTACACTTTATCAAAATGTGGGTGAAATAATTTTACTTTTTACTCAAATATGTTTAATTTAATAGTTTTTTTAATGTGTAAAAAGTAGTTTCTATATCCTGTTTGTGGTAACAATTTCACTAAAGGTTTTGAGTTCAAGCCATGGGTGTGTACTTTGAGCAGACAAAATAAATACACGAAATTCATAACAAAAAAGAAGAAAAATATAAAATTGATTCACATTCAACACTCTATCTGTATCATTTTGAATCAATATCACAATATTTTATACTAGCAAATGACACTTTATCAAAATCTGGGTGAAATAATTTTACTTTTTACTGAAATATGTTTAATTGAATAGTTTTTTTTTATGTGTCAAAAGTAGAAAAAGATAAAACTGATTCGCACTGACGCTGTATCTGTATCATTTTGAATCAGAAAACCATTTAACAGACCCTCCAAAAGAAAAGTGACACAATGCACCTTCAAGTACAATGGTTTTGTTCACAAACAACACAATATCCTGTCTTATTCTTCACAAAACAGTTCTGAAATTTGATTCTTGTGTTAGTTTGTCAGTTCATATTTCAGTCTTTTTGTCAATTCTCCTCAATGTGTTTAAATTGTGAATATTTAATACTTAAAAATTACACTTTATCGAAATCTGTGTGAAATGCTTTTACATTTTATTCTCAGTGGGTACTTAATACATTTAATTTAATAGTTTTTTTAATGTGATACTTTTACTTGAGTGGCTTTTTTGCCTTATTGCTTGTCTCTGTACTTTTACTTACATCAAAACTGAATACTTCCTCCACCACTGCCGTCACGTGATCGCTATTTGCAAACTGTTTTGAATGACATGCACGCTGCTTTCGGTTGAAACTGCAACCACTGTGAACTCTTTGAATATATAGTCAGCTATTAACAATAAAGGACCAATTTTATTTTCTGATCTGTGTTATAATGTAGTGCAGCCACAAACTAGAGTCTATCTCAAATCACTTAAAGATCCCATGACATGGTACTTCTTGATGCTTTTATATGGCTCCTTAATGGTTCCCTAATACTGTAAATGAATCCTTCTTCAAAATCAACACTCAGTGCATGAGAAACAGAGATAAGATGAGAAAGAGTCATAAATATCTCTCTCAAACTCTTTATTCTGGGCGTTGTTGCTTGAATGCAAATGAGGAGAAAAGAGATGGCCAATAGTAGAGGGTGGGGGCGTGGCCAAATGCTCCGCTCTCGGCTCTGAGCTCTCAGCTGATCCATTTCCTTGTTTTTGCACGGGGGAGAGATTTGAAGCGTTCCATTGAAAAATAAACACATTTCCACAGAAAATAAAATTAAACCACTGCTGTTCAAATATTTCTGCCCATAGTATCTGTACTTTTTATTCCACTACATTTTTAGACTGGATTGGAAAGTAAAAAGTAGTTTCCATATGATTTAAAAAGTTATTTTGTGGTAACAATCTCACTAAAAGAGTCTTTTTTTGAGTTCAAGCCATGAACTCAAAATAAATACACACAATTCTGAGAAAAAAGAAGAAAATGAAAAAAAAATATTCGCATTCGACACTGTATCTGTATCATTTTGAATCAATACCACTACATTTAACACTTACAAATTACACTTTATCAAAATGTGGGTGAAATAATTTTACTTTTTACTCAAATATGTTTAATTTAATAGTTTTTTAATGTGTAAAAAGTAGTTTCTATATCCTGTTTGTGGTAACAATTTCACTAAAGGTTTTGAGTTCAAGCCATGGGTGTGTACTTTGAGCAGACAAAATAAATACACGAAATTCATAACAAAAAAGAAGAAAAATATAAAACTGATTCACATTCAACACTCTATCTGTATCACTTTGAATCAATATCACAATATTTTATACTTGCAAATGACACTTTATCAAAATCTGGGTGAAATAATTTAACTTTTTACTGAAATATGTTTAATTGAATAGTTTTTTTTATGTGTCAAAAGTAGAAAAAGATAAAACTGATTCGCACTGACGCTGTATCTGTATCATTTTGAATGAGAAATGCATTTAACAGACCCTCCAAAAGAAAAGTGACACAATGCACCTTCAAGTACAATGGTTTTGTTCACAAACAACACAATATCCTGTCTTATTCTCCACAAAACAGTTCTGAAATTTGATTCTTGTGTTAGTTTGTCAGTTCATATTTCAGTCTTTTTGTCAATTCTCCTCAATGTGTTTAAATTGTGAATATTTAATACTTAAAAATTACACTTTATTAAAATCTGTGTGAAATGCTTTTACATTTTATTCTCAGTGGGTACTTAATACATTTAATTTAATAGTTTTTTTAAATGTGATACTTTTACTTGAGTGGCTTTTTTGCCTTATTGCTTGTCTCTGTACTTTTACTTATCAAAACTGAGTACTTCCTCCACCACTGCCGTCACGTGATCGCTATTTGCAAACTGTTTTGAATGACATGCACGCTGCTTTCGGTTGAAACTGCAACCACTGTGAACTCTTTGAATATATAGTCAGCTATTAACAATAAAGGACCAATTTTATTTTCTGATCTGTGTTATAATGTAGTGCAGCCACAAACTAGAGTCTATCTCAAATCACTTAAAGATCCCATGACATGGTACTTCTTGATGCTTTTATATGGCTCCTTAATGGTTCCCTAATACTGTAAATGAATCCTTCTTCAAAATCAACACTCAGTGCATGAGAAACAGAGATAAGATGAGAAAGAGTCATAAATATCTCTCTCAAACTCTTTATTCTGGGCGTTGTTGCTTGAATGCAAATGAGGAGAAAAGAGATGGCCAATAGTAGAGGGTGGGGGCGTGGCCAAATGCTCCGCTCTCGGCTCTGAGCTCTCAGCTGATCCATTTCCTTGTTTTTGCACGGGGGAGAGATTTGAAGCGTTCCATTGAAAAATAAACACATTTCCACAGAAAATAAAATTAAACCACTGCTGTTCAAAGGTCCAGAGGCTCAGATAAAGGACTTCCGAGCCTAGAAACACTCGGACGTGCCTCCAGGCAAATAAAAAAATGCATTTCGCATTGCCTAGCGCATTCGCAGTCCAAACTCTCTGGGCGTGATTTACAGAGACGCTGAGTACAGACAGACGGGGGTGGAACTGCATTTGCATTTCTTTTTTCGATCTGACGTCAATAAGGTGCCTTCTTCAAAATCGCCCGTTTGAGCTCAGATTTTTTGTAACGCAGAAAAGGATCGCAAATGCTCAGTTTAGACATTTCACAACTTTTAACCATGGGGGGGGGGGCCTAAACAGGGTAGGGGAGCTCACATTAACGTTCAAAAACCTCAGAAAGTGAAAATTTCATGCCATGGGACCTTTAAAAGATCGACTGGTTAACTCGATGTGCACTATAAAGGACACAAATGAATGGGCCGGGTCTCAGGAGGTTATTGTGGAAATGGGTAATTAAGTTAATATATTAGTAAAAGTTAATAAAAAGACGGTAAGTAAATAAAATATTGTGTAAAAAACTGTTTAAAGCTTCAGTTAAAATAAAAATGAAAACGCACAAAGCTTAAATAAAAATAACTTCAAGGTGCATTGTGTAACTTTTGTGGCGGAGGGTCTGTTGTTGCTTTGTCTGGAATGTTTCCCAGTATGGCATTAATCTTTTCTACGTCGATGGACACCAAACCAACTCTGCTCACAGTCAGAATGTTGTTTTTCTAGGTATTTTCGAGGACTAAAACCACCTGGAATTGAATGAACGTAAGATAGAGGTGTTTAATGCCATATTGTGGAACATTCCAGGCAGAGCAGCCATATATCCATAGAAACAGGCAACCAAAAAGTTACATAAACCCTTAAAAATATTGTATCCACTAAATTAAAGAGTCTATTAATACATTTAATCTTTGACATTTCAATTATTAAAGATTTACGAAAACTAAACATCGATTTCAAGCTCCATAATTGTCATTGTTCTTTTGTACTTTTGTTTCTTGTCATTGTGATTTTCATAAAGTGCTTTTGTGTCTGTGGATTTCTTGTTTAAATGAAAAGACGGGGTGTATTTCTGAACAGTAAGAAGATGTGTTGTGAAAAGAATCAGCTTTTCCATTTTGTTTTTAAGCCATACGCAAAATCCATGTCCCTGCCTGCCCTCCTGTGGATAAGAGGAGCACCGCAATGCACTGTGTATTGTTAAATTGCTTTTTTGATAAATTGAGAAAAATAAATACATTGAAATCGCGGTTTTGTGTGCAGTTTTTGTTTTCATTATGGAGGACTTCTGAACTAATCTTCTGATCTTTGTACAATTCGTGAATTATAACATAATAGAATCTATTATCTATTTGTGAGAATATTGGTGCGTAATCTTTGTAAAGGCTCATATTTTTACACAATATGGACAAAATGAATAAATAAAGAGTTTAATATGACAAATATAAAGCAAGACTCACTCTGTATAATCTCTAAAAGGACATAAAGTTATCACAATACTGAAATTTCAATACTAAGGGATAGACTCGATACTCAATTCTGATACCACCATCCATCCATCCAAGACAAGACCGCTTATCCATACAAACTCAATTCACAACAACTACATAACATAAGCAGGGACCTCCAGACTTTCACATTATAGCCATGTAGGCCTACAGCTATCCTCCAGCTACACTCCAGCAAAAACAAAACAAGGCATTCCCAGTCGACATTCGCCAGACATAGTCCCTCCAGCAGGTCCTGTAGCTAAGCGCCATAGGACACGATAAATGTTTCCCGGTGGGACATGCCTTCATTAACCCAAGCAATGATGAGGCGTCCAGGAGGCATTTTCGTGCTTGGGGAAGGACAAACATGCCCGAGCAACAATCACTCAGTGGAGTTTAACTAATACAACATCTCATCATTAAGTCAAACTTGAAGATTAGTTCCGATAGCATACCTCCCGTGTGACTCAAGCTTCTCCTCTTCTTTCCGTTTCTTTCTAAATTGGTGCACCTGATGGCTTCAGTCTTTTTCGGAGGAAACTCCATCACCGCGACTGCTTTTGTCATACTGTACACCGTGACCTCCTCAAGACATTACCCAAAGCTCCGAATGGCCATTACCCCCTGAGGGTAGGAACTCTGTAGATGTGCTCGCAGTAAATTGCCTAGCGCGAGTCAGACTGTTATACCTGAACCATTTTCACGCACAACGGTCCGTGTGGATCGACTTGCATCACCGTTTTTTTTTTTTGCCGACCCTGCACCGATCTGCCTGTCAATCTCACGCTCCATCCTCCCCTCACTCGTGAACAAGACCCTGAGATACTTGAACTCCTCCACTTGAGGCAACCACGATTATATTAAAATATTAATTTAGACAATAGAATGTGGTTTTCAGCATTAAATAACTGTACTTTTTTAAAAATATATTACCATGTGGTTTTATGTCTGTGTTCAGGTTGGTTCCATATTGTTCACACGATTAAAAATTGAGGCCCAAAATGTATAACTCCAGCTTTCATAAAAGAAAAACAACAAAAAGTCGATATAGTCATTGCCGTGTGTTGATCACTGGTCTACAAATTTTTGGACTCGATCTGCTTCTGAGATAAAAGTGGCTAAATCTCATTTATATTGATAAGATGAACTGAAAATGAATTGATAACTGTGCTGGTTAGATAATGTATTCAAGATATTTAATGATATTGTTTTTTTTTAACATCAAAATCGCTGTTTATACAATAGATTTAGGCATTTTTGCTTAAAAATAATATTTATATTTTGAAATATTTTTGGAATATTTGTTTATTTTTCAAGATCCTCAAGATGTACAATATCAAAGTCAAATGAAAAAGGTAGTAGTAGGTAGGTAGGTAGTAACATATAGGCCAGACGTGCAATATCCTCCATTTTCATGTTGATGCTTGTTGTTACTATTATCATTATTACTATTTTCCATTACTATTATTATTACGTATTACTATCTGTATTATTTATTACTTACTTTATCCCTGCCTGCATGCACTTTTTCCCTCTTGTCCAATTGTCCTGGAGCTACTGTGGCGAGTAAATTTCTCCTGTGTGAGATCAATAAAGGCTTATCTTATCTTATCTTATCTTATCTTAGTACAAATATACAAAAGAACAACCAAAATTGTAACGTCGAAGCAGGAGTGGGGGGAAGAAAACTTATTTAACCCCACCCCCATTACTCATCTGTACATAATAACATAAGTAAAGAAAAATCACTTCCACTTTCCCATGATAGTACCAGCAATGGTTAAAAAAAAAAAAAAAGCGCATACCAGAGATGGTAAGAGAGTATTTAACTTGCACTTCTTTATCCGTCAAGAAATAAACAAGAAATATCTTAAGACATCAGGTGCACACAATTTCGAGGCATCTCTCTTATGTGAAATCCAAAAATATTTGATGTTAAAACTGTAGACATATTAAAATGAATGTATGTGAATGTGCAGACAGACTTTCAGATAGAACTGTTGCTTGTAGACACACTGTACCTTCTGATAAACTACCGTTTTTGCCTTATTTTACATAAATTTCCTATTTTGACCCAATACTATATCTTGGAAACTACAGCCAATCAGCACTTCTGACTTACTTTTTCTTTATTAGTGACCTAAACCAAGAAAAGTTTCACTACTTTTGTTCCGGAAGCATTTTGCTTGTAGACCAGTGTTATGATTTCAGAGTGAGTATAAACTGTAAACAAGCAGAGGTCATCTTCACCCCTATCTCCCCAACCAACCAGGAGCTTTGTTTTACCCATAACAACCAACGTTCCCACTTCTCAACTCAGTTCCCCTTGCACACTCTCCACCTCACACCTCCTCATCTCTTCACCATGGACAACTAACTTTTTCTCTTCCATTCTCGTTCATATTTCCCGCCATCATGATCCAAGGCGTCACCGACATCGCCGCTGTGTGCGTGGGCCTCCTGGGACTCATCGGCGCAGCGGCCGCTACCGGCATGCCCATGTGGAAGGTGACCGCTTTCATTGGCGAGAATATAATCGTCATGGAGACTCGCTGGGAAGGTCTCTGGATGAACTGTTACCGTCAAGCGAACATCAGGATGCAATGTAAAGTCTACGATTCGCTACTGTTCTTACCGCCGGAACTCCAAGCCGCCAGGGGACTTATGTGTTGCTCCCTTGCTTTGTCGGGATTGGGTCTTTTTGTTGCCTTCGCTGGACTGAGGTGCGTCACGTGCTTCAAGGCCAACGAGCGCGTCAAGAGGTTAATTTTGATGATTGCCGGCGCTATGCAACTTTTAGCTAGCGTTTGCGTCTTCATCCCTGTATCTTGGACAGGTCACGCCATCATCCGCGATTTCTACAACCCTTTGCTGATCGACGCCCAAAGGAGAGAGCTCGGAGAGGCCCTTTACATCGGCTGGGTTACTGGCGCAGTCTTGTTTGCGTCGGCTATGTTGTTCCTGTGCCGGAAATTCCCATCGGAAAAGGGTTCATTTGACATTTACCATCCCGTGAACTTGCTACGCTACAAGCAACAGCCAAATCACGTACCAATGATGAGGTATGATCCTCTTTCGACGGTATCCAGCCTTCGCTCACCTTCGAATTCTGTCTCGAATCCAAGTTCCATGCACAGGTCGCCAATCAACGCTCCAATAGTTTATAACCCAGGTTTGACAGATAACGCGACGATGCAGTATCAAGCTAACTTAGCGCACCAGTCTTCCATGAGGAGTTCCACCCATCCGCATAGCATGTACACCCCAGGGAATTCCGTCTACGCTAGCCACAATTCGATGCCGTTGACGTACACCACTCAGACTGGCAATCCCTCCACGTCTTATCAGTCCAGTTTCTACCCCGTTCCACAAACTCCGGTTTTTATTGGTTATAATACTTCCATATTGCATCATCCGAGCATCACTAGTTCTGGGATGTATATTTGAGGGTTCTGAGAAGCAACAACAAAACTATTACTATACCAAAACTGTTCATTTTGTCTTCTTATGTACTTTAACTTCTTGGGTTCTTTCGACAGTTCTGAAGACGGCTTGCAGCTAGCAGCCGAAACATGTCAACAAGGTAAATACACGTTACTGTATCGTCTTTAAAAAAGAACCCAAGAAGTTAAAACTATTACTACATTAGAGCCTTAAAGGACATAGGACACAGTTTTTTTTTTAAAATCTATGTTGTTACTAGGCAGGCTACAAGGTCTCGTGTCACAAGATCTTGCGAGATAAAATTGCCACAAGATCCTGGACACCACTCTTGAGAATTTTTTCCAAGTATTTACATTTAGATTGAACGAAAAAGGGTTACGCGTTCCTGAGTTCCATCTCTTACAGTAACGAAAAGCACTACGAGAGTGGAAACAAAAATATGAAATCAAATAAATAAAAAATTGTGAGGCCAAAATTGGAAACTGAATGGGGAAATGTATATATTAGGAAGGTCTTGGCTCATTCTCATGGGCCCGATCTCATATCTTGTCTTGTTTTGTGGAAATTGTGTCTCATCCCACCCCTAGTTGTTACAACCAGTGACTCAAGGGCCGCTAATTATTTCATTATAAATCAAGTCTGACTTCAAGCTTCAAGCCTCAAAGGATTCGTTAGAAACTTTGTGGATGGAAGGTTCTACGATGCAGGACTGTGGAGTAAAATGCAATCAGGCATGTCAAAATAATGTGGGAAATCGATATGGATTTAAATGCAAAATGAAGCAATTCAAAATAAGTCTTTTCATCACAAAAGTAAACCAAAATGTAAAGCGTTTTCCTATTACACAGTGAAAATGAAAGAGAATTAAGGATTTCTTGTTTGTTTGGTTGTGGTCTCAATAACAGCGAATGGTTGTTAAATTGTGATGTTTCTTCTCACAATAGTCGTAACCAGGATATTTTTATTTATTTATTTTTGGACAGGATATTTCTATCGGCTCCATTGTGATCAGATATTGCTTAATAATTCAAATTAATACACGTAAATTATATTTTTGAAATCAGCCTATGAGGTTTTTCTGGTTTAAAGATGCACTATGTAACTTTTTGGCTGCTTGTTTCTATGGATACGTCATTGCTCTGCTTGGAATGTTCCACAGTGTCACATTAAACAGCTCTACCTTACATTAATTCAATTACAGATGGTTTAATAGCTCAAAAATACCAAATACCAAGAAAAACAGGCATTCTGACTGTGAGCGGGGTCGCCTCTCCACAGATCTGACCTGTAACTTGGTCTGGTTTGGTCTCCATGGAGATAGAAAGGTGTAATGTCACACTGTGAAACATTCCAGACAAAGCAATAACCTCCTGAGACCCGGCCCATTCATTTGTGTTCTTTATAGTGGACATCGAGTTAACCAGTCTGTAACCAGTGTTTTGAGATAGACTCTAGTTTGTGGCTGCACTATGATAATAATAATAATAATAATAATAATAATAATACAATAAAAAATTAAATAAAAATACATAAATAAATACATAAATAAGTAAATAAATAAATAAATAAGAAATTAAAGTTGTAACATGTCCTCTGTAATGGGCAGTATTGGTGTTAAATTCATGTGAAGTTAACGACCTAACAAAAACATATTTTTTATTTTTTATTTTATTTTATTTATATTTATTATTTATTTATTTATTTACTTATTTGTGTATTTTTATTTATTTATTTATTTAATTTATTTATTATTTATTATTTTATTTTATTTGGCGGCACGGTGGCTGAGTGGCTCGCACTCATGATTCACAGCTAGAAGGTTCCGGGTTTGATCCCCGGGTCGCCCAGACCTCTCTGTGTGTGGGGAAAAGGAACATTTTTTGTTTGAGTCTATAAACTACCGACAACATTTCCCCCAAATTCCAAATAAAAATATTATCGTTTAGAACATTTATTTGCAGAAAATGACAAATGGTCAAAATAACAAAAAAGATCCATGTTTTCAGACCTCAAACAATGCAAAGAAACAAGATCAAATTCATTTTAAAACAACATAATACTAATGTTTACACTTAAGAAGAGTTCAGAAATCAATATTTCTGAACTATGACAACATGTGTCATAGTGTGCAGTTTGCATGCATGGTCTGGGTTCGATCCCCGGGTCGCCCGAGTCTTTCTGTGTGGAGTTTGCATGTTCTCCCCGTGTCTGGATGGGTTTCTTCCGGGCACTCCGGTTTCCCCCACCAACACAAAACATGCACCAAAGGTAAAATCCTCCAGCTTAGGTCCTGACCAAGCCGAGCAATAAGACCATGGAGATGGGTCCCCGGGCGCCTGAAAGACGAGCTGCCCACTGCTCCTTAAGGATGGGTCAAATGCAGAGAAATAATTTCCCTACGGGGATGAATAAAGTCTGTCTTCTTCTTCTCCTTCTTCTTCTTCTTCTTCATAGTGCAGCCACAAACTAGAGTCTATCTCAAAACACTTCAAAGACAGACTGGATAACTCGATAATCCACAATAAAGGACACAAATGAATGGGCCGGGTCTCAAGAGGATAACATCTCCATGGAGAAAAGCCTTTGACGCACCCTCCACCAGAAAAGTTCCACAATGCACCTTTGACCTTCCTAATGTTGATGTCAGCAGTAAACTGTTCTTAGTGTAAGCAGAAAGTGTCTCGGAGCTTGAACAGACGCCCTTATGTCAACAAACGGGTGAGAAGCTCGTGTATCTGGATCAGTACATGTCTATATTGTAAATGTTGTTGTACATACATTATTATTATTTTACCCATATAAATTAGGCTATTAGGCTGCAAATTATTATGTTTTTTATTATTGTGTGTGGTCTGTATGGTATGTCAAGTATACGGCTGCAAACCAAAGTGCTCCTTGTGGATAATAAAGACTCCTTGAAACACTGAACCTACTTTCTTGTTGTTGCAATGGGTAATACAGCTCTGTCCCAGACTGTCCCAGTTTAAAATGCTGTATTTTTTTTTAAATTGTGCAGTGATGATAGTGCCTAGGTTTTTTTTTTTTTTAATCCATAACTTTAATTGCTTTTTTGTACAAGACTTCCAATGTTTTTTTGCACTCTGACCAGCCTGGGACCAGCTGGTGAGGCAGTAATTAAAGTGACCGAGAATCATCAAATGCAAGTACATTTTTGCAGCTTCAGTTGACATTTCATCTCGAATAGCACCAACATTTGCGAGATTTAACTTGATTATTTAAGACAGTTTGTCAATATGAGCTTTAAAGGAAAGCTGTGAATCTATTATTAACCCAAGATATTTATATTGGCTGACAATTTGTATTTTTTTCTCCATTAACATGTATATTGGGGTCAGATGATACTCTGTTTATTTTATGCCTACACTTTTCGAAATGTTTAGCTGTAGACAAGTTGTGACACAGGACATTGTTTTAATGAATTTAGCGACAACGGTGTCTTTGGTGCGACCATGAACAAAGAAAACCGTGCTTTGGAAGCTTTTGAAGTGTTCACATGATCATAATTGTGTATCCGTAGATCACAATATTCTGCAGTATATTCACATTTACTTCCATGGGAGAAACAGCGTTCATTACTCTGCACTAGATGGCAGCAAAGAACATGAAAACAAAAGAAGACCGTTTAAACTATTGTTTATCATGTTTCTTTCTGGGTTTAAGAAATACTCCAGGGCAATTACGTGATTAATAACTCTAAGGGGAACGTGATGCACTATTTTCTCTAGTCGCATTTGAAATACTTTCCCATATATGGAACATTTATTCACACAGTCAACAAAAAGGGTAAAAATATATATGCCTTTTGAATATTTAATAGGCTTACCTAACTAACAGAAACTGAAAACAAGTAGGTGCAGTATTTTCAAAGTAATTTCATTGTAGTTAGCGCCCCCTTCAGGCAGATATAGGCAGTGTCCACCAGTGTCTGACCAGAACTGAAGAAGCAGCTTGGATGAACTGCAAAACGTATTCAACCAAATAAACTTTTGTCCAGTTGACAAATTGAATTTCTCCTTTTTCCATAGTGTTTTAATGATGTAATTGTTGTGTCCAGTAATATTTCTGGTGGAGGGTCTGGTACCTGCTTGTCTCCATGGGGACGTTATTGCTTTGCTTGTAATTTTCCAAAGTATGGCATAAACTGGCCTACGTTGGATTTTTTTTATAATGCTCAGAAATATCTTGGAAAAACAGGAATTCTTACTTTGAGCGAGTTTACCTCTCCATGGATGAGTTACATCATAAAGAAAGATACAGTAAGTTTAATGCCATACTGTGGAACCCAAAAACATGCTCCATAGGTTAAAAAAAAAAAATCGTCCAGCTGAAATCCTAACCAAGCCTAGCAATAAGATCATGGAAATGGTCCCCGGGCGCCCCATGTGCTCCCCACTGCTCCTGAAGGATGGGTGAAATGCAGAGGATAATTTCCCTACAGGGATAAATAAAGGATAAAAGCAAAAAAGCAAAAAAGTTTAACCATTAAGTTAAATACAGCTCTGGAAAAAAAATAAGAGACCACTGCAAAATGATCAGTTTTTCTGATTTTACTACTTATAGGTAAGTGTTTGGCCAAAAGGAACATTTTTGTTTGAGTCTATAAACTACTGACAACATTTCCTCCAAATAAAAATATTATCGTTTAGAGCATTTATTTGCAGAAAATCACAAATGGTCAAAATAAGAAAAAAGATACATGTTTTCAGACCTCAAACAAGGCAAAGAAAAAAAGATGTGTGAAGAATCCCTCAGTCGTCGAGGAAAGAGGCTATTTTTTTAATCAAAAAAGAGAATCCTTCCTTGAACAGAAATGGAGGGGTCAGACACTATTTGTCTCCCATGTATAATTCCATTTTCAAACCTAAATCATAACAAAGAAAACAACAGGACTAGCCCCAGATCAGGTCCAGAGCTCTGAAAACACCAATTATGGCCCTGAATGGGTATACTAAACAAGATCTCAGACAGAAACTGAAAACAAAGAGGTGGCATAGTTTCAGAGTAATTTCATTGCCTCCCTGCAGCTAGATATAAGCAGTGTCCCTCAGCACTCTAACCAGAACTGACGAAGCAACTTGGATGAGCTGTGACCAAATAAACTTTGTCCAGTTGACTAAGTGAATTTCTCCTTTTACCAAAGAAACAAGATCAAATTCATTTTAAAACAACATAATACTAATGTTTACACTTAAGAAGAGTTCAGAAATCAATATTTGGTGCAATAACTTTATTTTTTGGGGCGGCAGTAGCTCAGTTGGTAGAGCATATGTTTCGTGATCCAGGAGTTAGCGGTTCGAATCCCGCTCTTGACGGGTTGACCGCATATGATCCCAGCTTCCACAGATGAGCGCTGCTGTTGTGTCCTTGGGCAAGACACTTAACCCCACCTCGCCTCCACAGTCTGTGGACACTGGTAGCCCCCATGGCAGAAGATACATCAAGGCCTGTTGTGACGTGAGCCGTCCTCCTGTGGACCCACCATCCGCGGAAGGATTCATGGGGGCTGGTGCATTGTGTTCTGGGCAGCAGAACACTGCTTGGACTGCTGCCTCTGCGACCCAGAATGGAAAAAGCGGAAGAAAATGAATGAATAACCTTTATTTTTTAATCACAGCTTTCATGCGTCTTGGCATGCTCTCCACAAGTCTTTCACATTGTTCTTGGGTGACTTTATTCCACTCCCGGTGCAAGAACTGAAGTAGCTCAGCTTTGTGTTTGTGTTGGAATTCAACAGACGCTGGAATGGAATGGCTGTAATACATGTAGAGATGCTGATTTCAGAAAAAAATGCAGTTGTCTCTTATTTTTCTCCAGAGCTGTATTTGCCCCTCCATGCAGAATAATGACCAGCCTTCTGTTGGAGGATAGTTTTACGATCCAGTTTCACACAGTAGCCTAAATAACTCGGGTCAAACGTGGTTCTTGTTGTGAATGGAAGTTACCTCACGTTTTTTCCCGGGTGAAAAGTCAAGTGGGTTAAACCACAAGACGCACAGAGCGGTGACTTGTGCACGAGAGCGCGGGGTAATCTCTCACGCACGGATCAGATTTGCGTTTCCATCAGGAGCGCGAGCAAAGATTTAATCATTTCCTCGGTGTACGGCGGCAAAGACGTCGTCGGGGTCGTGCGTTGCCAGATTTGACATTAATCTCCAGGACGTATCCATGTTGGGTGGGATCAGCAGCAGCACGGGACCGAGGCGCCGAGCTGAGCCGTGCCAAGGCCGTGCCAAGGCAGCGCCAACCCGGGGCGCACAGCGGAAGTGAGGGGGGAGTGAAGGATGTCACATTAGAAGTTTTTTTTTTTTTTTTTTCATTGACTGTATCATTATTACTGCCACAATCTCTCAACAAAAATAAGAGACCACTGCATTTTTTTCTGAAATCAGCATCTCTACATGTATTACAGCCATTCCATTCCAGCGTCTGTTGAATTCCAACACAAACACAAAGCTGAGCTACTTCAGTTCTTGCACCAGGAGTGGAATAAAGTCACCCAAGAACAATGTGAAAGACTTGTGGAGAGCATGCCAAGACGCATGAAAGCTGTGATTAAAAATAAGGGTTATTGCACCAAATATTGATTTCTGAACTCTTCTTAAGTGTAAACATTAGTATTATGTTGTTTTAAAATGAATTTGATCTTGTTTCTTTGCATTGTTTGAGGTCTGAAAACATGTATCTTTTTTGTTATTTTGACCACTTGTCATTTTCTGCAAATAAATGCTCTAAACGATAATATTTTTATTTGGAATTTGGGGGAAATGTTGTCAGTAGTTTATAGACTCAAACAAAAAATGTTCCTTTTCCCCAAACACATACCTATAAGTAGTAAAATCAGAAAAACTAATAATTGTGCAGTGGTCTCTTATTTTTTTCCAGAGCCATAGAAAAATCTATATCTATAAACAAACAAACAAACAAACAAACAAAAACATCTCTATCATCACTATTTCCCGATGATAGATAATTTGTTCCTTCTCTCATTTGATTGACTATTCTTGTTTTATATACTTATAAGCTCTTATATAAACAGAATCAAATTGTCTGAATTATTGACAAGGTCATATGACCAAAATGAATGTCTAATGTATAATGTCGTACTTATATCATTTTTTATTTATTGCAGTAGTCTTAATAATGGCCATACCTGCCTGTCAAAGCCTGATCCCGTCAGATCTCAGAAGCTCAGCAAGGCAGGGTCTGGTTAGTACTTGGATGGGAGACGCTGGGAATTCCAGGTGCCACAGGGGGGCGCCAGTTGCAAAAAACTGTTACAGTGTCCTTAGGCAAGACACTTTACCCACATTGCCTAGTATGAAAGTGGAGTGTGCGTGAGTGTTGGAGGTGGTCGGAGGGGGCGATGGCGCAGATTGGCAGCCTCGCTTCCGTCAGTCTGCCCCAAATGTGTACACGACTATAAAATGTGTGCTCGTTTTGAAATCGTGGCCACGCTTTAGTAAATTGTGCCCACGAGGTTTATAACGTGGGCATGGCTCAATTTTAGCGAGCACACAGTTTTAGTAACACGACTCCACGATTTAGGTAAACGA
This sequence comes from Paratrypauchen microcephalus, assembly GCA_036785185.1. Taxonomy (NCBI): domain Eukaryota; kingdom Metazoa; phylum Chordata; class Actinopteri; order Gobiiformes; family Gobiidae; genus Paratrypauchen; species Paratrypauchen microcephalus. The sequence goes on along the minus strand of JAVJIX010000244.1, from coordinate 847,935 downwards.
GCGCACGCTCTATTTACATGGACGCGCGATTTAATAAAACGAGGACGCGATTTCACAAACACTTTATTGACACCCCCCAAAAAAGATTTTCTGTGAGCCGAAACGGTCTCCGTAATTATGCACATTCTAATACATTGTAAATAAAAGTCCCCTTCTGGAGGTCCATGTGGAGGACTCACTAGCACCATGGACAGCTCCAGCACAGCACAACTGTTCTGCTCAGACTTTGCATCTTTCAGTATTTTTATTTTTATTTATTTATTTATTTATTTATTTTTATTATCCTTTATTTATCCCTGTAGGAAATTATTTCTCTGCATTTGACCCATCCTTTCAGGAGCAGAGGGCAGCTCATCATTCAGGCGCTCGGGGACCCATCTCCATGATCTTATTGCTAGGCTTAATCAGGACCTCAGCTCCAGGGTTTTTACCTATGGAGCATGTTTTTGGGTTGATGGGGGAAACCGGAGTGCCCGGAGAAAACCCACACGGGAAGAACATGCAAACTCCACACAGAAAGCCAGAGTCACTGTGCCACCTCATTACATTGTTTTCTTCTTGTGATCTACTTCTTTATGTTCATTCATTCATTCATTTTCTTCCGCTTTTCCATTTTTCTGGGTCGCGGGGGCAGCAATCCAAGCAGTGTTCTGCTGCCCAGAACACAATGCATCAGCCCCCATGAATCCTCCCGCAGGTGGTGGGTCCACAGGAGGACGGCTCACGTCACAAGAGGCCTTGATGTATCTTCTGCCATGGGGGCTACCAGTGTCCACAGACACTGGGGGGCGAGGTGAGGTTAAGTGTCTTGCCCAAGGACACAACGGCAGCGCTCATCTGTGGGAGCTGGGATCACATGCGGTCAATCCGTCAAGAGCGGGATTCGAACCGCCAACCCACGCTTCTTTATGTTTCAATTGTAATACACCAACAAAAATAAGGAAAAGTTCTTTGTTTATATAATGGAATGTCATTTTCAACATTAAATCATAGTACTTTCCCAGTGTCTTATCTGTGAAATCCCTCAGTGGTCCAGGTCGGTTCCACAGTGGTCCATGGGCGTAGACTAGTCTATGTGCGCTTATACATTTTCTGATACAGCTCACAATCATTCTAAGGCTTCAGAAAAGGCTCATTTCTGTCCTATGAATGGGACTTTTATAGTATTGATATCTGTTCAGATTAGTGTATATTTTCAATACTAGTTTAAATATCAATTAGTATCTAATTTTCAATACTTTTGACAACTCTAACAGCTCATAATTATACTGTAACCAGTGAGACTAAAATGCAGGTTTTTTAGGCAGTCTGTCTAAATTCCTTTTTTTTGTGTGTTTGCCTGTGAACGCACCGTTTGATTACGGGGCTTAGTTTAAGGTGTGCTCACCGGGGCTGGTTCATTCATTCAGGGCTGTGGCTGAGATGGGTGCTACGTCGTGGTGCTGAAAGGGGTGTTTTGTGCTGTCCGCCTCCGTCTGGCTGTTCCCAGGGCCCTGCTAGTGCCATAGGGATATTAAAGCACTAAGCAGACCACGGTCGGACAAGTGTGCTCTCAGTTGTGCTCTCAGTTGTGCTCTCAGTTGTGCTCTCAGTTGTGCTCTTTCTTTTTGTATAAGTTTTGTGTTCAACTGTGCTCTTAGTAGATAAAAATTAGAAGTGCTAGACAGTCCATTTGGGGTTACGCATGTGGAGTGAATTACTAACTGTGCTTGCTGTAATTGAGAATCTAACGCACCTTAACCCAGTGAAATGTGTGTGTAAATCTAACCAACGCACCTTAACCCAGTGGTTTCTGCGAGTGTCAAACTAACGCACTTTATCCCATTGACTATAGCACTTTATTGTATTTTAAAAGTTTGCATTTTTAAACTTAAGTTGAATAAATAAATAAAATTGTATCTATTTTTACACTATCCCTGCCTTTCTATGAATGATTTCTATTCTGTCAGATTTACCTGTTATACTACTAAAAATATAAGCGGGGGCCTTAACCGCCCTCGGTTACAAATTGGCGTTGCTGGCAGGGTCTGACTAACAAAGGCAAATAGTGATTTTATTGTTGTAGTGGTAAGTTGTATAGTGGAAGAGTGTTTTTTTTACTCTAAGAGCACTTTTGACAATTGAGAGCACAGTTGTCCGGCACGTGGTGCATCGTGGGACGTGGTTGGTGACTCCTGAAGGTCTGCCACTGAACCATGGCAGAGGAGCTGGAACGTTTACGGGCCAGAGTCCAAGAATTGGGAGCAGAGCGGCTACGTCTTCAGCGGGAGCGAGACAATGTCGAGCCCGGACCAAGTTCACATGGGTCACAAGTCGGCATTGGTACAACAGACCGCATCATCTACCTGCCAAGGGAGCGCAAATGTCCAATCTTCAGAGGAACACACGGTATTGGGATCAATGAATGGGTGGAAGAGGTCAAGACCAGCATGCGGGTCAGACACGTTGGGCCGGTGGACAAGGCTGCTTTTGTATTTGACCACCTGGATGGAGAAGCAAGGGACGAAATTAAGTACAGACCTGTGGCGGAGCGTGATGATCCAGATAAAGTTTTTGAGATTTTAAAGGAACTCTATGGGTGTCAAAAATCATATGTACTATTACAGGAAGAGTTCTTTTCACGTCGACAATTAGACGGGGAAAGCTTGCAGGAGTACTCTCATGCGCTGTTTTGTTTGATGGACAGAGTCGAAGTTAGTGCACCTTACCGGTTAACTAATATATCTGTGATGCTTCGTGACCAATTTGCCCAAAATGTTAATAATTCCGACTTGCGTCGAGAATTAAAAAGACATATTCGTAATAATCCAAATTGTACTATGTTAGATGTGCGAGCTGAGGCTATTAGGTGGGAACATGAAGGTGGGGTTTTAACCAATCCTAGTCATGTGTCTTCAGTTTGTGCTGTTCAGAGTGTCTCCTTGCCTCCTCCAGTTGACCCTCCCCCTAGCACTGCGTCACAATTAGCCACTTTGTCGTCCATTGTTCAAAAACAGCAGGAGCAGCTTGATCAAATCACCAAAGCCTTAGCAGTGTTGCAACTACCCTCAAACTCTCCAGGTTCGGGTCCGGTGATGTGTTATCATTGCCAACAGAGTGGCCACATTGCCCGATTCTGTCATGTTCGTTCCCCGCGCCCCCATCTACGTAGCTTCCCCCAAGTCTTGGCTAGCTCCCAGCTGACGGAAAACTAACTCCCCCTATGGTTAGGAGCCAGACTTTAGGAGGGAGTGGTTCAGGCTCATTGGGTCCTCAGGTTGATGAAGAGTTAAAGGAAAGTCTCATTGCCCCATGTCCTCAGGTGACCGTTGAATTAGCTGGAGTGTCAGTTCAGTGTATCCTGGACACGGGGTCTATGGTTTCAACTATTCCAGAAAGTTTCTTCACCGCTAATTTCCAAGATAAGCTTAAGGCATGTCATTGGTTGGAGTTGCGGGCGGCTAACGGTCTATCCATTCCTTATCTTGGGTATCTGGAGCCTGATGTTGAGGTGGGTGGTAGGGTAATTCCCAGGAGAGGTGTTCTAGTTGTTAAAGACCCCCCCCAGGACAGGTTGGTCCACCCCAAGTACCAGGTATAATAGGCATGAATATTATAAAAGCCTACTATCAGCAATTGTTCCTCCAACATGGCCCAGGATTGTTTGACCAGTCTGTTTTTGGGGCTCCCGCCTCCTGGTTACCCGCTCTCCAGTTGTGTCATCAAGCGCAATCGCAGGGGTGTCCCAAACAGACGAGTGTGGCAAAGCTCCGGGGTAAGAGAACCATTGCTGTTCCTCCAGGGTGTACGAAGTTCGTGCCTGCCACCTGTTCCTCACTTATCGCATCCGCTGGGTCAGCGCTGATTGAGCCACTAAATGCCAAGTTTGGTTTGCCCGATGGTCTGTTAGTGTCACCCTCGTTAGTGACTGTGATTAGAGGCACAGCCTATGTCCCCATTGTGAATGCGGGGGTAACTCCAGTTAATTTGAAGCCACGTTGTTCCTTAGGCATTCTGTCCCCTGTAGAGATAGTTAGTTTACCTTCAGGCCTCCAGGAAGTTCCCTGTGCACGGGACCAGATTGTCGCTGCAGTTCGGTCCCATACAGCAGAGTCTGGTTCCGTCCAGGAAAAGATTAAATCTTTGGACCTGTCTATGCTTGGTGAGGCAGAGCAGGAAAAAGTGAGGGAACTGTTGTTAAAATATGAATCTGTGTTCTCTGCGTTTGAGGGTGATCTGGGCTGTACAAGCTTAATGACACACAGCGTACCTTTGTTAGATGAGGCCCCGGTGCGACAGCGGTATCGACGTATCCCTCCCTCTGAGTATGAAGCTGTGAAATCTCATATTAACCAGCTACTGGCATCCCAGGTAATCAGAGAGAGCAGTAGCCCTTACGCGTCTCCTATAGTCCTGGTCAGGAAAAAGGACGGGACCCTGCCTCTGTGTGTCGATTATCGGCAGCTAAATAAAAGGACAAGAAAAGACGCTTTTCCATTGCCACGGATTGAAGAGTCCTTGGACTCACTGTCAGGTGCTCAGTGGTTCACTACAATGGACTTGGCTTGCGGTTACAATCAGGTCCCAGTGGCCGAAAGCGATAAGCCTAAAACGGCATTCTGTACCCCCTTTGGCCTCTTTGAATTTAACCGATTGCCATTTGGATTATGTAATGCCCCTGGGACGTTTCAAAGGTTGATGGAGAGGATGTTTGGGGCCCAACATGGACAATCTCTCTTATTGTACTTGGATGACATTATTTTGTTTTCTGCCAGTGTAGATGAGCACCTCCACCGCTTGGAGACTGTGTTAAGCAGGCTGCACCAGGAAGGGCTTAAAGTGAAGCTAGAGAAATGTGACTTTTTCAAAACTAAAGTGCAGTATTTGGGTCACCTTATCTCTGCTGAGGGCGTGTCCACGGATCCTGGCAAAATCTGTGCAGTGTCCAACTGGCCCCACCCCACTAATGTTGCAGAGCTGAGGTCTTTTCTGGGGTTTGCAAGTTATTACAGGAGGTTTGTGAAAGGTTTCTCTAAACTTGCCACTCCTCTCCATCGGCTGGTCTCTGAGGTCACGGGATCCAAGGGTCGAAGAGGACGGGGGTTGCAGCTGGAAAGTGCCTGGACAGAGGAATGTGAGCAGAGCTTCCAGGAGCTAAAGGCCCGACTCCTGAGTGCCCCCACACTTGCTTTCGCTGACTTTTCCTTACCTTTTATTTTAGAAGTAGACGCGAGCCACTCTGGACTCGGGGCGGTGTTGTCACAGGAGCAGGGTGGTCAAGTGAAACCTGTTGCCTACGCCAGTCGTAGTCTCCATGCTGCCGAAAAGAACTATAGCTCTATGAAGCTCGAAATGCTTGGTATGAAGTGGGCAATGGTTGAAAAATTCAAGGACTATCTCTGGGGAAATCGGTGTGTGGTATGGACCGACAACAATCCGCTAAGCCATCTGGACACTGCAAAGCTGGGAGCAACCGAGCAGCGCTGGGTGGCAGAGTTGTCGGCCTTTGATTACACTGTCAGGTACCGTCCAGGTCGAATTAATAAAAATGCTGATGCTCTGTCCAGGCAAAAGACCTACGGAGGCCAGTTGCAGTTGGAGCTCTTCCTTCCTGGTACTGCTCTGCCGGAGGCGCTGCAGAGGGATATTGTTGGGCCATCAGAAGCTGCTGTTCAGTCCATTACTGCTTTGCCAGCGCGCACCCCAGCTGACCTTCAAGTGCTCCAGCGAGGAGACCCTGTCATTGCTGCCTTCCTGGAGTTCTGGCAACAGCAGAGGGTACCAAGTCGAGCCAAAAAGGAGATGTTGAGCATTGGCGCTCGTGGACTAGTGAGGCAGTGGGATCGGATAGTTCAAAAGGATGGTCTCCTGTACCGCTGCTTCTGGAGGTCTGATGGAGGAGAGGAGGTGCTCCAGCTCCTTCTCCCAGAGAGCTTAAGACAGGAGGTGTTGCGGGAGCTTCATCAAAACCATGGGCACCAGGGGATCGAGCGGACGATGGAGGTGGTGAAGCAGAGGTGCTTTTGGCCAGGTATGGACAAAGATGTAAAGGACTGGTGTCAGCAGTGTGACCGCTGTGCGGTGGCGAAGAGTACCCAGCCACGAGTCCGGGCCCCCATGGGTCACTTGCTGGCTGCCAGGCCAAACCAGGTGCTGGCCGTAGACTTCACGTTTTTGGAGTCTGCCCGTGATGGAAGGGAGCTGGTGATGGTGATGACGGATGTCTTTTCTAAGTTCACTCAAGCAGTTCCAACCAGGGATCAGAAGGCGTCCACTGTGGCAAAAGTTCTGGTCGGAGAGTGGTTCTATCGTTTCGGAGTCCCGGGCCGCGTACATTCTGACCAGGGGAGGAATTTTGAGAGTGTTCTGGTGCAACAACTTTGTGAACTGTATGGGGTCCAGAAGGAATGGACAGTGTGAGCGTTTTAACCGAACTATGCATAACCTGCTCCGTTCTCTCCCTCCAGAGGAAAAAAGCAACTGGCCCGAGCACCTTCCACAGCTGGTCTTTCACTATAACGCCACCCCCCACCAGTCCACGGGTGAGTCACCACACTTTCTGATGTTCGGTCAACAGCCAAATCTACCCATCGATTTCCTGCTCGGCCATCTTCCAGAGCCTACCGCGGGTTCAGTGTGCAATTGGGTGGCTGAGCATCGGAGGCGGCTTGCCGTAGCAGGTGGTGTGGCTCGGGACCGCATGCAGCTTGCTGCTCAGAAGAGGAAGGCAAGGAATGATGAAAAGACTCTGTGTGAACCTTTGAAAGTCGGACAACGGGTTTACCTGCGTGATGTTGGCCCGGGACGCCGAAAGATCCAGGACGCATGGGGTCCCACAATATACCAGGTAGTGAGAGTGATGGATCCGGATAGTGTGGTATACTCAATCGCTCCAGTTGATCAGCTGCATCAGGTCCGCCAAGTGCATCGCACTTTGCTGAAGCCCGCTCTGCCACCACCTGATTCGGACAGTTGGCTGCAGGGATTATTGGAGGAGGCGAGTGATGAGGATGACGTTGATTCTGGATCCTGGCTTGTTTTTAGAGAGCCTGTTAGCCATCCATCAACGCCTGTGAACTGTGAGCCCCCTGGGGTAGAGAGTGTCCCCACTCCTGGAGTAGCAACACCAGCCCCTCAGAGTGGTGGGACAGGGCTACGCACATCCGAAAGACTGCTGGTAAACATTCGAATCCCTATCACCTTCCAGGGTCAGCCAGGGGTGGGGCTTCTGCCTCTCCTCTGATTCAGTGTGCCAGTAGCATGGCTACAGCCATCTTTAGACCATGGTCTTAGTGTTAATCGATGGGACACCGATTCACTTGCCGGGGGAGGATGTAACCAGTGAGACTAAAATGCAGGTTTTTTAGGCAGTCTGTCTAAATTCCTTTTTTTTTGTGTGTGCCTGTGAACGCACCGTTTGATTACGGGGATTAGTTTAAGGTGTGCTCACCGGGGCTGGTTCATTCATTCAGGGCTGTGGCTGAGATGGGTGCTACGTCGTGGTGCTGAAAGGGGTGTTTTGTGCTGTCCGCCTCCGTCTGGCTGTTCCCAGGGCCCTGCTAGTGCCATAGGGATATTAAAGCACTAAGCAGACCACGGTCGGACAAGTGTGCTCTCAGTTGTGCTCTCAGTTGTGCTCTCAGTTGTGCTCTCAGTTGTGCTCTTTCTTTTTGTATAAGTTTTGTGTTCAACTGTGCTCTTAGTAGATAAAAATTAGAAGTGCTAGACAGTCCATTTGGGGTTACGCATGTGGAGTGAATTACTAACTGTGCTTGCTGTAATTGAGAATCTAACGCACCTTAACCCAGTGAAATGTGTGTGTAAATCTAACCAACGCACCTTAACCCAGTGGTTTCTGCGAGTGTCAAACTAACGCACTTTATCCCATTGACTATAGCACTTTATTGTATTTTAAAAGTTTGCATTTTTAAACTTAAGTTGAATAAATAAATAAAATTGTATCTATTTTTACACTATCCCTGCCTTTCTATGAATGATTTCTATTCTGTCAGATTTACCTGTTATACTACTAAAAATATAAGCGGGGGCCTTAACCGCCCTCGGTTACAATACAAAAGTAGACTACAACATGATAAAAGGAGAAGTTCAATTTGTCAACTGGACAAAGTTTGTTTGGTTGAAGACGTTTCGCCGCTCATCCGAGAGGCTTCTTCAGTTCTGGTTCTAGTGCTGGTTAGTCCCTGTTTATATCTAGCTGCAGGGAGGAGCTCACTACCCTGGAATCATTCTGAAACTCTGAAATCTCAACTAATTTGTATCTTTTGTTTCCCTGGCGTCTCGTTTAAACAAAAGATACAAATTAGTTGAGATAGTTTCAGAATGATTCCAGGGTAGTGAGCTCCTCCCTGCAGCTAGATTTAAACAGGGACTAACCAGCACTAGAACCAGAACTGAAGAAGTCTCTCGGATGAGCGGCGAAACGTCTTCAACCAAACAAACTTTGTCCAGTTGACAAATTGAACTTCTCCTTTTATCATGGATTCTACCTGAACGACTGAGGGACTTTTCACGTAGACTACAACAGACTTTTTGTTTGCTTCTTTAATGCTAGTTGAAGTTAAAGATGGCGTTGTCTGATTAGGTCCTCTGCCTCTTGTTGTGGGACCTCTGAGGCTGGGGAGAAGTGTGAGAAGAGGACTTTCTCTCAGCCTGACTCACTGTGGAGACAACAAGAGAGAGACATTAATACTACTGTACGAAACTTTTTTTTCATATACTAATATACAGTTATTTTTTTACTTGCCCAAGTAAAAAATAACTGTATATTAGTATATGAAGAACGTTTTAGACTTACTCTTTTTTACAGCACAGCGTCCAGCCCCATCTGGTTCCTGATGTAAAGCTCAGTCTTGACCTTCTCCCACTGCTGCTGTTTGAACAGCGAGAAGGCCCTGGGGGCCCCAGTGACAGGAGTGGGGCCTTTGGGACCAGGAACAGGGCATAAGGATCCAGGTGCAGGGCCCACAAAAGCAGGGGCCTCAGTTCTAGGAGCAGCCACACATCCAGGATCAGGACACTTGGTAGTTCCGCCCACAGGAGCAGGGGCTGGGTGCTTGAATTCAGGAGCAGGAGTGAGACAATTGGGGACAGCAGAGGGGCCCACAGAGGTAGGGGCCTCAGACAAAAGAGTGAAGTCCGCGGACACAGGAGCAGGGGCCAGACACTTTGACCCAGGACCCTCATCTTCGGTCTGTTTTCATTTTCTCAACCGTTAACTACCCTGTTAGATCCTGTCAGACTCTGTTAGACCCTGTCAGACTCTGTTAGGCCCTGTCAGACCCTGTTAGACCCTGTCAGACCCTGTTAAACCCTGTCAGATTTTGTTTATCTAAACCCCAGCACCTGCAACAAGGTTATTATAGTTTATGAAAACTGTCAGACTCTGTTAGACCCTGTCAGACCCTGTTAGACCCTGTCAGACCCTGTTAGACCCTGTCAGACCTTGTTAGAACCTGTCAGACTCTGTTAGCCCCTGTCAGACGCTGTCAGGCCCTGTCAGACCGTGTTAAACCTTGTTAGACCCTGTTAAACCCTGTTTCTGAGTCTGACAGGGTCTAACTACCCTGTTAGCCCCTGTCAGACTCTGTTAGACCCTGTCAGACCCTGCATGCAGCCTACATGCTGAGGCCTACATGCACCTTTGGTGCTTGTCCCCACATTGCTGCTTGCAGCTATATTTTCTAATTGTGTTTTTATATTGTGTAGAATGTGGACAAATTAAATGTGATATACAGCTCTGGAAAAAAATAAGAGCCCACTGCAAAATGATCAATTTTTCTGATTTTACTACTTATAGGTATGCGTTTGGGCAAAAGGAACATTTTTGTTTGAGTCTATAAACTACTGACAACATTTCCCCCAAATTCCAAACAAAAATATTATCGTTTAGAGCATTTATTTGCAGAAAATGACAAATGGTCAAAATAACAAAAAAGATTCATGTTTTCAGACCTCAAACAATGCAAAGAAACAAGATGGAATTCAGTTTAAAACAACATAATGAAGGAGTATAACTTTATTATTACTTTTTATATCCACATTTGATTGTGGGACTTTGAATGATTTGCTTCTGATGATCAATAAAGTGTTGGTTAAACGCCGTTATATGGGGCAACATGTTGTGCTCATAAGTTTGCAGGCTACACCTTTAAGCTGGATTACAATGGTTGACACACGCCGCCTCCTCTTGCACATTCAAATTGTAGAAAATAAAAATGACTACGATGGAGGAGTTAAAAGATGTATTGTGTTTTCTGTTTGTGCAACCACTCTGCCTTGAGTTATAGGGGGGTCTGGAGAGAAAAGGTCATGAGAGGGCATGAGAAGAGACTGATAAGGAATCTACATCTACATTCCTCTCCAGCTTGCCTCCAGAAGGGGGAAGACCACTCCAAGCCACACCTCTCCTCTTGCACATTCATGCATATTCATTTCATGTGTTTTATATACGGATGTCTCTGAGTCAGTGGTTAGGTTTCTGGGGAGATAGCGGCGTGAACTAACCATTGTTTAGGACTCAGAACCTCCAGAGCTCTGCTTAGAAATATTGTATCAGGGAATAAAGCGTTCATTTACTTGAATCGTCCGAATCCTAGTTATCTTTCTGGTATGTATTATTAGCTGATAGAATAGTATAGTGTTGACTTTATTCCATACCCTTACAGTGAACGAACACGCAAAGTTGGCTTACGTGGACAGGAAGTAAGTACAGGAAACAATATGGGATTCTGAAATAGTTTATTTGTGTTAACAGAAAAGCCAACAAAAAAGGAAGATAATGCTTTAACTGGTGACTCCGACGTTGGCTGGAGGGGGGAAGTGGTCAACACTTGGACCGGTGGCTGACGGACACTGCGTACGATCCGGACCAACCCAATAGCGCCTCGCGGTAGACATACCAGATCTACACTCCACGGCTGATGTCAATTTTCCCTTGGGCGCCCACAACTTAAGGTAAGACTATTTTGATTCTCTATTATTTTTTGAGATCAAAGTAAGTCTATTGGCTATTTTTCTAAATTTAGTAAATGTGGGATTATTGACATTGGTTTGAATATTGTCGTTTTGACCTCGTGGATTGTAATAGTGTCGTTTAAATTGCTAAAATCTGTGATATTAAATTAAATAAAATTAAAAGTGAAATAATTGTATATACTTCGTGATAAAGGAAATAGAACTACGCGCTACTCGTTAGGAGTTTTAAAAGGTCTCGGACTCGCGCGGGAGGATCTCCTTGCAACCCGGACGCGGGGAGCGGAATAAAACGTTACTGGTAGAGCGAAGTCAGACTGAGGAGCTGACGTAAAACCTTAAAGGGCTAAGCTAGCTAAGAGCCCGCATTAAAGTAGCAGGTTTAGAAGCCTCTGTTATTAGTTACGCGGAACACGGATTCTGAGCGGGGGTAACAGTTAAATAATTACAGTAAGTATATACATAGGTTTAGACGCCTTTTACTACTAGTTACGCGGGACAAGGATCCTGAGCGGGGGTAGTAATAAAATAATTTGGTAAGTAAATCACAGTAACAATTGGATAACATGGCGCAGGGAAAACCTGAAGTACAGACACTGGAAGTTTGGTTGGAGAGAGCATGGACAAAAATGCCTCAATCGGCATGGTGGAAAAAGGGTAAGTTGAGTGATTTAACAGGAAAGTGCAGAAAATTGCTTGAGGATGCACAGAAACCAGTGGAAGGACAGATGCCACTGACCAAATTGATCGGTGACCTTACACCGTTGAATATGGACGCAGTAAATGAGTTAAGTATGATAAGAAGGGACTTGGCAAGTGGACAAATGGATAAACACAAAAAAGAGGAACTGAAAAGCAGAAAGAAGGAACTGAAAGAACAGCAACAATGGTTGGGCCCTCTGTTTGAAACCTTAACTGGAATGTGGGCCCGCACAAGAATAATCTACCCGACCATGCGGGTAAAAAATAAGAAGTCGGACAGTTCAGAACGCCCTCCGGCGTACACAGAGACAAGCAAGCACCAGGTAAGTAGCCCCACTGCGCCATCTGGCGGCAGTGGATTATATCCACTCTTAGCTCTACATGGACTTATGAATGCAGACATACAACCCTCACAACCACTGACGGAAAAACAAGTTGAAGATGTCCGGGAGCATTTGTTTACACAACTCGATTTACCAAAAGCAGAGAAGAAAAAATTGAGTAAACAAACAGAGGAATTGGCTAAAGCCTTGGCTGGGGCAGACATTGTGGATACGTTAAACAAATTAGCAAAGCAGGTAAGTAAAACACAGGAAGACATGGAAGCAACACTGGAACAACAAGCGCAAGGATTGGAAGAACTGAAGATGAAAATAAAAGAAGAATGTTCACAAGCTACAGCCCCTGCCCTAAAGGATATAACAGACAAATTGGAAGACTTACGCTTGGCTCCAGCACAGCCCGGCGCGAAGCCCAAGGCGACATACAAATCCCAGTGGTCGGATGAGGAGGACAGTGACAGTGCAGGCAAGGATATGTTACTAGAACAAATTAACGCCCTGAACAAATCCATATACGCATCACAAATGACACTTAAGTACTTGCGTAACGAAAAGAAGCACACTACAGATGAAGGGGTTAAAGGTAGTCTAGATACCCAAATGAACGATCTAAATGAAAACATAAAAGCCGAAAGAGACAAAATTGAACAGCTCCGTGCTGCACTTACAGATAGGCCAAAGGGTAAAACACAGTACAATTTCCCACTACTGGCAACAGGCCCAGCAGTAGCTGGGGTAGTGCCACGGGTGTACAAACCCATGGCAGCCGCAGAATTGATCCTACTAAAAGATAAGTTACCACCACTATCGCAGGGAGGCGCACCATGGTACACAACAATGCGTGCACACACAAGTCATCTCACTCTGGCACTGGCAGATATTAAGCTCCTCATGGTGGAGTGTTCCTCCGCCCACGTAGCTACGTCTATTTTCCGCGATTTGGGTCTCGACGATGAAGATATGGAAGGACCCTTCGCGCCCTTTGCTGATGACATATTGCGTAATTTAATAGAGCGTTATCCAGTAATGACTCCAACGCCTCCAACCTTGACTCCATTCGTCACAGGACAGAGTCCTACCGCCTTTATGGAAGCCTGTATTGAGGCTTACACTAAATCTATGCATGTACATCCGTATAGACAACCACAAACAGTCTGCCTGTTCTTACAGCAGGTAATTGCGGCTTTACCGCAACCCATTCAGACGGCACTTAGGGCTGTACCTGGCTTGACGGGCAATCATGAACTTTTCCTGATCCACTTGAGACACCACGCTGATTTATACAATCAACAAGAGAAAGACAAAACCAGTAAAAATGTATCGCTTCAGGAGGAGTTGCTGAGACTGCAGGTTGCGGATGCCAGGAGTGCGGCCACCAAAACTCGTAAAGATAAACAAGAGGCGGGAACCGCAAAGCAGATGGTAGCCACTACTCCAGTTGCTGAGCCAACACCTGCACCTCATGCACCCACACCAGCCCCAACACCAGTAAACGTCTTATACGTGACACCACAACCCCAGTTTTCTGGAAACAACAACTGGAGAGGACAGAGCAGGGGCAGAGGACGTGGCAGAGGAGGAGGTGGAATGAGAGTGAATTATGGTGGACAGAATGAAGCATGTTATAACTGTGGACAGAATGGACATTTTGCCCGTGAATGCAATACACCCCCTCAAAACCCTCGTCGTGGGGGTTATCAACCTGGATATGGAAGAGGTCGTGGCCAAAACCAAAACAACAATGGACAAGGGTCATACGGACGGCAAGGTCCAGCGCCCTGGGGACCCCAGGGGCTGTACTACGAAGCTGAATTCTGAGGAGGCCCAATGAGTCTTGTCGCCACCCCTGAACCGCTGGTACCCGTGGAGGTGGGTGGTAGTAAGATCAATATGCTTGTCGACACTGGAGCTACACACTCTACGGTCCAAAAGGTTCAGCCTTCTGACCTAAGCGACAAGAGCATTAACCTATCGGGACTCATGGGACATTCTAAACCTCTACGGATCACAAAACCAATGACTTTCAAATTGGCTGGTCAAGCAATAACTATGCCGGCTATTCACTCTCCACAAACTCCTGTTAACCTGTTGGGCAGAGACATTTTACAAATGACTGGAGCTACTATACTTTGCCACCCAGAAGGCCTACAGGTCACTTGGCCCAATGGACAAAGTGTTGTTTGTTCTGGCTCGCCTGGATATAGAGCTTATCTTTGCCAACCTGGTGAGGACCCTCACTCTAAGATATACTGGGGACTTTTACAACCACAATCCATCGAAAATGAAGGACTTTTCTACAACATGCTCCAATGGAAGCCGTGGTTCTTCTCTCGTTTCCCATTCTCCCCTCCTGCCGATCCTCTACACGTGACCATGTACTATGACCGTCAGGGTGATGATGAGCTATATGAGGACTCATTTCTAGCTATCAAACATCATGACTATTCCATCACTAGTACTTGTATATATGTTCATAAAACTGGCGTGGTGGCTGCAGTTCAATTACCAAGCGAGCTGAAACCTTTCTTTAAAAGAGATGATTTGACAGACCCACATTGCTCATTGTTTTTGGGTCTAGGAACAGAGGCTAGAGAATTAGGGCCTCTAACAAACAAGTTAAACAACGTTGTTGATTGGGTCCCCACTCCTATACCTGATTTACTATTCAGCCACTCCACTGAAGCCTACAAAATTATTCTTCCACATGTGACTGACGTGATCAAAATGGACGAAGAAACTCTAGACAGATCACATGGTAGAGAACTGACAGATCATGACTCGGCTGAGGACATGCTTAATCAATTTCCAGAAGAACTTTGGGCCAAAGACGGCTCTGACATTGGTAAGTGTCTCACTTGTGATCCAGTTGTATTGACCGTGCAGCCAGACAGTCGTGTTTATGTTCCACAGCGTCTTTACAGAAATAAGAACCAATTCAAAGGCGTTGACGAGGCACTCAGAGATCTTTGGAAAGCTGGAGTGTTGGAAATTTCCGACTCAACATGGAACACTCCTTTAAATCCGGTCCCAAAACCAGATGGTTCTTTCCGTCCGGCACATGATTTGCGCAAAGTCAATGATGTGACCACGACACCTCTTCTTCCAGTGCCAGACCCACACAAGTGCCTATCCATCCTGACACCTGACATGACACATTTCTCAGTAATCGATTTAAAACACGCATTCTATTCTATTCCTTTGGCTAAAGAGAGTAGGTATCAGTTTGCATTCACACACTGTGGCGTTAAGTTACAGTATACTGTACTGCCACAAGGACACAGAAATAGCCCAGGTATATTTAATGATTGCCTCCGGAAATGTTTGGCGGACACCCAGGTCCCGGACGGGTCTGTGGTGATTCAATACGTCGATGATATCTTAATTGGCTCTCGATCTGCGACGGACTGTTTGACCACTACATCTAACGTCCTGTCCAAACTCCTGACCCATGGATTCAAAGTGTCTAAATCCAAATTACAGTGTTGTCGCCCTCAGGTCAACTTCTTAGGCAAAATCATCACATTCGGGGCCATTCGCCCCTCACCGAGCCAGCAACAAGCTATCCTTAAGACACCTCGCCCAGAAACAGTCAAAGACCTGCTTTCCTTTTTAGGACTAACGAACTACTCTCGTGGACATGTGCCAGACTATACAGGTAAGACTGCTCCTTTGCGAACCATCATTAAAACTGCCGGAGTTCGTGACTTAAATGCCCCTTTGGTTTGGACCCCAGAAGCTGACACCGCTTTCCTTGTTCTGAAACAGAATCTCGCTTCCTGTGCTGATCTGGCTCTCCCAGACTATAGTAAGCCATTCTACCTTGACACAACGTTAACTCCGACATCCGGATATGGGACATTATGGCAGAAAGCACCAACAGGTGACAGACGTATATTATTATACGTCTCCACGCTTTTGGATCCGGTAGCTAAGAAGGCCCCCTCCTGTGTTTTATATGCTGATACTTTGACAAAACTGTTGACCAAATGTGCCCATGTAGTTATGGGCCACCCATTGACAATCTACACATGTCACTCTGTGGTGGCATATGTTCAATCTAAAGTTTTTGCCCTGACTCCTCAGCGACAGAGGAAACTTTCAGCAGTTCTAACTGCTCCCAATCTTACTTTTGCCCCAGACACCCTTTCCAACTCGTCATCTGGTCTGGCTGTTCAGGGCTCCTCCCACAACTGTGAAGCCTATTCTCAAGCTGAGACTCTGATCCGTCCTGATTTATCTGCCTCCGTTATTCCGGACTCTCTTCTCCTTTTCACTGATGGACATTGTCACAGACAGGATGACGGCTCACTACGTGCTGCAGCAGCTGTAGTGCATTTTAAGGACAAAACTGACATCCCTACTGTCTCAATGTGGGGACCTGAACTTGGACGTTCAGCTCAATATGCTGAACTAAAAGCTATTCTTATGGCTCTTGATTTTGCTGGGGATAACCCGTGTACGATTTTTACAGATTCTCAGTTTGTACATGGTGGCATTACCCGTGACTTGCCCACGTGGCGCAGATGTGACTTTCTCACTGCACAAGGACAGCCGATTGCTCACCGTGATCTATGGGAAGAAATTGCCGAAAAACTATTGATCCCTGAGAAATTAGCTGTTGTAAAAGTGCCAGGCCATTCAAAGGCTGGTTCTATGACTGCTTTAGGCAACGCGGCTGCGGATGTAGCTGCTAAAACAGCAGGTGGGTATCAACGCGCTGGACAATATCTTATTTCTCCTACATTAGAGGTCTTTCTTTCAACTGTTCAATCCCTGGCGCAACCAGGGGAAGAACAGTATTGGCTTTCCCAGGGTGCCCTTTGTGACGCCTCTGGTATCTATTTCCAGGGGGATTCCCCTAACATCCCCCACACGCTAAAGTCTCTAGGATTTGATCTACCTGAAGTAGCACATCCGTTCACCCTGAATGAGATACATCATCGACACAGCCAAGAAGACCCAGATTTTTGGGAAAGAGCTAGAGGTGCTGACAGGTACGAGGACAATATTTATAGGGGACCTACAGGTTTGCCGTATGTTTCCCCTAACATTGTTTTCGAACTGCTGGCTACACTCCATGGTAAGGCCCATTACAATGCAGGACACATGGCGGAGCTCTTACAACGTGAATGGTACCATCCAAATCCTCTTAAACTATGCCGTGATTTCACGCGCTCATGTATTACATGTGCTACCTACAACCCACAACCGCACAAAAACATTCCAGGTAAGTTACGCTGTGGTCAATTCCCTGGTCAGATAATTCATTGTGATTTCACAGACATGATCACGCCTTGTAAAGGTAAACGATACCTCCTCTCTATCATTGACTCATTCTCGGGTTGGACTCAATTCTACCCGTGCAAATCTGAAACGGCAGCTGTCATCATTCAGGCCTTAGTCACAGACTGGATTCCTAATCATGGTGTACCGACAGAAGTTCACTCGGACAATGGTAAACAGTTTACATCTAGAGATGTTGCTGAGGTTTGTAAGCTGTTGGGCATCACAAAATCTTTCTCCTGCGTGTACCATCCCCGGGGAAATGCTATGGTTGAACGCTGTCATCGCACTCTCAAACAATTCTTGGCCAAAATGTGCGCGGACGCTAAAACAACTAATTGGTTATCTCAACTTCCAGCGGCAAACATGGCCATGCATAATTTGGTCAACTCTCGAAATGGCTATTCCCCATATGAACTCACACACGGTCGTTGTATGCCAACGGGAAATGCCCCTATTGATCCACAACTCATATTCCACTATTTCCAATACAAGCCTTACTTTGAGACTCTTAGAGGTTTAGTGACTGGCTTAACCACCTTCTCAGATCCAACTCTCGTCTCTGATCACACCTCTCATTTACCCTCAAAGGTTTATGTGAAACAAGCTGTTCGTGGATCTTGGGCCTCCCCACGCTACAAGGGCCCCTTTGAAGTCACTCACAGGACATCACACGCCTTTAAAGTTAAAGGCTCAGACAACTGGTTTCATCACTCATTTGCCAAACCTTATTATGGAAGTGGATCTGGAGGCTCCACTGAAGGGGGAGGACAACAGGGACAGGATCAGGGACAGGGCACCTCCTCGTCCACAAACACCACAGTCTGATTATGATTCAGACAGATTACCTGCTTTAACTTTTAAGAGATGGTTTTTAGGTCCTAGTCATTTACCAGGACCATTTTGGAGAGTTCCAATGTGGCTGTGTGTTCTGTCTTTGGTCATCATAATAGTGACAGTCCCATTATTAATGTTCTGGCATGAAACTCCTCTAAAAGATACACAGTTAGTAATGGTGGCCACTAGACGGCACATACAGTCCCGGACACGAGTTGAACAATGGCTCATGGATGGTGTGAAGAATCATTCTGTGTCAGATGTAACCTTGTCTTTTTTTGCAGAGGGACGAGCTTCTAGGAAACGCAGAGCGCTAATCGACTCACATCATGAGGAAGACAATATTTGGGTCAAATTGGCACACTATATAGCTAACATCACAAATGTCACTAAACCATGTTGGGTGTGTTCTCTAAAACCACACCATTCAGGAGAATCTCCCAGCTCATTTCCAGTCCCAATTTCTGCTATAGACTTAGTGTGCTGGTTACGAGTATTTCAATGGTACTTTCGAGGCAGTAGTAAGAATAGGCAAACCGAATACCCATGGTGCACAGTTAATGCCTCATATTCTCAATGGACAACCCCTGTAAATTGGACCAGTAAATCCAATACGACACTCCTTAAAGGACTGTCATTTGCCAGGTACCCCTGGCCAGCGCCTCTAGCCATTCGGCAGAAGTGCTCTATAAAATCCCATCTCTTGGGAAATCAAGAAGCTGAGGTATATCTACGGGTGCCTCCGGAAAATGGTACAATGGTCAGTGATTGGGCACAACCAGGAGATGTATACTTAAACTTTAAGTCGCAATATGCCCCAGGTGGGGGATACCCATTTAATATATCTGCCCTAATACCAAACACTACAGGTGTAAAGTTTGCCTTTTTATTATTACCAGGAGAATGGGGCTACCCCACTCCCCCAGGCATGGTTTGGTTATGTGGAGAAAAGGCTTATTGGTTTTTACAAAAAAACTGGTGTGGAACGTGTACTTTAGCCAGATTGACACCCAGCTCCATTGTAATCTCAGACTCACTAATGAGTGAAGCCCTACAAAAATACGGACATCATAATGTACATCAGCATCATGCCAAACGTAGATCATTCAAACCAGTACAAGCGTATGTCCCCCTTAGCGACTATGGAGGTAGAACACCGTTGTACAGTTATGGTCAGGGGTTATTATATACAGCAATCCCTATGCTGGGTACTTCCTCACTAGTTAAACGAATGAATGAAGTATGGTGGACTTTGGAGAACATAACCAACATAATGGGTGAAATTGTAGATCAGTTGAAAGATAACAGTGAACTGAAGGCAGTAGCAGAAATGGCTACTCAAAACAGGTTAGGATTAGATGCTCTGTATGCAGAACAAGGTGGGATGTGTGCAGCTGTTGGCATTGACCACTGCTGTACTTACATACCGGATAATTCGGCTAATTGGACTGAAATCAGGCGTAAAATTGACAGTCTTAAGAACTTTCTAGAATCCCAAGAATCTGGTGACACTGGCTCCTCTTGGTGGGATTGGCTCACCTCTGGTTCCTGGAAGGCCGTTCTTCAACGTGTTGTGGTAACTCTTTTGATAATTTTGGTAATTGTGTTGATTGTTTTTGGATGTGTTGTGCCTTGCATTTTTAAGTGTATTTCTAGATCTATGCAACAAACGACCGCAGGAATATTCATTCAACATCCTCCTTCCAAACTGTATGAAGGAATTGAATTGCTGAACGGGCCTATGTCTGAAGGGGGTGATGAGAATGTGGAGGATGAAATGGAAAAGGCCATGAGAAAAGAAATGGAATGGAATGGTCAGGAGGAGGACTGTAATGGAGACTGCGGTATTGATTTCATGAATGAGTAATCAAATGTTTTTGGGAAGTGTTATGTTTTCTTTTTCAGAGTTGTGTGTACCATTGGATTGTATACGAGGGTCAAATACTACAGGATGTTCTGAGAATTTGTTTCTGTGCATCTCTGTTATATCGTAAGGGCTTATCGCAATGGAGCACGAGAAGGCTGAGGGATGATGGTTTTGAAAAAAAAAAAACTTTTTACATTTTTACCATTTTATATTTTAACATTTCACGATTTTATATTTTTCTAGTTGAAGTTGTACATTTTTCAAGTTTTTACAATTACAAGTTGAATGTTAATGTTTTCAGGGATAAATACTTTTGGTCCACAGGTAATGATTGCTGTGAGGTCCAAGAGACCTCAGAAGGGGGAATTGAAGGAGTATAACTTTATTATTACTTTTTATATCCACATTTGATTGTGGGACTTTGAATGATTTGCTTCTGATGATCAATAAAGTGTTGGTTAAACGCCGTTATATGGGGCAACATGTTGTGCTCATAAGTTTGCAGGCTACACCTTTAAGCTGGATTACAATGGTTGACACACGCCGCCTCCTCTTGCACATTCAAATTGTAGAAAATAAAAATGACTACGATGGAGGAGTTAAAAGATGTATTGTGTTTTCTGTTTGTGCAACCACTCTGCCTTGAGTTATAGGGGGGTCTGGAGAGAAAAGGTCATGAGAGGGCATGAGAAGAGACTGATAAGGAATCTACATCTACATTCCTCTCCAGCTTGCCTCCAGAAGGGGGAAGACCACTCCAAGCCACACCTCTCCTCTTGCACATTCATGCATATTCATTTCATGTGTTTTATATACGGATGTCTCTGAGTCAGTGGTTAGGTTTCTGGGGAGATAGCGGCGTGAACTAACCATTGTTTAGGACTCAGAACCTCCAGAGCTCTGCTTAGAAATATTGTATCAGGGAATAAAGCGTTCATTTACTTGAATCGTCCGAATCCTAGTTATCTTTCTGGTATGTATTATTAGCTGATAGAATAGTATAGTGTTGACTTTATTCCATACCCTTACAGTGAACGAACACGCAAAGTTGGCTTACGTGGACAGGAAGTAAGTACAGGAAACAATATGGGATTCTGAAATAGTTTATTTGTGTTAACAGAAAAGCCAACAAAAAAGGAAGATAATGCTTTAATAATACTAATGTTTACACTTAAGAAGAGTTCAGAAATCAATATTTGGTGCAATAACCCTTATTTTTAATCACAGCTTTCATGCGTCTTGGCATGCTCTCCACAAGTCTTTCACATTGTTCTTGGGTGACTTTATTCCACTCCTGGTGTGTTTGTTTTGGAATTCAACAGACGCTGGAATGGAATGGCTGTAATACATGTAGAGATGCTGATTTCAGGAAAAAAAAATGCAGTGGTCTCTTATTTTTTTCCAGAGCTGTACATCTTGGCTACAACTACAAACATCATGATTCCAGATAGTTATGACACTCTTCGCTTTTATTGTGAAAAGAAATGACAGGAAGGACTTTGCCATGACACTTTTCTCTTGACTCCAATCACAGGACCGTCTTTAGTTACTGCTTCAGTCCAACTCTGCCCGGGGAAAGCCATAATTACAGCGATGCCCGTGCGCTCCGAGACACTTTTACGCACAGATTACGCGTTCGGAATGGAGTAATTTTCACTTTTTGACACACACTCAGATGGTGATTTCGGACTTTTCACGTTCGTTTTAACCGATCATCATGTTTGAGAGGAGGGTGCGAGTCCGGTGCCTGTCTCGTTTTGGATATTTGGACAGAAAAGTTCCGGTATGAGCTTTAAGGAGCTGCAGCGCGGATGTGAATGAGGGATTGGGCTCTGGAGGGAGGACCATGGCGCCACACAAGGGACTGTTGTCTCCGCTGCTTTACTTTGTCACACACTTCTGCCTCGGTTCGGCGCAAGTCCTCAGAATCGGTGAGTCCGATGAGATGCTGAAGAAAAACGCCCCAAGCAAAAAATATCATGTCATATATAGGGCACACTTTGGTCAAACGATTCCACTGTAGACCTACATCCAAAAAGTGGGGTATAACTTGAAATTCAGACTCTTACATTGATGTAGTTGATCTGATTTAAAGACTTTCTCACCCATATGATTCATAAAAAAGAAAGAAAAAGATGCTATGACATTATCTCAAAGTTGCATCAAATTATCTCCCAAAAACATCTATTGCATAATAACTGCTGTCATCTCTTAACACTAAAGCAAATCCCACTGGTTTTCTTAAAAAAATAAGAATGCATGAAAAGAATATTAAAGCCCCAGTATGTAACTTTACAGAAGCCGACAGAGGCCATGTTCGTAATGATTATTTTCCACCTTAATAACGAGAAAATGAAGTCGAGATCTCGAGAAAACGACACAAATAATTCGTGATCTAGAGCAGTGTTTCCCAACCAGGGGTACTCGTACTCCTAGGGGTACTGCGAGCACACTGCAGGGGGTACGTGGCAAATTAAGGACATGAAATAAAAAGATTTTCATTTAATAATCAGTTGCGTTACAAGAGTTAGATACAACAAAAGAAGATTATTTTGATGTAGTATTTATTTGGGTGAATTATTTTCAAAGAAACATATTCTTTATTTTTATGTTTAACTAATTTGAGTTAAAGAAAAGAGATAAAATGCCTAAGAATTTTAAAATTAAGGAGATGAAATAAAATGATTTTCATTTTATTTCATCTCCTTAATTTGAAAATGAAGGATTTTTAAATGATTTTCATTTAAAAATCTGTTGTGTCACGTTCTACTTTTGGAGAATTATCAACACGTTTGAGTGAGGGGGTACTCGAGGTGTGACAAAAGGGCTCAGGGGGTACACAAGACAAAAAAGGTTGGGAAACACTGATCTAGAGAAAACAAAACTGTTATTTCGAGATCTCGAGAAAAAAAAAAAAAGTTATTCCTCGAGAAAACGATCACTGTATCTCCGTCGGTAAAGACGAAGCCGGGCCAGTCTTCTGCGGAGGTGTCGAGGACTAATCTTGAAATTATCCCGAATTAAAAGACGTAATGCAATCTCCCCCTGTGTCAACCCCTGATCAAAATATTGCCTTATCAGCTGATCAATTATTATTCCAGACATTCTAATGACCAAAAACACGTCTATTCAGAATGAGAAATAGCCCAAAAGTCAGCCTGTCACAACGTGGTGGTAGACGTTTCAGTTGTTTTCTCGAGATCACGGAATAATTGTGTTTTCTTGAGATCTCAAATTATTTATCTCGTTATCCTGGGATAACAAGGAAAAAAAATATTGCTTATGAATATGGCCTGTGTCGACTTCCGCAACTTTCTGCCTAAAGTAGACTAAAATAAAAACCTGTGCTTTTTCCAGTATGAATGTGTTTATTGCACTGAGCTTGCATCTCCACAGACCTGACTCTTTATTTGGCCTGGATGAGGGCCTCCTCCTGCTTGTTTCCATGGAAATGTAATTCTTTTGCCTATAATATTCCGCATTAAGGCATAAATCATGTTTATCTCCATGGAGAATGCTCCAAAATATGTTTTTAAACTATTTCTATAAAATCTTATATGTGATGTGCCACCTCCAGAAGGTTATATGCTCTATCAATGAATTATTAATTGTAAAAATAAATAAATAACTACATAAAACGTGCAGTGTTTTACCAAATATTTCTTACTGCTTTTATCACTCCTCGTGGATCATGGTCTTGACTCTGTAGTTGCCTCGGCTTTTTACTCCTTTTTTCAATAATTATAGATTTGACGTCACCTGCTTCACTCATTTGAGCAGGTATTGATACTAAAAAAGTCACAGAAATGAACTTTTTCTGAAGCTTTAGAAGCATCCTGAGCTGCATCAGTACAAGTATAAGAGCGCATAGACGAGTATACGCCCATGGACCACTGAGGAACCTACAGGACCACTGAAGGATTACACAGAAATAAGACACATGGGGAATTAAAAGAAAGTACTCCGATTTAATGTTGAAAATCACATTCTATTTTCAAAAGAAAGAGCGTTTTTTTTTTATTTTATTGAGTTATGAGTCTATTCCTTAGAATCGAAAGAGAGTTTTAAGTGTATCATGGCAACACTAGTGTAGAGTTATGAAAGCCAAAGTGCTTCTGTCTTTGTTCTTTCTTAGATTTCTGATGTAACCAGGACCAAAGTGTGAGGGGGAGAGTTTGTCTTTTTTGTTGCAAATTAATGAAGTGCGTCTCAGTCTCATTGAGTTGCATCACACATGTTGAAATATTGGCCTCTGGTGTGCAGTGCCACAGGCTGCACTCCTCACTGTGTCTGTATAGAACTCACAGCTATAGGACTAGGGCATTATGAGCTCCTCAGAAGGGCTGAATATTAGTTTTATTTTTATGACTGGGATCTGCTAGTTTATCCCAGTAGATGAAAAATGTATTGAATGTTTGATTCACAGTGGGTTCTCAGGCAGTGCTATAGAAATGTAGTCTTCAATTTATGAACATAATATTGTTTTGCAAACTTAGCTTGGCACACATTCTTATTGTTTTCAAAAGTAACGACCATCACCTTTGTTTAAAGATCCCATGACATGGTACTTCTTGATGCTTTTATATGGCTCCTTAATGGTTCCCTAATACTGTAAATGAATCCTTCTTCAAAATCAACACTCAGTGCATGAGAAACAGAGATAAGATGAGAAAGAGTCATAAATATCTCTCTCAAACTCTTTATTCTGGGCGTTGTTGCTTGAATGCAAATGAGGAGAAAAGAGCTGGCCAATAGTAGACGGTGGGGGCGTGGCCAAACTCTCCGCTCAGAGCTCAGAGCCCACAGCTGATCCATTTCCTTGTTTTTGCGTGGGGGAGAGATTTGAAGCGTTCCATTGAAAAATAAACAAATTTCCACATAAAATAAAATTAAACCACTGCTGTTCAAAGGTGCAGAGGCTCAGATAAAGGACTTCCGAGCCTAGAAACACTCGGACGTGCCTCCAGGGAAATAAAAAAAACGCATTTCACATTGCCTAGCGCATTTGCAGTCCAAACTCTCTGGGCGTGATTTACAGAGACGCTGAGTACAGACAGACGGGGGTGGAACTGCATTTGCATTTCTTTTTTCGATCTGACATCAATAAGGTGCCTTGTTCAAACTCGCCCGTTTGAGCTCCGATTTTTTGTAACGCAGAAAAGGATCGCAAATGCTCAGTTTAGACATTTCACAACTTTTAACCATGGGGGGGGGGGGGCTAAACAGGGTAGGGGAGCTCACATTAACGTTCAAAAACCTCAGAAAGTGAAAATTTCATTCCATGGGACCTTTAACGACCAGTAACGACCATTGTTTTTAGTTGATTGTCTTGAAATAAAATGCATTGAAATAAAATGTATTATTATTATTATTATTATTATTATTATTATTATTATTATTATTATTATTATTATTATTATTATTATTACAAGTGAACCTGAATTGCTCAGTATAAGACCAGGCTGTGCCTCATGTGAAGCTCAGATCCTCCAGAATTCCCTCACTGAGCTGCAGAGGCTGAACTAGCACTGATTCATGACTGGCTGCAGGTACTGAGGTTTAAAGGTCCCATGGCATGAAATTTTCACTTTCTGAGGGTTTTTGAACGTTAATGTGAGCTCCCCTACCCTTTTTACCCCCCCCCCCCCCCATGGTTAAAAGTTGTGAAATGTCTAAACTGAGCATTTGCGATCCTTTTCTGTGTTACAAAAAATCGGAGCTTAAACGGGCGAGTTTGAACAAGGCACCTTATTGACGTCAGATCGAAAAAAGAAATGCAAATGCAGTTCCACCCCCGTCTGTCTGTACTCAGCGTCTCTGTAAATCACGCCCAGAGAGTTTGGACTGTGAATGCGCTAGGCAATGCGAAATGCGTTTTTTTTATTTGCCTGGAGGCACGTCCGAGTGTTTCTAGGCTCAGAAGTCCTTTATCTGAGCCTCTGGACCTTTGAACAGCAGTGGTTTAATTTTATTTTATGTGGAAATGTGTTTATTTTTCAATGGAACGCTTCAAATCTCTCCCCCCGTGCAAAAACAAGGAAATGGATCAGCTGTGGGCTCTGAGCTCTGAGCGGAGAGTTTGGCCACGCCCCCACCCTCTACTATTGGCCATCTCTTTTCTCCTCATTTGCATTCAAGCAACAACGCCCAGAATAAAGAGTTTGAGAGAGATATTTATGACTCTTTCTCATCTTATCTCTGTTTCTCATGCACTGAGTGTTGATTTTGAAGAAGGATTCATTTACAGTATTAGGGAACCATTAAGGAGCCATATAAAAGCATCAAGAAGTACCATGTCATGGGATCTTTAAGTAGTGACCAGAGAGAGGCATTTTTTAACTGGAGTTCAACATCAAAACTGGCTATTCAAATGAGAGACTCACGTGAGGCTCATTCTGCTTTCTGATCGGATAATCGTCTTGAGTACCTTGATGCTTTTTATAATTTGCAAAAAATCAACATTATAATTGTTATCAGTAAAAGACATACAGCTTTGGGAAAAAATAAGAGACCACTGCAAAATGATCAGTTTTTCTGATTTTACTACTTATAGGTATGCGTTTGGGCAAAAGGAACATTTTTGTTTGAGTCTATAAACTACTGACAACATTTCCCCCAAATTCCAAATAAAAATATTATCGTTTAGAGCATTTATTTGTAGAAAATGACAAATGGTCAAAATAACAAAAAAGATCCATGTTTTCAGACCTCAAACAATGCAAAGAAACAAGATCAAATTCATTTTAAAACAACATAATACTAATGTTTACACTTAAGAAGAGTTCAGAAATCAATATTTGGTGCAATAATCCTTATTTTTAATCACAGCTTTCATGCGTCTTGGCATGCTCTCCACAAGTCTTTCACATTGTTCTTGGGTGACTTTATTCCACTCCTGGTGCAAGAACTGAAGTAGCTCAGCTTTGTGTTTGTGTTGGAATTCAACAGACGCTGGAATGGAATGGCTGTAATACATGTAGAGATGCTGATTTCAGAAGAAAATGCAGTGGTCTCTTATTTTTTTCCAGAGCTGTATTTCTTGCATTGAATTGAAATTCTCCAAACCCTCCCTTTGAAATACTTCATATTGTAATGGAGGTGTAAATTAGAAAACACTGATATTTCTTTTATTCAAACACATCTTGTCTAAACCCGGAGATTGTGTCCATCTGTGTAAATGATCTACAAGCGACCTCGTAATCCCAGTGATAGTCTGAGTGTTATAATCGGGCCATATGGTGAGCCTCATTACCGCTGCCCTGCCCGATTGTTCGCTGCACACCACTCCGTCTCTCTCCCGCTCTTTGAGTTCTGTAATGACACTACACCAGTAGCGACTCTCACTAATCTCTCCTCTTCTTTCTTCTGCACAAGCAAATATGGCGGCTACTCACATCAGTGAAGATTGGGCACAAAAAAATAGGAAGTGAGCATTGGTGTGCTTATGGCTCCATCATCATGCTCTCAGGCTCATCGCTTTTGGTTTTAAAAAGTTTCTATTAACCCGCTCTACATGATCCTGGTGTTTTATTTCACTATTTTGTCCATAAATTAAGATATGAACTTTAATAACAGATAAATGGTGCCGTTACCTTCAACAGCGTCGCTCCCGATTGGCTCTTTAGTTGTTATGATGAGTCTAACAATAACTTTGCTCAGAGCTTCAGAGTCAAATAAATAACATTTTTGCATCCAAATGTGTAGTTTTATGTAGGTTAAATAATCCCTCATGTACTCAGCACACCAGTGGAGGGAGATAATGTCTTCACTCTGATGACCACTGTAACACTATAATCTGTTAACCTGGTCCACCCCATCTATCTCCAGTCCAAAATCTTCAATCAAACAATCAATCAAACATTATTTATAAAGCGCTTTTCATACAAAAGTGTAACACAAAGCACCACAAATCTTAGGCTACGTTTATATGATGACGGTTTGAACAGAAGACGCAAAAGTGGCGTCGCGTCTTCACTTTTTATTCCGTGTTTAGACGAGCGTTTTCGGGAGGAAATCTGCGTGCATACGGTGGCGCAAAAGTGTGTGGAATTGAATTGGGTATGCATGCCAGGCGGCTAGGTGGCGCTGTGATACATTATCACTATGTTCACACGCATGTGTAGAATCTTCCTTCTTCTCATCTGCGCCGCGAAAAGCAAAACAAAACACGGCTACCGGTAGCAAAAAAAAAAATTTGTGTGGTCAGACGAAGAAGTTCAACTATGGCTTCAGACCACGTTAGACGACAAAGCAACGAAGGCGCAACAAGGTGTGGACTAGGATTCCTGCCAAACAAAGTACACTGATATATGGACCGATGTGACGTAAACGCGTACGCGACGTCAGCAGATTTGACCAGAGTTTTGCGTCTTGGGCAGTGTAGACGAAAACGCTACGATGGAGTGTATTCAAGTTTTCCACTTTGGAGGTCTGTGTCAGTTTTTTGTGTTTTTAAGCCCGCAAAACGCTGTCACCGTCTAAACGAAAGGCACTTCCAATAAAATATTTAGTTGTTTTTACCCGTAAGCGTTCTCGTGGAAACAGGCCCTTATACATCACAATGAACAACGCCGGTTTGTCTTTTTTCCATGCACTAATGTAAGATTTGCTTGTCCCAGTACAGAAATACTGTAAAAGCAGCTCTTAGGGTCAAAATGAGACTGCTGTGTATCAATAGGGCGATGGTGGCGGTGGTGATGTGATCCTATGATTCACTTTTACTGCTGCTCAAACAGACACAAAGTAAAAGGCCCTTGTACCTCGACTGTTGAAAACTACTGCTCGACATCACAACCTTTGGAGATGTAGACAGACTAATAATGCAAGATTGCTCAAAAATGTGTGAATGAAACAAAAGACGTGTTTTTGATGAGGTAACAGCATTATAACATGACGTAAGATCTGCTTTACTGTTTCACTCTTTTGACCCATCCTTCAACTAGTGCCACTGAGGAACCTTTCAGGAGCAGTGTCTACTGATGGGCTCCCGGGGGCCCATCTTTAGATCTTGAGCTAGTCTTGGTCAGGACTACCTTAGCTGGAGAATTTACCTATTGTGCATGTTTTGGGTTGATGAGGGAAACAGTACTACCTGAAGAAAACCTTCTCAGATACAGGGGGAATGTGCAAAGTTCAGCCCGGTGGTCAATCCAGGAACCTTCTTGTAACGTAAGTTATTAAGTTCTCACCACTCCGTGTTGTTAGCATTACCAGGATGCCAAAACTCCACTTTGGTGTAGAGAAGATTTACAAAGCTGTAGGAATATACAGCTCTGGAAAAAACTAAGAGACCACTGCAAAATTATCAGTTTTTCTGATTTTACTACTTATAGCTATGTGTTTGGGCAAAAGGAACATGTTTGTTTGAGTCTATAAACTACTGACAACATTTCCCCCAAATTCCAAATAAAAATATTATCGTTTAGAGCATTTATTTGCAGAAAATGACAAATGATCAAAATAACTAAAAAGATACATGTTTTCAGACCTCAAACAATGCAAAGAAACAAGATCAAATTCATTTTAAAACAACATAATACTAATGTTTACACTTAAAAAGAGTTCA
Organism: Paratrypauchen microcephalus; assembly: GCA_036785185.1. Taxonomy (NCBI): domain Eukaryota; kingdom Metazoa; phylum Chordata; class Actinopteri; order Gobiiformes; family Gobiidae; genus Paratrypauchen; species Paratrypauchen microcephalus. The sequence continues at coordinate 818,369 of JAVJIX010000244.1, read as the reverse complement.
GAAATCAATATTTGGTGCAATAACCCTTATTTTTAATCACAGCTTTCATGTGTCATTCACATTGTTCTTGGGTCCTAGTTTAGACCTGGTTTAGTCTTGGTTCAGACCGGGTTTAGTCCTAGTTTAGACCTTGTTTAGTCTTGGTTCAGACCGGGTTTAGTCCTGGTTTAGACCTGGTTTAGTCTTGGTTCAGACCGGGTTTAGTCCTGGTTTAGACCTGGTTTAGTCTTGGTTCAGACCGGGTTTAGTCCTAGTTTAGACCTGGTTTAGTCTTGGTTCAGACCTGGTTTAGTCCTAGTTTAGACCTGGTTTAGTCTTGGTTCAGACTGGGTTTAGTCCTAGTTTTATCCTGGTTTAGTCCTGGTTCAGACCGGGTTTAATCCTAGTTTAGTCCCATTTTTAACCTGCTTTATTCCTGGTTTATCCCTAGTTTAGTCCTGGTTTAGTCCTGCTTTAGTCCTGGTTTAGCCCTAGTTCAGGCCAAGTTTAGGTCTGGTTTAATGCTAGTTTAGTCCTGGTTTGGTCCCCTTTTTAACCTGGTTTAGTCCCTGTTTTAACCTGGTTTAGTCCTAGTTTAGACCTGGTTTAGTCTTGATTCAGACCTGGTTTAGTTCTAGTTTAGACCTGCTTTAGACTTGGTTCAAACCTGGTTTAGTTCTAGTTTAGACCTGCTTTAGTCTTGGTTCAGACCTGGTTTAGTCCCAGTCTTTCAAATTGTTTTTGGGTGACTTTATTCCACTCCTGGTGCAAGAACTGAAGTAGCTCAGCTTTTTGTTTGTGTTGGAATTCAACAGACACTGGAATAGAATGGCTGTAATACATGTAGAGATGCTGATTTCAGAAAAAAATGCAGTGATCTCTTATTTTTTAAATGAAGAATTACAGCTGGAAAAGTTCTGTTTGTCCTGTTTTTAACCCTCCGGTCGTGTTCGCCTCCAGCCCCCTACTTTAGTGTTCCTGGTTTAAATTGACCGGTCTGTTTTAACTGCTCTTAAATTAGCACAATTTTTTTTTTTCAACACCAATTTTTTTATTAAACATTTTTTAGTTGAGAACAATGTTTCAAAGTAGTGTCTAACAACAATTTATAGAAGTAAACATTAAATAACATCAGTTAAAATACAATTAGGCACTGAAAATGAACTACAAAATGAACATATAATACAAAAAATAAATGGAAAACCAAACACCAAACTCAACAGGGTGTGTGTGTGTGTGTGTGTGTGTGTGTGTGTGTGTATTCATGCACATGAGTGGCATGTGACACTCAGGTCAGAGTGGGCCTTGCAAACATAAGCATGACATTTGCAGCATGTCAGGCTCGTTTTGATGTCTCTAGGGGCACAGAGGCCACAACGCTTCCTTTTCTGCCCATGTCCTTGTTGGGGGAGAGCAGCCAGGGCAGCAGCTGGGGCTGGAGCTTGCATGCTCCTAACCAGACTGGTGGAGGCTGGTGTGCGGGGAATGTGCTGGTGTCACTATATAAGAGGAGTCACCAAAGCGAGGAAAAGTCTCCTCTTGAAAGTTTTCCCCTGATTCTAGGTTGGGTCGATTGCTGTCCACACCACATACGTGTTGAAAGCTGACACATCCAGGATGTTGTGGAATAGTGCCACAGGCCAGCGAGCCGTCATCTGCTTACAGGTGTATGTACCAGTAAGCTTCAATAAAGGAACAATAAATAATAAGAGATTAGGAACAATATTCAATCTGTCATACACAAAATGCTATGATTCACCTAGATAAAAATATAATAAAATGCATGATGAGACTTTACATTACCTTATCAAGGCAGTCAACGCCTCCCTTGTTCTTGTAGTCCTGGATCATCAGGGGCTTCCTGTCCTCTGTGGTGCTGACAGCGGTGTCTTTGTGTACTGTGCTCATCAGGATGACATTTCTGTTCTTCTTGGGAACGTATGACACAAGAGTGTGAGTGTCAGTGAATGCAAATTGTGATGAGAGTGCCTGTCTTCCTCTGGTCGATACCAGCGCAGGGGGAAGTTCGGGCTTGTTCTTCCTCACTGTCCCTACCATGGTGAGCTTTCTTTTCAGTAGCTCCTGACCAAGAGCATGTGATGTGAAGAAGTTGTCACCAATGTTCCCCCTAATGTTTTATGTGTCTGAGCAAACACACTAACTCCCTGAGCGCTCCTTGGACTCCTGTGCGCGACATCCGACATGCACCCCCGCTACACGCTGTTGCGAAAGAGCTGCGCGTGCTCGCGGCTTGCGCGTGCTCGTGGCTTACACCGGTAGAAGTTTAATACGAGACACATACTTTTGTTTCTGAATACTGGACGATTCCCCCGTATTCAGATGACCCCGCGGCTGAAAAAAAAGCGGAACTCTTTCATCCCTGCGCTGCATAGGTTTTCTTGTGCGCTGAGAATGTGCGAGCAGTGCGCAATTGCACAGGCGCGCAGCTTAGAGGGAACGTTGGTTGTCACATGTGATATTATGTCCTTGGAGACCGGTTGTCATGTCCAGCACAACACGCATACCCTGGTTTGTATGTGTGTGTGTATGTGTGTGTGTGTGAGAGAGTGAGTGAGTGTGTGAGTGTGTGTGAGAGAGAGTGAGTGAGCTGGGGCAGTGTGTATGGGGATGTTTTCTGTATGTTCTGTATGAATTTACTCTGGATACCCATTCATTTCCTATGGCGGTCACTTTTGACCGGGAACACCACAGGTGTAACAAGGTTGATTAAAACACTCAAAATTGAATGAAATAGGTGATCATCACTTTTATATGTTCAAGTCCACAGTGTGGAGGATATCATAAGGTCTTGAGGTAATCAGATGAAAAACATAATATTTATGAATATTATAAGTTGTAAAACGGTCAGATTTGACCCGAACACGACAGGAGGGTTAAGGTGGTGAAACTGACAGGGTTAAATGACCTACATCAGTCAGAACTTTAGACTTTATTTAATTTCATTTCCATTTTCTACTTCACTTCTAATCATGGAAATAAAGTAAAGTAAATGGGAGTGGTAGTGCATGTTTTAAAGGGCCTGATCTTGTCGCTATAGGTCAGTTTCAGTGTTATCACAGTCTTCTACTTGCAAGCCCATATTTCACTGTGATTGGTCGAATCCACTGTCCACTCCCTATGGCAGGTGAGTGAGCGTGACGGAGGCTGACCAGTCGGAGGAGAGGGTGGGCTTCCTGGTTTATCAGTATTTAGAGCAGTCGTCATGTGGGCTGAATGTTTTGGTGTCAGAGGCCAGAACAGAGGAGGCTCAGTGCTGCACATCAAACACATCGAGGTTTGGACTGAGACGGAGCTGGAGAGGAGGAGGTGGAGGAGGAGGAGGAGGAGAGATGAGGGAAATGAGAGAGGGGGACGGGAAAGAGAAGGGGAGGGAGGCCAGAAGCGAAAAGAGAGGCAGAGAGAGAGGAGGAAAGAAAGAGGAGAGAGAGATGAGACAGGAAAAGAGTGTGAGCGTGAGGCCATAAAGGAAAAGCAAGAGAGATTAGGAGGTGAAGAAGGCGGAGAGAGAGAGAGGCGAGACAAGCAATCTGCTTCACCTCCTCTGTCACAAACATGTTCTGGAATATGAAGAATGCACGAAACTAAGATCTGCATCTTCTTCCACGTCTGCAGGGAACGTTCAAGTTGGCGCTGACGCCACTCAGACATCACGCGTTTGCTAAGAGGACTGCCTACGACAAGAAAAGCAAACGGTCGAACGATATTTCCAACCATACTACTTCGCCAAAGACACAGTACCACTTAGTCCTGTTGAGAAAGGAGCTTCAAGGAGATGATTAAAGCACTGGACCCTGATATGTTTTACCAAGTCAAATTTACTGCAGTAATTATTCTCTGAATTATGAGGAAAAAAAAAAATACTGTCAAATACTGTGATGCTGATATAATTTCGAAAATATCAATTTTTGGTCATACCACTAGGGCTGGGCGGTATACCGTTGTTTTTTTTAAAAATGATATTAATTTTTCATATACAGTGGTACCTCACCTTACGAAATTAATTCGTTTCAGAAGTTGTTTCGTAACGTGAATTTTTCGTAAGTTGAGTAGCTATTTCAATGGAAAAGCCTGATTCGTTCCAAGTTTTTTTTTTTTTTTATAGTGTAACTTTTTTTTATAGTGTAACACTGTGTCCTGCGTAGAGACTGTGTAGACCCAGGAATAAACGTGGACTATACCAGTCTAGACCAAGGTCTAAACCTGGACTGGACCAGGTCTAGACCTGGACTAAACCTGGACTGGACCAGGACTAAACCTGGACTAGGGTTGGGTACCGAAACTTGGTATAGGTATGGCACCGGGGCAAACATCAACGGTAGTAACCAGACCGAAATGTAACGTGTTTTTCGGTGCCTCGTTTCGGTACTAGGCCTACGTCATAAATCCATCTGTTGTGGACATGCGCCCTTTGCGTGCAATTAACGGCAGCACGGACACGACAAGCAACAGGGCAGACAGGATCATCATGCTCTATTTCACTCGCAAAGATGCTGATTCGTCTGTGTGCAACAAGCGCCAGAAAATATTTGCGTGCAAAGGCGGCAATACGTAGAATTTATTTAAGCACCTGGCAACACACGGTGTGTATCTTAAAGCAGAAGCGTGCACCGTCTTCCAAAGTCTCCGTGTGTCAACAACGCAAAGCACATCCGGCACGGATAAAACAGACGAGATGGATAAAACTTCTGAGACAGCAGTGGAGGTACTGGATGACGACAGTAGCAGCGTTTATTCTTACGGTGAGTAATTTTAATACCGACCGAAATGCGTTTGTTGGGCAGACAATTTAGATGTGAAAGTAAATGTTAAACTGTTAAACTGCATGTCCGGTTTTATGTGAAACGGGCTAGCATTGATGGTTAGGCTACTGTGGGAACCATGACGCGACTGACCACAGAACAGTAGCTGAGCGAGCAGTCAAAAAAAAAAAGTCCGGAGTTTTTTCAATGTGTCGTAATGTTGCCGAAAGACATGTTGGTAAATAAATGCAGCCAGTGTGAACTGTATAACAAATTTCTTAACAATACTCCATGGCAAAATAAATATTTTCCAAAGAACATGTGGTTAAAATGTGGGCTCTCTAGGTTCAGCTGCTGCTGTGACACCTTTCACCTTGGCAAAGAGGGCCAAGTTACCCAGGGAGAAGGTGGAATCCATCCACAGGGCAGTAACAAAATTTACCATTCAAATCTACCATTCAACATGGTAGAGTCTCCATGGTTCAGGTGAAACATTATTTGTATGAAAATAATTATATGTCTGTGAGTTAAAGGGACAGTGTGTAAGATTTTTACCCGTTAATTACTGAAATTGAAGATACCCATTCAAAAATACATTGTTTTTCAAGCCTTTTCACTTCCATCATGAAATCAAAGTATTCTTTTGGACTTAGATATAGTCACATAAAAGGGGGATCTTCCCCATGCAGAGGCAGCCATTTTGAATACGAGAGCCGCAGAAGGACATTTGGGCTCCGCCTTCGCCTTCGGCAAGGCTCGTGGTAGCACCGGAGGCAAAGCAGCAGGCGGCTCCGGCGCGCTGCGCAAGAGAGAAGGAGAGAAGGAGAGAGGTGCGGGTGGGGGGAGGCTCGTGGTTTTGGAAAAAACAACAAGCATGCTGCTGTATCACACGTCGTAATGGATCTAACACATGTTTTGGACTAAATTGTTTTACTGGATTTTATTCGCTGGATCCTTACGGACCTATTGATACCAAGCTTGTGGTGAAATACAGAGTTTGACCTGTGCAGAGCCTTCAAAGGTAAGCTAAGTAACACACCTCGTTTTGTGCTTTTCGTATAAAAGCCCCATGTGCTCAGGGAGTGATTGTTGTGCTGGGAAATGAATTGCATAGTCAAAAAGAGGAGACTGTAAGGTTTCATTTGATATGTAGATTATCATGGTTCACGATCGGGAATGTGTGCTTTCATGCGAAAAGAAAAAAAAAAACTGAACGGGAGACCGCGTTTTATTAATACCGTTGTTGTCGGCCGGGTGCGCGGCGGGTGCGCGCACGGGAGCGTGCGCGGGTACGCGAGCTCTCCGCTGCGGCGCGTCCGGGTGACCCTCGAGGTTTGCCGTAGCTAAAACAGGAAGTGCATAGCCACTATCCACCTATGCGCCACGAATCCTACACACTGGACCTTTAAGACAGTCCTCTGGAAATTTGCTCGTCTTACCAAATGTGCTTATGTGGTTTATATTCTGCAGAGAGATGGCATTGGCTCTAAATGAGCGCTACAAACCACCTTCCAGGGATGATATTTGTTTTTGTTTGATTTTGATTTTGTTTCCCTGTGTGCGTGTGTGTTTTTTTCTTTTTAAAGTACCGATTTCGGTACCGTTTAGGTACCGGAACCGTTTTGAAAGTATCGAATTGGTATCGGTATCGAATGAAACCCTTTCGATACCCATCCCTAACCTGGACTAACCCAGGTGGATTAAAGCGCCGCGTGCGGGTCTATTTCCTGGTTTCGTTTCGAGTCACGGCTGAGGCGAGCAGCGAGGACTCCGCTCGGGACCCCACGCAGCCTGAGCGCATGAACGAACGCATGCAAGAGCCACGGTGGTCTAATCCTGGTTCAGACCTGGTTCAGACCTGGTTCAGACCTGGTTTAGACTTGGTTTAGACCTGGCACAGTTTGAGCACGGGTCTTGTGCTCGCGCCCCGCGCCGGGTCATGCTGCGTTATCACACATGTGTCCGCACGCACACACACCGCCCTCCCCCTTCCCCCCACGCTTCACTATTAATACATTTTGTTGAAAATCTATGAAAGTTTGAGTGTTTAAACGAGAGAGAAATGTGAGAAAAGTTTAAATCCAGTCTGAGAAAAGCGTATAATGTGTGTGGCTGAGCGCGCATTATTTGAATTTTTGATATTTCGCGTTTCGTAACTTGAATTTTCTTTCGTATCTAGAGACCAAAATTTAACGTGAAGGCGTTTCGTAACTTGAAATTTTGTTGGGTCTTTCGTAAGGTGAGGTACCACTGTACCGCAATACCGGTGACTGTGTGCGTACAAAACATCGGGAACACAGAGCGGCCGAACGTCACGCCGGGGGACTGTTTTGCAGTTGTATGAGAGCGGTGGTAGCGTAAACCGTGTCCCAATCCACCCTCGAACTAGCCTCCGTGGACCACAAGGCCATTGCCGAAATGGGACAGGTCCAGACCACGGAGCAGAGACAAGCGGCTAACGCTAATGCTAACAATACGCACAACGCAAATTACGCATACGGATCAATAACCCTTGAATTGGGACACGGCTACAGTGTGTGTTGAGCGGTGAACAACATGGACGGAGAAATTGTTACAGACACAGAGGAACTTATACCAAAAAGAGGAGCCGTGTCAGTCGTGTGGAAGAAAATCTGGCGCTGATCAAACAACCGTATTCTGTAAATGTTGTCGGGCTAAAGTTGTAGCCGCAGGAGGCGACACGAGCGATCTGTTTCACCGTCACAAACATGTCCCGGAATATGAAGAATGCACAAAACTAAGATCGTAAAGTTCAAGTTGACGCTGCAACACAAAACGCCACTCAAAGACCCGTTTGCTAAGGGGACTGCCTACGACAAGAAAAGCAATTGGTGGAACGATATTTAAATTTACTGCAGTAATTATTCTCTAAATTATTAGGAAATGGGGTTAACGCCTAATCATGCATGACAAAAAATACCGTCAAATACCGTGACACCAATATAATTTTGAAAATTGCCGTGATATCAATTTTTGGTCACTAGGGCTGGGTGGTGTACCGGTTCATACCGAATACTGGCGTTTTTTTATTATATGAATTTTCCATATATCCCAATACCGGTGAGTGTGTGCGTACAAAACGTTGGGAACATGTGGGACTGCCTACAACAAGAAAAGCAATTGGTGGAACGATATTACCAACGTTGTTACTGTCCAAAGACGAACTTAGGACCACTTAGTCCTGTTGAGAAAGGAGCTTCAAGGAGATGATTAAAGCACTGGACCCAGATATGTTTTACCAAGTCGAATTTACTGCAGTAATTATTCTCAAAATTACACCTAATACCTAAACACCTAGTCATGCATGAAAAAAAAAAATACCGTCAAATACCGTGACACCGGTATAATTTTGAAAAATACCGTGATATAAATACATTTTTGGTCATACCGTCCAGCTCTTAAGTGACACTCGTCCATTTGGGGCCTATTAGTGTTTTTATTTAGAGTATTGATCTGCGTGTCGTGGGCAAACCGTGTGTGATTGGAGAGTTGTACTACAGTATATCGATAAGATAAGATAAGACTTTATTGATCTCACGCAGGAGAAATTTACTTGACAGTGACAGTAGCTCCAGGTAGGGACAGTTTGAACAAGAAAGAAAAGTGCATGCAGGCAAGAATGGGATAAAATAAGTAATAATAATAAAATAAGTAATAATAGAATAAGTAATAATAATAAAACAGTAACAAGGAGAGTAAATCCCCCAAAGCCCCCGCTCAGAGGCACCATGTGGAAGTGGAGAGGCAGGGAGGCCGGGGCCAGAGCCAGTGATCCAGATCTGGGCTGCACCACATGGGAGATGGAAGTGTGTGTGTGTGTGTGTGTGTGTGTGCTCGGTGGTAAACTATCCAAAACCTCTCGTTACAACAAACTAAACACTGCTGGAGCTGAAAGATGAATCTCAATTAAATCGAAATAGCTTTCTGAACAGGTGCAATTAAACAACCAGATGTCATAATACTCTGTAATGGGATTCCGTTTGTCAGTTCATATTTCAGTCTTCGTTTAAAATGTGAATTTTGAACACAGCGCTATTATTAAAATTATTCCTGGATTATTGCGTCACAGGTAGCAATATAAAGGTTTTCTGAGCTGTTTTTAAGGAACACATTTACATGTTTCTACCATGCTATAACGTCGTTCCCTCATTAAAAACATGTCTGAAGAGTTAATACTAGTGATGTCGGGCGATTAAAAAAATTAATCTAATTAATTACAGGATTGGTAATTAATTAATCAAATTAATCACCTTTTAAAGGAAAAGTAACATTATTTTACAATCTGAGCCTTCTTTCGGTAATAAAACAAGTCGTTTGACTCACCCATATCACGTTCGTGTCATTTGGAGCTGTTTGAAGAAAGTTATGTTGTAGCGTATCCGTTAGCATGAGTATTCGGGGCATTACTTTGCGGTGTCCAAATAACACAAACTTTAGCACTTTTCAAATCATAGAAGCCCGATGTCTTAATGTAAGATTTCGTTTGAAGCAAAAGTGGCCTGTAATCCGAGATTTATCCATAGTTTTCAGCTTTGCGTTTCATTTTTGGGTCCCGGGAGCTCAGAGCACAGTCCGCGCATGCGCACTGGCATCCTCATCTACTCGAAACTATGGCTAAATCTCGGATTACAGGCCACTTTTGCTTCAAACGAAATCTTACATTAAGACATCGGGCTTCTATGATTTGAAAAGTGCTAAAGTTTGTGTTATTTGGACACCGCAAAGTAATGCCCCGAGCAAATGATACAGCACCATGTTAACGGATACGGGATCATTAGTAGAACAGAACGGCTCAACATAAGTTCTGCGATACTGCTCCAATTGACAGAAAAATGCTATGGGTGAGTAAAACTACTTGTTTTATTGCCGAAAGAAGGCTCAGATTGTAAAAAAACTTTAATTTGCCTTTAAGGGAGTGAGCGAGCGAGCCCACTTTGTGATTGAGTTTGTCAGTTTTTCTGTGGTCGCTTTGCTCAGTCGTTTCCCAAATTCTGCGAGTGTGGTTTGGTGGTTTATTGGTTTGTTTGTTTGTTGGTTTGTTGTTTTTTTGAAGTGTGCTCACGCTCGCTCTATCACCGGTAACGATGGAACTTGTCCGGACGTGTTTGTCGTTCAAATGATCCGTCAGGCTGGAGCAGCTTTGTGATTGGAAAATTCTTTTTGACAAAAGCTACAAATCACGGCGTTCTTGTTGATCGTCATGTCTTCGTTCTTTTTATAAATGAATTTGCCGTTCAAAGGCCCGAGCAGCGATTTGCTCGCCGCATGCCAAATTTAAAATGTGTGTGCATTGAACTGCCACTCAAAATTAATTGCATTCATTTTTCTGACACATTAATTTGCAGTGTAATTAATTAATCGTGTTAAACTGACAGCCCTAGTTAATACTTATTAATTCCTATTGGGAAAAAATTATAACAAAATCAGTAAAGTTATAGGAGTGAATATTCTCGCTAATCCAACCCTTTGCATCTTAAACCAAGTCGGTTTAAAAGAAAGCTATAGTTATAACAAGACAACATGGGTAAAAGTAGCTTTAACTACAGCAAAGAGAGTGATCTTGAAGTACTGGAAGACCCCTGAGATCCCCACAAACACAAAACGGTTTACAAATCTGTCTGAGACCGCCTCCTATGAGCACCTTATACATAAGATTAACAGAAAACTACAACTATTCAATGAGATTTGGGAGCCCTTCTTTAAGCAGACTGAACAACCCTAAATATTATATCTAGAGCAGGGGTGTCCAAACTTTTTTCATCAAGGGCCACATATGTAAACACAGACGAAGCAGAAGGCCGATTGAGGGCCAGAGACTGGTGCTCAGTACAATGAATAATGGAAATATGCATGTTTAACACATTAGAATGAGATATCAGTCCTTTATTCATGCTAACATCCTCAAAATGACACAATAAATATTAAATATTGTCTTGTCAAGGTAGATTTTCAAAAAATTTGCAGTCAAGGTAATTTGGGCCAATTCACCTGGAAGCCTGAGGGCCAAGAAAAATTTGTCTGAGGGCCGCATTTGGCCCACGGTCCATAGTTTGGACATGCTTGATCTAGAGGTAACTAAAGTATTAGCTGAATGGGGGAGGGGTGAAAGGGGATAATAGGGGCACACAGGTCTTTTAAAAAAAGAAAAAAAAAAACACTGAAATAGCCACTAACACTGTTTCTTTTTGTAATAAACTTTGAATCGAATATTGGAAATAGAGGACATTTTGGTTTGACACTAAAATGGAATAATGAAATGATAGACTGTTTATCCATTTTATTGTTTTTCATTGTTAATTGAAATTCAAAAGAACGAACGGCACAAGGACCGATGTAATTGCATTTAACTTATTTCTGTAAATCAGACACATAATGCACCAATTATGTCTCTGTATTGTCTCTTGAAATAAAGACTAATAAAAAGTCTATTGTTAAAAAAAAAAAAGCTTGAAGAGGTTTTATATGTCATCCATGCATGTTTGAGTAATCTAGCGATCTCTCTCAGGCCCTATTCGAGACCTCCTTATGTGAGCTGTAAAGTGGGTTCTGATTTGTGCAATGCTCCGCCTCGACAGACAACAATATTTTTTCTTCCTTCTTATCCCGAGATAATGAGATAATTAATCAAGATCTCGAGAAAACAACACAATTAATTAGTGATCTTGAGAAATCAAAACAGTTATTTTGAGATCTCAAGAAAACGAAACAATTATTCCGCTATCTCAAGAAAACAATAGACGCGTTTGTGGTCATTAGAATGTCTGGAATAATAATAATCGATCAGCTGATAAGGCAATATTTTGATCAGGGGTTGTCACAGAGGGGGAGATTGCATTACGTCTTTTAATTTGGGATAATTTCAAGATAAGTTCGCAGCACCTCCGCAGAAGACTGGCCCGGCTTCGTCTATCTCCGTCGGTAGGGATGGGGAAAGTGAGGCTTCATGAAACACCGAAGCAGTTGAAGCGATTGTGCCGGAGCGCTGAAACACAGTTCGAAACTCTCTCCACGGTGACATCTAGTTGCGATAAGTTAGAACTACAACATCCAGAATGTTTCATGTTTTGAGATGGAATATTTTTTTGTTTTCTCTGGATCACGGAAAAATTCTTTGTTTTCTCGAGATCACAAATTAAATTGTGTCATTTTCTCGAGACCTCGAGTTAATTTTCTCGTTATTAAGGTGGAAAATAATCATTACGAACATGGCCTCTGTCGGCTTCCATACCCATAAGCCTACTGCTTCCCCACAACTATTTGCAAAAAACAAACATAACAACCCAGACAGACGTTCTGTACTTTAGTCTATTTTAGCATCAATACACACGATTTTGTTGGGAGGATTAAGCGCTCTGTGCATTCGTGGGCAGGGAAGATGTCTGTACTTTTCTCTCAACTGGACGTAACAGAAGTTTGATTTTTTTGTCTTGTTCTGCTGTTGTGATGCTTCGACCCTTCAGATTCAAACAGTCGTCATGACATTTTGCATTTTCAGATCTCTTTAAAGCCCCAGTGTGTAGGATTCGTGGCGCATAGGTGGATAGTCGCTATTGCACTTTAAATGAATCCTTCTTAGCTATGGCAGACACTCAGTGCATGAGAAACAGAGATAAGATGAGAAAGAGTAATTTTTTTCTCTCATGAAAACTCACATAATGGGCGATCATGTACCATGACACTCTGCAAATCAAATGAAACCTTACAGTCTGGCCTATAGTAGACTATGCAATTCATTTCCCTGCAAAACAATCGGCTCTGAGCCCCGAGCTGATCATGGGGCTTGTTTTTGCACGGAAAAGCACAAAACGAGGTTTGAAGCATTACCATTGAAGAATAAACACATTTCCACAGGTCAAACTAAAATGAATTTCACCATAGACTTGCTGTTCAATTTGTCCAGTAAGGCTCCAGCGAATAAAGGATCCAGCCTAGAAACACTCGGACGTGCCTCCAGGCAAATAAAACATGTGCATTAGATCCATTAGCGCGTCTGATCCAGCACTATGCTGGGCGTGATTTACAGAGAACCGCTGAGCCTTGCAGACAGACGGGGGCGGAACTGCATTTGCATTTCTTTCTGCGATCTGACGTATTCAATAAGGCTGCCTCTGTTCAAAATCGCCCGGAAGATCCGATTTTTTGTAACGCAGATCTAAGTCGCAAATGCTCAGTTTAGACATTTCGCAACTTTTAACCATGATGGAAGTGAAAAGGCTTGGAAAACAATGTATTTTTGAATGGGTATCTTCAATTTCAGTAATTAATGGGTAAAAATCTTACACACTGTCCCTTTAAGCGAGAGCCATTCCAGAACTCAATTCAGACTTTCACACGTCAATCTGGAGAGAGCCAGATTTGCAGTTAATACAGTACAGAAATGAAATACTCCTCCTCCTTCAAGGACTTTTTCAAATCATCAGCATCAAATTGTGTTCATAGTACTCTGCTGGCCATGCTGCTTTTGTGTGTTTTGTATGTTTTGTGTGTATATGTCAGGGCCGGCAACAACACAAGAATGTACGACACTGACCTTTAAGCTCGTAGATGACGCTAACATTGTCCAGGACACGAGGACGTTGTATTGGACTGTGAACTTTTAATTGGGCCTGCTGTGTGCAGATAGGACTCCTGCTAGTATTACTGCAATTACAGCGTGCTAATCAGACCAAGGCTCATCACTATTGTACTATAAGCTGTGTTTCCCATCCAGGGGTCCAGGGACAGGGGGTGGGCCAATGCACTGCAGGGAGACGATGAGCTAATATTTCATAATTCACTTCATCATTTCAGGCAAGTATGGTGGGTGGATGAAGAATGAGTGAATCCAGTCGCAATTTGAATAGATTCAATTTGCAAATACCAAAGGCAGCAGTTTTTCAAGTACCATAAATTCAACAAAGAACTAAATCTCCGGTCTTGTTCTGCATAAAAACTGCTAACCCTGCTGATTGTCAAACATGTTTTGGAAATGTGACGCTTGTATTGGGTTGTCGGTTTATATTTCAGCCTTTTTGTCAGTTTGTCTGTATGTGTTTTAAATGTGAAAAGCGTGAGATTGATAGGCCCCCCCTGTGATGTGGTCGCTGTAACGGACCGTTGTGGTGAAGAGGGGGCTGAGCTAAAAGGCGAAGCTCTCAATTTACCATAAATCTAGGTTTCTACTCTCACCTATGGTCATGAGCTTTGGGTAATGACCGAAAAGACGAGATCGCGGATACAAGCGGCCGAAATGAGTTTCCTCCGCAGAATGGCTGGGCGCTCCCTTAGAGATACGGTGAGGAGCTCAGTTACACAGGAGAGGCTTGGAGTAGAGCCACTGCTCCTCCATGTCGAGAGGAGCAGCTGAGGTGGCTCGGGCATCTGTTCCAGACGCCTCCTGGACGCCTCCCTCGGGAGGTGTTCCAGGCATGTCCCACCGGGAGGAGGCCTCAGGGAAGACCCAGGACACGCTGGAGGGACTGTGTCTCCCGGCTGGCCTGGGAACACCTTGGGGTTCCCCCGGAGGAGCTGGAGGAAGGGTCCGGGGTGAAGGAAATCTGGGAGTCCCTGTTTAGACTGTTGCCCCCGCGACCCGTCCCCGGATAAGAGGAAGAAAATGGATGGATTGTGTTTTAAATGTGAACTAAAATATAAATCGTATGGTTGTCAGAAAAATCAGATACAAAGGAAAAATTTGATATTTTTCCCAAATTATTCATCCACAGTTATGCTATCAACAAAGTACAGTTGAAGTGTAAATATGTAAATATTGTTTTAGTATTGACCTTGGAAAGAATGAGAAAAACATTACTGGAAAGATTTTAATTTGAATGGTCTGTTAATATGTTTAGATATTATTTTCAAATTGAATAAAAATGTGTTGACTAGATGGAAAAAAGAGCAGTTTTACAGTTATAGTTTTAATACAACATTTTTGTTTTAATCTTATATTTTTGGTTTTGTTTAAAGAAGGGGCATTATGCAATTGATTTTTGAGCTTTCTACCATGTTAAAACACTGTTCCTCATCAAAAAACATGCCTGAAGAGGTTTTTAAATGTCGTCCATGCGTGTTTGAGTAATTTAGTGATCTCTCCCGGGCCATATTCGAACCCTCCTTGCGGTTTGCTGTAAGATTCTGTGCAATTCTCCACCCACAAGCCACACGACAATTCTCCAATATACAAATATTTGATACAAAACAAACGCTGATTGTGTTGTGACAGTGCTCTGAAGGGGGAGTGACTTAGCACAGGGAGCAAAGGGACGGGGAACTCAAACAAACAAAAGTGAAACATAAAATATGTTTGTATGTTGTTTTTGGAAAATATAGCATTTTCAAAACAACAAAAGGTAACATGGAGCTGTAAATATATTATGTGTTTACAGTTAATACCCTGTAGAAAATGTTGTACCCACTTTTGACATTTAAATCATGTAAGGACGGGAATTATTGAAGATTTATGGCCTATTTCCCACTCCCACTACCCAGCATGCACCTGTTTTCAGGAAATCAGCAAGCTCATTATGACATGAAAATAAAAGTATGATCTAATCTGGTGGATATGAAAGAGGAGGTGGGACGTCTGCCTCTGTGGGGGGAGGAAATGAAGGACTCAGTGAATCATAAATGTGTTCTAAGGCTGAGTGATAACACGAGCCAAGTAGTACTTCATCAAAATACTGCAAATATGACTGGCAGCTGGGGTTACTCACTGCTGCGTCAAACACTGCAAATACTACTGCAAATACTACTACTACTACTACTGGTACTGCAAATACTAGCACTAGTTCCACAACTGCTACTTCAACCACCACTACTGCTGCAAATAGTACTATTACTACTACTACTACTACTACTACTACTACTACTACTACTACTACTACTACGACTACTACTACTACTTCTACTACTTCTTCTGCAAATTTGACTGGCAGCTGGGGTTATTCACTGCTGCGTCAAACACTGCAACTACTACTGCAAATGCTACTGCTGCAAATACTATGACTACTACTATTACTACTGCTACTGCAAATATGACTGGCAGCTAGGCTTATTGACTGCTACTTCAAACACTGCAAATACTACTGCAAATACTACTACTACTACTACTACTACTACTACTACTACTACTACTAGGCCAGGCTACTAGTACACGGCCACACCAGCTTGTAAAAGCCTGATCTCCTCAGATCTCAGAAGTTTGGCAGGTCCTGGGCAGGAGTGGAGTGTGTGTGAGTGTTGTTGGAGGGGCCGATGGCACTGACTGGCAGCCACGCTTCCGTCAGTCTGCCCCAGGGCAGCTGTGGCTACAGTAGTAGTTTACCACCACTGAGTGTGGAGTGAACGAGGAATGAACTGTGAAGTGCTTTGTGTGTCTTGAAAGGTGCTATATAAATGGAATGATTAATGAATTACTACTACTGCAAATACTATTACTTTAACCACTGCTACTACTACTACTACTACTACAAGTACTACTAATATTTCAACCAGTGCTACTCCTACTACTATTGCAAATGCTACTACATCTTCAACCACTACTACTTTAACCACTGCCACTGCTACTACTACTATTACTAATACTACTACAAGTACTACTAATATTTCAACCACTACTACTTCAACCACTACTACTACCACTACTACTGCAAATACTACTATTACTTTAACCACTGCTGCTACTACTACTACTACTACTATTACTAATACTACTACAAGTACTACTAATATTTCAACCACTACTACTTCAACCACTACTACTGCAAATACTACTATTACTTTAACCACTGCTACTACTACTACTACCACGACTACTACAAATACTACTTCAACTTCAACCACTGCTCCTTCAACCAGTGCTACTCCTACTACTATTGCAAATACTACTACTACTTCAACCACTTCTACTTTAACCACTGCTACTACTACTACCACTACTACAACAAATACTGTACTACTACTACTTTAACCGTTACTACTTCTACTACTGCTAGTACAAATACTACTAATATTTTGACCACTACTACTACTACTATTACTACTACTACTACTACACTACTAATATTTTTTTATTCAAGTTGATTTAAAGATCCCATGACATGGTACTTGATGCTTTTATATGGCTCCTTAATGGTTCCCTAATACTGTAAATGAATCCTTCTTCAAAATCAACACTCAGTGCATGAGAAACAGAGATAAGATGAGAAAGAGTCATAAATGTCACTCTGGAACACTCCATTATGGGCGTTGTTGCTTGAATGCAAATGAGGAGAAAAGAGCTGGCCAATAGTAGAGGGTGGGGGTGTGGCCAAACTCTCCGCTCTCGCTCTGAGCTCCAGCTGATCCATTTCCTTGTTTTTGCACGGGGGGAGAGATTTTAAGCGTTCCATTGAAAAATAAACACATTTCCACAGAAAATAAAATTAAACCACTGCTGTTCAAAGGTCCAGAGGCTCAGATAAAGGACTTCCGAGCCTAGAAACACTCGGACGTGCCTCCAGGCAAATAAAAAAATGCATTTCGCATTGCCTAGCGCATTTGCAGTCCAAACTCTCTGGGCGTGATTTACAGAGACGCTGAGTTCAGACAGACGGGGGTGGAACTGCATTTGCATTTCTTTTTTCCATCTGATGTCAATAAGGTGCCTTGTTCAAACTCGCCCGTTTGAGCTCCGATTTTTTGTAACGCAGAAAAGGATCGCAAATGCTCAGTTTAGACATTTCGCAACTTTTAACCATGGGGGGGGGGGGGGGCCTAAACAGGGTAGGGGAGCTCACATTAACGTTCAAAAACCTCAGAAAGTGAAAATTTCATGCCATGGGACCTTTAAATGTACAATCATCTGTTTGTTGAGTTATTTGGCGTCATGCACAATTTGAGAAGTGTCAGATACATTATCCTCATATGATCTTAAAGTATTTAGATTTACAGATTGATGTTTGTTTCTGTAATTTTGTTTTGCTTTTACATTTGGGGACTATACCTGCCACTTTTTGTTTACTTCCTTGCAATTATTTAGGTTCTATATTTCACAAAATTGACTCTTGTGAGCTTTTAGTCATCTTAGAATGATGTTTCCTCCTCAAGTAGACTAAAGTTTCATCCACACATGTTTGAGTAATTCTTTATTATTAGTCTGTCTGCTCCAAAACTCAAAATAATCTGTTCCACGATGTATGGAGCTGTAAAAATAAAATCTGCTGTGAAATGCCACTATGAAGAGCCAGGGTCTTTTAGTTCTGCAGTTTTGAACAGGAAATTAATGGATCTGGACATGAAATCCCTAATCTGGAAAAAAAAAACAATATATTTTCTTTAACCAGAGCATTTGTGTCAAAGTAGTGAAGCTATTTTCATATTTTTGTGTAAGTTATAATGCCACAATGGACAGAAAACAGTGGGTTAGTTCTGAGAGTTGAACACTTAATACATATTTCATTTTTTCAACATTTTTGTATCATGAAAGCACTCGTTTAGAAAATTTAAAGTTTAGAATCAATTGTTTTGTTTTTGTTTTTGCCTGTCCTGCTTTTTAACCTTGTCATTCTGAAATAAAATAAAATCTTAGTATTTGTTGCACCGGTGGAAGAAGTACACAGTTTTATTACTTAAGTAAAAGTACAGATACTGAAGTTAGTATCACAAGAAAAAATATATTCCATAAAAGTATTAAAGTACCTGTAAAATGTAGTAAAAGTAGTAAAATAAGGCTTCAAATGTAGTTTAGATTTACAATTGAATAGATAAAAGTAGAATATTTATTCTAGCAGTTTTTATTTGTATATTTTGTTTGCGCAAACTAGAAATGTTAAAAAAAATACAGCTCTGGAAAAAAGAGACCAAGAAAAATTCAGTTTTTACTACTTATAGGTATGTGTTTGGGCAAAAGGAACATTTTTGTTTGAGTCTATAAACTACTGACAACATTTCCCCCAAATTCCAAATAAAAATATTATCGTTTAGAGCAGGGGTGTCAAACTCATTTTGGTCCAGGGGCCGTATCCAACCTACTTTGATCCCAAAGGGGCCGGATCAAAACTCATGGCAAATATACCCCAAAAATAGCAATAAGTCCAAATATTTCTGCAGAGAAATGCACATCTATTACAGAAGTTTTTTTATTGATGAACTCTTTTTTTTTACAAAACAATATAATATTATAATAATGCTATTTCAACACAAGCACACAGGTTTCCCATTAACCTTCGTGAACAAATAGGAGTTAGTCCAGTTTTCTTGGAAAATCCTGCACTTGGCGTCCACTTTTCTCATTTTTGACATTTTACTGATGAGGGTGTCACGGTCAACAGTCAAAACAATGGTCCAAACGATTGGTTTGGAAAGAGGCGAGTCTTCATTTCGTGCTGCTCTGGTGGGAGGGGCCACGCACAGAGGTGTTGGAGACGCTGCTATGCTAAACTGTGCAGAAAATTACCAATAATTTACTAGAAAATTAAAATATAATTAAAATATTTTAACAGAAAATCACCCGAGGGCCAGATTAAAGGTCTTGGAGGGCTGGATCTGGCCCCTGGGCCGCATGTTTGACACCTCTGATTTAGAGCATTTATTTGCAGAAAATGACAAATGGTCAAAATAAGAAAAAATATACATGTTTTCAGACCTCAAGCAATGCAAAGAAACAAGATCAAATTCATTTTAAAACAACATAATACTAATGTTTACACTTAAGAAGAGTTCAGAAATCAATATTTGGTGCAATTTTTCATTTTCATGCGTCTTGGCATGTTCTACACAAGTCTTTCACATTGTTCTTGGGTGACTTTATTCCACTCTTGGTGCAAGAACTGAAGTAGCTCAGCTTTGTGTTTGTGTTGGAATTCAACAGATGCTGGAATGGAATGGCTGTAATACATGTAGAGATGCTGATTTCAGAAAAAAATGCAGTGGTCTCTTTTTTTTTTCCAGAGCTGTATATACTGTATACTTTCAGTCTTTTCAGCAGGCCTCAGACAATAATAAAAAATAGTTTAACTTTTCAGTCCTGTTGAAAAAAGAACAGATATCTGCTCTCAGATGTAATGAAGTAAAAGCAGAGATACTTAAAATTTACACTTACATAGAGTACAGTCCTTTTACTGCGTTTACTTTTTTACGTTCCACCGCTGATAGGTTGTAATACACAGTCATAAGCTGTTCCAAATTTAAATTCTCTGGTTGCATTTGATTAGCATGTGATTAGGGGTCAACAACAAGATGCAAATGAGGCATCAGCTGCTATTTTTGTTCTAAAGGATCTGAGATTTCCCTCAATCCTTTGCAAAAAATCTCACTATCTGTATATATCGCAGGGTAGAGTAGATAAGCCCCCAAATAGATGTTAATAGTTTGTTTTTTTTTCATCAGTATTGACTGTAGCCTGCGTCCAGTGAGCGGTGCACAGACAAGGCAGCCTCAGTGTGCACTATAAGAAAAAGGGTATTCACATTTGAAGTCTTTGGGGGGAATTTTCAAAGGAGAGACGCAAAAATAAGACAAACTACATCAGATCTGAAAGAGCGTTGCAAGAAACAAATGTTCAGATCATTTTATATTGGCAACATAAAGCTTCAAACTAAATATTTCCCAAGTAGGATTAAAAGTAGAAATGTACAATGAAAAGTACAACTTCAACAAGGTCTAAACCTGGACTGGACCAGGACTAAACCTGGACTAAACCAGGACTGGACCACGTCTAGACCTGGACTAAACCAGGACTAGACCAGGTCTAAACTAGGATTAAACCACCGCGTGTGGCTCTTTGCCTGTTTTCGTGCGGCTCTTGCGTTCGTTCATGTCGAGGTTTGATGTGCTCGGACTGCGGACGCGGTCCCGAGGAGGAGGCACGGTTTGGACACAGGCCTCGTGCTCGCAGCCCCGAGTGGGACGCGCGGTCTTGCGCCGGTCATACTGCGCTATCACGGATTTGAGCACGATGAGCGCACTTGTCCACGCGCACGCACTTCACTATTAAAGATCCCATAACATGGTACTTCTTGATGCTTTTATATGGCTCCTTAATGGTTCCCTAATACTGTAAATGAATCCTTCTTCAAAATCAACACTCAGTGCATGAGAAACAGAGATAAGATGAGAAAGAGTATTTTTTCTCTCTCTCTGAACAGGCCATTATGGGCGTTGTTGCTTGAATGCAAATGAGGAGAAAAGAGCTGGCCTATAGTAGAGGGTGGGGGCGTGGCCAAACTCTCCGCTCTCGCTCTGAGCCTCAGCTGATCCATTTCCGTGTTTTTGCACGGGGGGAGAGATTTGAAGCGTTCCATTGAAAAATAAACACATTTCCACAGAAAATAAAATTAAACCACTGCTGTTCAAAGGTCCAGAGGCTCAGATAAAGGACTTCCGAGCCTAGAAACACTCGGACGTGCCTCTAGGCAAATAAAAAAACGCATTTCGCATTGCCTAGCGCATTCGCAGTCCAAACTCTCTGGGCGTGATTTACAGAGACGCTGAGTACAGACAGACAGGGGTGGAACTGCATTTGCACTTCTTTTTTCGATCTGACGTCAATAAGGTGCCTTGTTCAAAATTCCCCGTTTGAGCTCCAATTTTTTGTAACGCAGAAAAGGATCGCAAATGCTCAGTTTAGACATTTCGCAACTTTTAACCATGGGGGGGGGCTAAACAGGGTAGGGGAGCTCACATTAACGTTCAAAAACCTCAGAAAGTGAAAATTTCATGCCATGGGACCTTTAATACATTTTGTTGAAAATCTATAAAAGTTTGAGTGTTTAAACGAGAGAGAAATGTGAGAAAACGTTAATTTGAGGGATTACTGTACTGACAAATATCGGTCGTTAATATCGGCCCACTTTTACACATCGGGCCAATACCGATATGTTAAATTGACGCGATATTGGCCGATACCGATGTTAATGCCGATATATCGTGCATCCCTAGTGTCTGAGTAGCCCACTACCCACCTCTGCAAATTATTGTCGTAGCAAGGATTTCAGGGGATTACATACACATACATCACTAGAACCGCATTATTTATTCTGTCTCTTTTAAATTACGAGTAGTTGGTTAAACATCGTTATCCCTTAAGTCAATGTCATGCTCACCTTAAAGGGATAGTGCTTTTTTTTTATGTGAATCTGTATGGTATCCCCTTCAACAGTCTTGTCCATTAACACTGACTTACCGATGACAGCGTCGTCTGGGCCCAGTTCTGCTCCGGTTCCGTAGCTCGCGAACGTAGTTCCGGTAAGTTAGCGGGGACATTTAATAAAGCTGGTTTTTCTTCTCAAAACAACATTTGTCCAAAAAGTGATATATTTGCGTCACAAACAGTTCAGCAGCCTAATTCGCATAGTGCTATTTTCTCTCGAGTCGTATCACTGCGCGCCTATTACTTATTATTAGCCTGTTCACTTGTAAGCGGATGTTTATTTGGAATTTGGGAGAAATGTTGTCAGTAGTTTATAGACTCAAACAAAAATGTTC
Organism: Paratrypauchen microcephalus; assembly: GCA_036785185.1. NCBI lineage: Eukaryota > Metazoa > Chordata > Actinopteri > Gobiiformes > Gobiidae > Paratrypauchen > Paratrypauchen microcephalus. The sequence goes on along the minus strand of JAVJIX010000244.1, from coordinate 796,164 downwards.
CTTTTGCCCAAACACATACCTATAAGTAATACAATTCAGAAATTTTGCAGTGGTCTCTTATTTTTTTTTTCCAGAGCTCTATGTGAAATACTGTGACTGTATCACTGTGTAAAAGTAGCACTTGTACCCCATTTATGACACGAGTTATGAACTGAAAATATTTAATGCTAAAGCTAATGCCTCATGTTGCAGACTTAAATTAGCTTTATTTGTTGTTCCACATCGGCTCTTTAAATAAATGAAATGAATGTCTCAATATTGTTTACTTTTCTAAATCAACATTTTATTTGGCTGATATTAACTCCAGGCTTCAGGTTCACTTTTCTGATGGCACCTGCTCGTCTCCATGGAGATGTCCGTGCTGAAATATTCACATTATTGCATTAAACTTATTTCGCTCCTCAGAGACAAGCAGGTAATGCCACCAGGCACAGGAAGTTTTTCAAGATATTTTTGTCCATTTAAACACCTGCAATGAAATAAACACAAGATGGGTTTGTTTAATGTCTGTGGAGTGTTTGAGGAAAAGAATAGAATTCCACTGAGAAAACAGCTGGTGAACCCTGCACCAGAAAAGTGTCATATTGCACTAAAATCATAGTAGAGAAGAACACGTCTGCTGCAGTTGTGCTGTGACTGACGTGACGGACGGGCTGCTGTTTTTATAATCCACATGTGTGTGAGAAGTCTTTTTTCAGACTGGAGCTGCAGAGCTGTGTGCAGGCTTTACTCTGGACTACAGTTTTCTGCAGTTTAGCGCAGACATATTTGTATCTCATCCGCACAGAACAGAACAACACCAAAATTATTTTTTAGTTTTAGCCTAGATTTAGGCCAATTTATGATTATTTTTTTTATTGTAACAGGCAACAATCGTAACACTTGTCTACAAATTTTTGGACTTGATCTGCTTCCGAGATAAAAGTGGCTAAATCTCATTTATATTGATAAGATGAACTGAAAATCAATTGATAACTGTGCTGTTTAGCTACTGTATTCAATATATGTAATGATATAATAATAATATATATATTATATATTTAGGGGTAGCAGTAACTCAGTTGGTAGAGCGTTTGTCTACTGATTCAGGGGTTGGCGGTTCGTATTCCTCTCTCGACGGGTTGGCCGTGTGTGATCCCAGCTCCCACAAATGAGTGTTTCCTTGGGCAAGACACTTAACCCCAGTGTCTGTGGACACTGGTAGCCCCCATGGCAGAAGTACATCAAGGCTTGTTGTGATGTGGGCTGTCCTCCTGTGGACCCATCACCCGCTGGAGGATTCATGGGGGCTGGTGCATTGTGTTCTGGGCAGTAGATCTGCTTGGACTGCTGCTCCGCGACCCAGAAATGGAGAAGCGGAAGAAGATGGATGGATGGATATTATATATATTGATATATGTTAAAACTCTAGACATATTAAAATGAATGTATTGGAATGTGCAGACAGGCTTTCAGATAGAACTGTTGCTTGTAGACACACTGTACCTTCTGATAAACTACCGTTTTTGCCTTATTTTGCATAAATTTCCTATTTTGACCCAATACTATATCTTGGAAACTATAGCCAATCAGCACTTCTGACTTACTTTTTCTTTATTAGTGACCTAAACCAAGAAAAATTCCACAACTTGGATGTTTAGATTCAAGATTGTTTATTTGTCATATGCAGGATCAGCACAAGGTCAACAATGCAATGAAATGCTTAGGATCAGAAGAACCGATGACTCGCTAATATATTTATGTTTATATAGTTTAGTTTGGTTGGTGTGCATAAAACTACAGTAGGGGGCTGACTGAAGAGGAAAACATTAAACCCAAACTGATTCATGAAGAGCTTGTATCCAATTATCATTATAAAATGTGCATTCATTATTTTTTAGTCCTTGTTAATTACCTCATGTAGTTTTTGTGAGGTAAAAAAAAAAAAAAAAGGCAATGCTGGTGGAGTCACTGGCTGAATCCCATTACACCCCTTGGTCAAACCACTTTCTCCTACCCCTCTGTTTTGTGTGTTCTCGTGTAGGGGTAGGGGTGTCCCAGTTCCTGTTATGGCAGAGGGGTAGGGGAAAGCGGTAGGACTAGATACCCCTCCAAATGAAGATTTTTCAGAGGCACACTCCAAACGGAGGGGTATGAGCAATTTCCCAGAATGCCTTGCGAATACCCGGCAAGATGGCTGCTACCACGACCACAGAGACCAAAGAAGTAGACGGCATGTTGGATTTCTGGCAAAAGCTCGTCATGTCTGCTTACGTAAAAGCTGGCGGAGACTACTGATGATTTATGTGATGGTTGAAGGGGTGTCCCAATTCGTAGGGGTCGACTTTCAACCCCTACCTCTTGTTGCTCAGTTTCAAGGGGCAAGGGGTAGAACTTAGAAATGGGATTGGCCCTAAGAGTGCTGTGGTTTCCATTCTGTGCCTTGAATCTCTGATTTCACAAACAGATATTGTCATAGCTAGCATGTATGTGGTCTGGGATGGTCCTTTTTTTAGCCAATAACAATACCCAATACTTGTCTTTCTGCTGTAAATGCAATTCAGAAAAGCACTTTTTACATATTCATTTCTATAGGATATTATAAGTTGTTGTATTTTTGAATGATGCTTATGTAAATAATAGACTAGTGTTGTCATGATACTAAAATTTCAAACTTGATTACCGATACACGATACCGATTCTGATATCACAATGATAATTAAAAACACTCTTTAGGCAGTAGAATGTGAATTTCAACATTAAATCATACTTTCTTTTATATTACCATGTGTTTTTATATCTGTGTAATCCCTCAGTTGTCCAGGTTGGTTCCATAATGTTTCATCTGGTATTATATTTGTTTTGAATGAGTATCTAGTCCCATTACTAGTTTTAGTGTTAATTAGTATTGAAACTAGATACTCATTTGAGCAGGTATCGATATAGATATCGATACAGATATCGATACAGAAATGAATCTTTCTTGAATAGCTTTTAGAATAATCTTTATATTACCATGGCCTTGCTGTATATCTGTGTAATCCTCAGTGGTCCAGGTAGGTTCCATCGTGGTCCATGGGCGTAGACTCGTCTGTGTGCTCTTAAACTTGTTCTTATCCAGCTCAAGATCATTCTAAAACTATTCAGAAAAGGTTAACTTCTGTCATCTGTTTTTAGTTTCTATACTTGCTTAAAAGTACGGAAGTCGACAGAGGCCATGTTCGTAATGATTATTCTCCACCTTAATAACGAGAAAATTAAATCGAGATCTTGAGAAAATTATACAATTAATTTGTGATCTCGAGAAAACAAAACTGTTATTTCGAGATCTCGAGAAAACACTGTATCTCCGTTGGTAAAGATGAAGCTGGGCCAGTCTTCTGCGGAGGTGCGGCGGACTAATCTTGAAATTATCCCGACTTAAAAGACGTAATGCAATCTCCCCCTCTGTCAACCCCTGATCAAAATATTGCCTTATCAGCTGATCAATTATTATTCCAGACATTCTAATGACCAAAAACGCGTCTGTTCAGAATGAGAAATAGCCACAACGTGGTGGTAGACGTTTCAGTTGTTTTCTCGAGATCACAGAATAATTGTTTTGTTTTCTTGAGATCTCGAATTAATTATCTCGGGATAACAATGAAGAAAAAATATTGCTTATGAATGTCGACTTCCGTACAAAAGAATCTATTTTCAATACAAGTTTTATGATTAACATCTGATTTTCAATACTTTTGACAAGCCTATTCTCCAGTAAGACCGTAAGACATATTAGGTCATGCGAATGGACTAGAGGAGGGAAAGTCCAAGCAGAGCCGGATTAAACCATCTCTCCCAGGTTTTATTTCTATGCCACAAGAAAAACAAGGTTACACAACTGTCAACAACAGTAACCTTCAAATCTGGAATTGGACAAGTGGCCGAGATTTAGGGATTAACTGTGATGCTGATTTGTACTGCCGTGTGCGTCCACAGGGGGCATCTTTGAGACGTTGGAGAATGACCCCATCGGAGTGGAGGAGCTGGCCTTTAAATTCGCCGTCACCAATATTAACCGCAACCGGACGCTCATGCCAAACACCACGCTGACCTACGACATTCAGAGGATCAACCTGTTTGATAGTTTTGAGGCTTCCAGGAGAGGTGAGGAATGGGGACGATGGGAAGGAGAATGAACGAGGTTGTTAGCTGGAATTTAGTAAGCAGTTTAATCTGCCTTTTCACTTAGGAAGACGTTCACTCTATACCTCTCTGTATACAGATCTTTTAGACTTAGACAAACTTTATTGATGCAAAAGGGAAATTATTTGGATACAGTAGCTCACACATCACAATCAACAGACCGGTGTCAAATGAGACACAATTATAAATAAATGTATATGTACAAGTCAAAATTAAATAGAAAAATAAGTAATAAAATATAAAATCACAGCTCTGGAAAAAAATAAGCGACCACTGCATTTTTTTCTGAAATCAGCATCTCTACATGTATTACAGCCATTCCATTCCAGCGTCTGTTGAATTCCAACACAAACACAAAGCTGAGCTACTTCAGTTCTTGCACCAGGAGTGGAATAAAGTCACCCAAGAGCAATGTGAAAGACTTGTGGAGAGCATGCCAAGATGCATGAAAGATGTGATTAAAAATAAGGGTTATTGCACCAAATATTGATTTCTGAACTCTTCTTAAAGGGATATGCCACCCCCAGGTCAAATTTGGGCATCTCCCCACAGTCCAGAGACTAAAATAAGTGGTGGAAAGCGTTTTCCTGCTCACCCAGCCATTGTCGGAGCCTGTCGCCACTGACCGCCGCGGTATCTGCTGCTCCTCCGCCTTAGACTGGAGTCTAACGTCGCCAGAGAAAGATTTCGGCCAAAAGGAATTAATTTGCTCGATGCGTTTCCCAATTACTTTATGTGTAGTGCGCATTCATATCGAGTGCAAATAAATGTGCAAATCAACACGGAGAGCTTGCCTTGGTCATTTTGGGTGGGAACTATTTTCCAGTGCGGAAGAATAAAGCCGAATCACGCACCACGTTGTGCAACAGGGGAACTCCCTTCCCGGTGCGTAACTGGGATTCCCCTGGCAGCGTGCTGCGTGATTCGGCTATATTCTTCCGCACTGGAAAATAGTTCCCACCCAAAATGACCAAGTCAAGCTCTCCGTGTTGATTTGCACATTTATTTGCACTCGATATGAATGCGCACTACACACAAAGTAATTGGGAAACGCATCGAGCAAATTAATTCCCTTTTGGCCGAAATCTTTCTCTGGCGACGTTAGACTCCAGTCTAAGGCGGAGGAGCAGCAGATACCGCGGCGGTCAGTGGCGACAGACTCGGACAATGGCTGGGTGAGCAGGAAAACGCTTTCCACCACTTATTTTAGTCTCTGGACTGTGGGGAGATGCCCAAATTTGACCTGGGGGTGGCATATCCCTTTAAGTGTAAACATTAGTATTATGTTGTTTTAAAATGAATTTGATCTTGTTTCTTTGCATTGTTTGAGGTCTGAAAACATGTATCTTTTTTGTTATTTTAACCATTTGTCATTTTCTGCAAATAAATGCTCTAAACGATAATATTTTTATTTGGAATTTGGGGGAAATGTTGTCAGTAGTTTATAGACTCAAACAAAAATGTTCCTTTTGCCCAATTTACCTATAAGTAAAGTGTCTTGCCCAAGGACACAGTAAACTAATCTGACTATTTTACCTATTAATATAATGTTGGGAATGGAATTTGAACCGTTGACTTTCAAATTAGTCGAGCAACATTCTCCCAACTGAGCTAAGAGCAGTTTCATAAACAATTGTGCTTATAGTGGTTTTACAAAGTAATACTGTTTAAAATGTATTTGTATCTCATATCAAATGTATAGTAATTGTTGCTGTATTGTAAGTAATTAATAGTGTGTTGTATTCCCAGTCCTAATTACCTGTACTGTTTTTGACTTATATGTGTTGTTTCTCAGCCTGTGACCAGTTGGCGTTGGGTGTTGGCGCATTGTTCGGCCCCTCTCACAGCTCCTCGGTCAGTGCGGTCCAGTCCATCTGTAACGCTCTGGAGGTGCCTCACATCCAGACGCGTTGGAAGCACCCATCTGTGGACAACAAGGACAGCTTCTACGTCAACCTGTTCCCAGAGTACGCCTCCATCAGCCGCGCCGTGCTCGATATCGTGCAGTACTACAAGTGGAAGACCGTCACTGTGGTCTACGAGGACGCTACAGGTGAGTTCAATACAACTGTTCAAAGCAGGTTTATGGGTGATTCTCCAATTATCAAAGAATTTGGGTCCCAGGCAGAAATAAGAAAAACAAAAACACTTTTGTCATTTTTTTATTCATGCTGCACTTACTAGACACAAAGGCAAACTTACAAAAAAATTATGATAGATAAATTACTTTTTTTACTTTATAAAATATGGTTTTATATTGAGTGTTTTTGCTGTATGTCCTTTCTCCCTTGTCCAGGTTTTGGACTCTCTGAAATTAAATTTGATTTAACAGTAACTTTATTGACAAATGGCACAGAAATTCCTTATTTTAATGAAAAATATCATGTGCTTGAAAGATAGTATTTTAATTATTTTTCATAAAAAGAACACCTGTCCCTAGGGATCACTGTCATTTCCACCAGAAAATGTAACTTTGAACTTTTTTTTAAACCTTTGTCTTCTTGAACCACATCAGTTGTGATGTGACAGGAGCTCATGTTAGCATAGCAGCGTTAGCTCCATGGAACGAAGGGAAACAAGAACAAAATCAAGGTCAAGTTTTGCAAAACCAAGAGTGGGTTTATTGGTCGTCATTTCCAAACACCTCATATTTCCTTTGAATGTACAAATAATGAGAAAAATACCATTTTATATTGTGTGTTTTGAGTATATTTTATGCTAACCTTAAAACAGAGATTAGCATGCTAATATGTCATGAGATTTTAAAAGAAATGCTAAACATTGTCATTTCCACAACAGTCATTTCCATCACTTTATTTATTGTTATTGTTTATTATTATTTATGTAATATTTATGCAATTTCATTACAACCACTATCAGTTGCAGCGCTCTCAAGTCTCACGCTTTGAGAGTGTGACACACGCAATTCAACGAGTTCACATGCTCACACGCCACACATGGTATTTCTCACGCTGAAATTTTGTTAAGCAATTCAAAACTCTAGCCACTGGTCACAGCGCTTCTGTGCCCAGAAAATCGGTCTGTGTGGCTCAGAAGAGTTAGTTATGCAGCCACCGTGCCGTTTTCAGCGGAAAAAACTCACTCGCACCCCGGAAAAAAATTGTCACACGCAAAAAAAATAGATAAATCTCACTCCAACCAAACTTCAAAACTTGAGAGCCCTGTAATGTTTCTACACATTGTGATGAAGTAGAACAAATCAAAATATTTCTAAAAATATGTGTTGGATTTTCATGACCAAATTTGACTGTAGTTGGAGAATCACCCTTGTATAAGTTTTCCTTACAATCCATTTATAAGTGTGAATTCACAGAGGGGGACCAGACTGGGCATAGACACGTTCCAGGTGGAGGGGAATGTTTTTTTTAATCAAACTCAGTGCACATTTTTGTACGGGATAATGTCATGAGATGAGGGCTTTAATTTCCTTAATAAACATACACATGCATTTCATACCATTTTGAGTCGCTGTTGATTTGTGCCGAGCCTGTGAAAATTACAATTTCAGTTTGTATTTTTAATTTTTTTGAAGGCTACATAAGGATGTCTAGTAGTGAAGCCAACGTCTATTTCAGGGGTGTCCAAACTATGGCCCAGGGGTCTGACCCTCTGAACAATTTTTGTTGGCCCCCACATTGAGCCATGAGCAGTACTTTTTACTTCAAATTCTGGTATCTCGATCACTGCAACCTCAATAACAACCTGGACTAAACATGGACTAAACCTGGACTAAACCCGGACTAAACCTGGACTAAACCTGGACTAAACGTGGACTAAACGTGGATTAAACCTGGACTAAACCTGGACTAAACGTGGACTAAACCTGGACTAAACCTGGACTAAACCTGGACTAACGTGGATTAAACCCAGTGTTGTGCAGTAACGCAACGCCGTTACTATTGACAGTAACTAATACTGTAACGCGTTACTTTTAAAATAAAGGAACTCAGTTACCGTTACTAAACGGCGCGTTACCGCGTTACTGAACCTGCTCATTTTGAAACTGGTATCATGTGCGCGACTCGCACAGGCACAGGGGAAGTTTTTTTCTCCCTTTGGTAAGGGCGGGATAAGTAATGATGATTGGCTAAAGCAGAGTAAGATTTCATGTTGAGCCAATCAGAGACACCCAGTGGGCGGTGGGCGGGTTCTACACACAATCCCAGCACACAGTAGTAGCGCACACACAATCCACACACCCCGTGTCAGATGGCGAGTCCCGAGTCAAAGACAGAAGTATAGGCAGTATTTGAACCTCGTCGAGGTAAAAGGTAAAAACGTACATGTTACGTGCACATTGTTTACCTGGCCAGCCAAATGATATCTCTCTGTATTTCCTATACAGCGCGATACCGCTGGTACAGCGATGAGTCATGGATTCTTCCAGGCAAGCACATTGTGTCAAAGACCAAAGACTTTGTCCACGTCCAATATAAGCAACTCGAATTTAATGAAGCATCTCTGGACGGCGCGCGCTTCTGTTAAACTAGTGGCCACCAGCAGGCCGCATGATGATAATCGCATGCTCGGTGTCGTTAACAATGAAGGAGAGAGGAGGAGGAGGAGGAGAGGAGGAAGAGGAAAGGAGAGGAGGAGGAGAGGAAGGGGCAGAAGAAGCAGGCTCCATGATGATAATCTCATGCTCGGTGCCGTTAGCAATGAAGTCCACGGTGACAGAGCCACGCCAGCCAAGCAGCAAAAGCTGTATAATGCACTGTCAAAAAAATCCAAATTATTTGACATTTTTTAACTTTTAAAAAAAGTAACGCATTAGTTACTTTCCTAGGTAACTAGTTACTTTTATAGTGTAGTAACTCAGTTACTAACTCAGTTACTTTTTTGGGTTAGTAACTAGTAACTGTAACTAATTACTTTTTCAAAGTAACGTGCCCAACACTGATTAAACCTGGACTAAACGTGGATTAAATCTGGACTAAACCTGGACTAAACGTGGACTAAACCTGGACTAAACCTGGACTAAACGTGGACTAAACCTGGACTAAACCTGGACTAAACCTGGACCAAACTTGGACTAAACTTGGACTAAACTTGGAGTAAACCTAGACTGAACCTGGACTAAACCTGGACTAAACCTTGATTAAACCCGGACTAAAGTTTGACTAAACTTGGACTAAACCAAGACTGAAGCTGGACTAAACCTGGACTATACCTGGACTAAACTCGGACTAAACCTGGACTAAACCTAAAATGAACCTGGACTAAACCTGGACTAAACCTACACTGAACCTGGACTAAACCTGGACTAAACCTAGACTAAACCTGTACTAAACCTAGACTAAACCTGGACTAAACCTAGACTGAACCTGGACTAAACCTTGACTAAACCTAGACTGGACCTGGACTAAATCTGGACTAAATCTGGACTAGACCTGGACTAAACCTAGACTGAACCTGGACTAGACCTGGACTAAACCTAGAATAAACCTGGACTAAACCTTGACTAAATCTGGACTAAACCTAGACTGAACCTGGACTAAACTTGGACTAAACCTAGACTGAACCTGGACTAAACCTGGACTAAACGTGGACTAAACCTAGACTGAACCTGGACTAAACGTGGACTGAACCTGGACTAAACTTCGACTGAACTTGGACTAAACCTAGACTGAACCTGGACTAAACATGGACTGAACCTACACTGAACCTGGAGTAAACCTGGACTAAACTTGAACTAAACCTAGACTGAACCTGGACTAAACCTGGACTAAACCTGGACTGAACCTACACAATGAACCTGGAGTAAACCTGGAGTAAACCTGGACTAAACTTGGACTAAACCTAGACTGAACCTGGACTAAACCTGGACTAAACCTGGACTGAACCTACACTGAACCCGGAGTAAACCTGGACTAAACCTGAACTAAACCTAGACTGAACCTGGACTAAACCTTGACTAAACCTAGACTAAACCTGGACTAAACCTAGACTGGACCTGGACTAAATCTGGACTAAATCTGGACTAGACCTGGACTAAACCTAGACTGAACCTGGACTAAACCTACACTGAACCTGGACTAAACCTGTACTAAACCTAGAATAAACCTGGACTAAACCTAGACTGAACCTGGACTAAACCTGTACTAAACCTAGAATAAACCTGGACTAAACCTGAACTAAACCTGGACTAAACTTGGACTAAACCTAGACTGAACCTGGACTAAACCTGGACTAAACCTGGACTGAACCTACACTGAACCTACACTGAACCTTGGGAAAGAGGGCTTTTCAGTTTGCTGCTCCTTCTGCATGGAACCTTTTACAGAAAGACTTGAAACTGAGTGAGCTGGTCTCCTTAGAATCTTAAATTTTTTTTTTAACTGACCGGGATGCTGTAACATCTGTATGTAGCTGCTATTCCTGATTGTGTTGTATTTATTGTATAACATTTTTATCTGATTTCTGAACTGTAAAATTTTATAAATTGTGTGTGTGTTGTGTTTTGAAAGTGACCTGTAACCGACATGTAACTGAACTGCTGCCTGTCTTGGCCAGGACGCTCTTGTAAAAGAGATTTTTAATCTCAATGAGTCTTTTTTTCCAGGTTAAATAAAGGTAAAAAAAACAAAAACAAAACTGGAGTAAACCTGGACTAAACTTGAACTAAACCTAGACTGATCCTGGACTAAACCTGGACTGAACCTAAACTGAACCTGGACTAACTCTGGACTAGACCTGGATTAAACCTTGACTAAACCTGGACTGAACCTGGACTAAACCTGAACTAAACCAGGATTAACTAAAATGTGTGTTCTGGGACTTTAAAAGGTGTTGTGGCTCATATAAAATGCCTCTATCTGAAAGTGTCACTGTCACTTTGTATATTTTGGCCCTGGGTGGAAAAAGTCTGGACACTCCTGGTCTAGTTGCTGAGATGGTCTTAGACTTGAATGACAAAAGGTGTGCTATTTTTTTATATTCCAGGACTAATTCGGTTGCAAGAGTTGATCAAAGCTCCTTCGAGGTACAGCATCAAGATCAAAATCCGACAGCTGCCCACAGGAAGTAAAGACGCCCGGCCCCTGCTCAAAGAGATGAAGAAGGGCAAAGAGTTCTACGTCATCTTCGACTGCTCCTACCAGACCTCCGCCGACGTGCTCAAACAGGTCACTGTCGTACACTGTCATTCACCATAATTCAAATTATTTACATTATCTCCAGACATTGTGCTTAAGTGATGCAAATATTAAGACGGGATTTTAGATATTGTCATCAGTTCAAGTACTCTTAGTTGTGGTAAATAAATGTTACCATTTATTTAAGAAATTAAACGCTATTTGCTTCTTCTGACACACATTTTCAAACTCAAGGAAAAAGTTCCATATTCTATACCAGTTTATTTTTTTTCAATTTGCAATTTATTTATTTTTCCACATAAGTCACAGTATATTTACACTTTTTTCCACACATAAAATGAATAACAATGTAAAGATGCATTCCAAAAAATCTATTAAAAAAAATAAATATCCAAAACAGACAATATATATAATATAATATAATAGAGAGAGAGAAAGAGAGAGAGAGAGAGAGAGAACGAGAGAGAGAGAACGAGAGAGAGAGAACGAGAACGAGAACCTGGACTAAACGTAGACTGAACCTGGACTAAACGTAGACTGAACCTGGACTAAACGTAGACTGAACCTGGACTAAACGTAGACTGAACCTGAACCTGGACTAAACGTAGACTGAACCTGAACCTGGACTAAACTTGGACTAAACGTAGACTGAACTTGGACTAAACTTGGACTAAACTTGGACTAAACTTGGACTAAACTTGGACTAAACGTAGACTGAACTTGGACTAAACTTGGACTAAACCTAGACTGAACTTGGACTAAACTTGGACTAAACCTAGTCTGAACCTGGACTAAACCTGGACTAAACCTGGACTGAACCTGTACTAAACCTGGACTAAACCTAGACTGAACTAAACCTGGACTGAACCTGTACTAAACCTGGACTAAACCTAGACTGAACCTGGACTAAACACTACATGTTCAAAATAGTATCGAGTTTTTGGAGCATGTGTGTGTTTGAGCAGAAAAATAAAACAAAAAAACAAAGAATGACTCTCTTTCCAAACTAGCAGATCATCACAGGGTCATATCACAGCTCCATTTCCATTTCTTATTGCACATTTGGAGCTCAGAGCACTAATTTCCCAGCTCGTGACAGTCTTGAACCCCAGTGCGGTTTCTGAGAGGCGCGCTCCTATCATGCCGCAGCAGCTGCCACAGTCACACCTTCAGTGAATTGATTCTTGGTGTGAAAAGTTGGTTCTCAGTTGGAACTATTTCCCTTGCGAGTTAAAGTGAATATGGCAAATTTTCTATTAGCCACAGAATATGAGGGCAGTTTGAGCTAAAACCTGCACGCACAAGAGAAGGAGACAAAATACAAAAATAACAATAAAGTCATAGATTTGCTAAGAACTACAGACTGGACAGGTCCAAATTGTGTTAGATTACTGTAGCTGAGAGCTGTGGTCACGTTTTACAGCTCTGGAAAAACAAAAAGAGACCACTGCAAAATGATCAGTTTTTCAGATTTTACTACTTATAGGTATGTGTTTGGGCAAAAGGAACATTTTTGTTTGAGTCTGTAAACTACTGACAACATTTCCCCCAAATTCCAAATAAAAATATTATCGTTTAGAGCAGGGGTGTCAAACATGCGGCCAGGGGGCTAGATCCGGCCCTCCAAGACCTTTAATCTGGCCCTCGGCTGATTTTCAATTAAAATATTCTAAAGTCATACCTCACCTTACGAAATTAATTCGTTCCAGAAGTGGTTTCGTAACGTGATTTTTTTCGTAAGTAGAGTCGCAATGTGACCTGGGCCTGATTTGTTCCTAGCCAATGGGAGGCCAGCGGGGTGTTGGAGAGTGTATTTACAAGTGTATTTACGTTTCGGGGGCATTATTTGAATTTTTGAGATTTCGCGTTTTGTAACTTAAATTTTCTTTCGTATTCAGAGACGAAAATTTTACGTAAAGGTGTTTCGTAACTTGGATTATTCGTTAGTTGGGTCTTTCGTAAGGTGAGGTATGACTGTAATTCTATTTTAATTTTCTATTAAAATATTGGTAATTTTCTGCCGCTTTTCTGCGCAGTTTAACATAGCAGCGTCTCCGGTGCCTCTGTGCGTGGCCCCTCCCACCAGAGCAGCACAAATGAAGACTCGCCTCTTTCCAAACGCTCTTAAAGGACCATCGTTTTGACTGTTGACCGTGACACCCTCATCAGCAAAATGTCAAAAATGAGAAAAGTGGATGCCAAATGCAGGATTTTCCAAGAAAAACTGACTAAATTTGTTCACGGAGGTGAATGGGAAACATGTATGCTTGGTGTTTGTAACAAGTGGCGGTGCTCAAGGAATATAATCTTAAACGCTACTATGAAACATGGCATTTCGAACAATACAATAATTTGAACGGAGAATTGAGAAGACAAAAGATAAAGGAATTATTGCTGGGACTGAAGAAACAGCAGTCTGTAATAGATTTGCATTTCTCTGGACAAACATCAGCATCTCTACATGTATTACAGCCATTCCATTCCAGTGTCTGTTGAATTCCAACACAAACACAAAGCTGAGCTACTTCAGTTCCTGCACCAGGAGTGGAATAAAGTCACCCAAGAACAATGTGAAAGACTTGTGGAGAGCACGCCAAGACGCATGAAAGCTGTGATTAAAAATAAGGGTTATTGCACCAAATATTGATTTCTGAACTCTTCTTAAGTGTAAACATTAAGAAGAAGAAGAAGAAGAAGAAGAAGAAGAAGAAGAAGAAGAAGAAGAAGAAGAAGAAGAAGAAGAAGAAGAAGAAGAAGAAGAAGAAGAAGAAGAAGAAGAAGAAGAAGAAGAAGAAGAAGAAGAAGTGACTTTATTGATCTCACACTGGAGAAATTCTTCTCTGCATTTTAACCCATCCTATATATATATTATATATTAGGAGCAGTGGGCAGCACACATTATGGCGCCCAGGGACCATCTCCATGATCTTCTTGCTTCAGTTTGGTCAGGACCTAAGCTGGAGTACCTATGGTGCATGTTTTGGGTTGATGGAGATGGTCCCTGGGCGCCATAATGTGTGCTGATGGGGGAAACCGGAGTGCCCGGAGAAAACCCATCCAGACACGGGGAGAACATGCAAACTCCACACAGAAAGGCCCAGGCGACCCGGGGATCGAACCCGGAACCTTCTTGCTGTGAAGCAAGAGCGCTAACCACTCTGCTACCGTGCCGCCAGTATTATGTATTATGTTGTTTTAAAATGAATTTGATCTTGTTTCTTTGCATTGCTCGAGCTCTGAAAACATGGATCTTTTTTGTTATTTTTGTCATTTTCTGCAAATAAATGCTCTAAACGATAATATTTTTATTTGGAATTGGGGGAAATGTTGTCAGTAGTTTATAGACTCAAACAAAAATGTTCCTTTTGCCCAAACACATACCTATAAGTAGTAAAATCAGAAAAACTGATCATTTTGCAGTGGTCTCTTATTTTTTTCCTCTGTGGTCCAAAGTAAGAAAAATGATCTGACCAAGGCTTTTTGTCGAAATTTGCAGTTCTACAAGAACATTAGTGTGCATTTTCTGTTTCATTTAATATGCCCAGTTCAGCATGAGATAGTTTTGTACAGTATCTATATATGTTCTAGATATTGATCGTGATATTGTAAACCAAAAAGAAAATCCGTGTACATAGCAGAACGAGTGGGGATAATGCTGAAGACATCGTTTCAGAATAAACACACGCTCTGAGAGAGTGGCAGCAGAGTCACCGTAGCTCAGGGTTCTCAAGTTTTGAGCGGGGTGGGGGAAGGCACGCTTGAATTTTGGGCACGTCGAATTGCGTGTTGAGAGCCCTGTTTGTCTAAAGAGCAAACTTAAACTACAAAGCAACTAATGTTATATAAATGAAGTTATTACCTGATGGTTCTCAGTTTGTTTTATCATCACCGCACTTTGTCAGTGCGCGCTGAGAGGGGCGGGGGGAAGAGGGGCGGGGGGGAGCGCAACATTTTTAACGGATTCATGTAAGAATCTGGTTAATGCACCGGGCCCGCGTCTCACCGCGTCTCACCGCGTCTCACCGCGTCTCACCACGGGCAGTTCGGCTCTGGGCCGCGCGTATTCCACGCGTAAGCCGTCGGGGGGGACACGTTACGCACAGACGGAGACACGGGGACCGGAGTCGGTGCGTCTCAGAGGAGACGTGGCACCGGGACTGAGGCTCAGGACGTGCCCGGGGGACAGCGTGTCTGCTCCGGCCTCCGCTCGGACCGCACGGTCGGGAGCAGACGCGCCGTCCCCCCCTCCCCCTGCTCCCCCGGAGCTCCCCCGGAGCAGGGGGAGGGGGCGGCGCTGAAAACGCGCGGAGCCTGCATAAACTAAGCCACACAGACCGATTTTCTGGGCACAAAAAAATAAAAAATAAAAAAAATAACACAAATCAGCGTGAGAAATGCCATGTGTGGCGTGTGCGCGTGTGAATACGTCGAATTGCGTGTGTCACACTCTCAATGCGTGAGCCTTGAGAGCCCTGCCGTAGCTTCTGAAAATTTCCTGAAAACCTCTACCTTTTTAAGTTATTTTTGTTCGCGCTTTAAGATTTTTTATTTATTTTATTTATTTATTTATTTTTTCGTCTTTGCATTGTTTCTCATACATAGCTGAGATATTTTTATAACTTATTTTCTATTTTGCGTGAAGAGTCCCTCAGTTGTCCAGGTAGAATCCATGATAAAAGGAGAAAATCAATTTGTCAACTGGACAAAGTTTGTTTGGTCGAAAACGTTTCGCCGCTCATCCGAGAGGCTTCGTCAGTTCTGGTTCGAGTGCTGGTTAGACCCTGTTTATATCTAGCTGCAGGGAGGAGCTCACTACACTGAAATAGTTCTGAAACTATCTCAACTAATTTGTTTCTTTTGGTTTAGGTCTTTTTGGTCTAGTTTAGCATACCTATTCAACCCTAACGACCGTCTCCACCCCTCTGGCCCTGACCTGTCTGTCCTATTGTTTCTTTTGTCTGTTCTGACTTGGTTTGAGAATGGAATTATAAATGGGAGACAAGTTACGTCTGACTCCCCCATTTCTGTTTAACGAAGGATTCTCTTTTTTGACAAAGATTGCCTCTTTAACTCCCCTCTCAAACCAGTTCTTTTCCCTGGCTAAGATTTATTTTATTTTACTTATTTTCTATTTTATTTTTGCTTGTACATGCGATTGTGACATGTGAGCTACTGTGTCTCTGTGTTTCTCTTGTGGATCAGTAAAGTGCGTCTAAGTCTATAACACTTTACTTCTAACACAGGAGAAACGGCGTCTAACAGGTGTATTCTTGTTCCTGTTCAGATCCTGTCCATGGGCATGATGACAGAGTATTATCACTTCTTCTTCACGACGCTGGTGAGTAAACGCACTCCTTACAAACGGCTTTCTACAGAAAACAGCAAATTTAAAACTTCTGAGCACTTTCAAGATGCCAGTTGAGTTGGTTTTGGGATTATTTTTCTTACAAATGGAACAAAACGCACAATTTGATGGTTTTGTGGTAGAGATGGATTTCCAGTTTTGGATTTCCAGTTTTTGTCCTGCTGCTGCGGCTGATAACCAATATTTAGCTTTTAAAATACATAGAAATGCTCACAAATTTATCTTAAAGGTGCACATGTTTCTTTATGTCATTGCTTTGCCTGGAATGTTCCACAGTGTGACATTAAACAGTTCTGCTTTACGTTTATTCAATTACATGTGATTTTATAGCTCAAAAATACCTAGAAAAACAGGGATTCCGACTGTGAGCGGGGTTGCCTCTCCACAGATCTGAACTGTAACTTGGCCTGGTTTGGTTGCCATGAGAAAGGTTTAATGCCATACTGTGAAACATTCCAGACAAAGCAATAACATCTCAATGGAGGAAAGTAACTGACCTAGTTGGAATGATGGAAATTTACACAGTGAACCTTAAAGGGATAGTGCGTTTTTTTGTTTTTTTATGTTAATCTGTATTGTTTCAGTTTCTTTCCCTCTGCTGTTGGACTCATGAACAATTCATAACATCTACACAAAGCTGGACACTTTATGTCACTAGTCACTTTAATTACGTCATGTTTGCACTACTGTTCTGATGCTGCTCATCTGAACCTTTTTGTTATTTGGATTGTTTATTATTTTTTACTATATTATAGCTATATTTTAGTTATTATTATTATTTAGTGTCTATATTCTAGTTATTACTATTATTATTTAGTGTTTTATGTTTTCACCTTATCACTGTGAATTCTGTTCACTTGACAATGGCAATTAAAGTCTTTCTGATTCTGATTCCCCTCTAATAGTGTCGTGCATTAACACTGGCTTACCGCTCACCGCGTCCTCTGAGCCCGGTTCTCCTCGGGTTCTGGAGCTCAGGAACGTAGGTCTGGTAAGTTCGCGGGGACATTTAAAACAACATTTGTCCAAAAAGTGATATACACAAAGAGTTGTCTGCTAAAAATTCAGCAGCGTAATTTGCATTTGCATATTTTCTCTCGATTCGTATCACTGCGCCCGCGTTAGCTCTATTAGCCTGTTAACTTTCAGCGGATGTTTACGGCGGATGCTGTCCGGCGACATCCGCCATAAGAGGATGTTTACAAGTGAACAGGCTAATAGAGCTAACCTGAGCGCAGTGATACGAATCGAGAGAAAATATGCAAATGCGAATTACGCTGCTGAATTTTTAGCGGACAACTGTTTGTGACGCATATATATCACTTTTTGGACAACTGTTGTTTTGAGAAGAAAAACAAGCTTTATTAAATATCCCCGCGAACTTACCGGACCTAGGTTGACGAGATATGGAACCGGAGGAGAACCGGGCTCGTGTTAATGCACGACACTATTAGATACAGATTAACATTAAAAAAACGCACTATCCCTTTAAATTGAAGTAAAGATCACAAATTCACTTTTCACTTTTGCAAAAATAACTAAGTATATTACAAATCACAAGTACATATCTGTCTGTGTGTGTATGTGTGTGTTTTGTAATGTAAACCTGTAAGTTTTGTATTCTGTTTTGTATTTGTATTGTATTGTACTGTATTGTGTATTTACTAATATTTTGTGTTTTTGGAACCCCTTGAAAATGCGATGGCACATCTCATGGGGCATTCCAATAAAATAAATACAAAAATAAATAAATGTTTCTCTGGGATATAAAATAATATAGATTTTAGATATTTGTATATTATACAGCCATATAACTCTCTTCTATTTCCATTTTCACTCTTTAGTCACTTTTGCATAATATAGGACATTTAACTTTGTCTGGTTTAATCATTTCACTGTCTGAAAAACTCTTAATCACTGTCATTAATGTTTAGTCTGTTACATAAATGTATTGTATTGTTTTTATCCATAGCTGAATCATACAAAATTGCTTATGATATGAGATTATACTTGATTATACTTGATTGAAGACATTTTGGGGTATGTTGTGCATTGAGCTGCTGTAATACTTGGCCAAATTCCTGTTTGTTCCTGTTTTTAATCAAGTGCGTCTTTATCCTGATCACTAGGTCAACTCTCCAAACCAATTTTCAGAAATGAATAGTGATGTAAGAATATTAAAATCTGTATTGAACTCCTGTATTTTTCTGTATTTAGTATTCTGAGTTACTTTTTGAACACCTTAACACTAGTATTCCACATTTCACAGCTGAGTAATGTTTTTATAACTGCATTTTGATAGCCTTAAAGATACACTATGTAACTTTCTGTTTGGGGGTGTGTCACCTGCTTGGACATGTCATTACTCTGCCTGGAATGTTCCACAGTATGACGTTAAACAGCTCTACTTTACATTTATTTAATTACAGGTGGTTTTATAGCTCAAAAATACCTAGGAAAACAGGCATTTCGACTGTGAGTGGGGTCGCCTCTCCACAGATCTGACCTGTAACTTGATCTTCATGAAGATAGAAGATAGAAGGTAGAAGATAGAAGATAGAAGGATTTAATACGATAATGTGAAACAATCAAGACAAAGTAGTAACATCTCCATGGAGAAAAGCATTTGATGAAAAGTTACACATTGCACCTTGAAATGTAAAAAAGCCCTCTTGTTTTCCTGGCGTAGGACCTGTTTGCCCTGGACCTGGAGCCGTACCGCTACAGTGGGGTGAACATGACGGGCTTCAGGCTGCTCAACATCGATGACCCCCAGGTGGCCTCTGTGGTGGAGCGCTGGGCCATGGAGAGGATCCAAGCCCCGTCCAAACTGGAGACGGGGATGATGGAGGGCATGATGACGGTGAGAGCCCTGACCACACCTCTGTGTCCTGTCTCACTGTGAAGCAGTTCTGAAACTTTATAAACCACAATTATTAAATTAAAACATTTCGCTTTTTTTTTTTGATTATAAGCAACTGCATTATGGACATTCGTGAGGTTCTTTCATGTCTGTAGAAGGACAGAACGTACGATTTTTATTTTGAATTTCATAAACATGAGTCATGACCTATCAGCAGATTCAAGGTAAATGTTCAAATCAAATATAGCTTTTAGGGCTGTCAGTTTAACACGTTAATTAGATTAATTAATTACACTGCAAATTAATAGATTATAAAAATTAACGCAATTAATTATGAGTGGCAATTCAATGCGCGCATTTTAAATTTGGCGTGGGGCGAGCAAATCGCTGCCAGGGCCTTTGAACAGCAAGTTTATTTATAAAAAGAACGAAGACGGGACGATCAACAAGAACGCAGTGATTTGGAGCTTTTGTCAAAAAGAATTTTCCGATCACTGAAGCTGCTCCAGCCTGATGGATCATTTGAACGACAAACACGTCCGGACAAGTTCCATCGTTACCGGTGATAGAGCGAGTGTGAGCGAACTTCAACAAATCACCAAACCAACAAACCAACAAACCAGCAAACCACACTCACAGAATTTGGGAAACGAATGAGCAAAGCGAACAGAAACCTGACAAACTCAAGTGGGTTTGTTCGCTTGCTCACTCACTCACAATCTCTCTCTCTCTCACAGATTAAAATGCGATTAATTTGATTACAAATCCTGTAATTGGGGCCAAGCAGCAAAGCTGCGAGGCAACCATAGTGTTTCTACTGATTCTTATTATTATTATAAAATATTCTTCCGCCTCTGGGAGTCTATGGCAACCCTTAGAACCGTCTGGTAAAAAGTTGTGAAATTTTGCATGCACATTCCAGCCAGTCTCCTCATTACCCACAGCAATTTATAGGCCCCCACCCCCAACTGTCTAGCGCCACCAACAGGTCAAATTTGCCCTCTAGGGCCACCAGCAGGTCAGAGTTGCAGGTTTGATTGGCTGTCACGACAAAAAGATAAGAGATATCAAAAAATCCAGGCATATTTCTGATGAGGCTCAGTCCAAAGATGCTATGTACCAAATTTGAGCAAAATTGGTCCAAAATTGAGGGAGGAGAAGCATTTTGAGTGTTTTTCATCAAATTCAAAATGGCAGAAAATGACGTCATAGGGTGACTGCATATGGTGCGTTGGATTCGGCTTGGCCCAAGGAGTCCAGGGATGCCAAGTTTTTGAAAATTGGACATACGGTTCAAAGTTACACGCAGAAAAAAAAAACTTAGAATCCCTAGAATCCTTGGGCCAAGACGAATCCAACGCATCCTATGACGTCATGTCCACCGGAATAGAATGTCCGCCATCTTGGATTTTATGAAAAACACTCAAAATGCTTCTCCTCCCTCATTTCTGCTTGTAACTTTTGAAGTGTAAGTCCGATTTTCAAAAACTTGGTATCCCTGGGATCCTTGGGCGAAGACTGATCCAACGCACGTCATCAAATTGACGTGCGTTGACGTGCGTTTCAGCTCTCTCAGTGAAACTTGGTGCGCAATGTACCATCCATACAGAATTAGCCATACCAAATTTTGTGCACATTGGCCACTAGGGGGCGCTACAACATGCAAAAATGTGTTTTGGGCGAAGACTGATCCAACACACGTCATCAAATTAGGCTGGGTCACTGCTTGGCCCCACATTGCTGCTTGCAGCTATATTTAATTAGATTAAGTTTTGTTTGCCTGACACCACTAATAGCTTTTATTGGTAACAATTGTAATGCTGATTTATTCTTAAAAAAACACTGGACATGATATATTCCATGTTATAAATGTTTTATTTTTGTTGGTTTGTTTCTTAAGGTGATTATCCAATCATTTGGGTTGCCATTTTCAGTGCTGGAATCCAGTTGTTTTAAACCCAAAATGTCTCTCTCTGATCTGAATGGTCTCTACCTAAACCCCAGCACCTACAGCCAATCATGAATCAGTGCTAGTGCAGCCTCTGCAGCTCAGTGAGGAAAGATGGGTTTACACTAACTGCGCATACTTTGAGTGGGTTACTTGCAGATTGTCAGTTGGTTTCACGGGTGTTCACACGATGACACAGGTTTAATGTCCTGAAAACCGCTCCATACGCTGTGGTGTCAGCAGGAACTTCTTGTGGATTCTTTCCACAGACCCACGCCTCACCCACGTGTGCGGGTGACATGCTCTCCGCTGAGGTCAGTGTGGCAGGTGCAGAGGTCAGAGGTCAGTGTAACAGGGTGCATTGGTTTTAAAGACTTTGTAAGTCCTGCAGGACCCGTGTGAGTCCCAAACTGCACCGCACATGCAATCAATGTACACCCAGCGGCGTGAATTCTGGAGGTTCACATTCCATATACTGAGAATGAGTAAAACTTGTATGTGTCCTCTGTCTGCAGGTTAGGTCACCGGCAGCCCTAGTTCAGTTGTGATTGTAGTTACTGAAAACAATAACAACTCAAGTTATTTACCTCTTAATACTTGAATTTTTTGAAAAATCCATAAGAAAACCGAAATTTACCGTACTTTTTGTACTACAGAGCACACCTGACTATAAGCTGCACCAACCAAATTAAAAAAAAAAAAATTAAGATTTGTACATATATAAGCCATACCCAACTATAAGCCGCAGGTGTCCACATTGTAACTTGAGATATTTACACAGAAAGATGGTACACAAAAGGATTTTATTTTATTTTAATTAACGTAAATACAGGGGGTCCTCGGGTTACGAGGGTCTCGGGTTACGACGTTTCGTGGTTACGAACGCGCCCCCATTAAAAATATATATATATATTACGCGTCATTCCGTCTTATGCGGTTTGGCGTGGTAAGAGATGTAAACAAACGCGAACGGCGCGCGGTGCACGGCGGAAGAATACACTCTGTTGTGGTTGTAGGGAGAAGAAGACGGCCTCGTGTGCGTGCCCAATGTGGGCGGAAGTACCTGATGTGGGCTCTGATCTGCTCCTATGAAAGCGGCAGTGATAACCAAGCAGCGTAGTGGTCTAGTTATTGAGATGGAAAGGTTATTGGTGCTTTGGTTGGAAGATCAAAGGCAAAATCCGACTTACGACGAAATTCGGGTTACGACGCGTCTTAAGAACGGATCAACGTCGTAACCCGAGGACCCCCTGTACCAGTATGTGCTTTTTTCGAACAGTGCCTACGGCATAAACACAGCAGTAAAACAACTGCAAAATGGGCAGTCTATAGCCTCTGGAAGCCTTAAAATATAGACTCAAGTTTAACTTTAAACTTTAAACCCCTGAACTCAATCTCACGGAACTGTTGATACCTGTGTAGGAGGTTTTAAGTGGCTAAAACAAGGCTTCATTAATTCATGAACTCTCCTCACTTATTTACCGTCTGATGTCTGCTGTCTTGATAAAGAATTAATCCATACATAAGCCGCACCTGACTATAAGCCGCAGGGTCCGAAGTGTGAGAAAAAAGTAGTGGCTTATAGTCCAAAAATTACGGTATTTACAAAACCTTAGCGGACTAATCCAAACCAGTCCAACCTAATCAATCAAGATTAACCTTCTGAATAAAAAGTACACATGATTTCTGATGTGATCCTGTGTGACCTGTCTCTCCATCTGCTCCCTGCTCTCCAGACTGAAGCCGCTCTGATGTACGACGCCGTGTACATGGTGGCCACAGCCTCTCAGCGCGCCTCCCAGATCACCGTCAGCTCGCTCCAGTGCCACCGACACAAACCCTGGCGCTTCGGAGGGCGCTTCATGAACATGCTCAAAGACGTGAGTGCACCCATGGGCGACTGAGTGAGGCTGAATTATAACTACGAGGTTGGCAGTTTGATCCCAGCTTTGACCACTCAGCTGTTGTGTCCTTGGGCAAGACATTTTCGACTTGTGTGACTGTGACACTGTAGATTGAGCAGAGGATTTAGAGAATTACAGCCCGTCTCTCATAATACGACATAAGGCCAAGTCCGTGCATCTAATCGCTCCCGACTTAAGTCACACACTCTGTCATTCACACAGTCACTATTAATATTATGCTACAAGCCCCCACCATTTTTATGTCTTTATTGTGTCCTTACTATGACTGGGCTTGCAATTCCACAAACCTGACTCGGACTTGGCCAGGGAAGAGCATCCTCCTGCTTGTATCCATGGCAATGTTGTTCCTTTGGCTTTAATCTTCCACAAAAGTCTGGTTTTAACTTTCTGTTGTCATGGAAACATTCTGGTGATGTGCCTCCTCCAGAAAGTGTTGCTTCAAGAATAAAAGATATAAAGCAAAACTACATATTATTATTCAACATTATAACTGGAATAATGAGAATAAAATTGGTTAAATTGCCATGTGATTTTAGGAGCCTAGCCAAAATGGGAAAACAGTTGCTTATTTAGCTGAGGTATAACTTTTGATAATAAGCCTGATTTTAGTTTTGTGTATAGAATCCCTCAGTCATCCAGGTAGAATCCATGGCAAAAGGAGAAATTCAATTTGTCAACTGGACAAAAGTTTATTTGGTAGAATACGTTTCGCAGCTCACCCAAGCTGCTTCTTCAGTTCTGGTCAGACGCTGGTGGACACTGCCTATATCTGCCTGAAATATTTACTTTGAAACTACTACTGTACCTACTTGTTTCCAGTTTCTGTTAGTTAGGTGCCCATTAGATTAGATGCAGTGGGGGTGGAGTGTGGGTCTGGTTAGCAGAACCAGGGCCATAATGGGTATTTTCAACCCTCTGGACCTGACCTGCTGCCCTATTGTTTTCTTTGTTTGTTTTGATTTAGCTTTGAGGATAGAGTTATAGATGGGAGACAAATTATGTCTGAGACCTCCATTCTCTTTCTTGACAAAAATAGGCTCTTTAACTCTCCTCTCAAACCAGTTCTTTTCTCTGGCCAAGGTCTGTACCTTACTGGAATGGCCCATGGGCATGGCTTTTAGTTTTGTTTTAGTTTTATTCTAACTTTATTCCACAGTGGTAAAAGAAATTCAATGTGTCAACTGGACAAAGTTTATTTGGTCAAAGACGTTTCGCAGCTCATCCAAGCTGCTTCGTCAGTTCTGGTTAGAGTGCTGATGGACACTGCTTATATCTAGCAACCACTTCAGCAACCACTCCACAAGAGGATGTACCAACATCGACGGGCGTGCCAGAGTGGACCTTCATCCGCTGTACATTTCCGCCTAGAAGCCACGGGACACTGCTTTGAGGACAGTGAGGTTCAGATCTTGGCCAGAGAAAAGGACTGGTTTGAGAGGGGAGTTAAAGAGATTATTTTTGTCAAAAAAGAGAATCCTTCCTTGAACAGGAATGGAGGGGTCAGACACAATTTGTCTCCTATGTATAATTCCATTCTTAAACCTAAATCAAAACAAACAAAGAAAACAATAGGGCAGCAGGTCAGGTCCAGAGGTGTGAAAACACCCATTATGGCCCTGAATGGGTATGCTAAACAAGACCCCACACAGAAACTATAAAACAAAGAGGTGATAGTTTCAGATTAATTTAATTATAGTTAGCCCCTCCCTGCAGCTAGATATAAGCAGTGTCCATCAGCACTCTAACCAGAACTGACGAAGCAGCTTGGATGAGCTGTGAAACGTTTTCCACCAAATACATTTTTGACAAACTGAATTTTTTTCAATTTTTTTACAAATTGAATTTCTTTTATCATGGATTCTACCTGGACGACTGAGGGATTCTTCACATATTTATTCCACAGTGTGTCATTGCAAATTAGTTTTACTGTATTTAGTTAACCATGCTTTTTTTAATGCTCTTATAAAATATCTCTCCAGCTGTGGTGTGTACTCGCCCCCTCACTGCTGCCTCCTCACGTCAAATCCTCTTCCATTACATAACCCCAGACTACATATTTACAAGAGGCCAGTGCTCACGAGCCGTTTACCCCTCACTTAGTCACATGTCATTAACATGTGGAGGACTGAGGTGCGTTTGTTTTGCTCCTCTGGCTCAGGCGCAGTGGAACGGTCTGACAGGACAGGTCATCATCAACAAAACAGACGGACTCAGGAAGGAGTTTGACCTGGACGTGATCAGCCTGAAGGAGGACGGCCTGGGCAAGGTGAGGCATGGACCCGAACATACCAAAGCCAAAGAGTATGAGACATTACCAAAGCTCTGCAGAAAACAGACTGGAATTTGGACTGGAGAGCCCAATTCTGGATTCTTAAGAAAGTTCTTCATGATTTGAGTAAATTTCACTTGACAAGTAAATGACCTACCAACTGAAAAAGCCTTTTTGTACTTGAAATATGAAAATACATCTTGCTACACTGAAGATAAGAAAAACAACAACCCTTTGTACTTAGAATAAGAATCATAATATAATGTTGCTCAAATTAAGAAAAACACTTATTCCATTGGCAGATCGTTTTACTTGTCAAGTTGAATCTTCTCAAATAAAGTGAAATGTTCTCAATTTAAGTCATTTTAACTTATGAACCAATGATTACAATTCTGTCATGATTCATATACACTTAGTATTTTCCTGTTGCCTTTAAGAGATGCATAAAGTGATCTGCTTCTTCTGAGAGTGTTTGGTTAATTCAGCTGTCACTCAATCAAAGTCTTACAGACCAAGATTTTTCAAGATTTTATCACCATTTCGCATAGCCCTGCTCTTAGACTTGTGTCCGCCTGGTTTAGATGCTGGACAGGCCTCGATTCTAAACTCAGGACACTATTTTGGCTCGATTGTTGTCTCTACTACCAAAATCCTGAACTGTAGTCAGGATTTTGGTCTGATGTCTTTACCAAAGACTCTGGACTCTGCATTAGACTCTGGAGAGGACTTTGGTTTGGACTTTAATTTGGACTTGAGTTTGAACTTTAGTTTGCACTTGAGTTTGAACTAAGGACTCTGAACTGGACCCTGGACTTTTTTCTCTGGAGTCAGGACTAATCTCAGGTCTGGACTCTGGTGGTCCAAGCTTTGTCTGTGGTGTAGACAAGCCTGGACTCTGGTCTGGACTTTTGTCTGGACTTTAACCTGAATCTGTTCTCTGGACTGGTCAGGTCTGGTGTGCTGGACAATCTTGCATGTGTTAAATACTTGTCCTTGTTATTTCCACAAGCCAAACCCGGGCACCAACCGTCTGAACAAAGTGTGGAAGAAGGTTTGTATGGAGCTACTACACTTGAGCTTCCCCAGGACCCAGTGGTGTTGTGGACTTGTTTACTCTGCCCCTCTCTGTCCAAAAGTACGATAGCACTTGTCAATTCATACAGTAATTTACATACAGCTTTTTATTATCATGCCAAACTGCAACCATTGATTTAGGATTAGTGGATTAGTGATTAATACCTTTGGATCCATTGGATTTTAAAAGCTTTTACATGGCAGTAGTGGCGCAGTCGGTAACACCGTCGGTAGATGCCGGCCGCAAGTACAATGCCGTGTAAAAATCTATTTGAGAATAACTTGAAATCAAAATCAAAATTGTATTGGCAAGTGCTATCTGTGTTCTCTCTGGCATTTTCAATTTCTCATTTGTATTGTTTTCTCTTCTATCTAGATTGGAGTTTGGAATTCCAACACTGGCCTTAATTTGACAGAAAACAGCAAGGACACTTCTACCAACGTGACGGACTCTATGGCCAACCGGACACTCATCGTCACCACTATTCTGGTACTGAAAAAACATTAAAAATACAGTGGTACCTCACCTTACGAAAGACCCTACAAACGAAAAATCCAAGTTACGAAACGCCTTCACGTTAAATTTTTGTCTCTAGACACGAAAGAAAATTCGAAACGCGAGATCTCAAAAATTCAAATAATGGACGCTCAGATGCCAGCTCCGAAACGTAAATACACTTTATCAACACACACGGGGTTAGGTTCCAGAAATAACCCGCAATAAGAGAAATCTGCGAAGTAGGACAACTTTATATTTTACAATTATTCTACATGTTTTAAGGCTGTAAATGCCTCAGCACACACATTATACACTTTTCTCAGACTTTTCACATTTCTTTTCTCACATTTCTCTCTCGTTTAAACACTCAAACTTTCATAGATTTTCAACAAAATGTATTAAATAGTGAAGCGTGGGGGGAGACACGACTCCGGAAGCAGCGCGGAGACAGGAGCACCGCCTGCAAGGAGCACCGTGCACGACGCGCACTGAGGAGCACCTCGTATGCACCTCGGGCGCACCGAGGAGCACCTCCGGCGCACCGAGGAGCACCGCGCACACCGAGGAGCACCTCGGGCGCACCGAGGAGCACCGCGCACACCGAGGAGCACCGCGCACACCGAGGAGCACCTCGGGCGCACCGAGGAGCACCGCGCACACCGAGGAGCACGCATCCCTAGTCCTGGTCTGCACGACCGGCACCGGGTCTGCGAGCACGAGATAGAACCGCGGCACCCGGACCGCGTCCTCTGGAGCCCGAGCCACAAACCAGCCACACGGCGCGTGGTGGTTTAATCCTGGTTTAGTCCAGGTCCAGTCCAGGTTTAGACCTGGTCTAGACCTGGTTTAGTCCACGTTTAGTCCTGGTCTAGTCAGGACGCAGAACACAATGTTACACTATTTAAAAAAAACCTTGGAACGGAAAGAACGGGGCTTGGAACGAATCAGGCTTTTCCATTGAAACAGGTACTCAACTTACGAATAATTCACGTTACGAAACCACTTCTGGAACAAATTAATTTCGTAAGGTGAGGTACCACTGTAGTTGTTACAGTATTCTTCATATTTCATGGGATGAGAATCTAAAGGTCACAAGCAACACATTCATTTATATTTAGACTCCCTTTTCTTGTTTTTTTTCCATTTTCCCTTTCCATTTAATATTTAATTAACTTTTGAAAGTAAATCACATAGTATTCTTTTTTAGAACTAACCTTGACCAATCCTATGCAGCTTTAGGCACAAGTCTTCTATGACTGTGTTTACATCCTGGTTATAGACGTAGACTTTTTAGACTTAAACTTGGACAAACTTTATTGATCCACAACGGAAATTATTTGGGTACAGTAGCTCACTCATCAAATATAATATATAACAAAGGGTAACAAAAAATAGATAGAATAGCAACCAAAGAGCAATAGACCAGTGTCAGATGAGACATAATTATAAAAACAAAAACGATAATAAATGTATTATGTACAAATCAGAATAAAAAAGAAAAATAGGTAATAAAACATAAAATACAATATCAAATAAGATATCCAAATCAAGAAAAAACACCTGATGGTCCTCAGATTCTTAAACCAACAGGAGGACACGTGTTGGAGTTAGGAGGTAGGATGTACGACGTACCTTCTCTTTGGCGTTCTGTCTCGTCTCGGGGTTAGGAGGTAGGAGGTAGGATGTAGGAGGAAGGACTTACCTTCTCTTTGGCGTTCTGTCTCGTCTTGGGGTTAGGACATAGGATGTAGGAGGTAGGATGTAGGAGGTAGGACGTACCTTCTCTTTGGCCTTCTGTCTCATCTCGGGGTTAGGAGGTAGGATGTACCTTCTCTTTGGCCTTCTGTCTTGTCTCGGGATTAGGAGGTAGAATGTAGGAGGTAGGATGTAGGACGTACCTTCTCTTTGGTGTTCTGTCTCGTCTCGGGGTTAGGAGGTAGGATGTAGGAGGTAGGACGTACCTTCTCTTTAGCATTCTGTCTCGTCTCGGGGTTAGGAGGTAGGATGTAGGAGGTAGGATGTAGGACGTACCTTCTCTTTGGCGTTCTGTCTCATCTCGGGGTTAGGAGGTAGGATGTAGGATGTAGGACGTACCTTCTCTTTGGTGTTCTGTCTCGTCTCCAGGTTAGGAGGTAGGATGTAGGACGTACCTTCTCTTTGGCGTTCTGTCTCGTCTCAGGGTTTGGAGGTAGAATGTAGGAGGTAGGATGTAGGAGGTAGGACGTACCTTCTCTTTGACGTTCTGTCTCGTCTTGGGGTTAGGAGGTAGGACGTAGGAGGTAGGACGTAGGACGTACCTTCTCTTTGGCGTTCTGTCTCATCTTGGGGTTAGGAGGTAGGATATAGGATGTAGGACGTACCTTCTCTTTGGTGTTCTGTCTCGTGTCCGGGTTAGGAGGTAGGAGGTAGGATGTAGGACGTACCTTCTCTTTGGTGTTCTGTCTCGTCTCAGGGTTTGGAGGTAGAATGTAGGAGGTAGGATGTAGGAGGTAGGATGTAGGAGGTAGGACGTACCTTCTCTTTGGCGTTCTGTCTCGTCTCGGGGTTAGGAGGTAGGATGTAGGAGGTAGAATGTAGGATGTAGGAGGTAGGACGTACCTTCTCTTTGGCGTTCTGTCTCGTCTCGGTATAAGTATAAGTCGGTGTGTTATTTTCAGCGTAGTTAGCTCCTTTCTTCAGGCAGAAATAAAGCCTTGTCCACCAGCAATCTGACCAGAACTGAAGAAGCTGTTTAGATGAGCTGTGAAACATATTTGATGAAAAGCAAACAAAAAGGTTAAGGTTTCTGCTTTTCAGTATCATTTTTTTAATCTGCATTTTTGTATTATGCAATATTTTAGCAGCCAATAAAATGTGGCTTCTGATTTGCAGTCATAGTTTTGTTTTCTGTTCAAACACTCCTGCAGGAAAACCCTTACGTGATGTATAAGAAGTCCGACAAGCCTCTGTATGGGAACGACCGGTTTGAAGGCTACTGCTTGGACCTGCTCAAAGAACTGTCCAACATCCTGGGCTTCTCCTACGAGGTCAAACTGGTGTCTGATGGGAAATACGGAGCTCAGAACGACAAAGGCGAGTGGAACGGCATGGTGCGAGAGCTCATCGATCACGTGAGTATGAACGCAACACGTGAGGCTGAAAGAAAACCAAAACAGGCAGCTTATGTCATTGTTTACTGTGTTTACTACCGACTGTCAGTGTTTAACCGTAGAACATTTTTGCTATAAAAAGTAACACCATCACTTTTGCTGGGTAATTTTGACCCGATATAATATACCTGACAAAAAGTAGTTGTCATGAAAAATAGATCAAAATATGATGACACATGAACTGTGGTATGTGTAACAAAATGGGAAAAAAAAAAAAAAAACATAGGAAGACCCTAAAAACATGCTCCAAAATTACTGAAAAATTACGAATTTGAGAACAAAAAATTCTCAAAAAATTCCTCGAAACTTGCTGTTTGGTCTACCCATTCCTGGGACATGTGAGACTTTCCTGGTGAAGCACAGACTCCTTGACACATGAACAGTTGCAGGAGAGAGGAACAAAATATGGGTCATTCCAGAATTGGAGGACATTTTACGTCCCACTCATCAAATATTAAATAATCCACATACAAAATACTAAAACATACAGTTTGAGTGAATTTACTTGTCCTGAGACAAGAAGAGAAAAGAATGCTTGAAAATAGTTTTTAAAATACCAAATAAGTCTGGAGTACCCCCCAAAATGCCATTTTCCTCGTCCTTGTCCTCTAATGGCCAAATTGAATCTCAAATAAAACTGTTAAAATTGAATTGAAATTTCTTGTTTTTTCTATAATTTGTTTCATTGCCATCTCTTGTAACTGCGGAACATTTGTTTTAATAGACATAATATTTCAAATAATTATTATTATTCATGGAACATGTGTCCCACAACATGCACGCAACCCTGTTACCAGAACATTTTTAGTCTGGTAGAAGAAGAAGAAAACAGTAAACCACATGATACCCTGGACTTGACATCTTCAAACAGTTTTCCAAAAGAATGGGCAGAGCAAAGGTTTGTCTTCTCTTCTATTTTTCATATTTTTATAAAACACTTAACCTTGATTGAATGTCTCACTCTGCCTCATGCAACCCTGTTATGCAAATGATCAGAATAAGACAATGATTATTATTTTTTTCCTTTACTTATTTGCATAAATAAGTTTTTCCTCTTGATTAGTAATAACAGCTAGCTAAACAGCTTCTATTCCGGAGATAAAGCTAACATTAGCGCGATTTTGCAACCCTGTTACCTGCAACCCTGTTACTGTGATTAGAGTAAATAAATAAATAAACCAAATAAATGATATAATAAAAATTTTACCATTGACTGTCAGCTGAGCTAATCAAGCATTTGATAGTTTATTACCTATTATTGATGAATATGTAGCAGAAAATCAGAAAAGTGAAGGTTTATTTTTCAAGAATTTTAAAGCCAAAATGTCCTCCAATTCTGGAATGACCCATATAATATTTTTTCAGTGGGTAAAAATGACCAGTTGACTAAAATATTGTTTTCACCATAAGAATTCCCTTTGAAATCACCACTTTGTGATATTTATTCATAAACACTGCACTAAATAAGGATAGATACACATTCCAGGACCACTCTTACTTACCTATTCCTTACATCCTCTTACATTAAATTCATTACATTCTTACATTCCTCTTTCACTATTGCCGGGTGAAAATCACCTGAAAGCCTGTAGGAAAAAGTGGGCTTTGGGGTAGGGAAACACCTACACCTTCAAAGATGTCAAAAACAATGGTGAAGCTCCCCAGGGACCCACGACACTCAGAAAAATCACCCAGCGATTAAAGGGTTCATATTGTGTTATTTTCTGTATTTTCTGATCTGTGTTATAATGTTTCCTGGTCACAGACAGACCTGGAGTTGTGTTTTGTTTCATTCACACATGTTTAACACACAAATTCCTGCATATTCCTCTCTGCACACTGTGTTTTTAAACTCCATACACCTTCACTAGAATCATTTCTATAATACAACCCTGGAATTGCTAATCTCCATTGAAAAAAAAGCAAAAATGTAGCTGTTAACTTGAAAACTATATCTTCATGACATCACAAGGTGGAACAGAGTATTTTAAGCTATGGAGATGTGGACAGACTCATAATTAAGGATTACTCAAACATGTGAATGAAAAAAAACACAACTCCAGGTGCGTTTTTGATGAGATGACAACATTAGAACATGGAACACTCATTAGAACATTAGAACACTCACTGGAGTTCATTTTGCATAATCACATAGCGGACTAGCCCTGACAAGGCTTTCAAACTCTGAAAGTCTGGAAAAAAAGAATAATGGGAAATGTACTTCTGGAAGCCGGCGGAGGGTGGTTACTGATAAGATAAGATAAGACTTTATTGATCTCACGCAGGAGAAATTTACTTGTCACAGTAGCTCCAGGTAGGGACAGTTTGAACAAGAAAGAAAAGTGCATGCAGGCAAGAATGCCATAAAGATAAGTAATAATAATAATAAAATAAGTAATAATTCGAATAAGTAATAATAATAATAAAACAGTAACTAGGAGAGTATTGAAAAACAATATTGCATTTTTGGACTATATAGTAGAATTATACAGTCTGATGGCGGTGGGGATGAAGGATCTGCGGTAGCGCTCCTTCTTGCACTGGGGGTGCCTCAGTCGGCTGCTGAAGGAGCTGCTACAGTCCGGTGCAGAGGGTGAGAGGTGTCGTCCATGATGGACATGAATTTGGCCAGCACCCTCCTCTCGGCCACCTCCTCTACAGAGTACAGAGGACAGAGGTGGTCCTCCTGACCAGCTTGTTGAGTCTTTTTTCTGTCCCGTTCTGTGCTGCTCGGGGCCCAGCAGACGACAGCGTAGAGGAGAGCAGAGGCCACCACAGAGTCATTAAAAGTCTTGAGCAGAGGCCTGCACACTCCAAAGGACCTCAGTCTCCTCAGGAGGTGGAGGCGACTTTGGCCCTTCTTGTACAGGGCGTCGGTGTTGTGGGACCAGTCCAGTTTATTGTTGAGGTGAACACCCAGGTACTTGAAACTGTCCACAGTCTCTATGTCCTGCCCCTGGATGTTCACCGGTGAGTGAGGTGGTGGTCTCCTCCTGAAGTCCATCACCAGCTCCTTTGTTTCACTGGTGTTCAGGCTAAGGTGGTTGCGCCCACACCAGTCCACAAAGTCACTGATGACCGAGCGGTACTCCAGCTCCCTCAGACACACAGCCCACAATGGCCGAGTCGTCAGAGAAATTCTGGAGATGGCAGCTGTCCGTGTTATATGTGAAGTCCGAGGTGTAGATGGTGAAGAGGGTGAGAGGACTGTTGAGATAATGGTGTAATAGGGTCTTTGTTGAAACTGTTACATCCATGTACCTCAACTACCTAAAATAAAATCCTCTGGACTGTCAAAATGAATGTCTTGACCTGGGTTATAGTTAATAGCTCGGCCTGTTCATATGAAACACATTTTTTTTGTGTCAAAAAGAAAGGAATATTATTATACAATTATATGTTGTATAAATGTGTAAAATAAATATAATGTATAATAGTTGTTAATTGCAAAAACATTGAGCCAAGACTAATTTGTGGACTCAATCCCTTATAATAAAAAATTTGAATAATTTATGGAATTTTTGTCATTTGTGACCGACTGCAGCAAAACCAGTCACAAGTCGAATCCGTTCACTTTCTGTACATAAGCTCCGGAGAAAGTTTCTGGCTACGTGAACGTGTCCCTGTTTTCCTTCCTTCTTATGTAGCATTTACATTCAAAGTTACGGATTTTCTCCATTTCACTGTTCTTATCTTCTTCAAATGTTACTGTAGATAAAACATCTGATATCTTACATTCAGCTCCTCTGTGCGCCGACAGATCGGCGTCCGGTAAAACAGCCACGATTCAGCTCATCCACAAATCATTATATCTTTACATGCAGCTCCGCAGCTTAAGTTGAGGTTTGCTCACAGCTGATTGGCAGAAAGAGAAAACAAAGGAGCGCTAATCATCACGTGAACGGCCAGTAGTGCCAGTATGGTAATTATGGTCATTTACAAATGCCCCGATTCTTTCTGAAAAACTAGCCAATTTAAAAGACAAAATGTATGCTTTTAAAGCAACCAATGCTGTTATCTGAAACATGGAGTTGCTTCTTCATGATCTCAACTAGCACATTTGGGAAAAAAATTAAAATGCACTGGCTCCCTGTCAGTTTCAGGATACATTTTAAAGTTCTTTTACTGGTTTTTAAATGTCTTAATGGTCTTGGGCCTTCTTATCTTTCAGAACTGCTTTTTCATTCACGGGCCCTGCGCTCCTCCGGCAGCTCCCCAAAGTCAGGACACACACTCACGGAGAGGCGTCTTTTCAGAACTACGGGCCTCGTCTATGGAACAGCCGGAGGAGCTCAGGGCCAAAGAGAACGTTCATGTTTTTAAGAGTGAGCTCAAGACTCGCCTGTTTAGCTTGGCCTTTGATTGACTTTGTTTGTCTGTTTGTTCTTTCATTTGTGTGTTGTTTATTTGTTCGTTTTTTTATTTATTTTTTATTTTTTTAGTATTATTATTATTATTATTATTTTTATTATTATTGTTGGCGGAACGGTGGCTGAGTGGCTAGCACTCATGCTTCACAGCAAGAAGGTTCGGGTCGCCTGGGCCTTTCTGTGTGGAGTTTGCATGTTCTCCCCGTGTCTGGGTGGGTTTCCTCCGGACACTCCGGTTTCCCCCACCAACCCAAAACATGCACCATAGGTAAAATCCTCCAGCTCAGGTACTGACCAAGCCTAGACAACAAAATCATGGGGATGGTCCCCAGGTGCAATGCAGAAAACGATTTCTCCTGTGTGAGATCAATAAAAAGTCAATCTTCTAATCCTTAATCACTGTGTTACATTTTTTTTGTATGAAAAGCGCTTTATAAATAATGTTTGATTGATTAATTGAAAATCACAAATTTTGAAATAAAAAAAACGTGATTTTCTCCTGTTCAGTCTGAGCGACTTGTGGCGGGTTTTGCTGTGATCGGTCACATTTATTTTCAAAATATGTTCTTCTGAGAATTCTACACAGATTTTGGCAGTGTAGTCAAAGATTGCACTGAAATAAGTACAATGCTATTTTAAAACAGTATTATTCAAGTAGAAGTACAAATCACTGATCCAAGAAATTACTCAGAATATGACTATTGTGTACTACCACTCACCTGTGTTTGGAGATATGACATAAACCCGCTGTTGTTTCCAGGTGGCAGATCTGGCAGTGGCCCCCCTCACCATCACGTACGTGCGGGAGAAAGTGATCGATTTCTCCAAGCCCTTCATGACTCTGGGCATCAGTATCCTGTACCACAAACCCAACGGCACCAACCCGGGCGTCTTCTCCTTCCTCAACCCCCTCTCTCCGGACATATGGATGTACGTGCTCCTGGCCTGTCTGGGAGTCAGCTGTGTGCTCTTCGTCATCGCCAGGTAAACTCATTCGGGAGATTTAGATGTTTGTCTTGTAGCAATGAAACGCAATAGAGTTATAGCTGGTTATTTTGGGCCCCTCAAACATATTTTGTAGTTACACAACAGATTTCCAACCCTTCTGGACCAAGCACTACATCTGAAAATATTCATCTTTCTGAACTGGACTAAACCAAGTGTTAATTAGGACTTAAAGGTGCTGAGCCTGATTTTGACTGATTTAAAAATATGAAAAACAGTTCATTTTAAACATTTTGCAGTGGGTCAAAATGATTCTTACATTAAGCATTCTGAAGAGCAGAGTTTGCCGTGACTGTAAAGCGAAAAACAGCTAGCATGCTAACATATTTTGACCTCAAGAGCCGCTTATGCAGTATATCTGTGCAAGGACAGGACAAAGTTTGCTCAAATACATGGTAAAAATCTGGTACAGGGTTTTTAACAAGTCAGACTAAACTGAGGTGAAACCAAGACCAAGAAACCAAGGCTGCGTCCCATTTCTCTGTCTTACCCCTACCCCTTGGTTTTGTGCGTTCATGTGAGGGCAAGGGGTGTCCTGATTCTAATTTTGATCAAGGGCTCGGGCCACGACCGAGGGCTACATACCCCTGGAAACGAGGTATGCTCTCGACCAGACTTGAAACGAAGGGGTACGTCTACAAGCTCAGGCAGGTTTTGGGATCAGGATGGCAGCATCACATCGACCAGCCAAGGAGTCTCATAAATGTATTTTCAGCAGTTGTAATTATTGATTAACAGTTTAGCAGGTTTACAATTATGGTGTTCTATGTTACTTTTAGTGAACTGTTGTTGCGGTTTTAATTGTAGTGATGTCTGTTTAGCCGACGTTATCGTTTTCATCAAACTTTCATGCATAAACAAGCTAGTTTTTTTGTCGAGCTGAGGTACCCGATAATCCTTGACATTTGTTTACGTTTGTTTGCGTCAGTTGTTGTCGCCTCTGTAGACGTAGCAGCCAGGTAGAGGCAAGGGATGATGGGGTAATCGAGTGGAACATTCGTACCCTGAGCCCTCTTAGCTCGGTATCGAGGGGCAAGACAAAGACGTAGATAAAGGGGTAGGGGAAGGGGAAGGGGTAAGACAGAGTAATGGGACGCAGCCAAAACTAATGAATGAACATAATGTAGAGACAGTTTCAGTTGTGGTCATCTGGACAGTGTTTTTGTGATCAAGATATTTTGGCTTCATCTGGAGGTTATTTTCAACATGACTGAACATGTTAGAAGCTCTGGGGTTTAACCTAATTGGAGTTGTTTTTGAGTGAAACTGACCTGCCCTTGTTTACTTCCTAACAACATTTTACTTCTAGGATCAAGGTGAAGGTCAAGTACATTTAAAAACAGATTGTACTACCCCAAATTGCCTAACAAAACAGATACAAATGGATTATATAACAATAGAACACAAGTAAACACAATAAAACCAGGTTAAATATATATAAATAATATATATAATATATATATAGAAAATTAACTTGAGTTAAAAGCCAGTGTAAAAAAGTGCGTTTTCAGCAGCGATTTAAAACTTTCCAGGGAAGTAGCAGCTCTGATGTGTAACGATGACCTGAGGTTTTGCCCAGAGTGTGCAAAGTGAGCGAATAAGAAGGTGCCAGATCATGAGATTTAAAAATACATAATAAAATCCTGTTTACACGGAACGCTTACGGGTAAAAACGACAAAATATTTTATCGAAAGTGCCTTTTGTTTAGACAGTGACGGCGTTTTGGGGGCTTAAAGACACAAAAAACTAAAACCGCCCTCCAAACTGGAAGACTTGAATACGCTACACCATAGCGTTTTCATCTACACTGCCCAAGACGCAAAACTCTGGTCAAAACTGCTGATCACAGCGCCACCTAGCTGCCTGGCATGCATACCCAATCGAATTCCACACACTTTTGCGTCACCGTATGCACGCAGATTTCCTCCTGAAAATGCTCGTCGAAACATGGAATAAAAAGTGAAGACGCAACGCCACTTTTGCGTCTTCTGTTCAGACCGTCATCATATAAACGTAGCCTCAAACTTGGTCAAAATTAGGATTAGGAGCTATTCTTAGTTAGACATTTTCCTGGAGACGACTAAACTACTACATGAACTCTGTTGTCCTGCAGGTTCACCCCATACGAGTGGTACAATCCTCACCCGTGTAACCCAGACTCCGATGTGGTGGAGAACAACTTCACCCTCATCAACAGTGTGTGGTTTGGGGTGGGAGCTCTGATGCAGCAAGGTAAAGACTTTGTGCATTCACAGCCACTCAGCAGTTGCAGTCCAGCTGAGCCTTACCATTGTGTGTGCTCTTGTTCCAGGGTCGGAGCTGATGCCCAAAGCGCTCTCCACCAGGATCGTGGGGGGCATCTGGTGGTTCTTCACACTCATCATCATCTCCTCCTACACTGCTAACCTGGCTGCTTTCCTCACAGTGGAGAGGATGGACTCGCCCATAGACTCTGCCGACGATCTGGCCAAACAAACCAAGATTGAGTACGGCGCTGTACGAGACGGATCCACCATGACATTCTTTAAGGTATCGTCTCTGCTTCTGATTCTGAAATTCAGCTAAGCTCCCTTCCAGGGAGTCTAATTTGGCCTGTGATGGGCTCTGGCATTTTTAGAAGACTTTAGACTTTTTTTATTGTCCCCAGGGGGAAATTTATTTTCACGTACACAGAGCTTGTTTGACAAACACAGTGACAACACAGCACACCAAACATATACACATTACAATAGACATTACAGTTCACCAGGCCTGGACTGGTAATTGGGAATACCGGGCATTTTTCCGGTGGGCCGACAGTCCTAGGGGCCGATGCAGTTTTTTTTTTTTTTTAACTTAGAGACCGGCCCACAATTTAGAGAAAGCGATCCATTGGTCCATCTTCAGTGGACTAAACCAATCAGGATATGGAATCTCAGGTAGTCTTATTAGGATAATACCGGGACTTTTAGGTGATGGACAGGCATGAAAATCGCTCACCTTTTGGCGAAATTCGCCATTTTGAAGTCAAAACAGGTGATCTACATGAATCGTGTAAATTCGATGAGAAAAGTTTTTTTTTTTTTTTTGTCTGTGTGTGCAAGATGTATTTTAAAGGTCCCATGGCATGAAATTTTCACTTTCTGAGGTTTTTGAACGTTAATGTGAGCTCCCCTACCCTGTTTAGGGCCCGCCCATGGTTAAAAGTTGCGAAATGTCTAAACTGAGCATTTGTGATCCTTTTCTGCGTTAGAAAAAATCAGAGCTCAAATGGGCGATTTTGAACAAGGAAACTGACGTATTGACGTCAGCTCGAAAAAAGAAATGCAAATGCAGTTCCACCCCCGTCTGTCTGTACTCAGCGTCTCTGTAAATCACGCCCAGAGAGTTTGGACTGCGGAGGAGCTAGGCAATGCGAAATGCGTTTTTTTATTTGCCTGGAGGAACTTGCGAGTGTTTCTAGGCTCGGAAGTCCTTTATCTGAGCCTGTGGATATCTGAAACAGCAGTGGTTTAATTTTATTTTCTGTGGAAATGTGTTTATTTTTCAATGGAATGCTTCTCATCTCTCCCCCCGTGCAAAAACACGGAAGTGGGTCACAGAGCGGAGCGGAGAGCTTGGTCACGCCCCCACCCCCTACTATAGGCCATCTCTGTCCTCCTCATTTGCATTCAAGCAACAACGCCCATAATGGAGTGTTCCAGAGTGACATTTATGACTCTTTCTCATCTTATCTCTGTTTCTCATGCACTGAGTGTTGATTTTGAAGAAGGATTCATTTACAGTATTAGGAAACCATTAAGGAGCCATATAAAAGCATCAAGATGTACCATGTCATGGGATCTTTAAATAAACCATTGAATGTGTAGTTACTGCGAGTTTGCTGGTGGTTTTTGTGAGCTGGGATTTTTCCTTTAAATGTTGTGCCCCGGTTTCCCCTCAGCCAAGACGTAACAATAGTAAAATACTTTGCTTCGGTGAACACAAACATAAATTAGTCCGTTGTGCTCCGCTAATTATGAGGGGCCGGTCTAAGCCAAAAATGCCAGGGCCATTTTTTTGCCCCAGTCCACCCCTGCAGGTCACTTAGTGGGGCCTGTTGTTCAAAATTGTGATGGCCGAGGGGTTCAGGGGCCCTCCTGCACCTGAGTGTCTTGTACCTGTTAAGATCTGCAAGGTTGGGTGTGGGGAGTCCTATGATTTTAGCCGCTGTATGTGTTACCGTTGTGAGTTTAGACCAGTTTATAAACTAAACCGGTCTAAAACTACAGCGGATTTTCAGACAATATGAAATCCCAGTTTATTTCAAACCCACAAACACTTTAAGACAAAAACTCGTCCACCCAAAGGACAAAACACCAAGCCACAAACAAAGCAATGTGGTCTACTCCATTCAGTGTAGTGAAGACTGCAGTGAGCGCTACATTGGAGAAACCAAACAGCCACTTCACAAGAGGATGTACCAACACAGGCGGGCATGCCAGAGTGGACCTTCATCTGCCGTTCATCTTCACCTAGAAGCCACGGGCCATTCTTTTGAGGACAGTGAGGTTCAGATCTTAGCCAGGGAAAAGAACTGGTTTGAGAGGGGAGTTAAAGAGGCAATTTTTGTCAAAAAAGAGAATCCTTCGTTAAACAGAAATGGGGGAGTTAGACATAACTTGTCTCCCATTTATAATTCGATTCTCAAACCAAGTCAAAACAGACAAAAGAAACATTAGGGCAGCAAGTCAGGGCCAGAGGGGTGGAGACGGTCGTTAGGGTGAATAGGTATGCTAAACTAGACGCCAGAGAAATTTGAAAAACAAAAGAAACAAATTAGTTGAGATAGTTTCAGAACTATTTCAGTGTAGTGAGCTCCTCCCTGCAGCTAGATATAAGCAGTGTCTAACCAGCACTAGAACCAGAACTGACGAAGCCTCTCGGGTGAGCGGCGAAACGTTTTCGACCAAACAAACTTTGTCCAGTTGACAAATTGAATTTCTCCTTTTATCAGTGAGCAGGTGGAACAATACAACAGGATGGATTGGATGATGGATCGGTACAACAGTAATAACAGATGTGGAGAAACATTTGAGTCCTTTGAGTTTTCTGATTACTGAAGAAGAATCTATTTTCATTGAATTTTGTTTTGAAAAGACTGTCAGGAGATGGGGAGGTGGCTAATTGTCTGTCTATTTCCCAGTATTTCAAGTAAATTAAATCAGAACATTTTTATGTGCAAACTGTCATTAGGTCTGGTCCTCAACCTGCTCGTGTGCGTACATTTTGGCCCTCCAACGAAATAACTTTGGGTACCCCTGATTAGCATGCCAGTTTGAGTATAAGTCCTAGTCTCAGGGCTCAAATTGAGTTTAGCCTGGCAACGCCATTTATACATTTAGATAAGGAAATGATCATTGCACACCGATGATTTTGTGGCCTATAGCACAGATGGCATTATGTGCTAATGAGCAGTGGGAACAGGGTATAAGCAGTTCATAGTAGATGGACTGCTCATATACCTGGGATAGTACACTCAACTATGCCTTATGTATGGTCAGGAAATTCATATAGTCTGCACAATATTAGAAAAGTGTGACTGACAGACAGAGTAACTAGTCAGAGAAATACAGCTCTGGAAAAAAATAAGAAACCACTGCAATTTTTTCTGAAATCAGCATCTCTACATGTATTACAGCCATTCCATTCCAGCGTCTGTTGAATTCCAACACAAACACAAAGCTGAGCTACTTCAGTTCTTGCACCAGGAGTGGAATAAAGTCATCCAAGAACAATGTGAAAGACTTGTGGAGAGCATGCCAAGACACATGAAAGCTGTGATTAAAAATAAGGGTTATTGCAGCAAATATTGATTTCTGAACTCTTCTTAAGTGTAAACATTAGTATTATGTTGTTTTAAAATGAATTTGATCTTGTTTCTTTGCATTGTTTGAGGTCTGAAAACATGTATCTTTTTTGTTATTTTGACCATTTGTCATTTTCTGCAAATAAATGCTCTAAACTAGGGATGCAAATTATTGATTAATTCATTAATAATTAACGATTAACTGATGAGCGGCGTTTTTCACCTGAATTTTAGTGTTTCAGTAGGGTCTTTAAAGGTCCCATGGCATGAAATTTTCACTTTCTGAGGTTTTTGAACGTTAATGTGAGCTCCCCTACCCTGTTTAGGCCCCCCCCCTTCCCATGGTTAAAAGTTGCGAAATGTCTAAACTGAGCATTTGCAATCCTTTTCTGCGTTACAAAAAATCGGAGCTCAAACGGGCAATTTTGAACAAGGCACCTTATTGACGTCAGATCGAAAAAAGAAATGCAAATGCAGTTCCACCCCCGTCTGTCTGAACTCAGCGTCTCTGTAAATCACACCCAGAGAGTTTGGACTGCGAATGCGCTAGGCAATGCGAAATGCGTTTTTTATTTGCCTGGAGGCACGTCCGAGTGTTTCTAGGCTCGGAAGTCCTTTATCTGAGCCTCTGGACCTTTGAACAGCAGTGGTTTAATTTTATTTTCTGTGGAAATGTGTTTATTTTTCAATGGAACGCTTCAAATCTCTCCCCCGTGCAAAAACACGGAAATGGATCAGCTGAGAGCTCTGAGCTCTGAGCGGAGAGTTTGGCCACGCCCCCACCCTCTACTATAGGCCAGCTCTTTTCTCCTCATTTGCATTCAAGCAACAACGCCCAGAATAAAGTGTTTGAGAGAGAAAAATAACTCTTTCTCATCTTATCTCTGTTTCTCATGCACTGAGTGTTGATTTTGAAGAAGGATTCATTTACAGTATTAGGGAACTATTAAGGAACCATATAAAAGCATCAAGAAGTACCATGTCATGGGATCTTTAAGAATATAAGCTATAGTATACATAACATTGAGTCAAAAATATATCATAGTATTATTATATTGTATATTCCTCAATTAATTATTCCTTAGTAAAAAGCAGACAAATGTATTGATGCTGAATAACAAAATACATTCTTTATTGAAAATAAATTGAGGACGTTTTTTGTAAAAGCTCCGTGATATGAAATGATAAAAAAAATGAATTGATCGGGGAAAACATTTCACTCACACACACGCACAGTCGCACACACACACGCACACACACATGCACACACACCAGCACACGGGCCGGACAGCGGGCTGCTTCCACTGCGCTTTCACGAAGGAGGAGGAACACGTGCAGCGCGCCACGCACGTGTTCACGCAGACAGCGGGACGCGGAGCGAACCAAGACGCAAAAATTGGGTTTGCAGGAGAACATTTTGCACTGCTTCTAGATCCGGCCGCGGATGTAACGCTATGGTCCTTCTCGCGAATGGGTTTGCATCTCGTGTTCACATTCCAGAGTAGCGCCCTCTCCTCTAGCGATTAGTTACAATTAATGCATTTTAATCAACCAACGTCTTGTCGATTAATTGTTGACATCCCTACTCTAAACGATAATATTTTTATTTGGAATTTGGGGGAAATGTTGTCAGTAGTTTATAGACTCAAACAAAAATGTTCCTTTTGCCCAAACACATACCTATAAGTAGTAAAATCAGAAAAAACTGATCATTTTGCAGTGGTCTCTTATTTTTTCCAGAGCTGTACTTGGAAGTAAAAACAAAAAACAAAAAAACCCCACAGAGGACTGAGAAGCAGGACAAATTTATGCAGAATGAATGAACAACACACTAATTTTTAGAAAAGCAAAGTTTCGGAATCATTCCATGTATTGAATGTTTCAT
Source organism: Paratrypauchen microcephalus (assembly GCA_036785185.1). Classification (NCBI taxonomy): domain Eukaryota; kingdom Metazoa; phylum Chordata; class Actinopteri; order Gobiiformes; family Gobiidae; genus Paratrypauchen; species Paratrypauchen microcephalus. The sequence goes on along the minus strand of JAVJIX010000244.1, from coordinate 752,705 downwards.
TAAAATGCCCTGACAGAAATCTAAGATCTCCACGTATGAGAAGATGTGGGCATTCATGAGCAGCAGGAAGAACACAGCTCTGGTGAAGAACAACCGGGAGGGCATCCAGCGCGTTCTGACCACAGACTATGCCCTGCTCATGGAGTCCACCAGCATCGAGTACATCAGCCAGAGGAACTGCAACCTCACCCAGATCGGAGGGCTCATAGACTCCAAGGGCTACGGCGTTGGAACTCCCATTGGTAACACAGACACACACAAGCTCTTTTCTACTGCAGAACAGCTCCTCTGGGTTTATACAGTGAGAACCTGCCGGGATTTGGTTTGACTGTTTTTTTTGTTGTGGTTTTTTGAGACCAAATATATTTTCTCTTACAACCAGACACATACTTCAAGTGACTTTAAAATACTATGTGTGGGAAGTGTGTTGTCCAGAGACAGCAGTTCAAACAAGAACTAAATGAAAGTTGTATTCATGGGGATGTTATTTTGATAACTTTTAATCATTTGAAATATTTTTATTTTGTGTTGAATTGTTTATAGCTACAGCAACTGTTCTAATTTTGGTATTGTCCGTTAGAACAGGGGAATGACTATTTTAGTTAAGGTTTTTATGTAGTGGAGTTAGGGCTTAGGTGGCGAGGACATACAGTATATACAACTTTGACTACGTTAATGATGACAGAACACCATTATGACATAGTTAAGAAGAAGAAGAAGAAGAAGAAGAAGAAGAAGACTTTATTCATCCCCGTAGGGAAATTATTTCTCTGCATTTGACCCATCCTTAAGGAGCAGTGGGCAGCTCGTCTTTCAGGCGCCCGGGGACCCATCTCCATGATCTTATTGCTTGGCTTGGTCAGGACCTCAGCTGGAGGATTTTACCTGGAGCATGTTTTGGGTTGATGGGGGAAACCGGAGTGCCCGGAGAAAACCCATCCAGACACGGGGAGAACATGCAAACTCCACAGGCTCGGGCGACCGAGGTATCGAACCCAGACCATGCATGCAAACTCCACACAGAACACACACGGAAAGGCCTGGGCGACCCGGGGATCGAACCCGGAACCTTCTTGCTGTGAAGCATGAGTGCTAGCCACTCAGCCACCGTGCCGCTTAAAGGTGCTATACCTGATTTTTACCGCCTTAAAAACGTGAAAAAAGATCTAGTTCATGTTAAAACGTGTGCAGTCATCCAAAGTTATTCTTTGTTAGTCATAGTCATCACCTGGGCCTTTCTGTGTGTGTTCTGTATGGAGTTTGCATGCATGGTCCTTTTTATGTGGAGTTTGCATGTTCTCCCTGTGTCTGGGTGGGTTTCCTCCGGGCACTCGATGGGTTTCCCCCATCGACCCAAAATATGCACCATAGGTAAAATCCTCCAGCTGAGGTCCTGACCAAACCGAAGCGACAAGATCATGGAGATGGTCCCACTGCTCCTAATAATAAGGATGGGTTAAAGCAGTGCTTCTCAGTTATTTTCCCCTAGGAAAAAATGTCATGCCCCCCCTCCCTGCGTGACTATTAATAGTATTATTTGTCTAGAAAATTGTTATTAGTACTTGTTTGTAGTATTATTAACATTAAAACCAAAAAAGAAAGAAAGAAACTTCCAACAAAGACTGCACTCTGCACTGACTTTTTGCACTGAGGACTCAAATATTAATGTGTTTTTAATGCAGCTTTGCGCACATTTGTTTACGTTTTACAGAAACGAAACTTAAAACCGCATGACTTTTGCATAAACTAAAAGCGCTGGAAAAAAAAAAAACGCTCTCTCCTTGTGCCACTGATGCGTCAGCTTCTGTCGGACTAAAGGACACGACTCAGTGATACGTGCTTTTTCTGTGACAGAGGATGTTCTGCTGGAGCAACAATGAGAGCGCCACTGCCAACTACTGTTGTTGATGTGCAATTACACTTAGTTCTAGTACAGTACGGCAAAAAAGCATGTTTCCCAGAGTCACCCGCGCCCCCTCCCCGGCATCACACCGCCCTTCCCCCCAGGGGCCTCCCCTCACTATTTGAGAAGCACTCGGTTAAAGGCAGAGAACAATTTCTCCTGTGTGAGATCAATAAAGTCAGTTCATTTCATTCATTTCATTTCATGCATTCTGAAGTTCCTAATTATTCACTGAATTTATAAATGCTTTTCAAAACTTTTACAGACCAGTGCAGAGATTTGCTGTGATGTGCTAATGGACATCTTGTTATTTTTGGAAAATTAGATGCTGAAAGCACACAGTGAATTACTTTGACCTCAATAGCTTCTTATACAGTATATATAAAATCAAATCAAACTTTATGTATAATGCTGTTTCCTGAAAAATTTGACACAAAATGTTTTGCAGTCATAAAAAAAATCCCACATTCCCTTCCACCCAACCACCCACCATACCTCTATATATGCACTGGAGCAAAACTCATTTTGTTCAAATACATGGGAAAATATTGGGTACCTAAATGTCCGTTTTAATTGTATGTTTCAGGCTCACCGTACAGAGACAAGGTGACCATCGCCATCCTCCAGCTGCAGGAGGAGGGCAAACTGCACATGATGAAGGAGAAGTGGTGGAGAGGGAACGGCTGCCCAGAGGAGGACAGCAAAGAGGCCAGTGCTTTGGGCGTGGAGAACATCGGGGGCATCTTCATCGTGCTGGCCGCTGGTCTCGTGCTCTCCGTGTTCGTGGCCATCGGAGAATTCATCTACAAGTCCAGGAAGAACATCGACATCGAGGAGGTGAGCGTGGGCCAGTGCGAATGGCATCACAAATATTAACCACAGAACACATGGACCGAAAGGCAACACCGCACTTGAAGAAGAAGTTTGAATGTGGCTTCTGCACTGTTACAATCAATAAGGATTTGTTTTCCTACAGTTTAGTGTTCGAGTAGTTCTCACGTACTCTGTTCAAGACGATTTTTAAAAAACATTAACAGCTGGTCGGTTATCGTGAATATGTTTGTTCCCTCATGTAATGCCAAACGGATTTACGGACCGTGAAGGCAACACTGGAGCCCCACTAGAAGAAGGTTGAATGTGGCTTCTGCATTGTTACAATCAGTAAGGATTTCCTACAGTTCAGTTCAGTGTTCCAAGTAGTTTTGAAGTACTCTTTTTAGCCCGATTTTTTAAAAACTGGAAAAATCGTAAATATGTTCTTTTTTCCCCCTAATGTATGAGTTTGTGTGGAACAGATGAACTATTTTTAAACTAAGATCTGGAGATTTTGGAATGGTACGACTGGCCGGTTTGTTACAAAAAGCCCTTGGATCTTTATTTTGAGCATCTACACTTTTTTGACCACTTTGGCCTTCTGCCGTTTTTTTTTTTTTTTTTTTTTCAGAAAAAGTGTAGCATTATTTTGTGTGTGTTATGCCATATACATGGGTAAGTATTGACCAAGTTCAGTAGTTTTGCAAGTACTCAGTTACCATCATATTTATAGCGCACAGAACTAAAAGAGAAAATGTCATTCTTTTATTTTTACTCATGTGTTACTTCATTATTATTTAAGTGCTATGTTGATCCCCAAACCTCTGCTTTATGTCAGTACTTTTGTATCATTTCAAATCCATGGACATGTAATTGTTTTGTTTTGTCAGGTTTGTTTCAGAATGACTAAAGTGATGTGGGAACATTACCACGTGTGCAGTGTTTTGTTTTGCTTAATCTTAGACAAAAGAAACGGTGAAAATGTGGCAAGACAAGAAAGTGATCCACATTTTTTACACAAGATGTAAAAAGGGACATAGAGGACGCATTATATGTTCATTAAAGAGTGGGTATTATGCTGAATTGATTTTTTTTTGTTGACATTTCTACCATATTATAACATTGTTTCCTTATCAGAAACGTACCTGAAGAGATTTTAGATATCATCCTTACATGTCTCTTGCCTGGTTTACACCAGACCATATCACAAGTGATATCCACCTACTGAATATCTCATAGAGGAGGTGTGGTTTACGATCGCCAACGGCCGTTTATTGGGCGTTACGAATGTCTATCATTTGGCGCATACGTAGCCCATAGCCAATCATGTCAGTTGTCAGTTCAAACAAGTTTCCGTTTGTCGTGTAATACGCCTCACTGTCTTTCCACCCCTCCCCGCTCTCTGATTGGCTCCCAAAATCAGGAGAGCTCGCTTAGCCTAGTTGCCAGGCTGTCTTTCAGATCGGAACGAACGAAAGCAGCCTGGGATTTCCCAGGTTAACATGTTTCAGTAATTTGGCGATCTCTCTGCAATATTTGAACCCTCCTCACAGCAGCACACAAGCCTAAGTCATCCATACTCCCACACAACAATTCTCCATAAATAAACAAAAGCAGGATATAAAACTGTATAGAAAAACTTTCAACACAATAAAAGGTAACGTGGCGGTCTATGTGTTAGCAGCTAATACCCCATACAAGTAAAATACCCCCTCTTTAATATTATCATCAATTAAAGATGTTTTTAATGGACAAAAATACCAGGATAAGATGCATTCTTTCTGTAAGTGGGCTCGCTTCTCCACAGATCTGACCTCTAACTTGGTCTAGTACCGTCACTTTCTGTCCATTGAAATTCCAGGTGACGCAATACTTGTTTTAATCGTCCGACTTCCCTCCTCTAGTTCACTCATACTATCTAAAACAAATACACATACAGCTCGATATTTCCCACTTAAGGGTGCGCTATGTAGCTAAGGCTCCAGTTAAGTTATTGTCTCCATGGAGATATTATTTCTTTACCTGGAATGTTCCATAGTAGGGCACTGAACATACAGCTCTGGAAAAAATAATAAGAGACCACTGCAAAATGATCAGTTTTTCTGATTTTACTACTTATAGGTATGTGTTTGGGCAAAAGGAACATTTTTGTTTGAGTCTATAAACTACTGACAACATTTCCCCCAAATTCCAAATAAAAATATTATCGTTTAGAGCATTTATTTGCAGAAAATGACAAATGGTCAAAATAACAAACAAGATACATGTTTTCAGACCTCAAACAATGCAAAGAAACAAGATCAAATTCATTTTAAAACAACATAATACTAATGTTTACACTGAAGAAGAGTTCAGAAATCAATATTTGGTGCAATGACCCTTATTTTTAATCACAGCTTTCATGCGTCTTGGCATGCTCTCCACAAGTCTTTCACATTGTTCTTGGGTGCGTGAAAAGTCCCTCAGTCGTCCAGGTAGAATCCATGATAAAAGGAGAAGTTCAATTTGTCAACTGGACAAAGTTTGTTTGGTTGAAAACGTTTCGCCGCTCATCCCTCTCGGTTTGTGGATATCCTAAATGGGCTTTCAACAAAACCAAGAGAGACAAGGGCAAGAAACAAGACAACAGAGAATCTGAACCCAGGAGGAAAGGGGTAGCGATTCCGTACCTGGCCGGCGTTTCGGAAAAACTACAGAGGATTTTCAGACAATATGAAATTCCAGTTTATTTCAAACCCACAAACACTTTAAGACAAAAACTCGTCCACCCACAAGACGAAACACCGAGCCACAAACAAAGCAATGTGGTCTACTCCATTCAGTGTAGTGAAGACTGCAGTGAGCGCTACACTGGAGAAACAAAACAGCCACTTCACAAGAGGATGTACCAACACAGACGGGCGTGCCAGAGTGGACCGTCATCTGCCGTAAATCTTCACCTAGAAGACACGGGACATTCTTTTGAGGACAGTGAGGTTCAGATCTTAGCCAGGGAAAAGAACTGCTTTGAGAGGGGGGTTAAAGAGGCTATTTTTGTCAAAAAAGAGAATCCGTCGTTAAACAGAAATGGGGGAGTTAGACATAACTTGTCTCCCATTTATAATTCGATTCTTAGACCAAATCAAAACAGACAAAGAAACATTAGGGCAGACAATCCAGGGCAGAGGGGTGGAGAGGGTCGTTAGACGTTGAATAGGGGGACGAAACTAGTCGCCAGAGTAATTTGAAAAACAAAGAGACAGATTAGGGGGGATCGTTTTCAGAGCTTTTTCAGTGTAGAACGCGCCTCCCGGCAGCGAGATATAAGCAGTGTCTAACCAGTACAAGAACCAGAGCTGACGAAGCCTCTCGGATGAGCGGCGAAACGTTTTCAACCAAACAAACTTTGTCCAGTTGACAAATTGAACTTCCCCTTTTATCATTGTTCTTGAGTGACTTTATTCCACTCCTGGTGCAAGAACTGAAGTAGCTCAGCTTTGTGTTTGTGTTGGAATTCAACAGACGCTGGAATGGAATTGCTGTAATACATGTAGAGATGCTGATTTCAGAAAAAAAAAAAGCAGGAAAAAAATGCAGTGGTCTCATTGTTTTTCAGAGCTGTATCTCCCTTGCATTGTTCAAATACAGGTGTTTAATAGCTCAAAAATACCTTAAAAACACTATTCTCCATAGATCTGACCATTAGATCTGCTTCCATTACTAAATTTATTATCATACTGTAGAATAACCAGAAAAGTTACACAGTACAGCTTCAAATTTCCAGTCTGTCCAGCCAAACTGAGCAGGTTTGAAGCCGGTCTCCTCTCGGTCAGTGTGTGCCCGTGTCATGCGTCCAGGTATGTAAATGACCTTCTAACAGCAGAGCGAAGGTGTTCAAATACAGATTGAGTCTAAGCTCTCCGTTGTTGTGGAGATTAAAAAGCAAAGCGGTTTTAAAGCCATTCACGGGCAGCTCTGACAGGCGACACTGAGCCATGTCTGTGCGAGCGAATCTGTGTCACCTTCAGGGACAGGCCTCAACATCTGTCAATACCAGCGCTATATGTTTTCATGATGACAAAGCGGATTGACGTCGCTATACAGAGGAGACAGATCGAAACATGAATCTATCGCTGTCGTGTCCTTGGGCAAGACATTTTACTCACTTTTTCCTGTGTGTGAATGTGTCCCTGTGATGAGCGTTTCAGTCTGTGCACAGGCACGGGTGTTCTATATGTGGCTCAGTGACGTTTTGCACTTTTAAAATGCTCAAAAAATGAAAATGTAATGGCATACAAAATGTGTAGATTTAAGTGCCCCTACAATTTTTTTTCCTGCATTTAAAGCATTTAATTAAATTTAAAATAACTTATATTAGGCTATTGAAAACGATGAAAAACACAAACTTCAAACAAACAAAGTTCTACAAACAAACAGTACGCCATTATTACGCCAATCTTAAGTTTTGAAGATTTTCACAATATGCCCTTAAAGGAAAAGTAAAGTTTTTTACTATTTGAGCCTTATTTCGGTAAAAAAACAAGTTGTTTTACTCACCCATATCACTTTGGTGTCATATGGAGCATTTCCGGAGATGTTTTAGATTAGCGTTAGGCTAAGCGCGACTTATAGCCATAGCTCAGGGCATTCCCCGAGCATGTAATATGCCCCGTGCGGGCTCCAAATAACACAAACTTTAGCACTTTTCAAATCATAGAAGCTCGATGTCTTTAGTGTACGATTTCGTTTGGTCAAAAGTGGCCTGTAATCCGAGATTTAGCCATAGTTTCGAGTAGATGAGGACGTCAGTGCGCATGCGCGGAGTGTGCTCTCAGCTCCCGGGACCCAAAGATAGAACGCAAAGCTGTAAACTATGGATAAATCAAACGAAATCGTAGACTAAAGACATCGAGTTTCTATGATTTGAAAAGTGCTAAAGTTTGTGTTATTTGGAGCCCGCACGGGGCATATTACATGCTCGGGGAATGCCCTGAGCTATGGCTATAAGTCGCGCTAGGCTAACGGCGTTAGCCTAACGCTAATCTAAAACATCTCCGGAAATACTCCATATGACACCAAAGTGCTATGGGTGAGTAAAACAACTTGTTTTATTACCGAAATAAGGCTCAAATTGTAAAAAAAAATGTTACTTTTCCTTTAATTCTTTTTTTTTTTCATTAAAAGGGGAAAACACTTCAAAATTGGATAAAATCCTAAGCATGTTGGCACTTTCCCTCTTTAAATTTACGTTCTTTATGTAAAAAAAATGTCAAAATTATGTCAAAATAAACTTTAAAAAAAAAGATATTTTTTATAATAATTAAAATTATTAAATTATATTATTGAAAATAGTGAAAACACAAGATCTACAAACAAACAGTATGTCATTATTATTATTATTATTATTATTATTATTATTATTATTATTATTAGTAGTAGTAGTAGTAGTAGTAGTAGTAGTAGTAGTATTTATTTATTTATTTATTTATTTTTCTTAAAGTTTGAAGAATTTCACAATTTGTCCTAACGTACCATTAACTCTTTACCCTGGTACCTTTTTTTCCCATAAAAAGGGTAAAACACTTCAAAATTGGATAAACCTAAGCATGTTGGCACTTTCCCTCTTTAAATTTAAGTTCCTATGTAAAAATATATATTTTTTTTATGTCAAAACAAACATTTTCTGACCCGTTTCACTGTAATATCAGCGTATGTTCAACAGTTACTATGGTGACACAATGCACACATTAGCAAACACGGACAAAAATGTTTGAATATAGTCTGAAAACTGAAGAAAAAATACAAAATTGATGTAAAAACAACTCATTTTAGTTGATACAAGTGTTCATGGTCCTGTTTTGGTGTTTGATTTTTAACACAAAAAGGTGAGAGACTTGTTTAACAGCACAAATCAAGATAAGATAAGATAAGATAAGACTTTATTGATCTCACACAGGAGAAATTTACTCGCCACAGTAGCTCCAGGACATTTGGATAAGAGGGAAAAAGTGCATGCAGGCAGGGAGGGGATAAAGTAAGTAATAAATAGTGCAAATAGTAATACGTAATAATAATAATAATGGAAAATAGTAATAATGATAATAGTAACAACAAGCATCAACATGAAAAGGAGGATATTGCACGTCTGGCTTATATGTTAGAATTATACAGTCTGATGGCGGTGGGGATGAAGGATCTGCGGTAGCGCTCCTTCTTGCACTGGGGGTGCCTCAGTCGGCTGCTAAAGGAGCTGCTCAGCTCCTCTACAGTCCGGTGCAGAGGGTGAGAGGTGTCGTCCTTAATGGACATGAATTTGGCCAGCACCCTCCTCTCAGCCACCTTCTCTACACGGTCCAGAGGACAACCCAGGACAGAGCTGGCCCTCTTAACCAGCTTATTCAGTCTTTTTCTGTCCCGTTCTGTGCTGCTCGGGGCCCAGCAGACGACAGCATAGAGGAGAGCAGAGGCCACCACAGAGTCATAAAAAGTCTTGAGCAGAGGCCTGCACACTCCAAAGGAACTCAGTCTCCTCAGGAGGTGGAGGCGACTTTGGCCCTTCTTGTACAGGGCGTCAGTGTTGTGGGACCAGTCCAGTTTATTGTTGAGGTGAACACCCAGGTACTTGAAACTGTCCACAGTCTCTATGTCCTGCCCCTGGATGTTCACCGGTGAGTGAGGTAGTGGTCTCCTCCTGAAGTCGATCACCAGCTCCTTTGTCTTACTGGTGTTAAGGCACAGGTGGTTGCGCCCACACCAGTCTACAAAGTCACTGATGACCGAGCGGTACTCCAGCTCGTTCCCCTCTGACACAGCCCACAATGGCCGAGTCGTCGGAGAACTTCTGGAGATGGCAGCTGTCCGTGTTGTATGTGAAGTCCGAGGTGTATATGGTGAAGAGGAAGGGTGAGAGGACAGTACCCTGGGGGGCCCCCGTGCTGCAGACTACCACCTCTGACTCACAGCCGCGCAGCCGCACGTACTGTGGACGGTCAGTGAGGTAGTCGATGGTCCAGGCAGCGAGATGTCCATCCACTCAAATCAAATCAACTAATCTGTTGTAACTAAGTCAGCTCTTTCTGGTCAGATTGTCTTAAAATGAAGCTCAGATTAAGGATAATTTGAGTAACGGAGCTTCTGACAGAGAAGTGCTTTCAGTTAGCGTCACACCTCCAGGGAATGTTGATGACATCACCAAAAAAAAAAAAAGTAGTGGTAGTAAAAACGTAAAGTAAAAACTAGTGCTGTCAGGCGATTGAAAAAATGTATCTAATTAATTACAGGATTTGTAATTAATTAATCTAATTAATCGCGTTTTAAAAGTGTGAGAGATTGAGGGAGAGATTGTGAGTGCGCGAACGAGCGAGCGAACCCACTTTGCAATTGAGTTTGTCAGTTTTTCTGTTCGCTTGATCAATCGTTTCCCAAATTCTGTGAGCGTGGTTTGGTGGTTTGGTGAAGTGCGCATTATCACCGGTAACGATGGAACTTGTCCGGACGTGTTTATCGTTCAAATGATCCGTCAGGCTGGAGCAGCTTTGGTGATCAAAAAATTATTTTTGACAAAACCTACAAATCATGGCATTCTTGTTGATCGTCCTGTCTTCGTTCTTTTTATAAATAAACTTGCTGTTCAAAGGCCCTAGCAGTGATTTGCTCGCCGCACGCCAAATTTAAAATGCGCGCGCCTTGAATTGCCGCTCATGATTAATTGCGTTAATTTTAATAACGCGTCAATTTGCAGCGTTAAACTGACAGCCCTAGTAAAAACGTCGAGTTAAATCTGAAGGATAATGTGGTATTTTCAAAGAATTGGCTTCAAAAATGAGAAGAAACCCAAATGTTCAAATAGTTTCAAAGTGTCAAGATAAAACTTTTGTCACTTGTAGACTCCCTCACAGTAGGAAGAGTTACTTTTACACAAGTAAGAAAACTACTCGGTTAGAGAAGTATCATTTGATTTAAAAAGTAAGTAAGCTAGTAGATAAAGATGCACTGTGTAACTTTTCAGATGGAGGGTGTGCCATTTACTTGTCTTGATGCTATTGCTTTGGCTACATTGTTCCACAGTTTGACCCTACACAGATATACAGTATCTTCCATTTATTCTATTACAGGAGTTTTTATTTCTCAAAACTACTCAGGAGCAGATAAGAAGAAAACTGACGTGTCTCAGTCTAGAAAAGGTTCCAAAGCCATTTCTGAATCTTTGGGACCCCAGCAAACCTCGTGAGAGCCGTTATCCACAAATGGAGAAAGCATGGTGCAGAAAATAAAGGCCCGTCTCACTTTTGCCAGAAAAACATCTTGATGATCCACAAAGCTTTTGGACTGATGAAACAAAAGTTGAACTTTTTAGAAGGAGCGCATCCCGTTACAGCTGACATAAAATGAATACATCATTTGATCACAAAAACATCATACCAACAGTGAAACATGTTGGTGGTTGTGTCCTGGTTTAGGATCTGGACGACTTGCTGTGATTGAACGAACCATGAACTCCGCTCTCTACCAACAAATCCCGAAGAAGAATGTCCGGCCATCAGTTTATGACCTTAAACTGAAGTGCACTTGGATTCTGCGGCAGGTTAATGATCTAAAGCAGGGGTGCCAAACATGCGGTCCGGGGGCCAGATCCGGCCCTCCAAGACCTTTAATGTGGCCCTCGGCTGATTTTCTATTAAAACATTCTAATTATATTTTAATTTTCTATTAAAAATTTTCTGCGCAGTTTAGCATAGCAGCGTCTCCAGTGCCTCTGTACGTTGCCCCTCCCACCAGAGCAGCACAAATGAAGACTCGCCTCTTTCCAAACGCTCTTAAAGGACCATCGTTTTGACTCTTGACCGTGACGCCCTCATCAGCAAAATGTCAAAAATGAGAAAAGTGGACGCCGAGTGCAGGATTTTCCAACAAAAATTGACTAATTCCTATTTGTTCACAGAGGTGAATGGGAAACCTGTATGCTCGGTGTGTTTGTAACAAGTGGCGGTGCTCAAGGAATATAATCTTAAACGCCACTACGAGACACGGCATTTCGAACAAGACAATAACTTGAACGGAGAATTGAGAAGACAGAAGATAAACGAATTACTGCTGGGACTGAAGAAACAGCAGTCTGTAAGAGATTTGCATTTCTCTGGACAAATATTTGGACTTATTGCTATTTTTGGGGTATATACACCATGAGTTTTCTGATCCAGCCCTTTTGGGATCAAAGTAGGTTGGATATGGCCCCCGGGCCAAAATGAGTTTGACACCCCCAGTGGTGAAAGTAGTTTTCATTTGTGCTATAATGTCCAGTGCCTCACTTTACCGTTTAAAAAAAAAACAAAAAACCGAACACTTGTTTTACCCGTTTTTTTTTTTACGTTTTATAACTACAGTGCTGACTCAGTATAAACCCTCTCTTGCCGGGGGGAAAGTCAGTGAGCTAGTTGAGCTAACCAGCCGGTAGCTTTCAGTTATTCTCGAATGGCATAGTGTGGTTGTTTGTGTTTTCTACTTAAATAGCGGACCTTACTTTTTTTTTTTTCAAATGTGGGTTTTGGCCACCATTAACCATATTCTCTTAGCGGTGCTGCGTACCGGCTATGGATTTTATACCGGTGCTGCGTTCCGGTGCGCACCGCTTTACTTTCACCACTGGACCCCCCTGATCTAAAGCATGACAGCAAGTTCATTCTGAATGACTTAAAACAAACAAAATGAGGGTTTTGGAGTGGCCTAGTCAAAGTCCAGACCTGAACCCAATTGAGATGCAGTGGCATGACCTTAAAGAGGCGGTTCATGCTCGGAAACCCTCCGATGTGGCTGATTTAAAACAGTTTTGCAAAGAAGATTTCTCCACAGCGCTGTGAAAGACTCATTGGCAGTTATTGCAAACGCTTGAGGGTGGGTCAACCATTTATTAGGTTTATGGGGCAATTCCTCTTTCACACGGGCCATGTAGTGTCTAGAATCCCTCAGGCCTCCAGGTAGAATCCACTGAATTTCTCCTTTTGCCATGTAGGTTCAGATGGCTTTTTTTCCCCCTTAATAAGTAAAATCTGCACTTACAACTGCATTTTATATTTACTTGGGCTCTTTGTGTTTAATATTTTAATTTGTTTGATGATCTGAAACAGTTAAAGGAAAAGTAACGTTTTTTACAATTTGAGCCTTATTTCGGTAATAAAACAAGTTGTTTTACTCACCCATATCACTTTGGTGTCATATGGAGCATTTCCGGAGATGTTTTAGATTTGCGACTTATAGCCATAGCTCGGGGCATTCCCCGAGCATGTAATATGCCCCGTGCGGGCTCCAAATAACACAAACTTTAGCACTTTTGAAATCATAGAAGCTCGATGTCTTTAGTCTACAATTTCGTTTGGTCAAAAGCAGCCTATAATCCGAGATTTATCCATAGTTTGGAGTAGATGAGGAGGCCAGTGCGCATGTGTGGACTGTACTCTCAGCTCCCGGGACCCAAACATGAAACGCAAAGCTGTAAACTATGGATAAATCTCGGATTACAGGCCACTTTTGATTCAAACGAAATCGTAGGTTAAGACATCGGGCTTCTATGATTTGAAAAGTGCTAAAGTTTGTGTTATTTGGAGCCCGCACGGGGCATATTACATGCTCGGGGAATGCCCCGAGCTATGGCTATAAGTCGCGCTAGGCTAACGGCGTTAGCCTAATGCTAATCTAAAACATCTCCGGAAATGCTCCATATGACACCAAAGTGATATGGGTGAGTAAAACAACTTGTTTTATTACCGAAATAAGGCTCAAATTGTAAAAAACGTTACTTTTCCTTTAAGTAAAAAAAAATCACAGGTCTGTACATCTACATGAAGTCAAGCAGGAGGAAGACCCTTCACCAGAAAAGTTACACAATGCACCTTTAAGTATTGATTATTTGGTACAGTACTATTTTCAGTCCAGTGAGTCAATGAGCTCGTGATCATGAAAGTGAGTGAAGACTGAATAAACACAGCAGCGTCCTCCATTACCCCACTCCAATCACCAACAGCAGATCCATGTCGTCTGCTCGTGTAAACTCCGATCACATCAACAGTGAACGTCACAAGTGATTAAAGCGGCGCTGGTTTTCTGTATCTGAGCGTGTTATTTCCCCATGAGCGGCTGGTTCATTGTTTTACACACTGGAGCTTCTTATGACCTGCTTTTTCATGGTAATGTTGTAGCTCTATACAGGAGCTGGGGTCCGGTTAGTTCTGTTTTTAATTCTTTTCTGGTTTTGTTGATGGAAAAACATCTTTGAGAAAATGTATATGGATTCTCTCAACTGGAAAAACGTGTGCTGGCATTGTGTCCTTGAACAAGACACATCAACAAGTAGAAAAGGCACTATAGAGGTGTGACTGTTTATTTACAAATATAAAATTATGAATAATATGAATTCCTGTGATCTTGTGAGTGTGTTTGCTTTTGCGATTGGGCCCAACCCACTACTGGGATGGAGATTAGACCAATCACAGACAGAAGCGCCCCAACAAACCAAAACAGGCTCACCTATTTTAGAAGAAATGCAAATTGTTTGGTTTGTGCATTTTTGGACAGGAAAGATGTTTCTCTCAGCTTGATAAAAAGCCATGTTTACTTGTCAAAGTGAATAGTTGTATTTATTATGTGCATTTGTCTACATATTAAAGGGATAGTGTGTTTTTTTATGTTGCTCTGTATGGGTTCCCTTCTAAAAGTGTCGTGCATTAAAGATCCCATGACATGGTACTTCTTGATGCTTTTATATGGCTCCTTAATGGTTCCCTAATACTGTAAATGAATCCTTCTTCAAAATCAACACTCAGTGCATGAGAAACAGAGATAAGATGAGAAAGAGTCATAAATATCTCTCTCAAACACTTTATTCTGGGCGTTGTTGCTTGAATGCAAATGAGGAGAAAAGAGCTGGCCTATAGTAGAGGGTGGGGGTGTGGCCAAACTCTCCACTCTCGCTCTGAGCTCTCAGCTGATCCATTTCCGTGTTTTTGCACGGGGGGAGAGATTTGAAGCGTTCCGTTGAAAAATAAACACATTTCCACAGAAAATAAAATTAAACCACTGCTGTTCAAAGGTCCAGAGGCTCAGATAAAGGACTTCCGAGCCGAGAAACACTCGGACGTGCCTCCAGGCAAATAAAAAAACGCATTTCGCATTGCCTAGCGCATTCACAGTCCAAACTCTCTGGGCGTGATTTACAGAGACGCTGAGTTCAGACAGACGGGGGTGGAACTGCATTTGCATTTCTTTTTTTGATCTGACGTCAATCAGGTGCCTTGTTCAAACTCGCCCGTTTGAGCTCCGATTTTTTGTAACGCAGAAAAGGATCGCAAATGCTCAGTTTAGACATTTCGCAACTTTTAACCATGGGGGGGGGGGGGCTAAACAGGGTAGGGGAGCTCACATTAACGTTCAAAAACCTCAGAAAGTGAAAATTTCATGCCATGGGACCTTTAATCACTGTCTTACCTCTGACAGTCTCGTCTCGCCCGGTTCTGCTCAGGTTCTGGAGCTTACGTAAGTAGGTCCGGTAAGTTCATGGGGACAGGTAATAAAGCTTGTTTTTCTTCGCAAAACAACATTTGTCCAAAAAGTGATGTATATTTCCGTCACAGACAGTTGTCCGAAAAAAATCCAGCAGCCTGTTTTCCCTAATTCGCATGGTTCCCTTTTCTCTCGGAGTTGTATCACGGCGTGCGTAGCCTAGCCTACCTAGCCTGTTCACTTGTAAAAATCTGCTTACGCCGTACCACATCTGCTGTATATATCCGTTTACAAGTGAACAGGCTAACAGAGCTAACGTGAGCGGAGTGATACGAATCTAGAGAAAATATGTGAATGCGAATTAGGCTGCTGGAGTTTTTCGGACAACTGTCTGTGACGCTAATATATATCACTTTTTGTGATATATATATTCTTCGCAAATGTTGTTTTGCGAAGAAAAACAAGCTTTATTACCTGTCCCCGCAAACTTTCCGGACCTACTTATGTGAGCTCCAGAACCTGAGCAGAACCGGGCTGAGACGAGACTGTCAACGATAAGACAGTGTTACAGCATGACACATTTAGAAGGGAACCCATACAGATTCACATTAAAAAAAACAACAACACTATCCCTTTAAGGCTGTCCCACTTTCTATAACTCAAAATGAAGGTCCTTAATATTATGCAAAATAAAGGTCCTATATTACTCAAAATGGAGCTTTAAAGGGACAGTGTGTAAGATTTTTACCCGTTAATTACTGAAATTGAAGATACCCATTCAAAAATACATTGTTTTCCAAGCCTTTTCACTTCCATCATGAAATCAAAGTATTCTTTTGGACTTAGATATAGTCACATAAAAGGGGGATCTTCCCCATGCAGAGGCAGCCATTTTGAATTCGAGAGCCGCAGAAGGACATTTGGGCTCCGCCTTCGGCAAGGCTCGTGGTTTTGAGTAAACAACACAAGCATGCTGCCGGATCAGACGTCGTAATGGATCTAACACGTGTTTTGAACTAAATTGTTTTACTGGATTTTATTCGCTGGATCCTTACGGACAGATTGAGAGCAAGTTTATGGTGAAATACAGAGTTTGACCTGTACAAAGCATTCTAAGGTAAGCTAACCTCGTTTTGTGCTTTTCCGTATAAAAGCCCCATGTGCTCGGGGAGTGAGTGTTGTGCAGGGAAATGAATTGGATAGTCAAAAAGAGGAGACTGTAAGGTTTCATTTGATGTGTAGAGTGTCATGGTACATGATTTATTTATACAGTAGCGGCGCGCGGCTCGTGCGCGGGTACGAGAGCTGTCCGCGTTACGGCGCGCCCGGGTGACCCTCGAGGTCTGCCGTAGCTAAAACAGAAAGTGCAATAGCACCATCCAGCTATGCGCCACGAATCCTACACACTGGGGCTTTAAGCCATGTTACAATGGGCTAACAGCTCATTAAAAACAGACCCATGTTTTGTTTCATTCACAAAAATGTTTGAGTAATCCATTATTGTGTGTAGAACACCCTCAGTCGTCCAGGTAGAATCCATGGCAAAAGGAGAAATTCAGTTTGTCAACTGGATAAAAGTTTATTTGGTCGAAGACGTGCTGGTGGACACTGCTTATAACTGCAGGGAGGAGCTAACTACAGTGAAATTAGTATGAAACTATCACACCTATTTCCTTTATTAATCATCTGTCTTCATCCCAAAGCTCAAAATGCTCTGTTCCACCTTGTGATGTCATGAAGCGGTAGTTTTCAAGTTGAGAGCTACATTTTACCTTTAGTTTAGCGGAGAATAGCAGTTCCGGGGCTGAAATCATCCAAACCAGGGGGAGCTACAGGTTGGAGAACCTGTAGCTCGGGAACTACCAGTAGTTCTCCACCCCCTTCCAAGTAGCTCACCAAAGGATTTCTGAATTACACTTATTGTATGATAAAAGGAGAAGTTCAATTTGTCAACTGGACAAAGTTTGTTTGGTTGAAAACGTTTCGCCGCTCATCCGAGAGGCTTCGTCAGCTCTGGTTATTGTACTGGTTAGACACTGCTTATATCTAGCTGCCGGGAGACGCGTCCTACACTGAAAAAACTCTGAAAACGAACCCCCCTAATCTGTCTCTTTGTTTTTCAAATTACTCTGGCGATTAGTTTCGACCCCCTATTCAACGTCTAACGACCCTCTCCACCCCTCTGCCCTGGCTCGTCTGCCCTAATGTTTCTTTGTCTGTTTTGACTTGGTTTAAGAATGGAGTTATAGATGGGAGACAGATTAGGGGGGTTCGTTTTCAGAGTTTTTTCAGTGTAGGACGCGCCTCCCGGCAGCGAGATATAAGCAGTGTCTAACCAGTACAATAACCAGAGCTGATGAAGCCTCTCGGATGAGCGGCGAAACGTTTTCAACCAAACAAACTTTGTCCAGTTGACAAATTGAACTTCTCCTTTTATCATGGATTCTACCTGGACGACTGAGGGACTTTTCACATAAAATTTAAGTAGTTAAATGCCCATTACCATTGTACATTTATCATTTTGATACCTAACCTTACTTATTTATAGGCATCTAACACTCGCCGTGGCAGTTATATTTACTTATAGCTTCTTGTGACCGCTAAAACGAGTAGCTCTCTGGCATTTTTGTCTTATAATGTTATAAAGCGCAGATGTTGGACCCAAAATAAAACCAAAAGTCAAGTAAGGTTAAGAGGTTTATTGTACAGATGGATCTGGTAAAGGGCAAAAGGGTTGAGTGGAGGCAGGTAGGCACTAGGCTGGGGGGTCTGGAGGAACACGAGCCACGAACCACTGGGAGAAGAAAAAACAAAAAAACAAAAAAACAAGAACATGCTCCATAGGTTAAAAAAAAAAAATCCTCTAGCTGCTGGAGGATGTTCGCTTTATCTCAGGAGCAGAAGCTGTTTAGCTGTTACTGCTAATGAAGAGGTAAAACTTATTTATGCAAATAAGTAAAGGAAAAAATAATAATAATTGTCTTATTCTGATCATTTGCATAACAGGGTTGCATGAGGTAGAGTGAGACGTTCAATCAAGGCTAACGATGTTATAAAAATATGAAAAATAGAAGAGAAGACAAACCTTTGCTCTGCCCATTCTTTTGGAAAACTGTTTGATGATGTCAAGTCCAGGGGATCATGTGGTTCTGATTTCTTCTTCTTCTACCAGACTAAAAATGTTCTGGTAACAGGGTTGGTGCATGTTGTGGGACACATGTTCCATGAATAATAATTATTATTTGAAATATGATGTCTATTAAAACAAAAGTTCCCACAGTTACAAGAGATGGCGATGAAACAAATTATACAAAAATAGAAATTTATATTTAATTTTAACTGTTTTATTTGAGATTCATTTGTTCATTAGAGGGGTGGGACAAGAGGAGAGGTATATTTAAAGGTCCCATGGCACGAAATTTTCACTTTCTGAGGTTTTTGAACGTTAATGTGAGCTCCCCTACCCTGTTTAGGCCCTTCCCCATGGTTAAAAGTTGCGAAATGTCTAAAATGAGCATTTGCGATCCTTTTCTGCGTTACAAAAATTCGGAGCTCAAACGGGTGAGTTTGAACAAGGCACCTTATTGACGTCAGATCGAAAAAAGAAATGCAAATGCAGTTCCACCCCCGTCTGTCTGTACTCAGCGTCTCTGTAAATCACGCCCAGAGAGTTTGGACTGCGAATGCGCTAGGCAATGTGAAATGTGTTTTTTTATTTGCCTGGAGGCACATCCGAGTGTTTCTAGGCTCGGAAGTCCTTTATCTGAGCCTCTGGACCTTTGAACAGCAGTGGTTTAATTTTATTTTCTGTGGAAATGTGTTTATTTTTCAATGGAACGCTTCAAATCTCTCCCCCGTGCAAAAACAAGGAAATGGATCAGAGGGCACAGCTGACAGCTCTGAGCGGAGAGTTTGGCCACGCCCCCACCCTCTACTATTGGCCAGCTCTTTTCTCCTCATTTGCATTCAAGCAACAACGCCCATTATGACCTGTTTTGAGGGAGAAAAAAATACTCTTTCTCATCTTATCTCTGTTTCTCATGCACTGAGTGTTGATTTTGAAGAAGGATTCATTTACAGTATTAGGGAACCATTAAGGAGCCATATAAAAGCATCAAGAAGTACCATGTCATGGGATCTTTAAAACTATTTTCAAGCATTGTTTTCTCTTCTTTTAGATTTGATCTCAGGACAAGTAAATTCACCCAGAAACTGTGGTTTTAGTATTTTGTATGTGGATTATTTAATATTTGATGGGTGGTATGTAAAATATCCTCCAATTCTGGAATGACCCACCTTTGTTTAAGGACAATGGTATTCCTGTTCTTGATTGGCCAGCAAATTTGCTTGACCTTAACCCCATAGAAAATCTCTGGGGTATTGTGAAGAGGAAGATGCGATACTACTACTACTACTACTACTACTTGGTTTACATTCTGCTCCAAGCACCGCAGCAATTTCCTCATGTTGTGAACTTGTTCAAACATATGGCATTAAAACCTTTCTGATTCTGATTCTGATTCTGACTACTACTACTACTGGTCAGCAATGCAGAAGAGCTGAAGACCTCTATCAGAGCAACCTGGAGTTGTATTGAGGGCTGTACATGTACATACTTGTTATGGTTATACTTTTCAGTTGGCCAACATTTCTAAAAATCATTTCTTTATATGGTCTTAAGTATTATTTTAATTTTCTGAGATATTGAATTTGGGGTTTTCATTAGTTTTCAGTTATGATCATCAAAATTAAAAGAAATAAACACTTGAAATATATTAGTCTGTATGGAATGAATGTTTACATTACACAAGATTCACTTTTTTAATGGAATTACTGAAATAAATCAACTTTTTCATGATATTCTAATTTTTTGACCTGTATAAGAACAAGAGAAATGTAAAACTTTTTATGTTTTCTGTAGAACCCCAGAGATTTTGTTTTGTCCTATAACTTTGTTTTTGAAAAAGCATAAATAAAAAGTAAAAAACATTAAAAAAATGTACTGTATAATTGTACAAATACCTCAAATTTGTACTTAATTATTGTACTTCTACTTTAATACTTTCCACCACTGCCTCTGTTATAACCTTCCCAGAACTCCCACTGCTTTTATATTCTCATCTTTATACATCGGTTGTAAAAGATCAGCGTCTGTTGCTTGGACACGAGCGTCCGCAGTGTGAATCTAACTCGATGTGAGATTGTAATTACGGTGTGAGCTGGGGTCAGGATTACTCTCCTCTTCATTTGGATAATCCCGTCAATGGGATCCAGCCTCTCTCTCTTTCAGCTCGGACCCCAAACTGCTGCCGATGACAGACAGCGAAGTGTAATCAGTTAGCTCACCGGCTTATGGTCTTATGGCGCGAGGTGAGGAGGGCGCGGACCTTATGTTAGGATTCATTACACTGTGATAAGTATGTGTCTGTGGAGGATTAGGAGCCCCTGGTTCATATGTTACACCAGTGCACACTTTTAAACACAAAGAGCTGGTTGTAGGATTTTTTGTAGTTATTTTACTACTACTACCACTACTTCTACTACTACTACTTCTACTACTACTACTACTACTTCTACTACTACTTCTTCTACTACTACTACTACTTCTATGACGACTAATGATAACAATCATAAATATAACTGCAAGCGGCGATGATCGGCTCTCGCTAGCTCAACTGTTAAATCACTGGACTTTCCCCGGAGGGAAAAGTTCTAATCCCCAGTGTGGGTAATTGGGGAAAAAAGGATGAGTCAAATGCACAAGTAAAATTTCTCCTGGATCACTGTGTGAGCGATCAATAAGTAAAAATAAAAGTAAAAGTTCTTAGTTACTTTAAAGCCCCAGTGTGTAGGATTCGTGGCGCATAGGTGGATGGTGCTATTGCACTTTCTGTTTTAGCTACGGCAGACCTCGAGGTCCGTGCGCCGCTACTGTATAAATAAAACGCGGTCCCGGTTATTTTTTTTTCTTTTCTCATGAAAACACACATTCCCGATCATGTACCATGACACTCTACACATCAAATGAAACCTTACAGTCTCCTCTTTTTGACTATGCAATTCATTTCCCTGCAAAACAATCACTCCCCGAGCACATGGGGCTTTTATACGGAAAAGCACAAAACGAGGTTAGCTTACCTTAGAATGCTTTGCACAGGTCAAACTCTGTATTTCACCATAGACTTGCTCTCAATTTGTCCGTAAGGATCCAGCGAATAAAATCCAGTAAAACAATTTAGTCCAAAACACGTGTTAGATCCATTACGCCGTCTGATCCGGCAGCATGCTTGTGTTGTTTACCCAAAACCACGAGCCTTGCCGAAGGCGAAGGCGGAGCCCAAATGTCCTTCTGCGGCTCTCGTAATCAAAATGGCTGCCTCTGCATGGGGAAGATCCCCCTTTTATGTGACTATATCTAAGTCCAAAAGAATACTTTGATTTCATGATGGAAGTGAAAAGGCTTGGAAAACAATGTATTTTTGAATGGGTATCTTCAATTTCAGTAATTAACGGGTAAAAATCTTACACACTGTCCCTTTAAAAATAAGAGTAAAAGTACTTAGTTACTTTAAAATAAGAGTAAAAGTATTGATTGATGCAGACTTTATTGATCTCTCACACAGTGACCCAGGAGAAATTTTACTTGTGCATTTGACTCATCCTTTTTTCCCCAATTACCCACACTGGCTTTTGAACTCTGGTCCCTCCGGGGAAAGTCCAGGGATTTAACAGTTGAGCTAAGCAGCAGTTAACAGTAACAGTATAAGTAAAAATAAACATAAAAGTACCTAGGTATTTTAAAGTTCCCATGGCATGAAATTTTCACTTTCTGAGGTTTTTAAACGTTAATGTGAGCTCCCCTACCCTGTTTAGCCCCCCCCTCCCCCCAGTCTAAACTGAGCATTTGCGATCCTTTTCTGCGTTACAAAAAATCGGAGCTCAAACGGGCGATTTTGAACAAGGCACCTTATTGACGTCAGATGGAAAAAAGAAATGCAAATGCAGTTCCACCCCCGTCTGTCTGTACTCAGCGTCTCTGTAAATCACGCCCAGAGAGTTTGGACTGCGAATGCGTTAGGCAATGCGAAATGCGTTTTTTTATTTGCCTGGAGGCACGTCCGAGTGTTTCTAGGTTCGGAAGTCCTTTATCTGAGCCTCTGGACCTTTGAACAGCAGTGGTTTAATTTTATTTTCTGTGGAAATGTGTTTATTTTTCAACGGAACGCTTCAAATCTCTCCCCCCGTGGAAAAACACGGAAATGGATCAGCTGAGAGCTCTGAGCAGAGAGCGGAGAGTTTGGCCACGCCCCCACCCTCTACTATTGGCCAGCTCTTTTCTCCTCATTTGCATTCAAGCAACAACGCCCATTATGACCTGTTCTGAGGGAGAAGAAAAAAATACTCTTTCTCATCTTATCTCTGTTTCTCATGCACTGAGTGTTGATTTTGAAGAAGGATTCATTTACAGTATTAGGGAACCATTAAGGAGCCATATAAAAGCATCAAGAAGTACCATGTCATGGGATCTTTAAAAGTAAAAGTAAAAGTACTTAGTTAAAAATACTTAGTTACTTTAAAAATAAAAGTAAAAGTCAACATCGACGGGAGAGCCAGAGTGGACCTTCATCTGCCGTACATCTCCACATAGAAGCCACGGGCCACTCCTTTGAGGACAGTGAGGTACAGATCTTGGCCAGAGAAAAGAACTGGTTTGAGAGGGGAGTTAAAGAGGCTATTTTTGTCAAGAAAGAGAACTCTTCCTTGAACAGGAATGGCAGGGTCAGACACAGTTTGTCTCCCTATAATTGAAGAGGTGTGGTAGTTTCATAGTAATTTCATTGTAGTTAGCTCCTCCCTCCAGGCAGATATAAGCAGTGTCTACCAGCACTCGAGCCAGAACTGAAGAAGCAGTTTGGATGAGCTACGAAACATCTTCGACTAAATAAACTTTGTCCAGTTGACAAATTGAATTTCTCCTTTTGCCTTAAAAATAAGAGTAAGAGCACCTGGGGGCGAGGTGGGCTAAGTGTCTTGCCCAAGGACACAATGGCAGCATTCATCTGTGGGAGCTGGGATCGTACCACCAACCTGTGAGTCAGTGGCTCTGACCGCTCAACCAATGATGTTTATGTCAAGAGCAGGATTCATACCACCAACCTCTGGGTCAGAGACAAACTCTCTACTGACTGAGCTATGGATACTCATTTGAGCAGATATCAATACTAAAAACCTGCATTCAAAGGACAGAAATGAAGCTTTCCTGAATAGTTTTAGAATGACCTTGAGCTGAATCAGAAAGTATAAGACACATAGACAAGGATACGTCCATAAAAACAAGAAATTTTAGTAACTTGACAACACTAAAGCAAACTGAAAAAAGTGATTTCTCGATAAAATTGCTAATCATTAAAACAAATGAATATATAGTTGGTATAGATAGCAAAACAGAGCAAAGGATCATGGTTGTTGTAGCTGCAATGCCATTTTTGAACCTGAAATATTGAATTTGATCGACTGAAAAGGTACAAGTAATTGAAAATCAGATGACTAAGATCTATATGTATGGTCTAGTCCAAACGTTCAAAATCTAAAGTAAACTAGGGTTGTCAAAAAGTATAAAATCAGATATGAATCGATATTAAAACTAGTGCTGTCAGGCGATTAAAAATTAATCTAATTAATTACAGTATTTGTAATTAATTAATCTAATTAATCGCATTTTAATTTCATATCTGCTAAAGGTCCCCAAATAAAGAATTCGAATTCTAGGACATTACAAAATTGCAGTGCTTGACAAATCAATTGAATAAATTGAGTGACTGCACAGAAACTTTTACGAGTGCTTCTAACATTAGGCAAAATGAAGTTTCCCTAACATCTCAAATTATAAATGTATAAATTCTGGCAATAATAGGTCTGTGATTATACCTATAACAGAATAAATGCTCCTGAAAAAGGATGGGTCAAATGCAGAAGTCAAATTTCTCCCATGTGTCACTGTGTATCATTGTGTGAGACCAATAAAGGCTTCATCTTTAATCTCATCTTAAATGCAAGATACTGTATGTTTAATGTTATACTGTGGAGTTTTTTTTTAACCCAAATTCTATATAATTTCATCTATACATTGTCTTTAAACTTGTTATTTTGTCCTTTGACCAGAATACAAAAATACATAAAAAAGTTCCGCAGGGGTCTATCACCGGACCGTGTCAGTTCTAAAGCAACTCCACATTTATCATCCACTAAGAGCCCTAAAAAGATCAATTTTCCAAAGTGACTCATTTTCAAACAGTTGATTTGATTAGCATACACTTGAGGCTGTACGCTGCAATAATCTCCTGCAACTTCCAGATGTTTCTAATCCTTGTTTACCGTCTGTTTGCTAATCCTCTCTTTCAGAAGTTGTTTTGGACGCTGTCTTCCCTCTATAATACCAAAACTGTTGGAAGCAACAATAGAGCCGCTAAATAAGTGCACTGCTTTGGGATAAGTCTCATTCACAGTCACGGGCTGTAGACGGTAATGATTTAAACCAGGGGTCACCAAACTTTTTTCTCTAGACCAGGGGAGTCAAACTCATTTTGGTCCGGGGGCCGTATCCAACCTACTTTGATCCCAAAGGGGCCGAATCAGAAAACTCATTGCTATTTTTGGGGTGTATATATACCATAAGTCCAAATATTTGTCCAGAGAAATTCAAATCTATTACAGACTGCTGTTTCTTCAGTCCCAGCAATAATTTATTTATTTTCTGTCCGTCTGTCTCTCAATTCTCCGTTCAAGTTATTGTATTGTTCGAAACGCCGTGTCTCGTAGTGGCGTTTAAGATTATATTCCTTGAGCACCGCCACTTGTTGCAAACACACCAAGCATACAGGTTTCCCATTCACCTCCGTGAACAAATAGGAATTAGTCCATTTTTGTTGGAAAATCCTGCACTCGGCGTCCACTTTTCTCATTTTTGACATTTTGCTGATGAGGGTGTCACGGTCAACAGTCAAAACGATGGTCCTTTAAGAGCGTTTGGAAAGAGGCGAGTCTTCATTTGTGCTGCTCTGGTGGGAGGGGCCACGCACAGAGGCGCTGGAGACGCTGCTATGCTAAACTGCGCAGAAAAGCGGCAGAAAATTACCAATATTTTAATAGAAAATTTAAATATAATTAGAATATTTTAATAGAAAATCAGCCGAGGGCCAGATTAAAGGTCTTGGAGGGCCGGATCTGGCCCCCGGGCTGCATGTTTGACACCCCTGACTTATAGGTACTATGTATTTGGGCAAAAGGAACATTTTTGTTTGATTCTATAAACTACTGACAACATTCCCCCCAAATTCCAACTAAAAATATTATCGTTTAGAGCATTTATTTGCAGAAAATGACAAATTGTCAAAATAACAAAAAAGATACATGTTTTCAGACCTCAAACAATGCAAAGAAACAAGATCAAATTCATTTAAAAACAACATAATACTAATGTTTACACTTAAGAAGAGTTCAAAAATCAATATTTGGTGCAATAACCCTTATTTTTAATCACAGCTTTCATGCGTCTTGGCATGCTCTCCACAAGTCTTTCACATTGTTCTTGGGTGACTTTATTCCACTCCTGGTGCAAGAACTGAAGTAGCTCAGCTTTGTGTTTGTGTTGGAATTCAACAGACGCTGGAATGGAATGGCTGTAATACATGTAGAGATGCTGATTTCAGAAACAAAGGCAGTAGTCTCTTATTTTTTTCCAGAGCTGTATGTAGGTTTTGTGCAAATAAAATGAAACAAAACCACAAATCCAGGTATATTTTGTTACAAGGAACAACATTATAAGAGATCAGAAAATACCATAATATGAGTTTACAATTTGGGATACAAGTTTGCTGTTTTGGAAATTTCAGAGTATTTGTTGAAGTTGGAGAATATCTGCAGTTGAAGGGCAGTGTATTGTAATCTGCCGCTGTAATGACAGTTGAAGGTTTTGGTTATTCTGATGAATTCCAGGATTGGGTTTAAACTGCTTTCATTTTGTTTGGCCGTCTTTAATCTGCTAACCCTGCGCTCTCTTAATCACAACTCGGAGCAGGTTTTTTAATCTAGACCGAATCAGGCCACGGATTATCGACCCCTGACCTTCCCATGATGCACAGCTGCTTCCTCCCTCCTCAGCCCCCTTTACATGGAAGAAACAATGACTAGTTTTATTTGTCCTGCTCAGCTCCGAGTTCTGAACTATGAAGCGTGGTAAACAAGAAGACTAATTTGTGAAGGATGAAACAGGTCCAGTGGATGCAGTGTGAGTTCGTTACCTGATTTGAACACGGGGGCCATCGTGTGAGATTTAGTGCGTCTGTGTCAGCGTCTTTAATCCTTTTGACTTTAAGATTCTGTGTGACAGAAAGAAAGTGTGTGGAATGGATGCTCTGTTTGGAAGACAATCACTGGGGAGAAATATCGCAAACTGATATGTATGTTCACAGTTATGGGCTTAATTAAGTCAAATCTATTACTAATCATACTACTACTACTACTACTACTACTACTACTGTGTATGTAGTGTGTTTTCCATTTTCCAGTTTTTTACTACAACCACCGCTGCAAATAGTCGGTATTACAACCACCAACATCTGCTAAATTAGTAATACTTCTACTCTAGGACCCTGGTAACGCCAATCCAGGCGACGTAACTGATCTTGCTGTGTCTCTCATCATGGGGGCTTCTTAACCATTCTTAATCTGATCCGTCCGCCAGGACCTGTTTGCCTTGGATGACCCTACCAGGGGCATGAAGCCCCCGACAACATAGCTCCCGGGATCATTCGGGCACTCAAACCCCTCCACCATGTTAAGGTGGCGGTTCAAGGAGAGGATATTATTCACGAGTGAGGGGAGGATGAGGCATGAGAGTGATGCGGTCGCTGTACTGGACCACTGTGAAGAGGGAGCTGAGCCAAAAGCAAAGTTCTCAATTTATCGTCATTCTATGTTCCTACCCTCACCTGTGGTCATGAGCTCTGCATAATGTCCGAAAGGACAAGATCGCAGATACAAGAGGCCGAAATGAGTTTCCTCTGCAGAGTGGCTGGGCGCTCCCTTAGCGATAGGGTGAGGAGCTCAGTCACACGGGAGGAGCTCAGAGTAGAGCTGCTGCTCCTCCACGTCGAGAGAAGCAGCTGAGGTGACTCAGGAGTCTGTTCCAGATGCCTCCTGGACGCCTGTTCCGGGCATATCCCACTGGGAGGAGGCCCAGGGGAAGACCCAGGACATGCTGGAGGGACTATGTCTCTCGACTGGCCTGGGAACGCCTTGGGGTCCCCCCTGGAGATACTGGAGGAAGTGTCCGGGGTGAAGGAAGTCTGGGAGTCTGTGCTCCGCGACCCGGCCTCAGATAAGTGGAAGAAAATGGATGGATGTCCATGTATATTATTTTATCTTTCTGGAAATTGAAAAGCACGTATCTCATATGAAATCAGATAAGGTTTTTTTCTTTCCTCTTTTATTGCTAATTACTTTGCATGTTTTTCCATTATGTGGATCTTGTCCTTTAAGAATGATGAAAAATTGAGATTATTGCCATGGCAATTAGAAATTTAAAAGAAATAATTAAGATAAGACTTTATTGATCTCAGGAGAATTATACATTTTGAATAGTCAAAGGTGATCAAAACTGAAAACCACAATTAACCCACTGACTACAGACAGGTACATTTACAGTTTCAGTGGATTTTTTTTAGAGTAACTATTGTTTGGAAGAGAAATTGCCACGAATTTTAAAAGACCTATTTCAATCTTTAACAGTCTTTCAACAAATCTGCAAAAAGTGTGAACAATCAGAAATAATTACTCACATCAGATGAGTTTCTATTTAAATTCCAGATATAGTACAATAATTCTGATGTGCCTGTAAACAGAGCCAGTTTCCACAGAGCTTACTAGTATACACTAATACATGAGAGTCCTAATTATTAAAGTCAGAGCTCCCTCTAGTGGACAAGCAGCTCTACTGCACTCAACAGCACAAGAACACCACAGAACAAAACATTTACTCAAAAGTTGTTTTATTAAACTTCATTTTATATGAAATTATTGAATAAATCCATGCAACCAGATGTAAAGAACACCTCTGGTAAAGGGTGAACGAGCAACACTGTAATAGTTAATAGTTTTGTTATTGAACGTAGCTCTACCCTGCATAAGGCACATACTGTTCCCTGTAACATAATGCAACTGGTAATTAATACATTTGATTGATAACTGTAAGGACGATGTGTGAGCTACAATAAAATAATGCTATGAACAATAACCACACCTGCCATTATTTTGAATCCATATGTGAGGACAAGCCATCACATACCACCCAGACTTGGTGTTTTGCATAATAAATGACAGAAATTGCAAAATAAAAATCAAGTAACATCATACAGTATATTGCATATTAAAATGACATTGTTGAAGCAATGTGGATGAAGAGAGGGCAGTGGACAATTGTGCAAAGATACTTCTGGTATTAATAACTTCAATGTTGAAAGTCCCTGAGAGGCAATGGGTTTGACAGAGGAAAACGTGCAAGTGAACACTGGTTAAATGAACGCTACAGTGACATTGTCAATAGGATTATAGGTCCCATTTTATGCATCATTACTGACCATTTTTGAATATCTTTATCTTGGTATTTCTAGAGGTGATAGGTCACTTGCATGATTGGAAGGAATAAGTTAAATAAGTTAAAGCCATACTTTGGAACATTCTCCGTGGAGACAGGGATGCACCGATGTGAAAATTTTAGCCGATACCGATATCTGATATTAATGTTGCTGTTATCGGCCGATACCGATATTTATTTATTTTTAATTCTGAGATAACATTTTATACAGACTGGAAATCATGCAAAATGAATTTTTGAATGTCTTCTTTTATTTTCAAAATGTGTTTTGACTCCAGATTTTTTCTTTTTTTCAATTAAATTTTTTTTTAAATAGTGTAACTTTTCTTTATAGTGTAACATTGTGTTCTGTGTCCTGATTGGCTAAGGGACCTTTGCCGATTGATGTTATAGATGGGGGACGCGAGGGGGGGACCGGGACCAAACTGGAACTAAACCAGGACCAGACCGGGACTAGACCAGGACTAAATGTGGACTAAACCAGGACTAGACCAGGTCTAAACCAGGATTAAACCACCACGTGTTTGTTCATGTCGAGGTTTGATGTGCTCAGACTGCGTGCCTCCTCCTCGGGACCGCGTCCATGGTCCTGAGGAGGAGGCACGGTTTGGGCGCGCCGGTCATGGTGCGCTATCACGGATTTGAGCACGATGAGCGCATGTGTCCGCGCACCCCCCCCCCGCTTCACTATTAATACATTTTGTTGAAAATCTACGAAAGTTTGAGTGTTTAAACAAGAGAAATGTGAGAAAACGTTAATTTGAGGGATTACTGTACTGACAAATATCGGCCGTTAATATCGGCCCACTTTTACACATCGGGCCGATACCGATGTTAAAATTTGGCAATATCGGCCGATACTGATGTTAATGCCGATATATCGTGCATCCCTATTAAAAAAGTGCACTATGCAAGTTTTGTGTTTTAAAGAAGACATTGTGCTTGTGTCTGCCATAAAGTTATAATCTATGACACCCGTGGATCATTATGTTACCCAACTGGAGCCAACATCGCTGTAAACGTCATCACAACAAAGAGCCGTGCAGCTGTCGGCCCCTCCTGTGGATAGCTGCAGATCAGGCAGACGAGTCGCGGATTTTTAATATTTTTTAAAAATTATTACAACTTTGAGAAGTTAAATGAGAAGGGGAAACGACTAAAACGTGGTTAAGCTCTCAAAAGTCAATTTTGCATAAAATGTTTGCTTTAACATCTCGTCTCTTAGAAAAGTTATTGCATTGGAATGTTCCACAGGATTGTTGAAGCTTATGTACCTCTCAGTTATTCAATTACAGCTACATTTATTGCCAAAAACCCACCGAAAAACTTGCATAGTGCCAGTAAAAGTCAGTTTTGCATAATATAGGACCTTTAAGAAAGCAAATGTAACTTAACTTTACAATATCCAATAATCCCATCCCCGGGGTCTAAACACAGCCGCCCATTCAAGTCAATGGGCCGAGCTCAATGGTGCAAAGGCTCCACATTATCCCAGCCCGGTACTTCCGGCGGCTCCCTGCCCACTGAACATGAACGCAGGAGTGCTCTTTTCTCCCGCAGGCATGTATCATGTAGATCAATGATTAAAAAGCTGTTTTTAAGACAACTGAAGGACTTTGAGGTGAGAAAAAGTTTAAGATCTAAAAATAGGTAAAAATCTGACATTTTTAAAAGTTGTAGGTGCCCTGACTGCTGAACACAAGCAGTTTGTGATTACATTGCTCTCTATGAGAAAAATCGTTTCTGGGCAGGAGGGATTTTTTCGCTGAAGTCCCAGTGAGTGACCGCAAGGCCAACTCAAGACAGCTACAAGTTATTCCCTCTCCAGTCATTTTAATCGATGGTACAATCTTAGCCTGTTAGCGGTTTGTTTGTTTGATCAAAACGTGTCCATGTCCAAACTGTTGAAGATAGAGGCAGATATGGGACAGCCCTGTGGCGCAGACAAACCCTCCTCCTTCTCAAAGTGTGATCCGTGGTCTGAGTCCGACGGCGCGCCTGCTGGTGTGGAGGTGCAGCTCACCATCCGCACGCTCACCGGGGGGTTGTGGGCCATGGGCGTGGACACGGAGGGAGGGGAGGGGCCTTCGGGGAGGGGAAGCTGAGCAGCGGGGGGGTCCAGGCTGGAAATGTGGCCCACCGAGCACAGGTTCTGACGGGTCTCCTCCAGGCTCTGCTCCAGCTGGCTCCTCTCCTGTAGCAGCCGCTCTCTCTCACTTCTCTGTAGACACAAGACGAAGACAGGAGAGGCTATGAGAAGCCAAACGATCCAGTAACAAGAAAAGCTTAAAGGTCCCATGACATGGTACTTCTTGATGCTTTTATATGGCTCCTTAATGGTTCCCTAATACTGTAAATGAATCCTTCTTCAAAATCAACACTCACTGCATGAGATATGACTCTGACAGTCTTCATGAGGCTAGATATGTGTCTAAAATGCTTTATTGTGGGTGTTGCTGCTTCAGTGCAAATGAGAAGGACAGAGAGATTGGCTAAGGAGCGGGGGGGCGGGTTTCCCCCGCTCCTCAGCGCAGCTCGGCGCAGCGATCTCCTCTCTTCCGTGTTTAACACAGGAAGACAGATGGGAGACTTTGCAATGAAAAAAAGCATATTTACACAGAAAATAAAATTAAACCACTGGTATTTCAGAGGTCCAGAGGGTCGGGTAAGGGACTTGCGAGCCTAGAAACACTCGGCCGTGCCTCCAGGCAAATAAAAAAACGCATTTCGCATTGCGTAGCGCATTCACAGTCCAAACTCTATGGGCGGGATATACAGGGAGACCGAGGGAGGGGCTGGAGCTGCATTTGCCGATTTGACGTCAAAAAGGTGCCTTGTCCGAACTCGCCCCTTTGAACACTGGTTTTGTGTAACGCAGAAAAGGACCGCAAATGCTCAGTTTAGACATTTCGCAACTTTTAGCCATGGGGGGGGGGGGCTAAACAGGGTAGGGGAGCTCACATTAACGTTCAAAAACCTCAGAAAGTGAAAATTTCATGCCATGGGACCTTTAAAAGAATTCACAATCAATTCATCAGCAGACTATATTTGGCGTTAGCACTCCATCTACTGACAACACAAGCAAAAATAGCTATTTAAGCAACGTGATCAGTACGCCAATACAAGCATTTAGATGTAATGGACACGATTTGACAGGAGAAATGCTCAGTACGAGTCTGGAGATGATTTATGGACTTAAAACTGCACAGGACAGCCTTGGAAAATTGAAATAGTGTGATTTCTGAGGCTCCGAGAGAGACAACCTCGTAAACGGGATGAATGAAACACGCTAAATAGAACTCAAGGTGCTTTTGGTGAAGTTATGATTGTGTTTAGTCTCAGGCACATGCTAGGCTGGCTGAATGCCTCTCCCCGCTCTTCATCTGTGCTACACCTACTATGTTTTCAGGCATGTCTGTGTACAAGCTTCCACTAATTCCCAATACGCAATGAATGGAGCAGGAAGTGGGTTTTTGACAGAACCGGAGCTAGCCAGGCAGCTCTGTGCAAGTGTCACGATGTATCATGTATCTTTTTTTTCCTTACACCCCTAACCTACACTGATGTCTTCATGTAGCTCCTGTATCCCATTTCTGAGAGCAGATACCAGAGCCAAAAAATAAATAAATAAAAAAGCAAGGATATCTCCACTGACCAGCGTCCTGATATCTGCCTGCAGCTGCTGTATTCCATCTAGTTTCCTCTTGCGGCAGCGCTGAGCAGCCATCCTGTTCTTACTGCGGCGCCGTACGTCGTGGACAAACTCCTGCTGCTCCGGGGTGAGCTTCTGCAGTCGCACGAGCTTCTGGAACGCACTGCGGCTCAGGATGGAGATGTCCTCGACAGGGAACGGCAGCTGGATCTATACAACATACACGGGAATTCACACTTCACAGTAAGACAGGATAAGGATAAAGATATTCAGTTTTTGGTAGCAACAATGATACATATTATTTATTATTATTATTATTATTATTATTATTATTATTATTATTATTATTATTATTATTATTATTATTATTATTATTATTAGTAGTAGTAGTAGTAGTAGTATTAGTAGTAGTATTAGTAGTAGTATTAGTAGTAGTAGTAGTAGTAGTAGTGCTGTCAGGTGATTAAAAAAATTAAATCTAATCTAATTAATCGCATTTTAATTTTTTTAAAGGTTATATATAATTATACATTTATTGTGCTCTCCCACAGTGCAAAAAAAGGTTTCAAACGTGCGTGAAAAAATATTTGCAGTGGTACAGTGAAAAGACTGCAGACTTCCCCTTTAAGTCTTTCAGTCGCTCTCTTCTTCTCCGTGCACGTTACCTCCACTCTAACTGTTGGCAGACCTGCAGAGTGCACCTGTATACCCATTCCCCCTCCCACATTACAGAACGTTCATTCAAAAGCTCATTTACACCACTCCACTATTAAATGGCGAATATTTCTGGTGCCAAAAGGTGAGCACGTACAGTAGCTTTCATGCAACGTCAATAAATAATAAACAAAGCATCAAATATACAGAGAATACAAATAATTGCCCGTGCAAATTACTCATGGCTCAAATGACCCCCAGAACCCACGAAACTGGAGGATTTAAACTCCTGGCGGCGTGGAGGTGTCTGGGTAGATCGCACCGCGGGAGGAGGGCAGCACGATTTGGATGGGCAAAACTGGTGCTTCTAAGTTTGCACCCTTAGTCGCGGCAGAACACGCTGGAGAGGTTATGGGGAGTTAGTTTATGGTTGATAATGAAACTGTTTGGCGCGCGGAGCAGCAGGTAAGGAAACAGGCGTGCACGTTAGGGGTGTGCAAAATAATCGTCATGACAATGCATCGCGATACTAACTTTCACAATATACTGCATCAATTCTTGATGCCAAAAATCAATTATTATTAATTAATAATTTAATATTTAATAATTTAATATTAATAAATAAATAAATTATTAGTTTATTTTTTTTTAATAAATCCTATGCACTTTTTTCTTTGAAAGGGTATTGTTTGTTATGATGGTAGCTACCTCCAAAATGGCAAATGTTTGAACATCATTTTTTTTTTAGAAAAAATCCTATGCACTTTTTTTGTTATTGGTTTGGTTTATTTGTTTTTGTTATTCAATAAATTCACTTATGAATTGAGTTGCTCAGAGTTATGTATCAATTGAAGACACTACACAGATACACAGCCACTGATATTTAAGTTATCCTCTTTTTTTTTGGGTACATTTTCACTGAAGTATGTTGAATATATTGCAATGCATCGCAATAATTCAAGTATCGTGATGCATCGCGATAGTATCACATCGTGGCATATGAATCGTGATTCGAATTGAATCGTGACTTCTTTGCCAATACCCACCCCTAGTGCACGTCTTCACGTGTTCTCCCTGGGGACAACGCTCCGTCACATTTTTAGAAATAAACTTGCTGTTCAAAGGCCCTGCACGCCAAATTTAAAATGTGCGTGCATTGAATTGCCGCTCATAATTAATTGCATTAATTTTTATAATGCATTAATTAGCAGTGTAATTAATTAATCTAATTAAAGTGTTAAACTGACAGCTCTAATAATAATAAATACAGCAGTAATTCCATTTATAGTGAAGTGTTTGTATAGCCGTATGGAGAGTGGAGTGGAACAAACGACTTCCAGAGCCTGTCCCCAAAGTGCTCTCCTGTCCAGTGATGGAGCTGTGCAGGGGGTGCTGGGGGTTATTGAAGATGGAAAGGAGGTGGTTTAGAACCCTCTTCTCAGCAACAGATGTGAATGAGTCAAGCTCTGCACCCACTACAGCTCCTGCCCCAGCAGACCACAGCGCCCAAGAGGACACTGGAGATGACTGTCTGGTAGAACAGCAGCAGGAGCTTCTGGCAGATGTGAAAGGACTTCAGCCTTCTGAGACCATACAGCCTGGTCCATCCCTTTCTGTAGAGCAGATCTGTACTCAGACGAGTCCAGTCTGTGGTCTCGATGTAGGCCCAAATACTTAAAACTCTCTACAACCTCCACAGTGTCCACCTCAATGGTCACAGTTTGCAGCTGTACGACAATTCTCCCCATGTCCTGTCAATCAACAATATCGTCTTTGCACTGTTCTCTTTACAGTACGACCTCTTGTATACAGTGAACCCTCGCTCTATCGTGGTTCACTCTTCGCGGCCTCGCTGTTTCTTTTTTCAAATTTTTTTTTTCTTTTTTTTTTTTTATAGTGTAACATTTTTTTTTATAGTGTAACAATGTGTTCTGCATCCTGATGGGCTAAGAGACTAGACCAGGACTAAACGTGGACTAAACCAGGTCTAGACCAGAACTAGACCAGGTCTGAACCAGGATTAAATCACTGTGCGGCTTTTGCGTTCATTTGTGCTTGTTCGGTTTGTGGCTCGGGTTGAGAGGAATCACAGGAGCAAGATGGCGCCTATGGTCGGCTGTACTTCTGCTACCTCTACTATTTCTTGTATTTTTGTGATTTTCCTTGTGCTATATTTTGCATGGTCACAAATGGCTATGTCGCAGCTGTTATTCAATATGACAGACATACGTTATTCTGCATCAAGGCACATATGGAAAGTTTTTTTGTTACCTGGCCAGGTACACAGTTTTTCCCTCCAAAACTGGAATGCTCCACGTCATCGCTGGAGTACCTGCTGCTAACTAAGCCCCGGGGCAAAAGAAAAAGGAACCGGGGATCCAGGGCAGGTGTCCAAACCAGGCGGAGAAAACAGCGAGCAAGTGGGACTGGATCTGCGGGGAACGAACGGTGTCTGATACCGGTTCCTATCTGGGCGTCGGACGGCGAATCTGCGGAGCCACCGCCTCTACGGAGCTGAGTCGCCCGTACTTCTCTGCGGCGTGAGAGGGTCCTTCGCCCTGTCACTTGTATCAAGGATGGAGGTTGTGTCCAGTCTTGTCCGGAGCGTCCAGTCGATCAGTGCACGTCAATTCAATGCGCGCGCATTTTAAATTTGGCCTGCGGTGGGCAAATCGCTGTCAGGGCCTTTGAACGGCAGTAGCTCATTTGGTAGAGCGTTTGTCCACTGATCCAAAGGTTGGCGGTTCAAATCCCACTCTTGACATAAGAAACATCAGTGATTGAGCGGTCAGATCCACTGACCCACAGGTTGGTTGGTACGATTCCAGCTCCCACAGACGAATGCTGCCGTTGTGTCCTTGGGCAAGACACTTAACCCACCTCGCCCCCAGTGTCTGCGTACACTGGTGTGTGAATGTGTGTGTGAATGGGTGAGTGGTTCCTTGTTGTAAAGCGCTTTGGGTGCCTTGAAGGTGGAAAAGCGCTATATAAAGATGTGACCATTTGAATGGCAAGTTTATTTATAAAAAGAACGAAGACCAACGAACGAAGATCAACCAGAACGCCGTGATTTGGAGGTTTTGTAAAAAAGAATTTTCCGATCACCGAAGCTACTCCAGCCTGACGGATCATTTGAACGATAAACACGTCCGGACAAGTTCCATCATTACCGGTGATAGAGCGAACGTGAGCGAACTTCAATAAACCACCAAACCACACTCGCAGAATTTGGGAAACGAATGAGCAAAGCGACCACAGAAAAACTGACAAACTCAAAAGTGGGTTCGCTTGCTCGCTTGATCGTGCGCTCAATCGCTCACTCACAATCTCTAACACTCTTAAAAATGCGATTAATTAGATTAATTACAAATCCTGTAATTAATTAGATTTTTTTTTAATCGTCTGACAGTACTAGTTTTAATCTGTTTAATCGAGAAGCATGTGGTTATAGCAGAGTTGACACTTTTGAGAAATAAACTGGACAGTGTTTTTGTTGAATTGCGATGGATAAAAGTCTATTGTTTACGTTAAAGGTGCATTGTGTAACTTTTCAGGTAGAGGGTTTGTCACATGCTTTTCTTCATGGAGATGTTATTGCTTTGTCTGAAATGTTTCACAGCATGGCATTAAAACATTCCATCTTCATGGAGACCAAACCAGACCAGGTTACAGGTCAGATCTGTGGAGAGGCAGTCAGAATGCTTGTTTTTCTAGGTATTTTTGAGCTATACAACCACCTGTAATTGAATCAATGTAAAGTAAAGTTGTTTAATGTCATACTGTGGAACATTCCAGGCAGAGCAATGGCATGTCCATAGAAAAAAAGTTACAGAACTCCAACTGAAAAGCTACACAGTGCACCTTTAAGGAAATGTATTTTGTTTAGGGCTGTCTAACGTGAGATTAGATTGATTGATTAATTAATTACACTGCAAATTAACTCATTATGAAAATTAACACAATTAATTATGAGTGGCAATTCGGTTTGCGTGCATTTTAAATTTGGCCCTTTGAAGGACCTGTAGGCGACTTGGCAGTGGCGTCATTTCCACCTACTTCGCTAATCAAACAAATAAATCCTGGTGGAAACTGACATGGACTCGACTCGGGGACGAGGTGAGCGAATCGCTGCCAGGGCCTTTGAACGGCAACTTTATTTATAAAAAGAACGAAGACGGGACCATCAACAAGAACGCCGTGATCTGTAGCTTTTGTCAAAAAGAATTTTCCGATCACCGAAGCTGCTCCAGCCTGACGGATCATTTGAACGATAAACACGTCCGCGCACTTCACCAAACCACACTTGCAGAATTTGGAAAACAAATCTCTCTCATGAGATTAAAACGTGATTAATTAGATTAATTAATTACATATCCTATAATTAATTAGAGTACTAGTACTAGTTTTGTTTTAATAACACAAGATAAAATTGAACTGAAAATCAAGTTTGGTCAATTTGAAAACAAACAAACAAAGATTTCTTTTTTTTTGTCATATCACCAGCACTAAATACAGCTTCTTACTTTGGGTTCTAACTTTGTGCAGTGGACTGGACTGTGGACTGACTTGTTACCATGCTGAGCTCTTCACTTTGGGTTGACTAAAACCAGTTTGCCATGAACCCAAAATAGCCCTCTCTGAAGTCATGTGCCTTCAGTATGTGAGAGTTGTGACTACATTGCTGTTTTAAACTGCAAACAGCTATTACCTTCAAAGGAACTGTAAGACTTTTATTTTTAATTCCATATACATGACTCATCTGTGTGTCCACACTGTTGACTGTTCAAACCAAATACAGCTTTAACTCTCACTTTCTCTCTCATTTGGGTTGCCAGTCCAAGTCTAAAACCAGTTAAACCTAAAAGGCTCATTCACTTAAGTCACGATTCGATTTAATTTTCGATTTTGGACTCTCTTCGATTCAATCTTTTTTTGATTTCCTACCACATACTGACAAAGAGAAAAACTTATGCAGGTTAAAGGTGGATTGTGTAACTTTTCTGGTGGAGGGTCCATCACCTGCTTGTTTCTATGGATATGCCATTGCTCTGCCTGAAATGTTCCACAGTATGACATTAAACAGTTCTAATTTACATTTATTCTATTACAGGCAGTTTTATTGCTCATAAATACCTTGAAAAACAAACATTGTGACTGTGAGCAGGTTTGCTTCTCTACAAATCTGTACTGTAACTTTGTCTGGTTTGGTCTCCATTAGGGTTGGGCGGTAATACGGTAATACGGTATACTGCGGTATCTAAAAATAGCAACGGTATCAGAATCATTACAGTCATAAAAAAAAAAAAATCTTGCCCTAATATAATATTAACTATAATTAATTTAATGCCTAAATAAA
This sequence comes from Paratrypauchen microcephalus, assembly GCA_036785185.1. Lineage (NCBI taxonomy): Eukaryota > Metazoa > Chordata > Actinopteri > Gobiiformes > Gobiidae > Paratrypauchen > Paratrypauchen microcephalus. Next base: position 714,202 of record JAVJIX010000244.1, on the reverse strand, counting down.
GAGTGTTTGTCCAGCACCTATGTATGTGTGGTTGTGTTTGTTAATTTAATACTATTACAGTTTAAAACTAATATTACTATCGGAGAGATGACGTTCGATGAAGTTCCTGGATGTTGCCTCGTCACGTGACATTACCGCTCATAAGGGAGAAGGAGAAGACAACATGACAGACCGCCCTGAGTAGGTCCCAAAAAAACCACAACGTCTGCATTTTGGCAGCATTTCGGATTTCGGCCAAATGACAAGGGAGAGCCGGGAAATGTCAACGAGGCTGTGTGTAAAACGTGCATGCAGACGGTGGCGGTGTTCTGGTGAAACATCCTACCCGTCGAGAGATAACAGCGGCACTGTGGAGGAGCGAGTGTAGTGCACTCGTGAATGTATGCATAATTCACCTTCTTAACTGTGTTGTTACAGCTTTGCCATGCGGGTTTTGCTCAGTTCTTGGTTAAGCACTTGGTTATAAAGTCACTGCTTCTGATAATAGTTGCGGTCCCTTTAAAAAAGGCGTGACGTTTGACACGCTGCTTTTGTGTTCCAGCACAGCGCCTTTTCTGATATTCTCGCGTGTTAATAAAAACAACTCTCCGTTTTTGAGTCTAAAATGTGAGAAGTTTTCGGGTTTCTTATTACAAACGCAACTTCCACACGAGGCTGTTATTCTGGGAGATGAAGACCCCCTTCTTTGGTGGAAATCCAATGGAGTCAGGCGCTTTCCTCTGATAAAATACCTGTGCGTTTGTGCCACAAGCTCCATCGGAACGGGTCTTCAGCACCGCGGGCAAAGTTGTCAATCCACAACGTGCCCTACTCAAGCCGGAAAAAGTGAACATGCTGGTTTTGCATTCAATAGCTTCATATTTTTATTTTCAATAAGGAGTAGCTTTTTCTGACGGACGAAAACGGTTCGGGATGTTGTATAGTTGTACGTTTAATTTATTTGATTCATGTTAATAGATTTTAAAAATATACAAACGAGCAGTATTTTTCACTGCGTTCTCAGGACAGGGTTATATATGCACATTTTCGGTTATGTCTTGTTATTTATTGTTCAGATTTTCTTATTTGATAAGATCAAGTATTTTATTTATTTGATTCCTGTTGGTTTGTTAGCTTTAGCCCACAGACAATTTGTTACTAGTACCTGTCTACCTTTAGGCACTTGGCTGCCTGTATTTGCACTTTAAATATTTGTTAATAAAAGTTACTAATTTTGTACATGTTTTGTTATGTTTTCAGTATCATTAGGCCTATGTAATGCTTGCCATTCTGTTTCTGAACGGTACAGGTGCAAGCTGCCATTTGGCGAGGCGACTCCACTGTAGTGCTACCAAGTCTTTTTTGTTGTTTTTTTTAGCCTTAGCAACGGTAATACCGTATACCCCGGGAAAATGTGGACACGGTTTAACGGGATCAAAATTTGGATACCGCCCAACTCTAGTCTCCATGAAGATAGAAAGGTTTAATGCCATACAGTGAAACATTCCAGACGAGGCAATAACATCTAGATGAAGAAAAGTACTTGACAGACCTTCCAAAAGTCCAGTTGTGATTGTCGTACTCTTTTATAAAACAGTAAGAAGCACAGACAATATAAAGTTCCTTAAATTTTGGGAATACCTGCGAACATATGAATGAATTTGTTCTCTAGACACTCACCTCCTCCGCTCTCCTTTTGTTGGCTTCCACGTCTGCGTCTGTATCCATGTCCGAATCGTCTTCGGAAGGCGCTGACGAAATACAGGGCATCATCTCCGATTGGGACATACTACTGCTCAGACTCTGCTCCTCCTCTGTCCCTATATCTCTGAGGAAGGGACAGTCCCCCATACTGGAAGTCAAGTCCAACTGCTTCAACCAATGGAAATCCGTCGCTTTGGACATCTTTGTTTGCTCCGCTGGATCTTGTGGCGGACACAGCTCTGACCAAAAACCCTTCGCCAAATGTTCCGCTACCTCTCTCTCGACGCTGCTCCTGTCCCCGAACCCTTCCTCTTGACTCATTACGCTTATGGATGCCTCGGAGAAGTTGGCGGACATACTTTGGTCGAAGCTAACATCGCTTTCCTCGCTAGCTTGAGAACTGAACGGACATCGGTCACATTCGTTATCCGCTCTGAGTATCTCCACTGGTTCTATCCTGTTGCTTTGCGTAGCTGGCTCTATAAGCTCTTGTCCGTGCCCTGAAGCGTTCATACTGCATGGAAGACCACAATCTGCCAATTCACTCTGGTTGCATACATTTCCGATGTCTAAAATGTCACGCTCACAGTATTGGGCGGGATGGTCGGCTTTGCTAGAATCCACACATTGCGCGGATAAAACTGGACATTCCCCGTTTGCGGCTAAGTCTATGGTTAAGGTTTGAATTTGAGGTCCACAATTCTCCAAGTACAAGTGGTCCGCTTTGCTGGACATCTGCGAAGTCTCCGATGGACAATGCGAAGACGGTATATTGGACTGTTCACTGTTGCTAACGTTTTCGCCAATTGAAGAGTTGGAGAGGATTTTCTGACAACAAGCGGGCTGTGAATTTTTTGGTGTTTTTTTGCCCTCTGAGAACTTGGGAAGGAGGAAGTCAAAGCAGGACGATTCTAAGTTGTGGAAGCCCAGGATGTCAACGCATTTCTGGATGGCGTGGATGTTCTCCTTGGTGAAGAGGAGCTTGGAGGTGTAGGCGAAGTGCAGCAGAGGCTCAAAACCCTCCACGGTCACCTGGAAAGAGGGGCAGAGAAGAGGAGGGCACAAAATAGTTATTTTGTGTGCATTCACACGTGTCCTGGTTTAAGTCCAGTTTATTTTGATGTAGACTTGGTTTGGTCCAGTTCCAAGTCCAGGTTCATCTGCAGGTTTAGTTCCAGATAAGTCACAGTTTTGGTTGTGTATTTATATTGTGGGGACTTAAAGGAGCTATACTTGATTTTTTACTTCAAAACAGGAAAAACAGAACAAGTTCATTTTAAATGGTTTGCAGTTCCTCCTCATTTATCTTATGCATTCCATCCATCCTAATTATTCACCAGGATGAGTTTATAAGCACTTCTCACAAATCTCAAGAGTGTGGAGTTTTGCTGTGACAGTAAAGCTAACAATATCTAGCATGAAAATGCGCACTTCCTGATTACAGGACAATAGAATACTTTCTAATCAGATGCAAACAGCATGTAGTGGACTTATTTTGACCTCAAGGGCTGCTCTGTACGAGGGCAAGACATATTTGGTTCCAATACTTGGATAGATTTGGGTGCTCGCTCTGTATACACACTAATGTCTGTGAGAATACAACCTAAAAACTGTTGTAATATTAAATAAAAAAGTATTGTGAAATTACCAATTGCGCATTATAAAAATGACTTGATGTAGGGTCTCAATTTTAATTTTTTTTTTGCTGTCTAAAGTACATTTTCTGCTCCTCATGTTTGTAACTGTAAAAATGTTAATGTAAGGCTTTGCGGTCCCAGTTTAGTCCCAGTTTCCTTCTTATAGTCCTGAGTCCCAGTTTGTGAGTGTTGTGAATGCATCTTTACATGACTGATGTTAATCTTTTAGCTCCACACACTGATCATCTGTATTTTCCAAATCACAGAATAGCTCAACTTACAGCCAGTTCAGGATGACTTGACTCATCTCTACTAGAATTTGTTAATCATAAACTGCTAATAATGACTGAAAAGCCCACCTTGCACCTCTTTCAACCCTCCAGTTAAACTGTCACTCGCTCGTTAATGAACAAACTAGGGGTGGCACGGCTCACAAAATTCACGGTTCAGTTCGTATCATGGTTTAAGGGTCACGGTTTTCGGTTCTGTACGGTTCTTATTGGGTTCTTTCAAAATACACCTTATATCCATTTATCTTAATAATCCACAATAACAGGATATAACATTAAAAAAGTTATAAGATTATATAATAATCTAATGTAATATAAAATCTTAATACAATGTAATAGTCACACAATCTGAATTTGACATGACTTTAAGCCCATTATTGGAACCATCTCTCCGATCTGGTGGCAGTAACTATGTCACCTGCTGTTGAAAAAACCCTTTCACTAGATATTGAAGAAACAGAAACAAAAGTACGTGTCTCAAATTAAACTTCTACCGGTGTGCGGGCCGCTCTCCGTCTGGAGCTGCGGACACCGCACGTCAGCGAGCGAGCGCAGCTCTGTCACACGTGTTACGTGTATCACAGGGCAGGTTAAACTTTATAAAACACCCTATCTGTCCGTGCCTCACTTACTGATTTTTCAACGCTCTCTCTCCTGTTAGCTTCCCTGATAGCGCGCATAAGCTCCCTCCTCAATGCCTCTGATTAGAGCGCATTTCGGCGGCAGCGTGGGAGGGGGGTGTCCGTGACTTTCCGCTTTCGCCCCCCGACACCGGACTTAAATGACACTGGTGCATCCTCTATGTCCTTGCCGCTATCTCCACTCTCACTTGCCATTTCTATCCAACTTTATTTACCGCACTCATTCATCTTACATTCGAGGTTACGTACGGGCATGCCAGAGTCAAGTATACATTGCGCATGCCCGGAACCGTCAGGTGCACACCGAACGGTTCGTCGTGACAAGCGAACCGAACGGTTCATCGGTTTTTCATGAACTGTGCCACCCCTAGAACAAACCCATTCACCTCCTCACCTGTTCGGGCAGAGTGATGACGGGGCACTGCCCGGTGGCCCCTGGGAGCCTGCTGTGGAAGTACTGGCTGCAGGCTGCCAGCACAGAGGCGTGGGCCCTGAAGCTCTGGTCCTGCACTAGAACGGTGATGTCACACAGAACGTCGTGGAGCCGCTGCTCGTTCAGCCTCTGCAGAACCCAGGATGTGTGCCCTGCCGACTGGAAGGTGAAGACGGAGGAGCGAGGGGTCAGGGACGACATGCTGAAACAGGACAGAGAACAGGGCTGGAAAACAGAGGGAGAAGGAGAGAGAGAGAGAGAGAGAGAGAGAGAAACAGGACAGACAGAGAGAGAAAGAGAAGCAGGAAAGAGAGACAGAAGCAGAGGAGAGAGAGAGAGAGACAGAAGCAGAGGAGAGAGAGAGAGAGAGAGCAGAGAGAGAGAAAGAGAAGCAGGAGAGAGAGAGACAGAAGCAGGAGAGAGAAAAGCAAGAGAGAGAGAAGCAAGAGAGAGAGAAGCAGGAGAGAGAAAGAAGCAGGAGAGATAGAGAGAAAGAAAGAAAGAGAAGCAGGAGAGAGAGAAGCAAGAGAGAGAGAGAAGTAGGAGAGATGGAGAAGTAGGGAGAGAGAGAGAGAGAGAGAGAGAGAGAGAAGCAGGAGAGAGAGAAGTAAGAGAAGTAGGAGAGAGAGAGAAGCAAGAGAGAAGTGGGAGAGAGAGAAGCAGGAGAGAGAGAGAGAGAGAAGCAAGAGAGAGAAGTGGGAGAGAGAAGCAGGAGAGAGAGAAGCAAGAGAGAGAGAGAAGCAGGAGAGAGAGAGAGAAGCAGGAGAGAGAGAGAGAGAGAAGGAGAGAGAGAAGTAGGGAGAGAGAGAGAGAGAGAGAGAGAGAAGCAGGAGAGAGAGAAGTAAGAGAAGTAGGAGAGAGAGAAGCAAGAGAGAAGTGGGAGAGAGAGAAGCAGGAGAGAGAGAGAGAGAGAGAAGCAAGAGAGAGAAGTGGGAGAGAGAAGCAGGAGAGAGAGAAGCAAGAGAGAAGCAGGAGAGAGAGAGAAGCAGGAGAGAGAGAGAGAAGCAGGAGAGAGAGAGAGAAGCAGGAGAGAGAGAAGCAGGAGAGAGAGAGAAGCAGGAGAGAGAGAGAAGCAGGAGAGAGAGAAGTAGGAGTTTGAGAAGTAGGAGAGAGAAGTAGGAGAGAGGGTTAGGGTTAGGAGAGAGAAGTGGGAGAGAGAAGCAGGAGAGACAGAGAGAGAAAGAAGCAGGAGAGAGAGAAGCAGGGGAGAGAACGAGAGTCTTTAATTTGTTTGTTTTACACAAGACGTTTCAGTTTTAATTATCGACAATATCCACAATTCTCTTCTCTTCAGACCACCCCAGTTCAAATGCATGTGAACAATACTGCGTGCACAATAAAACAAAGCTGACCATTATAAAAAATAACACAATATTTGCAAACATAAACAAAGAATAATGTTGTACAAATAAGTTACTGCAATTCCTTACAAATAGCTTCAGTTATGTAATGCTGTTTCAACACTTTACACATGTATCTCCATTTCATAAAGCTAAGACACTCCCATCCCATATACAGCAGAATTTTAGTTCCCCACCGTTCATTTTGTGACTAAATTAACCAAGATAAATGTGTTTTTTGAGATGAATGCCATGTGTTCTTAATAACCCAACAACTCCAGAAAACCAAACAGAAATTCCATTGTTCTGAGTAGTGTTGTCATAATACTAAAATTTCAAACTCCATTTCCATACTAAGGAGTGGACTCGGCACTCAAGACCATTCTAAAATTATTCAGGAAAGGTTCATTTCTGTCCCGTGAATGTGACTTTTTTTTTTTTATTATTTATACCGGCTCAAATAAGTGTCTACTTTCACTACTAGTTTTAGTATCGATTAGAATCAGATTTTCAATACTTTGACAACCCTGTATGCTATTTTAATGTAGAATCCTTGTGCATAATATATTCTAATTATTCAACTTCATTAACGGAGAATTCCAGAAAAAAAGAAGTTTACCGCACACTTGTTTGACTTTCCGATTATTCCTTTATTAGGCGAGAGCAAACAATGCGTTTCGCTTCTACAGCATCATCAGGTTCGCACGAGTAGTGCCAGGTGTGACTAAATAGCTTAAATGTAGCTTTGTGCTACAATTCTGTATGAAAAGCACTTTATAAATATTGTTTGATTTGATTTGATTTGAAATACCATCTGGTCACATGTTCTTTCACTTAAAGTCATATATATATATATATATATATATATATATATATATATACATATACATATACATATATATATATTAGGGCTGTCAAACGATTAATTTTCTTGATCGCAACTAATCTCAGAAATTTCATAGTTAATCGCGATTAATCGCAATTTATTTTGCATGTTTAAAATTGATATCTTGCAGTAAGACCGTTCGAATCTAAAGTTAAACTCACAATGCAAAGTATTTCTCACCATTTTTTTATTTCAAAAAAGTGCAGAGAAAGGAAAAAGTAACAATGAACCAGTAATAGTGCTTACTTTGAGAAATTGTAAATAAATGATTGAAGCCCGCTCGAGCTGCCTACGGATGCGGAGAAGGAACAAAATACTAGCAAACTCAAAATAGCGCGTTTAACCGACAATGAGTTTAATTAATACAACCAAATGAGCTGCATATGGATGGTAGAATTGCGGAAAATGCTGGCAAACTCTGATCGCGATTAAAAAAATTGTTCGCGATCATAACACTAATCGCAATTAATCGCGATTAACGTGTTAATATTCCTAGCCCTAATATACATTATATATATATATATATATATATATATATTTTTTTTTATTGCAATATATCTTACATATATACAGTAGGAAAAACAGAAATATCATACAGTGTACATAATATATATAGAAAAATCTTTTTAAAATATCACACAAATAACCCTTATACCATGCTGACCAGTGCAGAATCTTCAGAATTTTTAAAAATTTCATTAACGGAGATTTACTTATTTACAACTACGGTACTTAACTGTTTTTTAAACGTTGTTTGACATGACAAGTTTTACCGTTTGAAGTACCGTAGTAAGATCATACCAAGGATCATACTAAGGATCATACTAAGGATCATACTAAGGATCATACTAAGGATCATACTAAGGATCATACTAAGGATCATACTAAGGATCATACTGAGTAATGGTGGTTTCTGTGTCTGAGCAGCACTTTCAAAACTGCATGTTTACAAATGTGCTAAATACTAGTAAAGAGAATTTGGGTATCATATTACATGCATGTTTCATTTAATTATATTGTTTCATTGTCATCAGATCATAATAATCATGATCCACTTGCACTATGATTCCCTAATACTTAAAAGGAAAGGGCTCATATTACGCTATTGTCTGGTCTATGTTCTAATGTTATTTCCTCATCACAAACACCTGGAGTTGTGTTTCATTTCATTCACACATGTTCAAGAACCCTACATATTCAGGCTGAGGTCTTCTCGCAGACAGAAAACACTCTATTGCACCTTGTGATGTAATTCGGTAATACATAAGGCTGGCAATTACAGGGTCCCTCACGATTCGATACGATGCAGGATATATGGCTCACAATACAATATCACGATATAGTGATACATGCGATGAACTCTGCATGATTTCTGGAAGTCATTTGTACCACACGTCATATGGCTTGGCGTCAAAGCTTGACTATAATGTGATAAATTTATATGAATTGATGTTATGTATTGTATTATGTATTGTATGCAGCCTGAAATATGAATTTCCTTTGGGATAATAAAGTATCTATCTAGCTATCTATCTGATACTCTGTAATATGTTGCTTTTTTTTAAAGAACTAAATACATTTTAAAAACTATTTCTTTGTTAAACCACTTCTTGTGCATTTATTTTAATCATCAAAACAGTGAATGTCAAGTGTATTGCATAATCAAGTTGCATTCCACTAAATAAGCAAATAAATAAAATAAAAAATAATATAATTGCTAAAATATACCAAAATATAACTCCATAGACCTTCTAGACTAGAGTCATTTGAACCATTTCAGCCCTAGAACCCAGGCCAGTCGCTACTGTACAAAAGTAAAAAATAGCCGTTAAGTTGAAAACTACCACAACATGACCTCACAGGGTTAGGGTGACCAGTTTTTCAAAATAAAAAACTGAGACACACCCGGGTTGGGATGGTTGGTATAAATAAAACTGAGCGCGTAACATTGAGGGACTTCTGTTAGTGCATTTTTCTGCCTTATGGTCATTTTCAATCGCGGTTTTATGTATTTTAATGGTAGTGGGGATCAAAATAGGTAAAAAATATGAACACCTGGGACATGTCTTGTATAAAACTGGGACACTGGTCTTGTATAAATCTGCTTAGACACATCAAACTGGGACTGTCATAAGTAAATAGGGACGTCTGATCACCCTGCACAAGGTGGAACAGAGCATTATGAGTTTACTTTAGTTTATTTGATTTATTTGACAGGGACGATGTACAGGAGCATTAATCACAAAAATGAAAAGATGCTTTGTACCAGACTTTAGCTCTCTGAGCTAATTTCCATCTGCTGTCCTTGAGACAGATGAGCTTTGGACACAGACAGAAGAATAACAAATGAGTGTAAATGAAACAAAAACACAACTCCAGGTACATTTTTGAGTAGGTAACAGCATTATAGGTCCTGTGGTAGTCCTGTCACCATTAACATCCACCTCTCGATGCCCTTGTCGCCATCCTGCCTCTTGTGTGTTACTGTTGTGTGACTTTTTTTTACGAGTTTGCATGTGTCTGTACATGGCTGCACAGAACAGTATGCAGCTGAAAGTGGTTTTATGACTGTATATAACTGCATAGAGTTGTATGCGACTGTATGTAAGGATGATTTTAGAGTGTAAATAATAACCTTGTTTTTATTCTATTGTATTTTGCTTCCTGCAGGTTGACACTTTACACCTGTCCAGGGACTACAAATGAAAAATAGTCCTCGGGCTAATTCTGGCATATTTACATGTAGATGTTTATTAATGTGCATTGTCCCTGAAATAAATAAATAAATAAAAACTCACATGAGTGTGTAATATAGGACATTTAAACAATTTCAGTTATGTATTATTATTATTATTATTAAAACGCAACTACTAACCGAGTTAACACGAGAGCACTGACCAGAGGAGACTGGAACATACAGAGACGCAGGAAAAAATCTGGCTAAACGGTGACGTCTATCAGAGGATCACAATCATGGAACACATTACCTGCTCATGTCAGGAACTGTGGGTCCTTCTCAACCTTCAAGAACATTATAGGTTGAAAAATAATCAAACATGCTCACACAGGTAGATATTTTTCTTCTCGGGGCCTCTTAAAGGGATAGTGCATTTTTTTTATGTTAATCTGTATGAGTTTCCTTCTAAAAGTTACGTGTGTTGTAGGGGTGGCACGGTTCATGAAAAACCGACGAAGCATTCGGTTTGCTTGTCACGACGAACCGTTCGGTGCGCACCTGACGGTTCCGGGCATGCGCAATGTGTACTTGCCTCTGGCATGCCTGTACGTAACCTCGGCTCGTGTTTCCTTTTCGCGAGAAAGATGAATGAGTGCGGTAAATAAAGTTAGATAGAAATGGCAAGTGAGAGTGGAGATAGCGGCAAGGACATAGAGGATGCACCAGTGTCATTTAAGTCCGGTGTCTGGGGAAAAGCGGAACGTCACGGACACCCCCCTCCCACGCCGCCGCTGAAATGCGCTCTAATCAGAGGCATTGAGGAGGAGCTTATGCGCGCTATCAGGGAAGCTAACAGGAGGAGAGAGCGAAAATGCGGTAAGTGAGGCACGGACAGATGTTTTATGAAGTTTAACCTGCCCTGTGATACACGTTACATGTTACACATGCGACAGAGCTGCGCTCGCGCACTCGCTCGCTGACATGCGGTGTCCGCAGCTCCAGACGGAACGCGGCCCGCACACCGGTAGAAGTTTAATACGAGACACGTACTTTTGTTTCTGTTTCTTCAATATCTAGTGAAAGGGTTTTTTCAACAGCAGGTGACACAGTTACTGCCACCAGATCGGAGAGATGGTTCCAATAAGGCCTAAATAAAATAAATCTAAGTTTCCGGTTGCCGACCGACCCTGTTGATTTGCATGCGACCCAAATTATTTTATTGGACTCAATAAAATAAAATAAATTTTTTCGATTTCCGCGAGGCTACAATCGACGTCATTCACCACGCCTGCGCTGCAATGTGTACGGGGGTCCTCGGGTTACGACGGTAAAAAAAAAAAAAAAAAAATTACGCGTCATTCCGTCTTACGCGGTTTAGCGTGGTAAGCGACGTAAACAAACGCGAGCGGCGGAAGAATACGCTTTGTTGTGGTTGTAGGGCGAAGTCTTAAGAACGGATCAACTTAGGGTGACCATACGTCCTCTTTTCAGAGGCTGTCCGGCCGGAGTTTATAAAATCCTTCAAATGTCCGGGTTCTTGATTCCGTTGGAAACTCGCTCTGGGAGGTGGAGTTCGAGTCGAACCCCGGAACGTGTATTCATTCACAAACAAGACTCACAAACAAGACTCACAAACAAGACTCACAAACACGACTCACAAACAAGACTCACAAACACACACACACACACACACACACACACACACACACACACACACACACACACACACGCACGCACACACACACACACACACACACACACACACACACACACACACACACACACACACACACACACAGGAAGGAAATAAAATAAATTTTCAAAATGTCCATATTCCCACAGGAAAAAAAATAATAAAATAAAATAAAATAAATTCCCTACCTACCCATGTCTAGAACTGTCAACAAATCGGAAACCAACATTTATTTTTTTTAGGCCTAATGGGCTTGTCAAATTCAGACTGTGTGATTATTTCATTGTATTAAGATTTTATATTACATTAGATTATTATATAATCTTATAACTTTTTTAATGTTATATCCTGTTATTGTGGATTATTAAGATAAATGGATATAAGGTGTATTTTGAAAGAAACCAATAAGAACCGTACAGAACCGAAAACCGTGACCCTTAAACCATGATAGGAACCGAACCGTGAATTTTGTGAACTGTGCCACCCCTAATGTGTTGACACCGGCTTACCTCTGACAGTCTCAGTTGAGACTGTTCGGCTCGCTTTCTGGAGCCCACGTAAGTAGGTCCGGTAACTTCCCTGGAACATGAAATAAAGCTTGTTTTTCTTCTCAAAACAAAACATTTGTCCAAAAGGTGATATATTTGTGTCCCAAACAGTTGTCCATGAAACATCCAGCAGCGTACTTAGCGATCGAGTATTGTGTCTCTCAATTCGTATCACTGCGCACATATTAGCTGTATTAGCCTGTTCACTTGTAAACTTCCCCTTACGGTGGACCGCATCTGCCGTACACTTCTGCTATTGGTTAACAGGCTAATGTTTTGTTTTGAGAAGAAAAACAAGCTTTATTTCATGTTCCAGGGAAGTTACCGGACCTACTTACGTGGGCTCCAGAAAGCGAGCCGAACCGGGATCAGCTGAGACTGCCAGAGGTAAGCCGATGTCAACACACGTAACTTTTAGAAGGAAACCCATACAGATTAACATAAAAAACACTATCCCTTTAAACTCAGAGAATGGTCTATTGTGGTGAACTTGCTGTCATGTCTATGTGCACTTCTGTGTGTTCCTCTAAATGTTCTTCTGTTCTGACCTGCCTTAGGACAACATAGATATTGCGCTAATTCCGGCATATTTACATTGATCCTGTTTGTTGTCATGTTGATTAATATGCAATGTCCTAATTCAAACAAATAAAGTAAACAAAGAAAATGTGATTATACTGCCTCATACAGTATGTTGGTCAAGAATTATCTCTGCATAACAATTCTCCTTAATTACACACTCGTTTCACAGTTTTATTATTATAAACTACCCCCAAAAAAACTGGAAATGTCCCTGTTTTCCCCTTTGTTTTTTATTATTTTGAAGTTCTGGTCACCTTAAGTCCAATACTGCGGTAGTCAGCAGCCTAAAGTGCTGACTCATGCTTAGCCAATTTACCGTCATCTCCTGTAGTTTCACAACCACATGCCAGGATTATTATTTACTGGCGTTTATTCATTTTAATTCTACTATTTCAGGTTAAGAAATGTTTTTATTTAACCTGTAATTGTAGCGTGCTAGGCCGGAGAACACTCCCGTCAACACGCGCGTTGTTATTATTAGCTTTTTCGGGTTATTAGCTCTTAAAAGCGGATCAAGACGTAAATATAGCTTTATTTGCGTGTTAGATGTTGTGTTATTAACCTGTCAGGTGCAGGTGGAAGGGGACGACATGAGTAAAAGTCCTCCTGGGTGGTTCTGGTTCGGTTCTGGTCCTGGTCTCATCCGAACCGCGGAGTTCTTCTCGTCATGTGACAGCGCGAGCGGAAAAGACGCACTGCGCATGCTCAGTGTCAGACCTGCGAAATACCTTCACACAAACTCACACAAACTTTATTTTATTGAGCCACAAGGGAAATAGTTTTGGGTACAGTAGCTCAATCATCAAATATAATATCCTCCTGGGACCCGAAGAAAAAAAGTGTATCTAAATTATTATTATTATTATTATTATTATTGTTATTATTATTATTATTATTATTATTATTATTATTATTATTATTATTATTATTATTATTATTATTATTATTATTATTATTTAAATTTTCTATTTGGAGGAAAATAAACACCACATTTACATTTTGTTAATTTTATTTTATTTTTTTCATAATGTCGTAACATGTCCTCTGTAATGGAGTGTATTAGTGTTAAATCCATGTGAAGTTAACAACCTGACAAAAACATTTTTTCGGTCGGTCAGTCACCTCAAAATGTTTTAGACTCCCTTTTAATTTCTTATTTATTTATTTTTAATTTTTATATTTTATTTTTTATATGTTATTTATTTACTTATTTAAGTATTTTATTTATATATGTATTATTATTATTATTATTATTATTATTATTATTATTATTATTTATTTATTTATTTTTATTTATTATTTTTTATGTTTTTTTTATGTATTATTTACTTATTTATGTATTTTATTATTATTATTATTATTATTAATTTATTTATTTTATTATTATTTTTTTATCATAGTGCAGCCACTAACTAGTCTCTAAACTTAAAATCTCAAAACTTAAAAGATGTCCACTATGAAGGACACAAATGAATGTACAAATCAGATTTAAATAGAAAAGTAGTAATAAAATATAAAATACAATATCAAATAAGATGTACTATCCGAGCTATATAGTTTTTTTTTTCTTCCATACTCTCCTAGTTACAGTTTTTCTATTATTATTACTTATTTTATTACTTATTTTATTTTATTCTTGCCTGCATGCACTTTTTGTTCTTGTTCAAACTGTCTCTGCCTGGAGCGACTGTGGCAAGTCAATTTCTCCTATGTGAGATCAATAAAGTCTTATCTTATCTTGTAGGGAGTATTGTCTAGGGCAGACCTGGGCATTTCAAGGCTCGGGGGCCAGATACGGCCCGCGAGCCGACTCTGACCAGTCCGCGAAAGGTTGCTTGGTATTAAGAAAATAAAACCTACTTTCAAAATTGTACATAGTGCATTTGTACTGATGATCATCTGTCGGATGCTTCACATCTCCACCTCAAACATGAACCTGACTTTGATGCACTTGTTAAAGCTCAACAGAGGCGAGATTTCTCTCACTGATCAAGAAAAAAAAAAAAAAAAAACACTAAACATGCTAATTTTGACTTTTTTTAACTTTGACTTTTTTTCTACACAGTAGACAAAAAAAATGTGTGACATATCTTATATATTATATATATTTGGCAAACAAAGACATTGTGGTGTCTTAATACAAAGAAAGTTAAACTCAGAAAGCATTGTGGGGTTAATGTGACTGAAAGAGAGTTACAAATGTTTCACGTTTACCATTGTTTTTAATTATTTTACTGAATAAATTCAGTTTTGTAAAACCTCACTCTCATTACTTAATAACACAGAACTTACCAGCTTCTGTAAACAATGCCATTTACTGATTTCAACGTAGAAATAAAATTAATAACAAGAGTAGACTTCAAACCTTTGGTCCGGTCCTCCACAATATTTTCTGCTTCTCATTTGGCCCCTGGAGAAAAATAAGTGCCCACCCCTGGTCTAGGGAGTATTATTTGTTACATAAGGGTGAGTTGTTGTACAGTTGTAGGGAGTATTATCTCCTCTGTCCCTCTATGGTCCGGTGCAGTGGGTGAACAGAAGTGTCCATGATGGAGAGCAGTTTGTCCAGTGTCCTCCTGTCCCTCACTGTGACAAATGTCTCCAGCTCACAGTTGATCACGTGACCAGTTTGTCAATCTGCCCAATGTCCCTTTTACTGGTGCTTCTCCCCCAACAGACCACAGCGAAGTCCAGGGCGCTGGCCTCCACTGACTGGTAGATCTCCAGTAACTCGCTGCACACATTGAAAGACCTGAACTTCATCAGGAGGTAGTGTCTGCTCATGCTCTTCTTGTACACAGCATTACAGTTGTCCCTCCAGTCCAGCCTGTTGTCCACAATCTCCACGTCATGACCCTGGATTAAGATTTAGATTAAGTTTAGGCTTTTAGCCTTTATTGGTCTCACACACAATGACACACAGTGACACACGGGAGAAATTTGACTTCTGCATTTGACCCATCCTTTTTCAGGAGCAGTGAGCAGCCATCTTTTTCGGCGCCCGGGGGGCAGTACCGTGAAGGGTCTTGCCCAAGGACCCACACTGGTTAGCTCATTTCCCAGGGGGGGTTTGAACCTACAACCTCCAGGGGGAAAGTCCATGACTTACCAGTTGAGCTAACCAGCCCGGTAGCTAACCAGCCGGTAATGGTGTCCCCTGGTGTCCTCTTCCTTCTGAAGTCAATCACCAGTTCCTTGGTCTTGTCCACGTTCAGGAGCAGATGGTGACCACTCCACAAAATTTGCAATCAGCAAACTTACAAAAGTGTTGCCAAAGTATGAAAATGTAATGCACAAATCACACTTTTCCTCCACGTAAAGTGTAGAAACTGTATGTCTGATGAATTTTTTAAAAATTTAGCAATGCACAAGAGGGTAAAAGTTGCAGACAAGTGGATAAAACCAATGAAAACCAAATATAAAAGTCCGTTATTACAGCTCATTGGGTAAAGCAGTCTTAGGTCCAAATACAAGGTACATTAAAGAGCCTGTGCCTGATTCTTATGGATTCATGTTATTCATTTTACAAAGCAAAGGTAATAACATTGTAGGTCAGGTAATAACTAATTGTGTTCAACTAATTTGTCCAATCAAATGCATTATTATTATTCCAATCCACTTTATTTCTACAGCACATTGTATAAACAAAAAGTGCTGCATAGAAAAGAGAGAGAGAGAGCGAGAGACGCAGGAAAAAGAGAAGCAGGAGAGAGAGGAAGAAGTACGAAAGAGAGAAACAGGAGAGAGAAGCAAGAGAAAAGCAGGAAAGAGAGAAGCAGGAGAGACAGAAGAAGAAAAAAGAGAAACAGGAGAGACAGAGAGGAGGAAAAAGAGAGAGAAGCATGAGATAAAGAGAAGGAAAAAGAGAGAAGCAGGAGATAAAGAAGGAAAAAGAGAGAGAGAAACAAGAGTTCTACAATGGTTCTACAGGTGCACCATCGAGAGCCTGCTGACGGGCTGCATCACAGTGTGGTATGGGAACTGCACCGCTCAGAGCCGCAAAGCACTACAGAGGGTGGTGCGAGCAGCAGAGGACATCACTGGCAGCAGTCTCCCCTCCATCCAGGACATTTACCACAGCAGGGGTCTGCGTAAGGCACGCAGCATCACTAAGGACCATACTCACCCGGCACAAGGACTCTTCCGTCTGCTACCCTCTGGTAGATGATACAGGAGCCTGCCAGCACGCACAAAAACACTCAAAGACAGATATTACCCCCAAGCTGTCAGACTACTGAATTCTGGATAATACTCTAAATCAGGGGTCTCAAACTCAATTTACCTAGGGGCCGCATGGGGTAGAATCTGAATGAGGCTGGGCCGCATCAGGATTTCCACAAGAAAAGTGCAAATAAATCATTCCAATGTTCTCAAATATATTTATTTTTAATACAAATGAAATAAATGAAAAAATTATAAAATAATAAATCAATCAGTAATAAATAATTTAATAATAATAATGGTCATACAGTAGATACAGACGACTAAAGAAACCGCATATTGACTGGCTGGCTGGCTAGTTATTTTTTATTCAGTTTTAAATGTATGTATTAACAGTTTTTTAAACGTTAATTGCCTGAAATGGAACATTGAACATAAACTGTTTTAAACATGGATTCTCTGGTTCAGTCCTGGTTTAGTCCTGGTTCAGTCCTGGTTCAGTCCTGGTTCAGTCCTGGTTCAGTCCTGGTTCAGTCCTGGTTTAGTCCTGGTTTAGTCCTGGTTTTAGACCTGGTTCAGTCCTGGTTTAGTCCTGGTTCAGTCCTGGTTCAGTCCTGGTTTAGTCCTGGTTTTAGTCCTGGTTCAGTCCTGGTTCAGTCCTGGTTCAGTCCTGGTTTAGTCCTGGTTCAGTCCTGGTTCAGTCCTGGTTCAGTCCTGGTTCAGTCCTGGTTTAGTCCTGGTTTAGTCCTGGTTTAGTCCTGGTTTTAGACCTGGTTCAGTCCTGGTTCAGTCCTGGTTTAGTCCTGGTTCAGTCCTGGTTCAGTCCTGGTTTAGTCCTGGTTTAGTCCTGGTTTAGTCCTGGTTTAGTCCTGGTTCAGTCCTGGTTCAGTCCTGGTTTTAGACCTGGTTTTAGACCTGGTTTTAGACCTGGTTTAGACCTGGTTCAGTCCTGGTCTAGTCAATATATGGATTATCGCAGTATCGCCCGGGTCTCACGCGCGCGCACATCAAACAACACGTAGCGCGAGTGAGGCCGTGACACTATCTGCACGTGTGGGAACAGGGCCGCCCGCCGCCTCTCCACAGATCTGACAGGCTCTGAATGGAGTCAGAGACGGACGAAGACGCGTCCCTCCCGCCGGAGCTGTGCGCGCAAAGTGGGAGGGAGGAAGAGAGGAGCGAGCGAGCACTCTGTGAAGAAGGGACACACAAATGCACCACTGTCTGCCTCCCTCGTGTCTAAGAAATGGATCAATCACTGTCCCTGTCTGATGTCTGCCTGCCGCAACCCCAAACACACAAGCACACAAGCACTAAAAGCTCTAAGCACTGGGACCTCACCCTAGCCCCGCCACACATTTAGAGAAAATAAGCACGACCGATGTCCCGCCCTCCAGAGCCATATACCACATCGTGATTGGTTCATTCTGCGTCGCACACAAGAAATGAAATTCATATTAATCTTGCGGGCCTCACTTATATTAATCTTTCATATTAAGACGAGGGCCGCAAATTATCGTCCCGGGGGCCGCAGTTGGCCCGCGGGCCGCATGCCTGAGACCATTGCTCTAAATAATACTGAACTCTCAATAATACTGCACTGAACTACCTTTCATTATGCATAATATGCTTATTGCTGCTGCTCTGTATGAATGTATCATGTTTGTCACTACCTCACTGTAAACTACTGTTACCTGTGCAATAATCTGTGCAATTACCTATGTGCAATATTTATACCATACTATGTGCAATACGAAATCCACATGCAACGCCTGTTGCTGTGAAATACTCTACTTACACCTTATTTGATCTTTGATTTAATCCTACCTGCACCTTTGTACATTGTACCTTGTATTTTTATTACATATTTTATTATATTGTTATTATATTGTTTACTTCTTCCCCTGCACTTTTGCAACACTTTTTTTTACCATGTACTATTATTGCATGTTATTAGTACTTCTGACTATCTTGGCGAGTCAACGGTTCTTCTGATCCTAAGCATTTCATTGCATTGTTGACCCTGTGTTGATTCTGCATATGACAAATAAACAATCTTGAATCTTGAGAGACAGGGAGAAGGAAGAAAAGAGAGAAATAGGAGACGGAGAGAAGGAAAAAGAGAAAAAGGAGACAGAGAAAAGAAGGAAAAAGAGAAATAGAGACAGAGAGAAGGAAAAAGAAACAGGAGACAGAAGGAAAAAAGAAATAGGAGAGAGAGAGAAGGAAAAAGAGAAATATGAGAGACAGAGAGAAGGAAAAAGAGAGAAGTAGGAGAGACAGAAGAAGGAAAAAGACAGAAGCAGGAGATAAAGAGAAGAAGGAAAAAGAGAAACAGGAGACAGAAGAAGGAAAGAGAGAGAGGAGCAGAAGAGACAGAGAGAAGCAGGAAAAAGAGAGAAGCCTGAGACAGAGAAGGAAAGAGAGAGAGAGAAAAACAGGAGAGACAAAAAAGCAGGAAAAAAGAGAGAGAAGCAGGACTCTTTGTTAGATGTTATTTGCTTACTGGTGATAAAAAGCTCCGTGTTTAGCCACAGCTGCCCTGGGGTAGACTGACAGAGATAAGGCTGATACCTCCACCATGAGCCCGTCTGGTCACGGTGACTCATTCTCACGCCACATTCATAAGTCGGCAAGGCAGGTGGAGTGTCTTGCCCAAGGACACAAACAAAATAAACAGATAAACATACAGTAATTACACTATTTGTAATGTATTACTCACTTGTGTCCTATGCTGCCATGCGTTTTAAATTAAATGAATGTAAAATAAATCAAATCCAGACAAATTTCTTTATAAAACATTTAATTTCATGGCATTACTTAAAAATAAACATTTGTACAAATTAAATTTCCAGCTTGATTTTGACATTGGCCTCATAGAAAACAGATAATGTTCTTGATATTTTTGATTTTTTCGATTAAGCTGAAGCGTACTGGCACACTCACTGGTCCATAGGTTAAAGGTGCACTATGTAACTTCTTGTTTCTATGGTTATTTTATTGCTCAGCCTGGAATGTTCCACAGTGTGACATTAAACAGCTCTACCTTACAATTACATGTGGATTTACAGCTCAGAAATACCTAGAAAAACAGGTATTCTGACTGAGCGAGAAGGGAGAAAAGCATTTGACGGGCCCTCTGCTGCACTGTGGAACTTTTCTGAGGAAGCCTTTGCCATCTGCTCAACTCTATGAAGATGCTATTGTTTCGATGGCAAAGTTCCACAGTAGGGCATTAAAGAAACTGTATATATCTGCGCTCTTACTGTTTAAAAATACTACAATCACAACTGAGCCTGTGTCGCCAGAGCCTTAAAGGTGCATTGTGTAACTTTTCTGGTGCAGGGTCCGTCAAAAACCTTTCCATCTTCATGGAGACCAAACCAGACCAAGTTACAGGTCAGATCTGTGGAGAGGCGACCCCGCTCGCAGTCGGAATTCCTGTTTTTCTAGGCATTTTTGAGCTCTAAAACCACCTGTGAATGTATAAATGAATGAAAAAATGTAAAGTCGAGCTGTTTAATGTCACACTGTGGAACATTTCAGGCAGAGCTATGACCAGAAAAGTTACACAGTTCACCTTTAAGCGATGCTGCAAGCTTCAGCTTCGGCGTCAGAGGATCCTTTCGTAGAATAGGAGGTAGGCCTGACAGCTCAGGACTTTCCCCTCACACACAGGCTGGATGCTGGTGTCGCTGACGTGGAACCAGGATCCTTTGGTTGGCTCTGCCTCACCTACAACATTTAAAAGTATTCATGAAGGAGTAAACCTGTCACGATTACACAGTTTGAAGTATGGTCAGTGGCGGATGAATTCAGGGGGACAAAGGGGTCTGTTGTCCCAGGCCCCAGGGTTTTAAGGGCTCAGAATTGGACCTTCTTCCTATTCATTTATATTATATTTGTATTATTTCTGTCGACAGGTCTGGATGAAGTACTCAATTTTGTTACTTAAATAAAAGTACAGATACAGGGGCAAAAAGTTACTCAAGTAAAAGTATCACATGAAAAAATCTACTAAGTATCAAGGTACCTGTTTAAAAATGTACTTAGAGTATAAAGTAGTGACGTTAAAGTAAAAAGAATCCACTGTAAAATGTACTTAAGCGAAGTAGAGATACCTCAAATTTGTACTTGCGCATTGTAATTTGCTTTTGTAAAAGTGATGCATGTGTGAATGAAACTGCTTAAGTCCAGTTTCATTCATGCGTGCATCATTAATACTTCTTTTTAGTTAGTTAAGGCAAAAGGAGAAATTCAATTTATCAACTGGACAAAAGTTTATTTAGTTGAATACGTTTTGCAGCTCATCCAAGCTGCTTCTTTTTGATTCGTTTTGGTCAGACCCTGGTGGACACTGCCTATATCTGCCCGAAAGGAGGAGCTAACTACAATGAAATGACTCTGAAACTATCACACCTATTTGTTTATAGTTTCTGTTAGTCAGGTGGGCCTATTAAATATGCAGTGGGAGTGGAGTGTGGGTCTTGTTAGCAGAACCATTCAGGGCCATAATGGGTGTTTTCACACCTCTGGACCTGACCTGCTGCCCTGTTGTTTTCTTTGTGTTTTGATTTAGGTTTGAGGATAGAGTTATAGTTTAACTTAAGTTATATAGTGGTAAACCAGGAAGTGCTCCTCTGTTTTGTTAAAGAGGATATTACACTTACCTGCTAACACATACCATATACAACATGTTACCCTTTATCATTCTGAAGATACCATATTTGCTGAAAACAACGGATTAACATGTTTTAACATGCTGTTTGTCCTCTGTCATGTCTTTAATCTCTGAATATTTGAATTTCTCTCAAAGTCTATGGGAAAAAATGAATGCAGAATTTACTACTGGACCCAGAGTGGACTTCGAAGTGGACGTGACAATGCATTTGACTAAGGACACATGGTGAACAGCTCTTTGGGGTTGATAATTATTATTAATTTGGCCTCTTGACATCTTTTTTGCTATTTATTAACAATTTATTATTTCCATTTACATTTTTTTCTCTTTGTTATTAGAATATATTGTGATGTGTGAGCTACTGTGTCGAAGTAATTTCCCTTGTGGATCAATAAAGTTTGCCTAATGTCTAATGATATTACATACACTTCTCTTTAAATTCCAAGGAACACTCACCCTGTGCAGAAATGCCATTGTACTGGGACTGGGCAAACTTTGGCCGTACTTTGACATAGGCCATGTAGTGACCGGAGCGCATTGTTCCACTGTGCTCCACTACACCATACAGACTGTACAGGATCTGACCGCCCCCCTTCTCTGCATTCTGTGTGAGGAAACAAGCGCTCAGGGCTTTTCATAAATCTGTAAATGTGAAGCAGTCGTTTGTGTTGAGTCATGGTTACCTTGCAGTTCAGCGTACAAAAAGGAGCTAAATCCAACACCACTGGAAACTGGACGTGCCGGTTTACTTTAGAAATACCGAAACCGTTCTACAAAAGAATAGGGACTTTGTATAAAATATAGTATACAAAATAATATCATTAAAGAAATAAAAGTCTATTCTGGTGTTTAGTAATAAGTTTCACATGTGTAGAGCCTTAGTTCACGTTTGTTCATTTTAAACCACAACACTGGGTTAAAAATACTGGACAATACAGGATTATTCAAACATGCATTCATCTCACAAACTACAACATCAAAAGTTAAAGGTGCACTGTGTAACTGTTTGGTTGGGGGTCTGTCACCTTCTTGCCTGGAATGTTCCACAGTATGACATTAAACAGCTCTACCTTTCTACCTTACATTTATTTGACTACATGTGGTTTTATAGCTCTAAAATACCCAGAAAAACAGGGATTCTGACTGTGAGCGGGGTCGCCTCTCCCCAGATCTGCCCTGTAACTTGGTCTGGTTTGGTTGCTACGAAGACAGAATGGTTTAATGCCATACAGTGAAAGATTCCAGACAAAATAATATCTCTATGGAGAAAATAATTTGAAAGACCCTCCACCAGAAAAGTTACACAATGGTGAGGGGGAAGCGTTTAAACACACTAAGGCTGCGTCCCATTTCTCTGTCTTACCCCTTCGTCTTACCCCTACCCCTTGGTTTTGCGCGTTCATGTGAGGGCAAGGGGTGTCCCGATTCTGATTTTGATCAAGGGCTCGGGCCACGACCGAGGGCTACATACCCCTTGAAACGAAGTAAGCTCTTGACCAGACTTGAAACGAAGGGGTACGCCTACAAGCTCAGGCAGGTTTTGGGATCAGGATGGCAGCGTCACATCGACCAGCCAAGGAGTCTCATAAATGTATTTTCAGCAGTTGTAATTATCGATTAACAGTTTAGCATGGTTTACAATTATGACGCTTATGTTCTACGTTACTTTTAGTGAACTGTTGTTGTGACGTCTGTTTAACCGACGTTATTGTTTTCATCGAACTTTCATGCATAAACAAGCTAGTTTTTTTTGTCAAGCTGAGGTACTCGATAATCCTTGACATTTGTTTACATTTGTTTGCATCAATTGTTGTCGCCTCTGTAGACATAGCAGCCAGGTAGAAGCAAGGGATGATGACGCAAACGGTAATCGAGTGGTGTCCTATTTCTTCCCTCTCAGCTCGATATCGAGGGGCAAGACAAAGACGTAGATAAAGGGGAAGGGGTAAGACAGAGAAATGGGACGCAGCCTAAAAGCTAACAGCAGATATTTTACCTTGAGTTTATTTTTCAAAAGCAAACTGGCTAAAAGGCAGCAGCAGCACTTTAACTGCCATACATGTCAGAAATAACAACACAAAATGTACCTGTTGGAATCTTTTCAAATGCAGTGTGAGCACAGGAGGGGGAGTGGAGATCAGCATTTGCTTCAAGGCGTCGGTGTACACATTTTTCTTGGGATCTAAACAACAATAATGGAGTGAATTATTAGTTGTGTATTCAAAGCCATTCACATTTGCATTCCAGCTAGTTTTGATAAACAGGACATGGGCACTGGTTTCAATATTTGCTTCAAACGACATTTGGATCCATAAAAGTAGAAATTATTAGATTCATTATAGGACCCAGTGTACATACCTCCACCTTGGCCTGTCAAGATAACAAACTTTGAAGTACGATACATTGCTGAAGAAAATGTAGACAGTAAATACAGCTCTGGAAAAAAATCAGAGACCACTGCAAAATTATCAGTTTTTCTGATTTTACTACTTATAGGTATGTGTTTGGGCAAAAGGAACAAATAAACATATTATGGTTAGGGCATTTATTTGCAGAAAATGACAAATGGTCAAAATAACAAAAAATATACATGTTTTCAGACCTCAAACAATGCAAAGAAACAAGATCAAATTCATTTTAAAACAACATAATACTAATGTTTACACTTAAGAAGAGTTCAGAAATCAATATTTGGTGCAATAACCCTTATTTTTAATCACAGCTTTCATGCGTCTTGGCATGCTCTCCACAAGTCTTTCACATAGTCCTTGGGTGACTTTATTCCACTCCTGGTGCAAGAACTGAAGTAGCTCAGCTTTGTGTTTGTGTTGGAATTCAACAGACGCTGGAATGGAATGGCTGTAATACATGTAGAGATGCTGATTTCAGAAAAAAATGCAGTGGTCTATTTTTTTCCAGAGCTGTATATTGAAAGAAAATTCTGCCACTGACACAAAACCCTTAAGTAGAATTATCTCTCCAAAAATATTCCAAATGTACAATATGGTTAAAACATACAATAAACAAATAAATCAATAGTTATAGTGATAAATAAAAGGTTTGCATCTATAATGAACCATAGACGTTATTGATTAAACTCTCTATGGCTCAACTCTTATTGCAGAAAAATAACAAAAAGTTTCCCAATAGCACAAAGAAATATTACCGATGATAAATAATGACCCCCCAAAAATGTTTGTGAAAAATGTTATTTAAAGGTCCTATTTTACACAACTTTGACTCTTGTGAGCTTTAGCCATGTTAGAATGCAGTGTCTTCACCAAAAACATTCAGGCATAATAATGTGTTTAAGTAACTGATTTATTAGTCTGTCCACATCTCCAAAGCTCAAAATCCTCTGTTCCACCTTGGGATGTCATGTAGTGGTAGTTTTCAAGTTAGAAGCTATTTTTGACCTTTTGTTCAGTAGAAATGGTCAATTCCATGGCCATACCTACTTGAAAAAGCCTGATCCCGTCAGGTCTCAGAAGCTAAGCAAGGCAGGGCCTGGTTAGTATTCAGATGGGAGACCACTGGGAATTCCAGGTGCCACAGGGGGGCGCCAGCCGCAAAAAACTGTCGTTGTGTCTTTAGGCAAGACACTTCACCCACATTGCCTAGTATGAAAGTGGTGTGTGCGTGAGTGTTGGAGGTGGTCGGAGGGGCTGATGGCGCAGATTGACAGCCTCGCTTCCGTCAGTCTGCCCTAGGGCAGCTGTGGCTACAGAAAGTAGCTTACCACCACCAAGTGTGGAGTGAATGAACAATGAACTGTAAAGCGCTTTGGGTGTCATGAAAGGCGCTATATAAATGCTATGAATTATTATTTTTATTATTAAATGATTCTCTGTATGGAGTTTAAAAATATAGGGGAGCACTACCTGTAGCACTACCTGGGCGGCAGTAGCTCAGTTGGTAGAGTGTTTGTCCACTGATCCAAAGGTTGGCGGTTCAAATCCCGCTCTTGACATAAGCAACATCATTGGTTGAGCGGTCAGATCCACTGACCCACAGGTTGCCAGGTGTGATTCCAGCTCCCACAGATGAATGCTGCCGTTGTGTCCTTGGGCAAGACACTTAACCCGCCTCGCCCCCAGTGTCTGCGTACACTGGTGTGTGAATGTGTGTGTGAATGGGTGACTGGTTCCTTGTTGTAAAGCGCTTTGGGTGCCTTGAAGGTGGAAAAGCGCTATATAAAGATGTGACCCATTTACCATTTATAATCACAAGGTGGAACAGAGTTTTTTCAGTCTGAGAGAAGAACTCAGCCTAAATGATTTGTGTGTTTAACATGTAGATGAAACAAAACACAACTGTTTTTGATGAGAAAACAACATCAGAAATGTCAGAAAACACTGTAATATGGTCCCTTTAAACAATCAATTCTAATGTAAAATGAAGTATCACGATATATCACAATCTATTTTTTCTTACACCCCTGCCATATTAGTAATGATAGTGACAGGCTTACATACCTCGTCCTTTGCCTGGGTGGTGGTGGCGCTTGGTGCAGGTGAGGCAGAGGAGGCTGTTGTTTTGGGTGAGCATCTCCACCTCGGTGAAGTGGAACAGGCAGGACCTCACCGAACACTCCTGCTTCTCCGGGACCGTCCTCTGGGCCAGGGTCTGGAAGGCCGAGTCTGGGTCCTGGTTCACCACGGTGTATTCTGCGGGCTCCTCTGGCTCCTCTTTGTGACACTCTATGCTCTCATCCTCCTCATCATCTTCTATAAAGGCTTGGTCTAGATCTTCCTCCAAACTGGTCTCTTCTTCTTGAATGGCGTCAGATGTTTTATCTGAAGTGCTGCCGTAGGGTTGCTGTTCTGACAGGAGGATAAAGCGGTTACAGGTGGTCGATTCCTCCTCCTCTTCCTCATTTTCTTTTTCTTTGTTCTCTTCATTGTGCTGTGTGTTGCTGTTGCTTTGAGGGGAGGTTAGTCTGTCTAAGGTGGTTTTACTATCCAGCTTGTGTTGTCTTCTTTGTTGCTATGGGAAAGAAAAACAATGATCAGTAGATATAGGATCTAGAAGGTCCTGAACATCACATGATGAAAATGATCCTAACAGTAACTTAACAGATTGATTCTCACGAGTTTGTAAAATGTAAAATCACAACTATCACGAAAATCCATCATACTGGCCTGGTTGGTTACAGCATAATAAACATATGTAACAAACACAAACTGACATTTGCTCACCCATCAATACATTTATTATATTATATTATGACATGTCAGTGTCAACTAACTATCCAAGACATTTTGCAGACTTTTCCTTATAAAATCCAGTGTTCATTTACATTTTGGGGCATGGTGTGATGCCAGGTGGGGCACGGGTGACCCTGGGAAACATGCTTTTTTGCCGTACTATACTAGAACTAAGTGTAATTGCACATCAACAACAGTAGTTGGCAGTGGCGCTCTCAATGTTGCTCTGGGGCAGGGGTCGGCAACCTTAAATATGCGATATACAGAACAGACTCAACATCCTGTCACAGAAAAAACAAGTATATTCCACTGAGTCGTGTCCTTTAGTCCGACAGAAGCTGACGCATCAGCGGCACAAGGAGAGAACGTTTTATTTTTTCAGCGCCACATGGCTTATTTGCATAAACTAAGTTTCGTTTCTGTAAAACGTAAACAAATGTGCGCAAAGCTGCATTAAAAACACATTAATATTTGAGTCCTCAGTGCAAAAAGTCAGTGCAGAGTGCAGTCTTTGTTGTAAGTTTCTTTCTTTTTTTGTTTTTAATGTTAATAAAAGGATACAATGATAGGCAGAGGTACTAATATCAATTTTTTAGACAAATAATACTATTAATAGTCGCGCACAGGGAAGGGGGCGTGACATTTTTTGTTCTTGCTTTAAGCTAAAGTTCAGTAGAAAATGTCCACAGACAGACCTTAGCATCCTTCTTAGCCTGCTTCTTGGCCTTCTTCTGCTGGTATTTGCTGCCACTGGGCATGTCGTCGGTCCCGTTGGTCAAAACAGGGCTGTCCCGCTCTTCTTCCAT
The DNA here is from genome assembly GCA_036785185.1 of Paratrypauchen microcephalus. Taxonomy (NCBI): domain Eukaryota; kingdom Metazoa; phylum Chordata; class Actinopteri; order Gobiiformes; family Gobiidae; genus Paratrypauchen; species Paratrypauchen microcephalus. The sequence continues at coordinate 686,937 of JAVJIX010000244.1, read as the reverse complement.
CACATTATTGGGCTTTGGGGCAGGTTTCTTCTGGAACTTTTTCCTATAGGCCTATATGACAAAGAAATCAACACAATGTCTATTTCATACCACACTTTTAAGACTCTTTTAAAAAAGTGGTTAATTGAAAATCAGCACTGCATACATTAATTTCCTTTTAGAATCACCTTTTTTGTTCTATCCTGTTTGTTGTGTTACTGAAGGGTGCCAGATGAATGTGTGTTCTGTGTGTGTATGTGTTGTATGTATGTACTGTTAATGTTTTACTAAGTGTGCATGGCTGTTACTATGAGTGAGCCTGAAAGCATGTAAACAGTGTAAATAATTTTGTATGTACACTGTTTTAACCTGTTTTTTTCTAAGGGTGACAATGTAACATCTGTCCAGGGACTGCAGATGAAAACTAACCTCATGGCTAAATCTGGTGCATTTACAGAAATGTTCATTAAAGGGATATTCCAGGATTTTTGACATGGGGGCTCATTTCCGAGTTAGCCAGAGTGCTGCAGAGATGTGGAGACACTTTTTAGCGAATTTCATGCAGTCCTTCCAGCTGCAGGGTTTTCAGTTGCTAGGCTAGCGCAAGTCAATGGTAAATGATAGCCGGATTTAAATCAGGCTTACCCACTCCATAGTGCACCCAAAACAAGTCAACTATAACGGCAGACTGTCGATGTAAATACATGTTGATTGAGTAATTTTTGAAATCAAACTGACTGCGAATAGCATGAATCATTCCATATCTGAGGGACTAGCTTCGCAGCAGCAGCGGAATTTTACTTTACAATAGTTGGTTGTGAAGTGACCAATCACGTAAACAGAGAAGCGCGAAAAGTCGTAGTAGGGAAGACCAGAGAGTGAAGAGGTGAACTACCGGGCAAAATGGTGTTTCAGTGTGCATTTAGAAAATGTACAAATAAAGCCCGCAGGTGGGCACCACAAAGTTTTCACAGCTTTCCGGTGCACGATCGAGAAAGAACTCGACTGTGGCTTGTAGCTGCTGGCTTAGACATCAACACACCGGTGGAGACGCTACATAAACAGAAGATTTGCAGTGATCATTTCGGACCAGACGACTACACCAAATCCCTTGGAAAGCCTAGTCTGACAACCACTGCAGTACCATCTGTCTTTCCAAGCGCAAGATCCCGTGATGAAGAACAGGTTTGTACCTTTTTTACCCAAGCTTGCTCCTGTCGTTATGTTAGCCTGTTGGTCGATTGAAGACGACTGTGCTAGAGCTTTTGCTTCACTCTTGTAGTCCGGCTGACAGAAAAGGCATGCACGCTCAAAGTTGTTGCTAGCCCGTGAACATTCATGTAAAGGTAACGCTATGTGTTATAGCTTGGCAGAGTGTAATAATAGCTCACAAGCTCACATGCGCATGCAATGCAATGCAAATTTATATGTCGTTTCACAGTGACGCGATTTACAGAAGAGATGTTTACACTGTTGAGCACGAAACGGAAAAGACAGCCCCGCATTGATCGTTCATTCCAACGAACAATGCAACAACCCGGTTTTCTGTAGCTGTAGTGGGGGCTAACTCACCGACACTCTTGCATTCTGCCCTTTCAACATCCATCTCTCTCAACTCTTCGTCTGTATATTCCAAGCATCGGGGAGACCTCCAAACGTGGCCATGTCTGGATTGTAGAACAGAGCAGGCTACTGTACTCTACGGCTAACGATGACAGCTGAAGGTAAACAAATATCAGCTGGAAACCTAACTGCAAGGTGATACCACTCCGCCCATGCCTAGCTAGATCGGGAAAAAACGCGCTGTTGCATAAGGACATAAATCCTTTAAAGTACAAGGTTGATTATATTTCTAAAATTGTTCCAGCAACACAGACATTTGCATCAACAGTCTGGCGTTATAGTTGACTTGTTTTGGGTGCACTATGGAGTGGGTAACCCTGATTAAAATCAGGCTACCATTTACCATTGACTTGCGCTAGCCTAGCAACTGAAAACCCTGCAGCTGGAAGGACTGCATGAAATTCGCTAAAAAGTGTCTCCACATCTCTGCAGCACTCTGGCTAACTCGGAAATGAGCCCCCATGTCAAAAATCCTGGAATATCCCTTTAATGTACACTGTCCCTGTCAAATAAATAAATACATTCTCAGCATTAAGGTCCCAAAACCCTTACCTCATCAGAAACAGGAAGAGAAAGATCCAGAAACATCTCTTTGACGACTGACACCTGCATGAAATAGTAAGAGATAAATGGTCTTGATCAGAATTACGATGGAGTTTTTAAAAGATGACATCAAAGGTGCACTGTGTAACTTTTCTGGTGGAGGGTCCGTCAAATGCTTTTCATCATGGAGATATTATTGCTTTAGGCTGAAATGTTTCACAGTATGGCATTAAACATTTCTTTCTTTCTTTTTTTTTTTTTTTTTTAAACTTTATTTAACCAGGGAAATCCCATTGAGATTAAAAAACCTCTTTTTCAAGGGAGCCCTGGCCAAGAGGCAAAAAAAATAAAAAAAAATACAATTACAACACAATTATAAAATGACATATAAATTAGTTAAAGCAGATACAATTTAACAGTCTGGATTTAAAGCCATTCAGTGAGATAAGTTCCGTTAATTTCCAGATCTTTTGCAGCTTGTTCCTCATGAAGACCAAACCAGAGAGGCGACCCCAGTCAGAATGCCTGTTTTTCTAGGTAGTTTTGAGTTATAAAACCACCAGCTATTTAATAAATGTGAGGCAGAGCTGTTTAATGTCATACTGTGGAACATTCCAGGCAGAGCAATGACATATCCATAGAAAGAAGCAGGTGCCTTTAACAGCACGACTGTCTCGGTGGCACTGACCACACCTACCGTCTTACACTGCTGACACATGACAGTGCTGGTCATCTCCCCTCCGAAAACTTGATCCACAAAGTTTTTTGGGAATGCCTTATTTTCATATTCTGGAACAAAAAAGGAAGTTACAAACACAGAAACAATATACGCCACAATTAGTCATATCTGAATATTACAATATGTTTACCTTTGACTAGTGTTTTCAGCTGTTCCTCACTTCCTTTTTTGGATTCTTTTAATGACTCCATCAGCCCTGAACTCGCCCTCTAAAAAGCATTAAAGAATCATTTCACATTTCATGCAAATTTATGGATGCTGTGAAAGCAAATATAGATGGTAAATAGTAAAATTGCTCTATTTCTGTTTCTGCTAATACAGACATTTCTGTTTTTGGTCAGTATTTGAGAAGCTCCGAGTGAGTGACGGACGGGCAGTTTAGACCACCCAAAGTGTGATGTTTCAGAAGAAATTCATATAATTCTATAATGTATGTATTTATTTATCAGGTCAAGTTATTAAGTCCAAGCAATGTATAGAAAAAAGGTACAGTTTTTGTGGTGGAAGAAGTTTTGTCACTTATTTACATTTAACAGTTTCAAACACATAGGAAACAATGGACTTCAATGTGCTTAAAACGATGCATTCGGATTTGTAAAGTGATTCAGGAAGCTTATGACATCAACTGACTTTTTTTTCACCCCCTTTTTTTCCCCATAAAACTTAACCGCACGTACTTCAATCAGGTTGGCATCCCACAGTTGTATGCGGAATGTAAAGAAAAGGTGGTGAAAGTGAACTGGAAAATGTTGAGTATTATGCCACAACTACTGATATGTGATCAAGCAGAATGACCGAGCCATATATGAGTTTGACTGTGCATTTTATAAATGGCAACTTTGAGCTGAAAAGTCGCTGCCTGCAGACAGCATACTTCCCAACGGACCACACAGGAGAGAATATTGCCATGGGATTGAGAGTGTGTCTATCGAGCTGGGGGGTCTAAAAGAAGAGGCCCAGACGTGCATCACAACCGACAACGCAACAAACATGGTCAAAGCAATGGAACTTAAAGGAAAAGTAACATTTTTTACAATTTGAGCCTTATTTCGGTAATAAAACAAGTTGTTTTACTCACCCATAGCACTTTGGTGTCTTATGGAGGATTTCGGGAGATGTTTTAGATTAGCGTTAGGCTAACGCCGTTAGCCTAGCGTGACTTATAGCCATAGCTCGGGGCATTCCCCGAGCATGTAATATGCCCCGTGCGGGCTCCAAATAACAAAAACTTTAGCACTTTTCAAATCAGAGAAGCTCGATGTCTTTAGTCTACGATTTCGTTTGGTCAAAAGTGGCCTGTAATCCGAGATTTAGCCATAGTTTTGAGTAGATGAGGACGCCAGTGCGCATGTGCGGAGTGTGCTCTCAGCTCCCGGGACCCAAACATGGAACGCAAAGCTGTAAACTATGGACAAATCTCGGATTACAGGCCACTTTTGATTCAAACGAAATCGTAGAGTAAGACATCGAGCTTCTATGATTTGAAAAGTGCTAAAGTTTGTGTTATTTCGAGCCTGCACGGGGCATATTACATGCTCGGGGAATGCCCCGAGCTATGGCTATAAGTCGCGCTAGGCTAACGGCGTTAGCCTAACGCTAATCTAAAACATCTCCGGAAATCCTCCATATGACACCAAAGTGCTATGGGTGAGTAAAACAATTTGTTTTATTACCGAAATAAGGCTCAAATTGTAAAAAATGTTACTTTTCCTTTAACCAATGACCCAGACTTCAGTGTTTTGGACACAGGCTGCAACGTGCAATTGGTAAGTGTGAGAATGTGTGTTTGTTTATTAATCCATTCATACGAATTTAATATGATGTGTGCAGTCTCTGTTGTTAGCTGGCAAACTGTCCTTTCTCTTCCGCAAACAAACATTACAAACTCTATAGGAAGGCTGAAGTGATTAGCATCGCTATATTTAAGTTAAGTTGCATTTATACGTTTGTTATAAAATACAACAAGAATGCAAAGATTTACAATTTACAAAGGTGTAACTCGTCGAGGTATTATCTGCATTTTGAGACAGGCGGTGAAAAGAGCAAACTAATATAGGAGCCGTGTCTCAATTCTCAGTGTGCACAGTTCGGAGCGTGGTTTTAAGGGGGCTCAGACTGCAGTCAAGGCGGTGCATACTTGCTCAGCCCTGAGTGCAGTCTGCGGACCGCATGGGCGTCTGCGAAATGCGACAGGTCTCGCAACTACGAGAAGCAGCCGCCGACTCCATTTTCTCCCGTAGAAGAAGTAGCGCGCAATATTAACCCACCTATTATGTTTGACATCTTTTGTAGTTGGGAAAAAGGTAGGGTCATTTTACTTCAGTAAGTTTTTTTACTTTTCAGTTGCACTTACTGTGAAAAGGATGCACAGATTTGTTATTACAAGGTTGAATTCCTTGCTACTGGTGTTGATGTTCATAACCAAAATGACTGAGTTTCCACTAAGTTAAAACTCTTTTTTTTGGTACATATAGCTTTCTTTTTAATAAACAAGACTACATTTGAAATAAATTGACTTTAGTTTTCATTCTTACATTTACAGTTAGGGAATTTAGTGTCTGAATGGTATACGTTTCTGACATGTGCAAATGTTCATGTGCACTGAAACTTGATTTGAAAAAAATCGTGGATGAAATCGAAATCGCAATATCTGTCAGAAAAATCGCAATTCAATTTTTTCTTAAAATCGATCAGCCCCATTACAGACTCAAACAAAAATGTTCCTTTTGCCCAAACACATACCTATAGGTAGTAAAATCAGAAAAACTGATAATTTTGCAGTGGTCTCTTATTTTTTTCCCAGAGCTGTAGACTTTCATCGCTACAATAATGTTACAACGACTGTTCAACTACAGTACTTATGAAAGAAACCTATGGCACATCAGTTTAAATTAGTTGGATTACAGTTCTGCTTTTACAGATTATATATAAGTAACATTCTATGGTTGTACAATTTTTATTTTTTTCCCCTTTTATATCAGTGGAAGCCTCCTAAGCTGGAAGGCATATGCCTAAATGGAAATTTGCCGTGACACCTTCTTGAGAAGATTATGAAGTTAAATTTACTTGAAAGTTTTTGTATATTTGATTATAGAGAGTGTAAAATTTAGATGGTTGGCCCCTCAATTTAATTAATTTTTTTTCAAGGTCAAGAAACGACAAGACTTTTGGAGCAATCGGTGATTTCCATTCTAATAGGGTTCATCTTCTGGCTATAAGGGTTGAAAAGGAGACAATATCCATGTCACGTCTTTTGTTTTGGTTAGGGAGTATTCCAAATAGACCGAGATCAACTGAAGGGGTCAAGGCAGCTTCCAGACCATCTGCAATGTGTTCACAAATGGCTGCCCAAAAATGTTTTAGTTGAGAACAAGACCAAAAGAAATTCATATAATTCTAAACAGCACTGGAGAAGTGGGAGCCTACCTTGAGTTCCTCCGTTCTCATTCCGTCCAGCAGGTAGCGCAACAGCTCCTGACTGTCCTGCTGCTGGAAGCCCCTGAATCTGGCCGCTCTGCAGAAAATACAAAGAAATTTAAAAATAGAAAAATTCTTATAAAACATGACATATATAAAATGTCACTAACTTTTTACAAACTTGTGTGAACAGATTGCATGGGGTTACAACGTTCCTGTTGGAGTCTTGGATTTCATTGAGGAGCTGGCACATGGCCAATGTCAGGGGTCCAGACTTTTCCAGATGGATTGACACTGGCTCCTTCACGTTAGAAAGCAAAAAAAAAAAAAAAAAAAAGATTTAATATATGCTCTTAGTTACATATGTGTATAAAATGTGACAAACCAGATTAGAAGAGGTATCAGGTTGAATGTTAAGTGTGGTCTTCTCTGCTATGACTTTATTCAGAGTGTCTCTTAAGATGTGGGTTTGGGAGAGATTCTGAAGAAAATGAAAGGAGAAGGGACTGGATAATCAATAATTCATAGAGTCCATAGACACAAGGCAAATCATTGAAAAATTTCAGGTTTTTTTTTTAAATAAACCAGAGTAATAACTTTGTAGTAGGCCTACTTTGCAACAAATTTATGTCAAACTGATGAACAGTTTAAGATAAACCATAACCTGGAGGTCTCCAAACTGAAGCTCGGGAGCTACAGGGATTTATGAATAATTATATTATTATAGACCCCTATAAATACATTTATAAAGATATATATTTTTACATAATTTCTATTTTATCCTTATGATAAAAGGAGAAGTTCAATTTGTCAACTGGACAAAGTTTGTCCAGTTGACAAATTTAACTTCTCCTTTTATCATGGATTCTACCTGGACAACTGAGGGACTCTTCATGCATTTTATCCTTATGTTTGAGAAATAATTTATGTGTTACAATTCTCTACTTTGCAAAGGATACAGGCATTCTACAGCAATTAATTATGAGCGGCAATTCAATGTCCGTATTTTAAATTTGGCGTGCGGCGAGCAAATCGCTGCTCGAGCCTTTGAACGGCAAGTTTATTTATAAAAAGAAAGAAGACAGGACTATCAACAAGAACGCCGTGATTTGTAGCTTTTGTTAAAAAGAATTTTCCAAACACCGAAGCTGCTCCAGCCTGATGGATCATTTGAACGATAAACACGTCCGGACAAGTTCCATCGTTACCGGTGATAGAACGAGCGTGAGCGCACGTCAACAAACCAACAAACCACGCTCACAGAATTTGGGAAACGAATGAGCAAAATGACCACAGAAAAATTGACAAACTCGATTTGCTCTCACAAGATTAAAATGTGATTAATAATTTACAAATCCTTAATTAGTTTTTTTTAATCGCCTGACAGCACTTATGCATACATGTATTTGTTTATTTATGCATTTGTTTACTTCTTATTAGACGTGCGTGATTTATCGATTAAATTAAAATTTACATTTCAGGACGATGTGTTTTTATGAAAATTGATTTTTTAATTATTTTTTTAAATGCGAACTAATGCGCCGCCACGCTCTACACGGGTAAGTTAGCGGGGCGCACCCAAACATTGTACAAGCTAGCCTGGCAGCGACTGAGGGAAACCCGGAGCTTGTACCAAAGAAAGGTGTCGCTACATCTGTTATATGGAACCGGTTCGCTTTTCTTGCGTTGGACTTAGAACAAACAAGTGATCGCTGTAAAGTCTGTTCAAAAACTGTTTCACGCAGCGGAGTAGGAGAAGTGCAGGTCCCCACAGCGCGAGCACATATCGTAAAAGACATGGTGCCCATATATACTGTGGAAAAGCCCGGATTCATTCATTAACATGGTGAAAGTTTTGGACCTGAAGTATGCCCTACCAAGCTGCAAATATTTTTCTGAAGTTGTCTTGCCATAACTGTATACAGACTGCACAATGCTGTAGGTAAGGGTCTTCAAGTGAAATATTTTTTAAAAACAATAACAGCTTAATTGATGCAAGGTGTAATGTATTTGTTTTATAAAAGAACGTTGCATTATTTTGAGCCATTTGTCTGTCATCTGTTATTTGTTTTTGAGTAGGGCAGAGAAAAATAAATTAAAATCGGATTTATTATTATTATTTTTTTTTAAAGGTCCCATGGCATGAAATTTTCACTTTCTGAGGTTTTTGAACGTTAATGTGAGCTCCCCTACCCTGTTTAGGGCCCCCCCCATGGTTAAAAGTTGCGAAATGTCTAAACTGAGCATTTGCGATCCTTTTCTGTGTTACAAAAAATCGGAGCTCAAACGGGCGATTTTGAACAAGGCACCTTATTGACGTCAGATCGAAAAAAGAAATGCAAATGCAGTTCCACCCCCGTCTGTCTGTACTCAGCGTCTCTGTAAATCACGCCCAGAGAGTTTGGACTGCGAATGCGCTAGGCAATGCGAAATGCGTTTTTTTATTTGCCTGGAGGCACGTCCGAGTGTTTCTAGGCCCGGAAGTCCTTTATCTGAGCCTCTGGACCTTTGAACAGCAGTGGTTTAATTTTATTTTCTGTGGAAATGTGTTTATTTTTCAATGGAACGCTTCAAATCTCTCCCCCCGTGCAAAAACAAGGAAATGGATCAGAGATCGCACAGAGTGAGAGCGGAGCGTTTGGCCACGCCCCCACCCTCTACTATTGGCCAGCTCTTTTCTCCTCATTTGCATTCAAGCAACAAGGCCCATTATAGTGTGTTCAGAGTGAGAAAAATTACTCTTTCTCAGCTTATCTCTGTTTCTCATGCACTGAGTGTTGATTTTGAAGAAGGATTCATTTACAGTATTAGGGAACCATTAAGGAGCCATATAAAAGCATCAAGAAGTACCATGTCATGGGATCTTTAAGTCTGAGATTTTATTTTTAGGCCATATTGCCCAGCTCTACTTCTCATCAATTAATAAAGATTCACATTTTCAAAACAGTATGGGGTACATTGCAGTTTTAAATTATTATGTAAAAATCCAAAATAAACCAAGGCAAACCATGTTTCCGTCACTGCAGCATGTTTACCTGGATGACTGCGTTGAAGAAGCAGGTGTTGCCCAGGTTGCTGAGCCCCTTCACTGGGACCCCTCTGTCCCCCTCGGTCACACTGTGCTTCGTGGACTTGGCTGGACCCTCTCTCTTGTTCTCCTGCTTTTTGGGCTGCTCCTGATTCTCTTTATTTTCTTCCTGCTCCTCAATCACTTCTAGTTTCAGACCGTCCAGTTTCTGCTCCACTTCTGACACGCCTTCATTTATCTCTGAACAAGAGAAATATAGAACGTTATGATAAAGTGCTTATGACAGATTTACATGTTTGTCTAGTCATTGCTTAAGCGGTGGTTTGTGAAGAAAATTTGAAAAGAAAAGTTGAAATATACAGGAAGCCGCGCTGAGTTTTCAAAAGGAATCTAATACACAAAATTCCATCCAAAATGCAGAGGCAATTTACGCACAAAGAACAAAAGTTATGATATGATTCTGGCAGATTAAACAAAAAAATAAATAAATAAAAGGGCTGTGGTTTATTTTTTGTCAAATAATAACGATTGTGTATCATGACAAGCTCAGGTAACAGCTATGGAATTACATTTATATATGTCACATCTGACCAGGAAGTAAATGAAGAAAGGTAGTAGGCTTGTGACTCTTAAACTTTTCAGTACCACCAAAAAGCTTTCCAAGTACTACCCGATCTAAATCAATCAATAATGGGACTATTCCAGGTCTAATCAAAGATCTAAAACAGGTCTAAGTGGATCACATCATTTCCACTGTAGTTCTAAACCAGAAATGATCCAAAGGAGGACAAAAAGTGGATAAAATTAACTGTAAATCAGGCAAACGCACAAACTGAGGAGCTGTCCAAGTACCACATGTACGTGTTCACGTTCCACAGTATGAGAAACGCTTAGTATAATGTACAGTTTAAATCGACAATAAAAGCAGTTGTGTGCATTTTTCTGTGGGTACACACTTTTATTTGGCCTCTTGGATGTTTCTGTGGAGGTCAGTTTCTTGAGGTTGGTGAGCAGCTGAGCTAAAAGTCCTCTTTGAGAGAACTGCACCTCGTCGTCACAGATGTAGCACCTGTGGAAAAGAAAAAAAAAATCACTAAATACTTTTATTCTGATTTTTGTATCATCCTCTGTGTCTTTTATTTATTTTTATGTTTTTTGTTTTAACCTTTTTATCATTTATTATTGGTATTTTTGCTCTTGTCCAGTTTTATTGTCTTAACGAGGACTAGTGGAGTTAAATCGAGTTATATTTTATGTTTCCCATTGCGTAGGTTTTATCTGTATTGTGCAGCACTTTGAAACTGTTTTGTTTATGAAATGTGCTATATAAATATGGATTATTATTATACTTATTGGACTGGGTCACTCTAAAATATGTAGAAAAGTTAAAAAGCAAAGAAACTCACCAGACAGCCCAGTTGTCCAGACTGACCACGAGACAATGAGGGGCGGAGCGCGGCGTCTCGTAATGCTTGATGGCATGTTGATTCTCAGAATGTCTTCCACAGCCCTGTGCAAATGTACATATTATTGAGAAAGCACTATTAGTACTTCTTGGCTATCTACTAGTACTTCTTGACTATCTACTAGTACTTCTTGACCATCTACTAGTATCTATTAGTACTTCTTGACTATCTACTGGTACTTCTTGACTATCTACTGGTACTTCTTGACTATCTACTAGTACTTCTTGACTATCTACTGGTACTTCTTGACTATCTACTAGTACTTCTTGACCATCTACTCGTACTTCTTGACCATCTACTGGTACTTCTTGACCATCTACTGGTACTTCTTGACTATCTACTGGTACTTCTTGACTATCTACTGGTACTTCTTGACTATCTACTGGTACTTCTTGACTATCTACTAGTACTTCTTGACTATCTACTGGTACTTCTTGACTATCTACTGGTACTTCTTGACTATCTACTAGTACTTCTTGACTATCTACTGGTACATCTTGACTATCTACTGGTACATCTTGACTATCTACTGGTACATCTTGACTATCTACTGGTACATCTTGACTATCTACTGGTACATCTTGACTATCTACTGGTACTTCTTGACTATCTACTGGTACTTCTTGACTATCTACTGGTACATCTTGACTATCTACTGGTACATCTTGACTATCTACTGGTACATCTTGACTATCTATTAGTACTTCTTGACCATCTACTAGTACTTCTTGACTATCTACTAGTACTTCTTCACTATCTACTAGTACTTCTTGACTATCTACTAGTACTTCTTGACCATCTTAGTGAGTCAACGGTTCTTCTGATCCTAAGCATTTCACTGCATTGTTGACCTTGTGTTGATTCTGCATATGACAAATAAACAATCTTGAATCTTGAAGAATATTTGAACATTTTTTAAAATCAAGATTTTGTTCACACTGCACATTTTAAACACAACTAAGAACAGTAATATGTGAACGGGTACTGAAATATGAGATGTTCAATAATATAAAAATATAATGCATATTAATAAGTGAAGTGAAATCAGTATGGAAACCACTGAAAATGACGATCGATCAACGTAAAGAAAAGCACGATTCATTTTTTATTGTCCAGCTCTATTGTTTATGTCCTACCCTGTGTCCACACTTCAGGCACATCCATATTGGTCCACTCTCCTCCGTCTCCGTTTCCCGTGAAGTGTTATTGTCATCTTTGTCCTCACTGTGGCAATCCTGGCACTTTGTCCAGTCGCCATTCCCAGAGAGCTTCTTCACAATGGCTTGGTCAGTTCCCTTTTTTATATGTCGGCAAGATGGACCTTAAGAGACAACAAGAATAGTTTTAATTATCCACATGCAGTGGCCACTGTAGCGTACCTAAAAGAAAAACAGCTCTAGATCAGTATTCTTTTCCAAAATTATAAGAGAATGGAACAAACTACCAGCACATTTAAAATTATGCAAAGACTTCAAAAAGTTTAGCGATGAATTAAGACCGTATTTGTTTTTAACCCAGAAGTGCCAACATTAAGTGACAACTAATGTAGGAAAAACAACTTATAACCAAGAACTAAATGATACCTGATTAAGGGCACTGAATGAGCAGATTGGGAATGGAATAGAAATATTTCATGTCATTGTACTTTTACTGTTTGTATATAGATTACATTGAGAATGCTATTTTTGTATTCTGTGTTTTGTCGTTTTTTGTTTTTTTTAAAATTATTATTATCCTTTATTTATCCCTGTAGGGCAGAGGTCTTCAACAGGGGGGTCGCGGAGGTACTGCAGAATCTTTTGATTTCACTTTAAAATAATATAATTTTATATTTTATAGTGTAAAATACAGTATTAACCTGTGTATTATTTCCTTGTATTGGATGTACCATAACAGAGTAGCAATGTTTATACACGACACTAAACTCAATTTAATATAAAACACAATTAGTGTTTGTAGCTGGAAATGAATGTATATGGCGGAATGTGGTTTTATGTCTGTATAGAATTGCATGGAGCTGTATGTGACTGTATGTAAGAAGGATTTTAGAGTGTAAATATTAACCCTGTTTTTATTCTATTTTATTCTATTTTACTTCCTGTAGGTTTGACATGTTACACCTGTCCGGGACAACAGATGAAAAATAGCCCTCAGGCTAATTCTGGCATATTTACATGCAAAATGTTTATTAATGTGCACTGTCCCTGAATAAATAAAATAAATAAAAATAAAATAAAATTCTCTGCCGTATATATACTAGGGGGTCCCTGGCCCAGTTCGCCATCTGTTTGGGGGTCCCTGGCCTGAAAAATGTTGAAGACCCCTGCTGTAGGGAAATGATTTCTCTGCATTTGACCCATCCTTCAGGAGCAGTGGGAAGCTCATCTTTCAGCCGCCCGGGGACCCATCTCCATGATCTTATTGTTAGACTTGGTCAGGACCTTACTGGAGGATTTTACCTATGGAGCATGTTTTTGGGTTGATGAGCTCCTAGATCTATAGTCTGATACAAAGCATCTTTTCAATGTTTCTATGATTAATGCTCCTGTACATGGTCCCTACATGGTCAAATAAACTAAAACTAAACTAATTAAACATACAAGACGTTCATTTAATTATTTATTTCTGTATTATAACCAAAAGCTACCTAAAAAGTCAGTCTCGTCATCCTCCTTGGGGCTGCGGTCCTTCACCCTCTTCTTTCCCATAGCGACCTGCGACCTAAACAAATTAGAAAAACAAATAAAACGTACATTAATTTAAAATGTTTGGGGTTTTTATTATAACCTATAAAGTAACTAATTACAAATAATCAGCTTAATGTATCCGAGTAGATTTTTTGAGTAATTGTACATTTTCAGTAGAAATCTCTTCAAATCTCTTCAATCTTCAAATCTCAGTGTACTGTGTATAATGACAATAAAGGCTTTCTATTTCTATTCTATTCTATTTTAAACCTGTACCTATACTTCAAAAGATCAAAGATCAAAGTCAGCTTTATTGTAATTTCTGCCATATGTGAATCAAAAATTTCCTTTATCTCTGGCCAAGCAGTGCAAAAAGACAGTGTACAAAATACAATATAAAGACGAAACAAAACAAAAACTAGACAAAGACAAAAATCTAAAATCTGAAAGCAGTGCAACAGAATACGCACAGTACGTGCGGCTGCGCGGCTGTGAGTCAGAGGTGGTAGTCTGCAGCACGGGGGCCCCCCAGGGTACTGTCCTCTCACCCTTCCTCTTCACCATATACACCTCGGACTTCACATACAACACGGACAGCTGCCATCTCCAGAAGTTCTCCGACGACTCGGCCATTGTGGGCTGTGTGTCAGAGGGGAACGAGCTGGAGTACCGCTCGGTCATCAGTGACTTTGTGGACTGGTGTGGGCGCAACCACCTGTGCCTTTGGGCGCAACCACCTGTGCCTTTGGGCGCAACCACCTGTGCCTTTGTCTTACTGGTGTTAACACCAGTAAGACAAAGGAGCTGGTGATCGACTTCAGGAGGAGACCACTACCTCACTCACTGGTGAACATCCAGGGGCAGGACATAGAGACTGTGGACAGTTTCAAGTACCTGGGTGTTCACCTCAACAATAAACTGGACTGGTCCCACAACACCGACGCCCTGTACAAGAAGGGCCAAAGTCGCCTCCACCTCCTGAGGAGACTGAGGTCCTTTGGAGTGTGCAGGCCTCTGCTCAAGACTTTTTATGACTCTGTGGTGGCCTCTGCTCTCCTCTACGCTGTCGTCTGCTGGGCCCCGAGCAGCACAGAACGGGACAGAAAAAGACTGAATAAGCTGGTTAAGAGGGCCAGTTCTGTTCTGGGCTGTCCTCTGGACTCTGTAGAGAAGGTGGCTGAGAGGAGGGTACTGGCCAAATTCATGTCCATTAAGGACGACACCTCTCACCCTTTGCACCGGACTGTAGAGGAGCTGAGCAGCTCCTTTAGTAGCCGACTAAGACACCCCCAGTGCAAGAAGGAGCGCTACCGCAGATCCTTCATCCCCACCGCCATCAGACTGTATAATTCTAACATATAAGCCAGACGTGCAATATCCTCCTTTTTCATGTTGATGCTTGTTGTTACTATTATCATTATTACTATTTTCCATTATTATTATTATTACGTATTACTATCTGTATTGATAAAAGGAGAAGTTCAATTTGTCAACTGGACAAAGTATGTTTGGTTGAAAACGTTTCGCCACTCATCCAAGAGGCTTCGTCAGCTCTAATAAGAATACTGGTAAGACACTTGCTTATATCTTGCTGCAGGGAGGAGCTAACTAGCTAACTACTTTCCGAAACTATCTCATTGGTTTCCGTCTTTTGTTTCTCTGGCGTCTAGATAACGATCCCTATTCATCCCTACACGCCTGTTTTTCACACCTCTGGCCCTGACCTGGCTAGCCCTATTGTTCCCCTGTTTGCTTGATCTAGGCTTAAAGGGATATGCCACCCCCAGGTCAAATTTGGGCATCTCCCCACAGTCCAGAGACTAAAATAAGTGGTGGAAAGCGTTTTCCTGCTCACCCAGCCATTGTCCGAGTCTGTCGCCACTGACCGCCGCGGTATCTGGTGCTCCTCCGCCTTAGACTGGAGTCTAACGTCGCCAGAGAAAGATTTCGGCCAAAAGGAATTAATTTGCTCGATGCGTTTCCCAATTACTTTGTGTGTAGTGCGCATTTTCCAGTGCGTAAGAATACAGCCGTATCACGCAGCACGCTGCCAGGGGAATCCCAGTTACGCACCGGGAAGGGAGTTCCCCTGTTGCACAACGTGGTGCGTGATATGTCTTTTTATGGAATACAGGTTATGCCAATATGACCTGGGGGGGGTTAAAGTGAGAGTTCAGCTTCCTGACAGTCTGGTGGATGAAGCTGTTTGGCCTGACAGTCTGGTGGAGTGGGCCCGGAGACTCTGGTACCTTCTCCCCGAGGGCAGGAGGCTGAAGAGGCTGTGTGAGGGGTGGCTCGGGTCACCCACAATGCTGGACGCTCTGTGGGTGAGGTGGGTGTTAAAAATGTCCAGGAGGAAGGGGAGAGAGACACCAGTGATCCTCCCAGCTTGTCATTGAGTATAATTGTAATCATGTAATTATAATTTGTGACATTTATAGTCATATCACTCCTCAGTACAGCACAATTCCCACTTGTCCCAATCCACAGCCGTCTCAAGTCTCTGCTTCTTTCTACCCCGATAAACCCCACAGAACAGCACTCAGTGGAGGAAGAAGTGCTCAATTTTGTTACTTGTTACTAAGTAAAACTATAGATACCAGAGCAGAAAATAGACAAGTACAAGTATCACATAAAAAAAATCTACTCAGGTAAAAGGTAAAAGGAGAAATTCAATTTGACAAAAGTTTATTTGGTCGAATACGTTTCGCAGCTCAGGTAAAAGTATTAAAGTACCAGTGTAAAAGTGTACTTAAAAGAGCAAAAATTAGAAGGTGTTCTAAGGCTTCAAAAGTATTAATTTTGATACAGATTTGTGCTGAATTTTCTTCAACAGAAACAATTGAATCAATTTTTTTCCCAGCTGTTTGTATTTGTATATTTTTGTTTGCTTAAATTAAACGATGTGTTAAAAATAAATATAAAATAAAGCATTTTCAACAGGTCTCAAACTAAAATATACTAAAAATACTTTTACTTTTCAGTCCAGTTAAAAATGTAGTAGAGTAGAAAGTACACATACCTGCTCTCAAATGTAGTGAAGTAAAAGTAAAAAGTATCCACTGTAAAATGCATTTAAGTAAAGTACAGATATTTTTACAAAGTTTTACTTAAGAACAGTACTTTACTTCGTTACCTTCCACCACTGACAGCATCGCCAGCTCTGATTGGACAAAGCTCAGAGAATATGTGGAGCGTGGTTTAAAACCAAGTACATTTATCCTCTTAAGTAGAATAAGTGGAGTGAGGTTTAAAACGACTACATTTATCTTAAAACGGTTCAATGTATATATAAAAAATGATTTAAAATGCTGCAAAAATTAGTTCAAAATAACTCTTAAAGGGATATGCCACCCCCAGGTCAAATTTGGGCATCTCCCCACAGTCCAGAGACTAAAATAAGTGGTGGAAAGCGTTTTCCTGCTCACCCAGCCATTGTCCGAGTCTGTCACCACTGACCGCCGCGGTATCTGCTGCTCCTCCGCCTTAGACTGGAGTCTAACGTCGCCAGAGAAAGATTTCGGCCAAAAGGAATTAATTTGCTCGATGCGTTTCCCAATTACTTTGTGTGTAGTGCGCATTCATATCGAGTGCAAATAAATGTGCAAATCAACACAGAGAGCTTGCCTTGGTCATTTTGGGTGGGAACTATTTTCCAGTGCGGAAGAATAAAGCCGAATCACGCACCACGTTGTGCAACAGGGGAACTCCCTTCCTGGTGCGTAACTGGGATTCCCCTGGCAGCGTGCTGCGTGATTCGGCTTTATTCTTCCGCACTGGAAAATAGTTCCCACCCAAAATGACCAAGGCAAGCTCTCCGTGTTGATTTGCACATTTATTTGCACTCGATATGAATGCGCACTACACACAAAGTAATTGGGAAACGCATCGAGCAAATTAATTCCTTTTGGCCGAAATCTTTCTCTGGCGACGTTAGACTCCAGTCTAAGGCGGAGGAGCTGCAGATACCGCGGCGGTCAGTGGCGACAGACTCGGACAATGGCTGGGTGAGCAGGAAAACGCTTTCCACCACTTATTTTAGTCTCTGGACTGTGGGGAGATGCCCAAATTTGACCTGGGGGTGGCATATCCCTTTAAATAGAATATGTCTTGTTGTTACTATTATCATTATTACTATTTATTACCATTATTATTATTATTACGTATTACTATTTGTACTATTTATTACTTACTTTATCCCCTCCCTGCCTGCATGCACTTTTTTCCCTCTTGTCCAAATGTCCTGGAGCTACTGTGGCGAGTAAATTTCTCCTGTGTGAGATCAATAAAGGCTTATCTTATCTTATGTGGAGCGGGGTTTAAAACTAAGTACATTTATCTTAAAACAGTTCAACATATATATAAAAAAAAGATCTAAAATGCTGAAAAAATTAGTTCAAAATACCTCTGTGGGACTAATAAAGGCATAGCTTTCTTTCTTTCTCTTAAGTAGAATAAGTGGAGTGAGGTTTAAACGACTACATTCATCTTAAAACGGTTCAGTATAAAAAAGATCTAAAATGCTGCAAAAATTAGTTCAAAATAACTAAGTAGTATTTTTATGTGCACTTTTTACGTTTACTTAAGTACAATTTTGGAAGCACTGCCTTATAATTCTTTAATATATTGCACAAACTGCCAAAAACGAATTTATAGATTAAAAAAACAAATAAACAAACTGACACATTCTTCCACCGGTTACATCCGCTAATCAACTCTAAATGATCACTAAATTGATTATAGTTATTTTATATTCCTATCTCCTGGACATGCAGGGCTCTCTAGTTTTGAGCGTGGTCGTGCGTGAGACTGCGTAATTTCCGAGGAGCGGGGGGGCGAGTGAACAATTTTTGCCGCGGAGCGGGGGGAAGGGGGCTTGAATTGCGTGAGAAATGCCGTGTGAGCGTGTGAATGTGTCGAATTGTCTCTCTCAATGCGTGAGACTTGAGAGCCCTGCTGTAAATGTTTGTCTAAAGAGCAAACTTAAACTACAAAGCAACTAATGAGAGTTATATAAATGAAGTTATTACCTGATGGTTCTCAGTTTGTTTTATCATCACCGCGTTAATAACTTAGCAGCTGAAACTACACTCTACAGTCTGCCCAACAACAGAACAATCTATTTTCTGATTGGCTGATTTTTTTCCGGGGAGCGGGACGGGGAGGAGAGTTTTTTTCGCTGAAAACGCGTGGTGTGTGGGTGCCTGATGTGGGCGGAAGTACCCGATGTGGGCTCTGTGTGTTCTGCACAAGCGCACAATGACGTATAATGACGTATCATGGCGTATCAGGAAGAAGGAGGGTTTATCTGCCCGATTCGGGCTTTTTTTTAAATATTTATTTTAGGCAATTTTCGGCTAGATAGATAGATAAAGATAAAAAAATGTAATAAATAAATAAATAATAAATAATAAATAAATAAATTATACATCAAAAATAAAAATAAGTATGTAAATAAATACTCAAATAAATAAATTAATGTATTATATTATGTATTAAAAATACATAATATATAAAAAATAAATAAGAAATTAAAAGTGAGTCTAAGAACTTTTTGAGGCAACTGTAGAACCTTAAAAAAAAAAAAGTTTTTGTTAGGTTGTTAACTTCACGTGGATTTAACACCAAAATGTCCCCGACGTCCATTACAGAGGACATGTTACAACATGAGGAATAAAAATAAAATTAACCAAATGCAAATGCTAAGGTGTTAATTTACCTCCAAATAGAAAATAATAATAAAAAAAATAAAATAAATAAATAATAATAATATGTATTAAAAAAAGATAGATAAAGATACAAAAAGATAGATAAAAAAGATAGATAAATCACACGAGACAACCACCCTGAGGTAATCTGCAGACAGAGCCGTAAACCAACTGCAAGGAACGAATCAGGCACTGTCGTGAAACCCGTACAACAATACACAAACTGCACATGTGCGAACACAGAGCCCACATCAGGTACTTCTGCCCACATCAATCAATCAAACAATATTTATAAGGCGCTTTTCATACAAAATTGTAACACAAATTACCTACAGTGGTCAAGGATTAGAAGATTGACCTTATTTGATCTCGCACAGGAGAGAACATCGGGTACACGGTGCCTGCATAAACTGAGCCACACAGACCGATTTTATGGGCACGCACACACGCGCACACACACACACACACACACACACACACACTCTCTCTGCGTGAGAAATGCCATGTGAGCGTGTGGACACGTCGAATTGCGTGTGTCACACTCTCAATGCCTGAGACTTGAGAGCCCTGTGACCTGGACATGTTTTATACAAGTAAACCACAATGACACATCTATTAAATAAATTTTGATCTAAGTTAGCTACAGAACAACGTGGGCACAATTAAAAAGACATAATTTTAATTAAATTGAAATGAACGGTTATTTGTAACGCCAACTTACAACTGTAGACGATGACAGAATACCTTCACTTTCGTTCACTTCGCGTTAATAACTCCATTTTGCACAATCGTTCTATCGTATCCCGACTAATGTCTTCATCAAGATATTTTCCAGTTTAAGATTGAAGATAAATGTCAACAAAAATCTAAGAAAAAGAAGAAAAGAAAATTCCAGTAGCGGCTCACACACGCACAGGGGGAACGAAAGTATCGGTGCAGCTGTTTCCAATGCTCCGTACGGGAACTTCCGGCTGACAAGAAAACAAAAACACATGTGGAAAATGTGGATTAGAGACAATTTTCTGGACAGAATTTTACCTGAATCTGCATGAATAATCACAGTAAGTATTCTATTAGAGAATTTCAGGCGTCTGGGTTAAGTCTGTCCTGTTGCCACTTTAAAAACTGTGTCCTAAATGTATAAAAAGGACTGTAACTGGACCTTATAGTTACCTCCTAGACCAGGGGTGGGCAATTATTTTTCCCCAGGGGCCAAATGAGAAGCAGAAAATATTGTGGAGGACCGGACCAAAAGTTTGAAGTCTACTCTGGTTATGAATTTTATTTCTACGTTGAAATCAGTAAATGGCATTGTGTGAAGAACCCTCAGTCATCCAGGTAGAATCCATAGTAAAGGGAGAAATACTTTATATACTTTGTCCAGTTGACAAATTTAATGTCTCCCTTTACCAGTAAATGGCATTGTTTACAGAAGCTGGTAAGTTCTGTGTTATTATTAAGTAATGAGAGAGAGGTTTTACAAAAACTGAATTCATTTAGTAAAATAATTCAAAACAATTGTAACTCTTTTTCAGTCACATTAACCCCACAATGCTTTCTGAGTTGATCTTTCTTAACTTTGTATTAAGACACCACAATGTCTTTGTTTGCCAAATAATATAATACAAGATATGTCACTGCCAAACTGTGTAGAAAAAAAGTCAAAGTTAGCATGTTTCAGTGTTTTTTTCTTGATCAGTGAGAGAAATCTAGCCTCTGTTGAGCTTTAACAAGTGCGTCAAAGTCAGGTTCATGTTTGAAGTGGAGATGTGAAGCACGTCCTTCAGATCATCACCGTATTTGGACCCCGGGCCTTGAAATGCCCATGTCTGTCCTAGATCATAATCAAAAGAACATGATTTTGTATATATTTATTTATATATTTGCACTCTGTGATCGAGGTGTGGCTTTTGATGTGTCGATATGTGACAGAATCTTATTGGGAAAGCAGAGGGAATCTTAGGGTTAATATACAGTTTTCTGTCCCTGAATATTTCCAATAATATATGTACAAATACAAAGTGCTGTTTGACTTCATTTGGCCTGGACACATCTGTGAGGACGTCCACTGGACTCACACTGACCAGATTTAGAAACTTAATTTTTTTTAGCTCAGTTTTTGTCATGTTTAACCATATATTTATTTGATGATAAAAGGAGAAATTCAATTTGTCAACTGGACAAAGTTTGTTTGGTCGAAAACGTTTCGCCGCTCATCCGAGAGGCTTCGTCAGCTCTGACATAGTTGGAAGACATATATTTATTCATTTATTTGTTTATTTGAAGAGGACAGTGCACATTAACAAACACTTTGTACATTTTCATGACATTGTGTAAATATGCCGGATTTATATAGAAGCTACTTTCCATCCGTAGTCCTTCGACATTTAAAGACAACAACATGACAAACAATAGCAAAAAGCATTTATAATATATACAGAACAATACATTACATGGTACACATTGAACATCACCTATGTTGACAGGTTTGGTTGATTTTGAGCAATTTTTTGAGCTCTTTTTTAAAAGCAGTAAGGGTAGAACTCTCTCGTATAGTTGGAAGACTATTCCAACTCATACAACCCTTAACAGAAACGGTGTTTTGTCCTGTAGCAGTTCGTCTAAATGTCCCCTCACAGTCCCTCTGGAAGCAGATCTAGTCCTGACATTGTTTTCTCTACGTTTAATAAATTCCTTCTGGGGAGGAGGGGCATTAAGGTCATTAAGGGATTTATAGATGAGGCAAGCGAGTTTAAAAGTTTCTAAATTTTCAGAACTTAAAAACTGGTATTTCTCTCATTTCACAGTGATGAGTTGAATATGACTTTTTGGCAAACACCTTGATGGATTTTTTCTAAAGTTGCTCTAAAGGTTTGGTGCCTGTAAATGACCATATTGTACAACAATATTCAATGTGAGACAGGATCATACGATGAAGGTATGATTTAGCCGCATCAGTTGAAATAAAAGGCTTAATTTGTTTAAAAAATTTGAAGATTAAATTTAAGAAGTGCAGCATGTGCAAGGAAAGGACTGTTGGATTTTTATGAAATGAGCTGTTTGTTTTTCCCGTATCCATGGAGACTGTGCAAGAGGCTAAAAAGAGCTAGCTATGGACATTTGAGATGCTTCAGTTTTTTTTTACACCATTGTGGTAGAAAATGTGACAGAAGAACTTCAGTAAAAAAAAAAAAACTTAAAGGGAATGAAAACAAGGGACTGTTGGATTTTGTGAAATGAACTGTTTGTTTTTCTCATATCCATGGAGACCGCGCAAGAAGCTAGCTAAAGTTCAAAGTCAGCTTTATTGTCAAAAAACATATGTACAGGTTGCACACACAGGATTTGAAACTGCTGCTAGCTATGAACATTTGAGATGCAACATTATGTGTCAACAAATGTGGCAGAAGATCTTCCAGAGGAAACACTTTGAAGGAATGAACCATTTCATCACCAACCGAAACACCAGAGCAGAATAAGAACCAGACTTTTCCTGTTGTGTTCACCTGGCGCCCCCCTGGAGGCTGCTGTGATGCTGCAGGACACAGATGAGGGACACTTTTAGCTCTTCCTCTCCTCAAACTGCCCTGACACAGGATCTACTGACCCTCCCTGACCAGTCCTCCTGTTAAACTGCACTGAAACCTTACACTGAGACACAAAGGTGAGAAATTTAATTTCCCTCAGGATCAGTACAGTATCGGCCTGTCTGTCTGTCTTCAGCAGTGTTGCTCTTGCTGTTGTTCTCTTCTACGTTGTTGTTCTCTTGCTATAATAAAATCATGAACATATATTACTAATGATGCTGGTAAGAAATACATGGCTGATTAAATATGGTGTCAGATTTCTTGTACTGAATTAATTAATATGTACAAACAAAATAACTTACACAGTATGTTTTAATTCAGTTCCAGCTGTACAAGCCTTCCATATTATTGGCAGATTTACTTTACAGCACAAAGACACAAACTTGCAGCTTCAGCAGTCACTGGAGTGAAAAATGCTTCTCCAAAATGACTACATGTATTACAATAAACCATAGCTCTAAAACTCTCAAAATTGAACTCCTTTTAGATTAAAGCACTGTGGATGCTTATGTCCAGCAGATGGCAGTAGTGTTTAATAATTTTTTTCATTCCTAACGTCAAGGAAGATACGGCACGGCACGGTTTTACGCACGGTTTTACGCATGGATTTTACGCACGACCTCTCCACATAATATTGCTTATCCGAAGTCCACTTTTATGTATTTTTTAAGTCAATTATCGCTATTCTGATACCCGGATGTATTGGATAAAGGCGTCATCGTGTTATTGGACACGTATTACCATGGAGGTTTGATGTTCTTATTATAGATCCACGTGTTTGACTCGTGGCGTGGCGTGGATCGCGTGGCAATGTCGTACCTGGACTGGGCAGTGAGTCAGCTGGCGGAGATCGAGCTTCTGTGCAGCATGTTCCCCACACAGGAGGAGCTGCAGTTTTTGGACCCGCTCGCCATCGATCTGCTCCGGAGCTACGTGGAGGGCACCGCGTCTAAAGACGAGCCCCCAGCCTCCAGACCCCAGTTTCAAATCAAGCAGAAGATGCAGCCCACAGGAATGGACGAGGTAAGCACAAGATGATAAATAAATAGTGCTTCTCATTAATAGAAAAAAAAAATAACAACAGTGGTGGGTGAAGCACAGATACAGGGGCAAAAAGTTACTCAAGTAAAAGTATCACATGAAAAAAATCTACTTGTATAAAAGTATTAAAGTACCTACCTGTTTAAAGATGCACTTAAAAAGTAAAAGTATTTTGCAGATATTTTTTACAATTTTACAAATATTTTTACAATTAAATGTATGAAATGTAGTGATTTTGATTCAGAATTGCTAATTTTAAGTGATTCAATTGATTTATTAATATTCTAGCTGTTTTTGTGTATTTGGTTTGCTCAAAGTTGGGACAGAAACTCAAATAAAATGTGCTTAGAAATTTCAAAGAACTTTTTACTTTTCAGTCCAGATCTAAAATGTAGCACAGATACACGTTCTCAAATGTAGTAAAGTACTTTTAATTTTGTTTTTCGTTACCACCTCTGGAAGAAACTATGGTGGCCCCCCATCAGGCCCATCGACAGAAATGTGGGTACCTGGGGCAAGAAGTCTCACATGAGCCCCACTCTAATATTAATTAATAGGCAGAAGTTCTGCAGTTCTAGAAAAAAATAAGAGACCACTGCATGTTTTTCTGAAATCAGCATCTCTACATGTATTACAGCCATTCCATTCCAGCGTCTGTTGAATTCCAACACAAACACAAAGCTGAGCTACTTCAGTTCTTGCACCAGGAGTGGAATAAAGTCACCCAAGAACAATGTGAAAGACTTGTGGAGAGCATGCCAAGACGCATGAAAGCTGTGATTAAAAATAATAATACATTTTATTTATTAGGCGCCTTTCTGGACACTCAAGGTCGCCTTACAACAAGTATAAGTTAAAATACAAACAGTTAAAAACAAACAGTTAAACATTTAAGAAATAAAAAAAAATTTAAACAAAAAAATAAGGGTTATTGCACCAAATATTAAGAAGAAGAAGAAGCGACTTTATTGATCTCACACAGGAGAAATTCTTCTCTGCATTTAACCCATCCTGTTACTAGGAGCAGTGGGCAGCACATTACTGCGCCCAGGGACCAACTCCATGATCTTCTTGCTTCGGCTTGGTCAGGACCTAGGCTGGAGGTACCTATGGTGCATGTTTTGGGTTGATGGAGGAAACCGGAGTGCCCGGAGGAAACCCACCCAGACACGGGGAGAACATGCAAATATTGATTTCTGAACTCTTCTTAAGTGTAAACATTAGTATTATGTTGTTTTCAAATTAATTTGATCTTGTTTCTTTGCATTGTTTGTAGTCTGAAAACATGTATCTTTTTGTTATTTTGACCATTTTTCATTTTCTGCAAAGAAATGCTCTAAACGATAATATTTTTATTTGGAATTTGGGGGAAATGTTGTCAGTAGTTTATAGACTCAAACAAAAATGTTCCCTTTGCCCAAACACATACCTATAAGTAGCTAGATATAAGCAGTCTCGAACCAGCACTAGAACCAGAACTGACGAAGCCTCTCGGATGAGCGGCGAAACGTTTTCGACCAAACAAACTTTGTCCAGTTGACAAATTGAATTTCTCCTTTTATCATGGATTCTACCTGGACGACTGAGGGACTCTTCACGCATCTTAAGAACAAGTATAAGTAGTAAAATCAGAAAAACTGATCATTTTGCAGTGGTCTCTTATTTTTTCCAGAGCTGTATTTCTGGGCCCCTAAAACCCTGGTACCCGGAACAGCAGACTTCCCCTGTCTACTGCCCTGCCCCCTATAGTCGAAAAAGAACATGGCCCAAACATTGGCACAACAAAATCTCTTTTGCTCCTTGTATTGTCAATCACATAAAAAGTAACTACACTGTTAAAATCGACTTCTTTAAATATGAAATATAGGAAATAAGTGACATTTAACTCCACAAACTATGCAAGAAAATTATTAAAGGGCCCTTATTACGGCGTTTTGTGAGCTAACCTAGTTATGTTATAATGTTGTTTCTTCCTCAAAAACATACCTGGAGTTGTGTTTTTTTTCATTCACATGTTTAATACACAAATCCTGCATATCTAGGCTGAGCTCTTCTCTTAAAATGATTCAAGATTCAAGATAGTTTATTTGTCATATGCAGGATCAACTCAAGGTCAACAATGCAATGAAATGTTTAGGATCAGACGAACCGTTGACTCACTAAGATAGTCGAGAAGTACTAATAGCATCCAATAAAAATACAAGGGAAAAAAGTAAACAATATAATAATATGTAATAAAATATAAAAAAATACAAAGGTACAGGTAGGATTAAATAAGGTGTAAGTAGAGTATTTCACAGGTGGTAATACTGCTCAAATGAATTTCGTATTGCACAAAATATAGTATAGTAATGTAGCTGTCAGCTTAAAGGAAAAGTAACGTTTTTTACAATTTGAGCCTTATTTCGGTAATAAAACAAGTTGTTTCACTCACCCATATCACTTTGGTGTCATATGGAGCATTTCCGGAGATGTTTTAGATTAGCGTTAGGCTAATGCCGTTAGCCTAGCGCGACTTATAGCCATAGCTCGGGGCATTCCCCGAGCATGTAATATGCCCCGTGCGGGCTCCAAATAACACAAACTTTAGCACTTTTCAAATCATAGAAGCTCGATGTCTTTAGTCTACGATTTCGTTTGAATCAAAAGTGGCCTGTAATCCGAGATTTATCCATAGTTTACAGCTGTGCGTTCCATGTTTGGGTCCCGGGAGCTGAGAGCACACTCCGCGCATGCGCACTGGCATCCTCATCTACTTGAAACTATGGCTAAATCTCGGATTACAGGCCACTTTTGATTCAAACGAAATCATAGACTAAAGACATTGAGCTTCTATGATTTGAAAAGTGCTAAAGTTTGTGTTATTTGGAGCCCGCACGGGGCATATTACATGCTCGGGGAATGCCCCGAGCTATGGCTATAAGTCGCGCTAGGCTAACAGCGTTAGCCTAACGCTAATCTAAAACATCTCCGGAAATGCTCCATATGACACCAAAGTGATATGGGTGAGTAAAACAACTTGTTTTATTACCGAAATAAGACTGAAATTGTAAAAAATGTTACTTTTCCTTTAAATACTACAGCTTCATGACATCACAAAGTGGAACAGAGCATTTCTAACTGCATCCTAGAGATGTATGCAGCCCAATAATGCAATATTACTCAAACATGTGTGAATGAAACAAACAAAATAGGACCTTTAATCTAGAAAATCTTTGTGCCACTGCAGTCTGTGTAAAACCTATGGGAAACACTGTAATCGTTTATGTAGGTTTGTAAATATTGGTTATGATGTTGTTTTGTAGTTTAATGTTTTTTTTTTGTTTGTTTGTTTTTTCTAGATGGATGTGATTGTAGTCTGCGCTTATCCTTCTGAATATCCCAGTGTGCTGCCAGAGATTACAGTCCGGTATGGCTGTTACAAGAAGAAAAAACAGAAACATAAACTCCTAAACTAATACAAGAACCCTCTGCATTTCAGAACATGTTTGTAGAGCTGTAAACACGGTTAGCGGGTTTAAGACTCTAAAACGCTCCATGGAGACAGAGAAACATTCAGTTTGTAGAAGATAGTGGTGGAACATAATTAAGTATAAAAATAAAAGTAAAATTTTTAGCTATCTGGACTTAAATACATTTTATATTGGATACTTTTTACTTTTACTCACTACATTTGAGAGCATGTATCTGTACTTTCTACATTTCTACATTTTAGATCTGGACTGAAAAATAAAAAGTACTTTTCTTTATGGTTTGAAACCTGCTGAAACTTATTTTTTAGCACATTAATTTGAGTTAACGTTTCAGCTGAGCAAACCAAATACACAAATACTGAAATAAGCTAAACTCATGATCAAAATCACTATATTTTATCTTGTAATTGTTCTTAAACTCTGCAAAAAAATTTTTTTTCTGTTTAAGTGCATTTTTAAGCAGGTACTTGAACACTTTTACGTAAGTAGATTTTTTAACGTGATATTTTTACTTCAGTAACTTTTTGCCCTGGTATAACAAAATTGTGTACGTCCACCACTGGTAGAAGACATTACGTTACTTAAATGATCATAATTGTCTTTTGTTGCTCAGGTTTAACTCAGGGTTGTCAAAAATATTGAAAATCAGAGACCCACTGATCTGCTCTTGGTATCAGATATCGGCGCAGATTCTGAAAAATGTATTGGAAGAAATCTGAGACACTCCGACTGCATTAAAACTTTAAAGGTCCCATGGCATGACATTTTCACTTTCTGAGGTTTTTGAAAGTTAATGTGAGCTCCCCTACCCTGTTTAGCCCCCCCCCATGGTTAAAAGTTGTGAAATGTCTAAACTGAGCATTTGCGATCCTTTTCTGCGTTACAAAAAATCAGAGCTCAAACGGGCGATTTTGAACAAGGCACCTTATTGACGTCAGATCGAAAAAAGAAATGCAAATGCAGTTCCACCCCCATCTGTCTGTACTCAGCGTCTCTGTAAATCACGCCCAGAGAGTTTGGATCGCGAATGCGCTAGGCAATGCGAAATGCGTTTTTTTATTTGCCTGGAGGCACGTCCGAGTGTTTCTAGGCTCGGAAGTCCTTTATCTGAGCCTCTGGACCTTTGAACAGCAGTGGTTTAATTTTATTTTATGTGGAAATGTGTTTATTTTTCAATGGAACTCTTCAAATCTCTCCCCCCGTGCAAAAACACGGAAATGGATCAGAGGGCACAGCTGACAGCTCAGAGCGGAGAGCGGAGAGTTTGGCCACGCCCCCACCCTCTACCATTGGCCATCTCTTTTCTCCTCATTTGCATTCAAGCAACAACGCCCATTATGGACTGTTCAGAGAGAGAAAAATTACTCTTTCTCATCTTATCTCTGTTTCTCATGCACTGAGTGTTGATTTTGAAGAAGGATTAATTTACAGTATTAGGGAACCATAAAGGAGCCATATAAAAGCATCAAGAAGTACCATGTCATGGGATCTTTAATATATAAAACGGGACTAGCCTGTGCGTTTTTGTCCGCGTGGGGCCTTCTTCAGAGCATACCAGGGTACGTGTGGTATGCCTCGGATTTCTTCTTTTTAATCTAGGAAATAAATGCTGTTTTCAGATATCGGCTGCTAAAAAGCTGGGCCGATGCATTCCTAAAATCAAATGATAATCAATATCAAAACTAGTTACTAGTATCAATACCAAACAAAATCACATAAACAAGACAAGATTTGATCAGAACTAATATAACACCACCACATGGTCACATAAAAAATATTAGAATTAAGTGTTGAGTGATCATATTATGTTTTATATATATGTTTTTAAAATTGTATTATTGTGGAATCTAACTCTGTATAGACTAGAGTATTAAGTGTATTCTTTAGTGCTGAAATCAAGTTTGATCATTCAAAGTGAGATATTGATTCAGCTGCAGTCTAGCAGCCCTGAAGAAATCATTCATCCATTAGACTTAGACTAAGACAAGCTTTACTGATCCAAAAGGGAAATAATGTGCTCTTAATTTCTTAATTACACTTACATCACAAAACTGGAAGACGTTTGGAAACACGCGGGTGACGACTTCCTTTGGGTTCTGTTGGCGATAGTAACTCTGACAAACTCTGGGAAAATTGAGAAAATGGCCTGGTGTTCTTCATCTAGATGTCACTGTGTTCTTTCTTTTTCTTTTATAAATTGCCTATTAATTTGTGTATTATAATTTGTCTAACTTTAAAAAATTAAAACAAAACGGCTGCCAGTGAGTGACATTTAAGCTGCTGCTGAATCCACTGGAAGTCGTCATCCACGTCTTCCGGTAAGCGTGAATAAAGCCTATTTGGACACAGTAGCTCACACATCACAATATATTATTAGGGCTGTCAGTTTAACACATTAATTAGATCAATAAGCATGATAAAAATTAACACAATTAATTATGAGTGGCAATTCAATGCGCGCACATTTTAAATTTGGCGTGCGGTGAGCAAATTGCTGCCAGGGCCTTTGAACGGCAAGTTTATTTATAAAAAGAGCGAAGAACACCCTGATTTGTAGGTTTTGTCAAAAAGAATTTTCCGATCACCGAAGCTGCTCCAGCCTGACGGATCATTTGAACGATAAACACGTCCAGACAAGTTCCATCGTTACTGGTGATAGAGCGAGTGTGAGCGCACTGTGAACCACCAAACCACGCTCAGAGAGTTTGGGAAACGAATGAGCAAAGCGACCACACAAACTCAATTGCAAAGTGGGTTGCCTTTCTCTCTCACACACATGAGATTAAAATGCGATTAATTAGATTAATTAATTGCAAATCCTCTCATTAATTAGATCAAATCACCTGACAGTACTATATATTATAATAAAAAAGAAAAAAATATAAATGGTAATAATACATTCTAAATACTGTAAGTAGCAAAAACATCAACAGACTGTTGTCAAATAATTATATAATTGTATGTGTACAAGTCAAAATAAAGTAGAAATACGAAATAAAAATATTGCAGAGGTAAGGAATTCACACTTGAGGCGAAGTCTTGCTCAAGCATCCAACAACCTCTCTCCTTCTCCTTTTTCTCTTCTGGCACAGATGCTCGTGTCTGAACCGGTCCCAGCAGAGCCAGCTCCAGGCGGACCTGGGATCCCACCTGAGCGAGACCTGCCTGGGAGAAGTCTGCGTGCTGTCGGCCGTGGACTGGCTCAAGGACCACCTCCATCTGTACGCCTCAACGACGTCCCAGAGAGCCCCACCCCCCGCGCAGCACCCAGACGTCTTCACCCGTCTCTGGATCTACAGCCACCACATCTACAACAAGACCAAGAGGAAGAGCATCCTGGAGTGGTCCAAGGAGCTGGGTCTGACCGGGTTCAGTATGCCGGGCAAGCCTGGGGTGGTGTGTGTGGAGGGGTCACAAGATGCCTGTGAGGACTTCTGGGCCAGGTATGGTGTACGTGTGTGTGCAGGACTGAACCAGGACCAAAACAGGACTAAACCAGGACTAAACCAGGACTAGACCAGGACTAAACCAGGACTAAACCAGGACTAAACCAGGACTAAAGCAAGGACTAAAGCAAGACTAAACCAGGACTAAACCAGGACTAAAACAGGACTAAACCAAGACTAAACCAGGACTAAAACAGGACTAAACCAGGACTAAAACAGGACTAAACCAAGACTAAACCAAGACTAAACCAAGACTAAACCAAGACTAAACCAGGACTAAAACAGGACTAAACCAAGACTAAACCAAGACTAAAACAGGACTAAAACAGGACTAAAACAGGACTAAACCAGGACTAAACCAGAACTAAACCAGGACTAAACCAAGGACTAAAACAGAGCTAAACCAGGACTAAACCAGAACTAAACCAGGACTAAACCAAGGACTAAAACAGAGCTAAACCAGGACTAAACCAAGACTAAACCAAGACTAAACCAGGACTAAAACAGGACTAAAACAAGACTGAAACAGGACTAAACCAAGGACTAAACCAAGGACTAAAACAGGGCTAAACCAGGACTAAAACAGGACTAAAACAGGACTAAACCAGAACTAAAACAGGACTAAAACAGGACTAAAACAGGACTAAAACAGGACTAAACCAAGGACTACAGGACTAAACCAAGGACTAAAACAGGACTAAATCAGGACTAATCCAGGACTAATCCAGGACCAAAACAGGACTAAACCAGGGCTAAACCAGGACTAAAGCAGGACTAACCCAGGACTAAAACAGAACTAAACGAGGACTAAACGAGGACTAAAACAGGGCTAAAGCAGGACTAAACCAGTGCTAAAACAGGACTAAACCAGGACTAAAACAGGACTAAACCAGGACTAAACCAGACCTAAACCAGTAACAGTACCTTCTAATTCTGCCTGAAACACCACAGTGATGTCAGTGACGGGGAAGGGTTTAGCTTAATGTCATGCAGATGAGCTCCTTTCTGTTCCACTAGCAGATCTTCAACACGGCTTTTCTCAGCTCGTTGTTTTCAGATGTCCCGCTTTCAAAGGGCCACAAATTCTTCAAATGTTATTTTTATTTTTCATACCAGTTTTGATTAGAAAAAAAATAAGCTAAAAATGTAAACTTGAACATGCATTGTGTAACTTTTCGGGGGAGGGTCCATCAAATGCTTTTCTGCCCCCTGAGAAGTTATTGCTTCGTCTGGAATGTTTCTCAGTATGGTTTTAAACCTTTCTGTCACTGAGACCAAACCAGATAAAGTTACAGGTCAGATCTGTGGAGAGGCGAATACATCCACAGTCAGAATGCCTGTTTTTCTAGGTATTTTCAAACTATAAAACCTCCTGTAATTTAATAAATGTACGATGTTCAGTGTCATACTGTGGAACATTCCAGGCAGAGCAAAGACATATCCATAGAAACAATACATAATGTACCTTTAAATTTCAAATGATTCCTGTGTGTCCAGAGTGAAGGTTCTGACGTGGAAGAAGATCATGATTCGTCACCGAGAGGACGTCCCGCTCGGAGGACAGGAGGACGACAGTGGACCTGCTCGGACTCTGGACTCTCTGCGGAAGTTCAGCCATTTTGAAGAAGCCATGTTTGACCCTCACGGTAACCGGGGCAACCACATGGACCTGGGACAGCTGTATCATTTCCTCAATGAGAAGGGACTAAGTGACATCTTTCAGATGTATTTTGGCGTCGAGGGAAGGTAAAAAAGGACAATACTGGAAAAAGATATTTTTTGTTGATTTCAATAAATACTATAATATAGGGAATTTTTATCGAGTTTAATCTTATTTTTTTTTACAATTTTAAGAAACTGCACATCCTTAAGCACTTATACTTCCCATTTTATAACTTAAAGGGCCCATTTTACAATTTTATAATGCTGTTTCCTCATCAAAAACATCTGGAGTAGTGTTTTGCTTCATTCACATGTTTATAAGCGCCTCACAAAAACTTAATTTTAGACAGGCAAGATCCTTTATGACTATATGCGGCACGAATGTTTTTACACTCCATGATTCTGTCTCATATAGAGATCTGCAAAATCACATGTACACAACACTCAAACCAGTGGAAGCACTTTTAAAAAAAGTTGTGAAAGTATTGGACAAGAAACCATTCTCAGTTCACCACTGCACTATTTTAGACAAGTACAACTTGCTTAATTTTAATCATTTTTCAAATATGGTTGTTTTATATATAAAGTTTTAAACGACAGCATTTTATTAAAACAAACTGTCAGAAGTTCTGGAACATTCTCCCATTATCAATAAGAGAGTTTTTTTTTTGCTGTGGTGTCACCTGCCCAGGGACTACAGATGGAGTAACCCAGGAATAAAACAGAACAAAACGAGGACTAAAACAGGACTAAACCAGGACTAAAACAGGACTAAACCAGGACTGAGCCAGGACTGAGCCAGGACTAAAACAGGACTAAAACAGGACTAAAACAGGACTAAACAAGGACTAAAACAGGACTAAACCAAAACTAAAAACAGGAGTAAAACAGGAGTAAAACAGGACTAAACCAGGACTAAACCAGGACTAAGCCAGGACTAAAACAGAACTAAACGAGGACTAAAACAGGACTAAACCAGGACTAAAACCTCCTCCTCCTCTACTACAGGATTTTATTAAAACAAAGACTGTCAGAAGTTCTGGAACATTCTCCCATTATCAATAAGAGAGAGCGTTTTTGCTGTGGTGTCACCTGCCCAGGGAATACAGATGGAAATTTGCAATTTTGCTATAATCTGGCATATTTACACTGCAGTGTTGAAGATGTTCAATAATATGCACTGTCCCTATTAAATAAAAGAATAAATAATAAATATTACACAGACCTGTAATGTTGCACCGTACTTGAAATTGCAGTGGCCACTAGAGCACACAGAGATTTTGATGGTTGCAAATTTACCTTGGTTTGCACTTAAATAGCCAATAGGGACTTGTTAGACAATCCTATTAAAACACCCAATACAGAGTTTAAAAAGTTTAATTAGCGTTTAGTCCCACTTTAATTTCAAATAGTCATTATGCCCTAACTTTTCTACTTCTAACTCAATCTTACCTTTAAGTGTTACTCTAATATAGGGAATTTTTATTGAGTTAAATCTTATATTTTACAATTTCAGGCAACTTTGCATCTTTAAGCACTTATATTTCTTGTTTCATAACTTAAAGCGCCCATATTATGCCATTTTCTGATCCATGTTCTATTGTTTCCTCATCACAAACAGACCCGGAGTTGTGTTTTTGTTTCATCCCCACATGTTTAACACACAAACCCTGCGTACTGTATTTAGGCTGTGTTCTTCTCACAAACACAAAACACTGTTCCACCTCCTGATGCCAAGCGGTAACACAGGACGTGCTCCACTGTGTTTCTAAACTCCACACACCTTCACTTGAACCATTTGGATGATTTTAGTCCTGAAATTGCCAATCTCTCCTGAAGAAAAAGCAAAAGGTACCTGCGAAAACTACCGCTTCATGACATCACAAGGTGGAACAGAGCATTTTGGGCTTTCGAGATGTGGACAGACAAATAATAAGGGATTACTCAAACTAGGGCTGTCAGATTAATTAATTACACTGCAAATTAACGTGTTATAAAAATTAACGCAATTAATTATAAGAGAGAATCCAATGCGCATTTTAAATTTGGCGTGCGGCGAGCAAATTGCTGCCAGGGCCTTTGAACGACGAAGACAGGACGATCAACAAGAACGCCGTGATTTGGAGCTTTTGTCAAAAAGAATTTTCCGATCACCGAAGCTGCTCCAGCCTGACAGATCATTTGAACGACAAACACGTCCGGACAAGTTCCATCGTTACAGGTGATAGAGCGAGAGTGAGCGCACGTCAACAAACCAACAAAGCAGAATTTGGGAAACGAATGAGCAAATGACCACAGAAAAACTGACAAACTCAATCACAAAGTGGGTTGCCCTTCTCTCTTTCTCACCCTCTCAATCTCTCAGTCCCTCTCTCTCGCTCTCTCTCTTTCTCTCACTCTCTTTCTCTCATTCTCTCTTTCTTTCTCTTTCTGTCACTCACTCTCTCAATCTTTCTCTCAATCTCTCTTTCTCTCTCTCTTCCTATCTCGTTCTCTCTCTCTTTCCTCTCTCTCTTTCTCTTTCTCTCTCTTTCTCTCTCTCTCTTTCTCTCTCTCTCTCTCTTTCTCTCTCTCTCTCAATCTCTCACTCTCTTTCTCTCTCTCACTCACTCTCTCAATCTCTCACTCTCTCTCTCTTTCTCTCTCTCACTCACTCTCTCTCAATCTCTCTCTCTCTATCTTTCTCTCTCTCACTCAATCTCTCTCTCTCTCTGTCTTTCTCTTTCTCTCTCTCTCTCACTCTCTCACTCTTTCTCTCTCTCTCACTCTCTTCCTACCTCCTTCTCTCTCTCTTTCCTCTCTTTCTCTTTCTCTCTCTGTCTCTCTTTCTCTCTCTCTCTCTCAATCTCTCACTCTCTTTCTCTCTCTCTCACTCACTCTCTCAATCTCTCTCTCTCCCTTTCTCTCTCTCTCAATCTCTCTCACTCTTTCTCTCTCTTTCTCTTTCTCACTCCTTCTCTCTCACTCACTCTCAATCTCTCTCTTTCTCTCTCTCATTCTCTCTCAATCTCTCTTGCTCTCTTTCTCTTTCTCACTCTTTCTCTCTCACTCACTCTCTCTAACTCTCTTTCACTCACTCTCGCAATCACTCACTCTTTCTCTCTTTCTCTCAATCTCTGTCACTCTCTCTTTCTCTTTCTCACTCTTTCTCTCACTCTCTCTCTCAATCTCTCTCTCTCTTACTCTTTCTCTCTCTCTCCCTCTCAATCTCTCTCTCTCTGCTACGAAGGACGCGCAGAGGCGGACGTTACTTTTTTGTGCTGTGCAACACTGGAATTTCCCCACTGAGGGACTAATAAAGGCATATCTTATCTTATCTTATCTTATCTTACTCTTTCTCTCTCTCTCCCTCTCAATCTCTCTCTCGCGATTAATGCGATTAATTCGATTAATTAATTACAAATCCTGTAATTAATTCGATTATTTTTTTTTAAATCACCTGACAGCACTAACTCAAACACGTGTGTCACAAAACATGTTTTTGACGAGCTGTGGACTCCCAGAGCGCACACAGCTTTTCATAGTTGCAAATTTAAAAAAGGACTCGGTAGAAAATACCATTAAAACACCCAGTAGAGTTTAGTAGCCAAAAAAGTTTAATTAGTGTCATTAAGCTCTAACTTTTCTACTTCTAACTCAATCTTACCTTCAAGTGTTTTCCCAGCAAGCACACAATTTACGTCTAATTGAAAATCCACGTGTGCTAACAGACTATTCGTAGTGGTATCTAAAGTATGCTCTGATAACACTAACTTGTAATTTTCTGCTAAAACAAGATACTTTCTACCATTTGTTTTGATACTGTTGCTTAAGAATTAGACCAAAATGATAAGAAGATTAGCTCTGATCCGATTTCAGTGCAATTAAAATTTCTGCTTATCAAGTGTGAATCTTAATTTTAGCCTTACATGATAGAAAACTGTTTCCCCAGTGCTGCTCCCTTAATTATGAGACTTTTATGAGAAAAATATCAGTGGAATGTTATCAGATTGTAAGAATACTTTGAACTTTGAACCTTTTTCGTGAGCTGTTTATCGACAGTGGGCAATTTAACCAAGATATTGTTTGAAAATCGCTGAAATACAAGTTCATGTTCTCAGAGGCTTCTTTTGTCGATTTATTTATTGTTAATTGCTATTTTATTTCTAAATTTAGTTTGTGATTACATCTAGTTTTAATCCTTGACATACTGAACAAAATCAGTGAAAAGTTTGATTTTATTTACTTTGATTAAGAATGTTTTAAGTAGATGATACATTTTAGTATATCTGAAAGGTGCATTACATGAGGATCATTATTGAAATCAAAGGTGGGTAATGTTCAGTTACATTTAGAATAAAAAACAGCCTTTATTTAGATAA
Source organism: Paratrypauchen microcephalus (assembly GCA_036785185.1). Lineage (NCBI taxonomy): Eukaryota > Metazoa > Chordata > Actinopteri > Gobiiformes > Gobiidae > Paratrypauchen > Paratrypauchen microcephalus. The sequence goes on along the minus strand of JAVJIX010000244.1, from coordinate 650,177 downwards.
AGACAATAAATTATAGTGATTTCTTTCATATTACCATGTGGTGTTATACACTAAATTGCCAAAAGTATTCACTCACCATCGAAATAATGGAAATCAGGTGTTCCAATCACTTCCATGACCACAGGTGAATAAAATCAAGCACCTAGGCCTGCAGACTGTTTCTACAAACATTTGTGAAAGAATGGGTCGCTCTCAGGAGCTCAGTGAATTCCAGTGTGGAACTGTGAAAGGATGTCACCTGTGCAACAAGTCCAGTCACGAAATTACCTCACTCCTAAATATTCCTCACTCAACTGTCAGTGGTATTATAACAAAGTGGAAGCGATTGGGAATGACAGCAACTCATGTAAACTGACGGGGCGGGGTCAGTGGATGCCAAGGCGCATAGTGCACAGAGGTCACCAGAGTCAGTCGCTACAGACCTCCAAACTTCATGTGGCCTTCGGATTAGTTCAGGAACAGTGCACATAGAGCTTCATGGTTTCCATGGCCGAGCAGCTGCATCCAAGTCATCCATCACCAAGTGCAATGCAAAGTGCAGTGGTGTAAAGCGCCGTCAGTGGAGCCGTGTTCTCTGGAGTGATGAATCATGCTTCTCCATCTGGCAATCTGATGGACAAGTCCAGGTTTGGCGGTTGCCAGGAGAACAGTTCTTGTCTGACTGAACTGTGCCAAGTGTAAAGTTTGGTGGAGGGGGGATTATGGTGTGGGGTTGTTTTCAGGAGCTGGGCTTGGCCCCTTAATTCCAGTGAAAGGAACTCTGCTTCAACATACCAAGAGATTTTGGACAATTCTATGCTCCCAACTTTGTGGGAATAGTTTGGAGATGGCTCCTTCAACATGACTGTGCACCAGTGCACAAAGCAAGGTCCATAAAGACATTGGTGTGGATGAACTTGACTGGCCTGCACAGAGTCCTGACCTCAACCCGATAGAACACCTTTGGGATGAATTAGAGCGGAGACTGAGAGCCAGGCCTTCTCGTCCGACATCAGTGTGACCTCATGAATGTGCTTCTGGAAGAGTGGACATAAATTTCCATAAACACACTCCTAAACCTTGTGGACAGCCTTCCCAGAAGAGCTGAAGCTGTTATAGCTGCAAAGAGTGGACCAACGTCATATTAAACCCTATGGATTAAGAATGGGATGTCACTTAAATTCATATGCGAGTCAAGGCAGGTGAGCGAATACTTTTGGAAATATAGTGTATTTGTGTAATCCCTCAGTGGTCCAGGTAGGCTCCAGTATTTTATAGCAGCATACTTTTACTCTTACTTGGGTAATATTTATATTTACTATTTATTTTATTGAAGTAACAGTATTCTTACAAATTTTACTCATCCCACTGTGAGTAATTGTCGACAAAAGCTTTATGCTGACTGTATTAAATGACTAGTATTTTTGTGTCTGTCCTTTAAAACCACCAGATTTTGTGTGTTATTTTATGTTTTGTCCTTCAAATTATGCACCTTAAATTCTAAACCAGATGGTATGTCGTCAGTAGTAGTTTTCTCAAATACTTTTTTACCCTTGCTTGATTTATTTCTTGGATCACTTGGTAGTTCTGCTTAAGTAATATTATTTTGTAGTTGAAGTAACATTACTTTTAGATTGTTTTGGCTATTCTCCCCACCTCTGATTGAAATAAGATTACATTTAAGTCAGATATTTGTGTTAAATTTTTCACTGAGATTAGCCTGTTTAATTTGTTTATTCCTACATTTACTAATGTTAAAGGGCCCATATTACACTCATTTCTGGAGTTGTGTTTTGTTTCATTCACACACAAACCCTGCGTGTTTAAGCTGTGTGCTTCTTGAAAATTGAAAACTCTGCATTCCACCTTGTGATGTCATGTGGTAATAGACCCCTTTACAGTTAGTAAACAGACGTGACGTTACTGGCATGTGCGCGCACTGTTGACCCAGAATCAACCATGGCGGACCATAGCGGAGTATCTGAACGATAGGGAGAGCTACATTCAAAAGCTCACGTTGAGCAACGGGGTTCGACTACCAGATCCTTATGTGATCACGGAGTGGCAGTACGACCGCAGAAAGTGTCCAGATTTACAGTGGACAGATATCCACTGTTATTTAGTGGAGAAGCCCAGCGTGTATACAAGAGAGAAAGTGCACGCATACAAATCCATGGATGCCTACCAGTTTGCCGTGTGTGGCCATGTACAGGAGGTAAAATACTACGATATCGATGGGGAATTTTGCGTGTTGGCATCTGATGTTCTCCCCAGTCAAAGACAAGGCCACAAGACGACCATGTACAATGCTTGGGCTATCATCAACACGCGCGGTATCTACGTTCTGACCGCCAACTGCACTTGCGTTGTGGGGTAAGTAACATACTACGACTTAATTCACGAGTCACAGATGTGATCTCAGTCATGTCAAATGCCATTTATGATGGTCATGCGAAAACTTCTCATGCATTTTAACAAAGTTATTCGTGTTCGTTCGACAGACATGTGTCTGTTGTAGAGGCTACCCGGTTAATATGTCTGTGAGCTTTGCGGTGTCCTGTGCTTGCTAGTTAATCAGCATGATTAAACACCATTGAACACCTGGGCAAATTACCCTAAACAAGCAGCAGGTGTTCACTTGTGTGTATGTCAGTTGAATGATATGAACTATCATTTATTCCATCTGTTTCTCTTTATTTGAGTTCTTCTCTTCTATATCTTCGCTGGGGGTTTTATGGCAGCAGTGGCTTTGTTTTGAGTCAGCACTGCGTACGCATTCAGTGATGACGTAGCTTTGAAACTGGTCTATACAGAACATTTTTAAACTCCATACACCTTCACTAGGAACATTTCAATAATCTCAGTCATAGAATTGCTGGTCTCTATAAACAAACAGAGCGTTTTGAGCTTTGGAAATGTAGACAAACTAATCATTAAAGCTTAGTCAAACATGTGTGAATGAAACAAAACACAACTCCAGGTGTGTTTTTGAGGAGGAGGAGCTTAAAGTTAACAAGAATCCAATTTGTGTAATATACAGCTCTGGAAAAAAATAAGAAACCACTACAAAATGATCAGTTTTTCTGATTTTACTCTTATAAGTATGTGTTTGGGCAAAAGGAACATTTTTATATGAGGCTTTAAACTACTGACAAAATTTCCCCAAAATTCCAAATAAAAATATTATTGTTTAGAGCAGGGGTCTTCAACGTTTTTCAGGCCAGGGACCCCCAAACAGATGGCGAACTGGGCCAGGGACCCTCTACTATATATACGGCATAGAATTGTGTTTTCTATTAAATTGAGCTTAGTGTCATGTATAAACATTGCTACTCTGTTATGGTGCATCCAATACAAGGAAAAATACACAGGTTAATACTGTATTTTCATGTTTTTTTAATTTTAAATATGGGCCAGATAGGCCCTACGGGGTGGATGTGCTAGTGCAATTTTTAAACACAACTTGCATATAACACAGGCCTATTAAGATCGTTCACTGATTCAACCAAAAAACAAGTGCAAGGGAGAGAGTGGCTGTTCTTCTGCCATTTACACATACACATCTTGCTCAAATACAGAGCTATTCAAATAATGAACAATTAACACAAATCAAGTTAAGCTTTGATCATAACACATCAAGTTAAACTGTGAACATACATGAACATACAGGGGACAGTGAACCCCCAAACCATCTGTGAATTCCCACTTCAGTGAGATGTCTGACCCTGATGAGTTGCACATAACATATCTATCCTGGGGTGGATGGAGGCCGCTATGTACGCATTAATGTGCATTTTAAGACATCAAAGAGGGTGGAGGGACAAGGGAGAAATTGATTGGGGAAAAATGAAAAAATATATTGTTTTTAAAAATATTAAAATGTAAAATTATATTATTTTAAAGTGAAATCAAAAGATTTCGCGACCCCCCCCCCTGCAGTACCTCCGCGACCCCCTAGGGGTCACGACCCCCCTGTTGAAGACCTCTGGTTTAGAGCATTTATTTGCAGAAAATGACAAATGGTCAAAATAACAAAAAAGATACCATACTTTTTGTACTACAGAGCGCACCTGACTATAAGCCGCAGACGTCCACATTGTAACTTGAGATATTTACACAGAAAGATGGTACACAAAAGGATTTTAAAAAAAATTTAACGTAAATACCGGTACGTGCTTTTTTCGGCAGTAACACGGCAGAAACACGGCAGTAAAACAGCTGTAAAATGGCCAGCCTGTAGCCTCTGGAAGCCTTAAAATAAAGTTTCAAGTTTAACTTTAAGGGTAAACCCCCTGAACTCAATCTCACGGAACTGTTGACACCTGTGTAGGAGATTTTAAGTGGCTCAAACAAGGCTTCATTAATTCATGAACTCTCCTCACTTATTTACCGTCTGATGTCTGCTGTCTTGATAAAGAATTAATCCATACGTAAGCTGTACCTGACTATAAGCCGCAGGGTCCGAAGTGTGAGAAAAAAGTAGCGGCTTATAGTCCGAAAAGTATGGTACATGTTTTCAGGCCTCAAACAATGCAAAGAAACAAGATCAAATTCATTTTAAAACAACATAATACTAATGTTTACACTTAAGAAGAGTTCAGAAATCAATATTTGGTGCAATAACCCTTATTTTTAATCACAGCTTTCATGTGTCTTGGCATGCTCTCCACAAGTCTTTCACATTGTTCTTGGGTGACTTTATTCCACTCCTGGTGCAAGAACTGAAGTAGCTCAGTTTTGTGTTTGTGTTGGAATTCAACAGACGCTGGAATGGAATGGCTGTAATACATGTAGAGATGCTGATTTCAGAAAAAAATGCAGCGATCTCTTATTATTTCTTATTTTTCCAGAGCTGTAGGAGCTTTAAGAGATTATGATATTGTTGCATTTTTGACATACAAAAATTCCTGGACAAATTCCAATTCCAACAACTGTTTTTTCACTTCATCGAGCATGTTTTTAATGAGGTGACATCCTAACAGGAAAGTTAATTTTGTATTTTTTTTAAATTATTAATTTAGTTTTTTGTCCTCCAGCAGATGGCAGCAGTACACCACCACCATCATTTTGCCCAGAGGAAAAATTAGCTGCTCAGATGTCTTTTTTTTAAGCTTAGAAGCCAAAGATGAGACTCTCATTATCGTCTCATTATAGTTCTAGATTTCTCTGGTGTCAGTCTTTTTTGTTTCTCCTAAAATTCACTCGGAGCAATAGCGAAGACAAAAACAGGCGAGTCCTACTTGAGACACTGAAGAAAAACATTTAAACAGCTCAAATTTCAAATCAAGTCTAGTTCTAAAAACATACAACTGAGAAAAAATAAAACATTTGGGAATTTCAAAAATGTTTTTATTGATACTATTATGTATTATGTAAGCTTCAGCATGGTAGCTTTGGCTCATAATCATAACGCCAACTAAAACCTTTCACATGTTCAAAATGCGGTCATTTATGAGTCTCAATAGAACAGAGTCGTACATAGAATACTGTACGTAGAATGTTTCAAAAGTCTGTTTGGTGAGATACAGAGTCTACCTGGTTCTCTTCAGGAATGTCTCAGTATTTCTTCCAGAGTCAGTGTGTCCATGGAAGCACTGGTTCACATGTTGGGTACAGTTCTTTGGGTGCAGCTTTTATCATCACATTGGTGCAGGGAAATATCTTCGCACTGCTGCCAGTTCACTTCTACCTGCAACACATAATGAAATAACTTAGAAATATGGCAAAAGGAGAAATTCAATTTGTCAACTGGACAAATGTTTATTTGGTTGAATACGTTTTGCAGCTCATCCAAGCTGCTTCTTCACTTCTGGTCGGACGCTGGTGGACACTGTAACTGTCTGCAGGGAGGAGCTAACTCAGTGGTTCTAAGGTGATGATTGGAAAATGATTGTAATTCATTGTAGTTAGCTCCTCCATTCAGGCAGATATCGGCAGTGTCCACCAGCGTCTGGCCAGAACTGAAGAAGCAGCTTGGATGAGCTGCGAAACTTTTTCAACCAAATAAACTTTTGTCCAGTTGACAAATTGAATTTCTCCTTTTGCCATGGATTCTACCTGGACGACTGAGGGATTCTACACATAACGCAGAAATACTGTAAATGAATAAGTAAAACTTATTAAAAACATGTACTTTTATATGTACTGTATATTTTAAACATACTCATTAAATATATATAACATTTTGTATGTATAACAGTTTGAATAAATTAGTAACAACTGTTATAACAACAGGTTATAACAGGCCTAAAAACCAGAAAAGAAAAAACCTTAAACATATATACATGAGGAAAATTACTTCACTTAATAAAAAAAACCTAAAAAACCTAAAAAAAAAAAAGAGTTCATTATTTCATCCATCCATCCATCCATCCATTTTCTTCCGCTTATCCAGGGCCGGGTCGCAGGGGCAACAGTCTAAGCAGGGACGCCCAGACCTCCTTCACCCCGGACACTTCCTCCAACTCCTCCGGGGGGACTCCAAGGCGTTCCCAGGCCAGCCGGGACACATAGTCCCTCCAGCATGTCCTGGGTCTTCCCCAAGGCCTCCTCCCGGTGGGACATGCCTGGAACACCTCCCGAGGGAGGTGCCAGGAGGCATCCGAAACAGATGCCCGAGCCACCTCAGCTGGCTTCTCTTGACGTCCCTCATCACCACAACGGTCCAGTACAGCGACCGCATCACTGCCGACGATGCACCGATCCGCCTGTCAATCTCACGCTCCATCCTCCCCCTCACTCATGAACAAGACCCCGAGATACTTGAACTCCTCCACCTGAGGCAAGGACTCCCCATCCACCTGGAGAGGGCAAGCCACCTTTTTCCGGTCGAGAATCATGGCCTTGGATTTGGAAGAGCTGATCCCCATCCCAGCCGCTTCACACTCGGCTGCAAACCGCCCCCATGCACATTGGAGGTCCTGGTTCGATGAAGCCATCAGGACAACATCATCTGCAAACAGCAAAGTTGAGATCCTGTGGTTCCCAAACCGGATCCCCTCCAGCTCCTGACTGCGCCTAGAAATTCTGTCCATAAATATAATGAACAGAACCGGTGACAAAGGGCAGCCCTGGCGGAGTCCAACATGCTCCAGGAACAGGTCCGACTTACTACCAGCAATGCAAACACAGCTCCTGCTCCAGTCATACAGGGATCGAACAGCCCTTAGCAAAGGGCCCCGAACCCCGTACTCCCAGAGCACTCTCCACAGGACCCCACGAGGGACATGGCCGAATGCCTTCTCCAGATCCACAAAGCACATGTGTCATTATTTCATATTTAATAATATACTTTCATGTTCCTATTAAAAATACTTTTCACATAAACACATTATTTAGCTACTACTAGACTATATTAAATAATATAAACAGCAGAACTTTGTTTTTATGTTGTCTGCTTGGATACAGAAAAGTAAAAACAAAAAAAACAAAAAAAACACACAAAAAAGTACAAAATTCACAAAACTCATTCCACAAAAAGCTGGGGATTATATTGTGTAGCTCGTTGGCTTCCAGTAGCCACATCCCCGTTCCCCTTCACACGGACCCAACCCAGCACCAGCCCCCCTCCACCCCCCACCTCCACCAGCCCCTGCAGTCCACCCCAGTCCCCCCCTCAGTCCCCCCTCTCCATCACACCAGACGAGGTGAGGAGGGAACTTAGGCGGCTCAACCAGAGGAAGTCCACAGGTCCTGATGGTATCTGCCCCAGGCTGCTGAGAACCTGTGCAGACCAGCTCTGTGAGGTTCTCTGTTACATGTTCAATCTGAGCCTCAGCCTGGAGAAGGTCCCCGTCCTGTGGAAGACCTCCTGTGTGGTCCCGGTTCCCAAAACAACAAACGCCAGGGAACCGGCCCACTACAGACCAGTCGCCTTGACCTCCCACCTCATGAAGACCATGGAGAGGGTGATCCTCAGCCACCTCCGCTCTGTGGTGAGCCCCACCCTGGACCCGCTGCAGTTTGCCTACAAGCCAAACGTAGGAGTAGAGGACGCCGTCATCTACTTGCTGCAGCGGGTGCTCACCCACCTAGAGACCGCCGGGAGTGCTGTGAGAGTCATGTTCTTTGACTTCTCCAGCGCCTTCAACACCATCAGACCGGCGCTGCTGCGGGGGAAGCTAGAGGATGCGGGAGTTGATGGACATCTCGCTGCCTGGACCATCGACTACCTCACTGACCGTCCACAGTACGTGCGGCTGCGCGGCTGTGAGTCAGAGGTGGTAGTCTGCAGCACTGGGGCTCCCCAGGGAACTGTCCTCTCACCCTTCCTCTTCACCATCTACACCTCGGACTTCACATATAACATGGACAGCTGCCATCTCCAGAAGTTCTCTGACGACTCGGCCATTGTGGGCTGTGTGTCAGAGGGGAACGAGCTGGAGTACCGCTCGGTCATCAGTGACTTTGTGGACTGGTGTGGGCGCAACCACCTGAGCCTTAACACCAGTAAGACAAAGGAGCTGGTGATCGACTTCAGGAGGAGACCACTACCTCACTCACCGGTGAACATCCAGGGGCAGGACATAGAGACTGTGGACAGTTTCAAGTACCTGGGTGTTCACCTCAACAATAAACTGGACTGGTCCCACAACACCGACGCCCTGTACAAGAAGGGCCAAAGTCGCCTCCACCTCCTGAGGAGACTGAGTTCCTTTGGAGTGTGCAGGTCTCTGCTCAAGACTTTTTATGACTCTGTGGTGGCCTCTGCTCTGCTCTACGCTGTCGTCTGCTGGGCCCCGAGCAGCACAGAACGGGACAGAAAAAGACTCAACAAGCTGGTCAAGAGGGCCAGCTCTGTCCTGGGCTGTCCTCTGGACTCTGTAGAGGAGGTGGCTGAGAGGAGCGTACTGGCCAAATTCACGTCCATCATGGACGACACCTCTCACCCTCTGCACCGGACTGTAGAGGAGCTGAGCAGCTCCTTCAGCAGCCGACTGAGGCACCCCCAGTGCAAGAAGGAGCGCTACCGCAGATCCTTCATCCCCACCGCCATCAGACTGTATAATTCTACTGTATAGTCCTACCGTGCAATATCGTTTTCCCCAATGTGCAATATTGTTGTTTTTTCAATACTCCTATCATGCAATATCGTTTCTCCAATTTTTTCAATACTCTCCCTGTCACTGTTTTTATTATTATTATTATTACTATTATTATTATTCGATTTATTACTTATTTTTTTAATTATTATTATCACCTATCTTTATGCCTTTTTTTGCCTGCATGCACTTGTCTTCTTGTTCAAACTGTCCCTACCTGGAGCTACTGTGACAAGTAAATTTCTCCTGTGTGAGATCAATAAAGTCTTATCTTATCTTATCTTATCTTATCTTATCACCGAACCTAACGGTTTGAAACACAAACTGTCCATTTGTGCATTTCCATTTGAGAATTTCCACATCTACTAGTATGTAGACTCTCTAATTCAACACACTGAAATCCAGGCACACGCCAAGACATTTTGTGTCCCAGAAGCCCAATGAAATCAAGTGCTGCTCTACAGGCTGAAGCTAACAATGCGAGCCACAAAGAGAAATGTCCCGAGTGAGAGTGTGAGTGCATTCTTGAGGTGATTCCAAATGATGGAGTATGTCCATAGCCACTAAATAAAATGAAAACATCTGCAGCTGAGCTAGTGCTGGCGCAATTAGCTCACTAAACAAGCGTTATCATAAAAGGCTGTTAGAAATATTTCAGCCAAGCAAAAATAAGTTAGTTATTGTAGTTGCGGGCAGGCTTATGCTGCATTTGACTGTGCTCAGGACTTGGGGAAAACCCAACTCCACCTTGAGAAAGTGCGAGGGAACGGGCAATCAACTCGGGGTTCTGAAACACAAACTCTGGTTCGGTGCAGACGATAGACTCATATATAATGAGATTTGGTTAAGGCCAAACAGAGATCTCTTTAATATCTACAGAGGAGTCTAATCTGAGCGATTCAGTGAGAAGCCGGAGCAATAAGCCATTTGCTCAGGCTGGTCTTAAACAATGCTCCAAATGGTTTAGGACAAAGACATGAGATTTTATTCTTTAGATTTTCTTTCCTCTGTGTGGTGGCGTTTTCAAGACGTATTCAAAGCTGATGCATTAAACATAAAGCATAATACAGCCTTGTATTAACTTGCTGTAAAATCAGGACCTGAGAGAATTTTCACTTCCACATCTTTATGTCCTGGGAATAGTGTTGTCCCCATACGAGAATTTCAAACCTGATTTCGATTTTAAGGAATAGGGTTGATACTGAATAACAATTCCGATATATAACAATAATAAAAAACAACACGTTATTTTGACAATACAGTGGTCCCTCGCTCTATCGCGGTTTACTTTTCACAGCCTCGCTGTTTCGGGATTTAAAAAAAAAAAAAATTGAAATTTTTTAAAATTGTGTATCAACATTGTGTTCCGCGTCCTGATTGGCTTCTCTTCCGTGTCTCCTGTACAGTACAGAATGTAGATGTTATAGAGGGAAGACCCGTGGGGGGCGGCTCCGGGAGTCCCGCTGGATGCACGAGGAGCCGAGACACTGGATCCGTAGGAAGTCCAGACCAGGACTAAGACATGAGGACCAGACTGGGACCAGACCAGGACTAGACCAGGACTAAACGTGGACTAAACCAGGACTAAACCAGGACTAAACCAGGACTAAGCCAGGTCTAAACCAGGTCTAGACCAGGTCTAAACCAGGTCTAAACCTGGACTAAACCAGGACTAGACCAGGTCTAAACCTGGACTAAACCAGGACTAGACCAGGTCTAAACCAGAATTAAACCACCGCATGCGGCTCTTTGCCTTGTTTCGTGCGGCTCTTGTGCGTGTTCGCTTCGACTGCGTCCCGAGGGGGAGGCACGGTCCGCGCGTTTACAGCCTTAAAACATATATAATAATTGTAAAATATAAAGTTGTCCTCCTTCGCGGATTTCACTTATTACGGGTTATTTCTGGAGCCTAACCTCCACGATAAACGAGGGTCCACTGTATGTGATTTTCAACATTAAATCATAGTACTTTCTTTTATATTCCCATGTGGCCGTAAATCTGGGTAATCCTTATGGATCTATTAAATCAGTGGTTCCCAACCTTTTTTGGCCTGTGACCCCATTTTGACATCACACATTTCTGGCGACCCCATAGACTTTTTTTTTAAAATCATGTTTCAGTCTCAGCCTCAGTCGCAATATTGTGTCAAATGGTTCAACGTGTCAGAAACACTGACCTCTAGTGGACAAATTTAACCATTGCAAACCAACACACAACCCATGATTTGGATGGGAATGGATCGCTTTTTTCCCACTTGTAGATGCCATCAAAAATGAAACAAATGCCAAAAGTCACCAAAATGACCACTAACGTCACACAATACTTCTCACTACACAACATTTTTAAGAAATATTGGTGCATCTTTTATACTGTAGCAGTTTAGCGCTTGTCAAGTTCGGAGCGTGGTTTTAAGGGGGCTCAGACTGCAGTCAAGACTGTGCATACTTGCTCAGCCCTGAGTGCAGTCCGCAGACCGCATGGGCATCAGCGAAATGCGACAGGTCTCACAACTGCCAGATGCAGCCGCTGACTCCATTTTCTCCCGTAGAAGAAGTAGTGTGCGGTGCATGCTGGGATGTATGAGTGCGCGAAGCGTGCTTTTTCACGCAGTTGGTCCACGCCCCGATTTCCATGAAAACGACTCCGGTCTTCAGACTGCGTGTTAACTGTGCATGGGACAAAAAGAAATGGGACAGCAGTCGTCGCGCCAAAAGTGACATACGTGCCCTTAAAACCACGCTCCGAACTGTGCACACTGAGAATTGAGACACGGCTAAACCAAGGAAGCACTGTTGAGCACTCTGAACCAGTCGCAAAGCGGAACATTCGCTGAGCCAATGAAACACTTCGATACACTGCAACGATTGACACGCAGAGCGAAGCAGTGGGGGGAGGGACCGACACTTCGACACTTTGGTCACGTGAGCGGCTGCTGCAAGACAGTTTCAGAAAGAACGAGACCTGCTCCGGAGCTCCGTTTCATTTGCCCATCAGTAGTTATTGTGACTGCACTGCTCCGTACATTTCAGGCGGACCCATTTGAATTCTAGGCGACCCCCCCTGTATTAAAATAACTGGATAGGGTATATCTTAGCACTGTTTTTAGTTGGCGTAGTGGCCTCTCAGAGGGAATTCAGTAAAAAATTCGCTCCTGCCCAGAAAGGATTTTTCCCATAGAGCACGGTGTAATCTCAAACTGCTCGTGTTTGGCTGACAGGACACCTACAACTTTCAAAAATGTTGTTTATTTTTGGCAATTTTTACTTAGTTTTAGATCATCTGAAAATCCTTCAGTTGTCTTAAAGGGACAGTGTGTAAGATTTTTACCCGTTAATTACCGAAATTGAAGATACCCATTCAAAAATACATTGTTTTCCAAGCCTTTTCACTTCCATCATGAAATCAAAGTATTCTGTTGGACTTAGATATACCTGCATAAAAGGGGGATCTTCTCCATACAGAGGCAGCCATTTTGATTACGAGAGCCGCAGAAGGACATTTGGGCTCCGCCTTCGCCTTCGGCAAGGCTCGTGGTTTTGGGTAAACAACAACAAGCATGTCCCGGATCACACGTCATAATGGATCTAACACGTGTTTTGGACTAAATTGTTTTACAGTGAACCCTCGCTGTATCGCGGTTCACTCTTCGCGGCCTCGCTGTTTCGCGGATTTTTTTTTCCAATTTTTTTTTCCAATTTTTTTTTTTTTTTTATAGTGTAACTTTTTTTTACAGTGTAACATTCTGTCCTGCGCCCTGATTAGCTAAGAGACTAGACCAGGACTAAACCAGGTCTAAAGCAGGTCTAAACCAGGACTAAACCAGGTCTAAACCAGGACTAAACCAGGTCTAGACCAGGGATGGTAGGGACAGAGTCTCAGATGTCCTTCACGAGAGCGCCTGGGTGACAGGAGGTGTGGCCTTTGTTTACTTGCACGAGCCATGGAAGAGACTGAGTGCGAGCCGGACCATGGAAGAGACTGAGTGCGAGCCGGACCATGGAAGAGACTGAGTGCGAGCCGGACCATGGAAGAGACTGAGTGCGAGCCGGACCATGGAAGAGACTGAGTGCGAGCCGGACCATGGAAGAGACTGAGTGCGAGCCGGACCATGGAAGAGACTGAGTGCGAGCCGGACCATGGAAGAGACTGAGTGCGAGCCGGACCATGGAAGAGACTGAGTGCGAGCCGGACCATGGAAGAGACTGAGTGCGAGCCGGACAAATGGAAGAGCCAAGAATCAACATGGACGGGCCTGGCGCCTGGCCGCGCGGCGTCCGGGGGAGCCGCAGCGGGGAGGGAGCCCGCAGCGGGGGGAGGACACTCGCGCGCACAGAGGAGACAGTGGCTCTTCCCCGTGAGAGGACGAGAGGACGAACCCTAGAGAGCTGTGGAGTATTGGCGACGCATTGATAGCGGTCTGATTTTGGAGCCGGGGTGAAATGCAACCAACTCTTGTGAGCGCAGGTTAGTGTTACCTGGTCTTGTGGTGAGGACTGGTGCTCAGAGGCGTCTGTTAGCGGTTTGGCACTGTTAGCATTGGCTTGAGTCTTGCCCAAAATGATATCCAGGTTGCTTTCCACTCGACTTTCGCACATGGCATGGATATGTGGTACCAAAACAAACACACGTGTCCGCGCGCACGTGTCCGCGCACACGTGCCCCCCCCCCCCACTATTAATATATTTTAATGAAAATCTACAAAAGTTTGAGTGTTTAAACAAGAGAAAAATGTTAATACCAGTCTCAGAAAGGTGTATAATGTGTCTGGTGAAGCGTTTTCAGCCTTAAAACATGTAGAATAATTGTAAAATATAAAATTGTCCTACTTCGCGGATTTCACTTATTGCGGGCTATTTCTGGAACCTAACCCCCGCGATAAACGAGGGTTCACTGTACTGGATTTTATTCGCTGGATCCTTACGGACAGATTGAGACCAAGTTTATGGTGAGATACTGAGTTTGACCTGTCCAGAGCCTTCAAAGGTAAGCTAAGTAACAAACCTCGTTTTGTGGAGACTGTAAGGTTTCATTTGATGTGTAGATTGTCATGGTACACGATCGAGAATGTGTGTTTTCATGCGAAAAGAAAAAAAAAAAAACAGTGAACGGGACCGCGTTTTATTTATACAGTAGCGGCGCGCGGTTCTTGCACGGGTACGCGAGCTGTCCGCGTTACGGCGCGCCCGGGTGACCCTCGAGGTCTGCTGTAGCTAAAACAGGAAGTGCAATAGCGAAGTGCAATAGATAGTGCACTATCCACCTATGCGCCACGAATCCTACACACTGGACCTTTAAAAACAGCTTTTTAATCGTTAGCTCCTCTTGCTCTGATTGGTCAAAGCGATCACGTGATTTATCTCAGAGCTTCTGAAGGACATTCCATTGTGAGAACAGAGAGAGAAACGGTATTTACAGGTCAAAAATACAAATAAGAGACCACTGCAAAATGATCAGTTTTTCTGATTTTACTACTTATAGGTATGTGTTTGGGCAAAAGGAACATTTTTGTTTGAGTCTATAAACTACTGACATTTCCCCCAAAATCCAAATAAAAATATTATTGTTTAGAGCATTTATTTGCAGAAAATGGCAAATTGTCAAAATAACAAAAAAGATACATGTTTTCAGACCTCAAACAATGCAAAGAAATAAAAGAAAATTCATTTTAAAACAACATAATACTAATGTTTACACTTAAGAAGAGTTCAGAAATCAATATTTGGTGCAATAACCCTTATTTTTAATCACAGCTTTCATGCGTCTTGGCATGCTCTCCACAAGTCTTTCCAATCCAATCCAATCCAATCCACTTTATTTATATAGCACATTTCATAAACTAAAAGCGTTTCCAAAGTGCTGCACAGAAACATCATTTAAAATAAACAAATAATCACAGAAACAAGTGTGCATACAAATAAATATACCATAAAATAATAAAAATATAGAATAAAAATAAATAAATAAATAAATAAAAATACAAACGCTAAAAAATAAATAAATAAATACTCTAAGAACAATAAAATAATAAAAAACCCTAAAATACAATAAAAGACAACAGAGGACCACACAACTCACGCGGTGTTAAAAGCCAGAGAATAAAAGTGGGTCTTAAGACGAGACTTAAAACACTCCACTGAGGGAGCTGCTCAGACGTGGGGGGGCAGGGCGTTCCAGAGCTTAGGACCAACCACAGAAAAAGCTCTCACATTGTTCTTAGGCAGACCTGGGCATTTCAAGGCCTGGGGGCCAAATTAAGCCCGCGAGCCGACTCTGACTGGCCCGCAAAAGGTTGCTTGGAATTAAGAAAATAAAACCTACTTTCAAAATTGTACATAATGCATTTGTACTGATGATCATATGTGGGACGTGATTCACATCTCCACCTCAAACATGAACCTGATGAACTTGTTAAAGGTCCCATGACATGAAATTTTCACTTTCTGAGGTTTTTGAACGTTAATGTGAGCTCCCCTACCCTGTTTAGGGCCCTCCCCCCCCATGGCTAAAAGTTGCGAAATGTCTAATCTGAGCATTTGCGATCCTTTTCTGCTCAAAGGGGCGATTCTCAACAAGGCACCTTATTGACGTCAGATCGAAAAATGCAGTTCCACCCCCGTCTGTGTCTACTCAGCGTCTCTGTAAATCACGCCCAGAGAGTTTGGACTGCGAATGCGCTAGGCAATGCGAAATGCGTTTTTTTATTTGCCTGGAGGCACGTCCGAGTGTTTCTAGGCTCGGAAGTCCTTTATCTGAGCCTCTGGACCTTTGAACAGCAGTGGTTTAATTTTATTTTCTGTGGAAATGTGTTTATTTTTCAATGGAACGCTTCAAATCTCTTCTCCGCGCAAAAACGCGGAAATGGATCAGAGCGGACAGCTGAGAGCTGAGAGCTGAGAGCGGAGAGTTTGGCCACGCCCCCACCCTCTACTATAGGCCATCTCTGTCCTCCTCATTTGCATTCAAGCATAATGGAGTGTTCAGAGAGAGAAAAATTACTCTTTCTCATCTTATCTCTGTTTCTCATGCACTGAGTGTTGATTTTGAAGAAGGATTCATTTACAGTATTAGGGAACCATTAAGGAGCCATATAAAAGCATCAAGAAGTACCATGTCATGGGATCTTTAAAGCTCAACAGAGGCTAGATTTCTCTCACTGATCAAGAAAAAAACACTAAACATGCTAATTTTGACTTTTTTTCTACACAGTTTGGCAGTGACATATCTTGTATTATATTATTTGACAAACAAAGACATTGTGATGTCTTAATACAAAGTTAAGAAAGTTAAACTCAGAAAGCATTGTGGGGTTAATGTGACTGAAAAAGAGTTACAAATGTTTCACTTTTACCATTGTTTTGAATTATTTTACTGAATAAATTCAGTTTTTGTCAAACCTCACTCTCTCATTACTTAATAATAACACAGAACTTACCAGCTTCTGTAAACAATGCCATTTACTGATGTAATGTAGAAATAAAATTAATAACCAGAGTAGACTTCAAACTTTTGGTCCGGTCCTCCACAATATTTTCTGCTTCTCATTTGGCCCCTGGGGAAAAATAATTGCCCACCCCTGTTCTTGGGTGACTTTATTCCACTCCTGGTGCAAGAACTGAAGTAGCTCAGCTTTGTGTTTGTGTTGGAATTCAACAGACGCTGGAATGGAATGGCTGTAATACATGTAGAGATGCTGATTTCAGAAAGAAAATGCAGTGGTCTCTTATTTTTTTCTAGAGCTGTATTTGTCTATACCAGGGGTCGGCAACCTTTACCACTCAAAGAGCCATTTGGACCCGTTTCACACAGTAAAGAAAACACTGGGAGCCGCAAAACCCTTTTGAAATTTAAAATGAAATAACACTGCATATAACGGCTTTTTTTTTTTTTTTTTTTTACCTTTGTGACATAGAATTACATTTTGAATATGAACGAACTAAAATAAAATACATTTTAATTAAATACAGTGGTCCCTCGCTGTTTCGCTGATTTTTTATAGTGTATCAACGCGTATTGTGTTCTGCATCCTGATTGGCTAAAGGACTGTAGACCTTTGTCTTTGTCAGTCATTCTCCTCCGTGTCTCCTGTACAGAATGCGGTCAGTTTGCCAAATTTATTTAAATGTTCGATCACGAGCAGTGTGACTCTGAAGACTGAGCGGTCTGGCATTTGGGCACATGCCAGAAGGGATTATTACGGATTTGACCGCGCGCACACTTCTCCGGGTGGTCAATGCGCATCGGGAAGTAGCGGCAATGTTTGCGCATAACGAACTGGTGGAACCTGGAGTCCAGACGGCTGAACCAGTCCTGAGAGCGCACGGATGCGTTCTCACTACAGTTCTGTGTTTGGTGCAGAGCTGTAGAACCTCTCCCTCCCGTTCCACAGACTACGGGGCCACTTCTAGGTGTAAATTGCCAGGGCCGATGATCCCAGTCCGTCACTGCTCTGAAGTGCTGTATGTTTGCAAGTTTTCTCCCCAACAAAACCCGCAACAGCGCAGCAGCGCCAGGCGCCTCGGTCAGAGGAACTGTGAAATCCACGCATATTTATACACGCAATATAAAACTGACTACTTCACGGATTTTGCCTATCGTGGGTTATTCCTACAACGTAACCCCCACGATAAACGAGGGACCGCTGTACTGAGCCGCATCAGAGGGATCAAAGAGCCGCATGCGGCTCCGGAGCCGCAGGTTGCCGACCCCTGGTCTACACAGACTTCATAAAGTGTAGTATTATTAAACATAACACTTACATTTGCGATTGAACAGAAGCTTTAGGGCTGAATTCTAATACTCTGATAAACAAAAACATGACACAAACGTGTACAGCAACAAACCTGATCTGATGTGCGGTAGTTTCATTAGCAGGATGCACGCTGATTGTGTTGTGATAACGCTCTGAACGGGGAATGACTTTGCATGGGGAGCTCTGTTTGAGAGAAGAACTCCGCCTAAATATGCAAGATTTAACATGTGTGAATGAAACAAAACAGGTCTGTTTTTTGATAAGGAAACAACCAGACACCAGACCAATAAATAACATAATATTTAAAATCAAAATCTCACATATGGTTCCTTTAACTAGCAAATAGGGATGTTGAGAACCTGTTCCGTGTGTTTCACTTCCACGGAATCGATTAGCAGTTTATCTAACGATTCTCTTAACGATTCCAGGACTAGACCAGGACTAGACCAGGACTAGACCAGGACTAGAACAGGACTAGACCAGGACTAAACCCGGACTAGACCAGGACTAGACTAGGACTAGACCTGGACTAAACCTGGACTAGACCAGGACTAGACCAGGACTAAGCCAGGACTAGACCAGGACTGGACCAGGACTAAACCAGGACTAGACCAGGACTAAACCTGGACTAGACCAGGACTGGACCAGGACTAAACCAGGACTAAACCAAAACTAAACCAGGACTAGACCAGGACTAAACCTGGACTAGACCAGGACTGGACCAGGACTAAACCAGGACTAAACCAGGACTAGACCAGGACTAAACCTGGACTAGACCAGGACTGGACCAGGACTAAACCAGGACTAGACCAGGACTAAACCAGGACTAGACCAGGACTAGACCAGGACTAAACCTGGACTAGACCAGGACTAGACCAGGACTAGACCAGGACTAGAACAGGACTAAACCAGGACTAGACCAGGACTAGACCAGGACTAAACCCGGACTAGACCAGGACTACACCAGGACTAAACCTGGATTAGACCAGGACAAACCAGGACTAGACCAGGACTAGGCTAGGACTAGACCTGGACTAAACCTGGAGTAGACCAGGACTAGAACAAGACTAGAACAGGACTAAACCAGGACTAGACCAGGACTAAACCTGGACTAGACCAGGACTAAACTCGACTAGACCAGGACTAGATCAGGACTAGACCAGGACTGGACCAGGACTAAACCAGGACTAGACCAGGACTAGACCAGGACTAAACTAGGACTAGACCAGGACTAGACTAGGACTAGATCAGGACTAAACCAGGACTAGACCAGGACCAGACCAGGACTAGACCAGGACTAAACCAGGATTAGGCCAGGACTAAGCCAGGACTAGACCAGGACTAAACCAGGACTAGACCAGGACTAAACCTGGACTAGACCAGGACTAAACTCGACTAGACCAGGACTAGACCAGGACTAGACCAGGACTAGACCAGGACTGGACCAGGACTAAACCAGGACTAAACCAGGATTAGGCCAGGACTAAACCAGGACTAGACCAGGACTAAACCAGGACTAAACCAGGACTAAACCAGGACTAAACCAGGACTAGACCAGGACTAGACCAGGACTAAACCAGGACTAAACCAGGATTAGGCCAGGACTAAACCAGGACTAGACCAGGACTAAACCAAGACTAAACCAGGACTAGATGGGGGACTAGACCAGGACTAAACCAGGACTAGATGGGGGACTAGACCAGGACTGGACCAGGACTAAACCAGGACTAGACCAGGACTAGACCAGGACTAGACCAGGACTAGTGCTAATCTTGGTGCTAATCAAACAGTTTGTTCTCCTTTTTCCCCCAAATTAGAATCGATAAGAGAATCGATAAAGAGTCGAATCGTTAAGCAGTATCGATAATGGCATCGGAATCGTAAAAATCTTATCAATTCCCATCCCTACTAGCAAATAGAATTTCCACGTAATGATTGTCTGAGACTGTATAGAACGGGGAAAGTAATATTATACTTCGATGACCTCCCAGGCTCTGTGGTGTTCCGTCCTCTCACAGTCACACCCGATCCTTAGCCATATTTGAGAAATCGCATTCACATCATGAAGCTCATCAGATCCATTTGATTGGAGAAGCTATTGATCACCCCAAGAGGACGCTCGCACGGCAGTAAGTCTACCCCCCGTGTATACCTCCCTCTGTGTCCAGCTTATTCCTGTATATAAAAACATGTATATGATGCAATATTTTACATTCATATATATGAGTCTGCAGAAAAACAAAGTTGTGTGCTGCTCGTGCACTTTCCTGGCCTAGTTGGCCCGTCGCTACGTGATGTGCAATAAGCAATGCCTTTGAAGAAGCACGGTAAAAAGAATCTCCAAAGCTGATGCGCAGAAAATAGCTCGGAAATGACGGCAGAAATGGTCCCTTGTTTCTTAAAACCATCCCGGCAGGTCTTTGCGGGAAAACTAATTTTACATCAAACTCCATTCACAGGAGATTTGAAGGGATTTTTTTTGTTTGTTGTTGTTTGTTTTGTCGTCATTTTGAGAACATAAGCCAGTTCTGTAGGTGTATTGATGCATATATGGTAATTGAAGTAGTTTTGGAACGTCACGGCGAGGGATGGGGAAGCTGGGCTCCCTGGCTGCCACTCCTTCAGATAAATATTGTTGTTATTGTTTGAGAAAGTAAAAGAACAGCAAAGAGGCACGCAGAGCCAACTGAGTGGGGGATTTTGGGAGATGGGCTCTGAAATGTTGATGGTACTGAAATACAGCTCTGGAAAAAAATAAGAGACCGCTGCATTTTTTTCTGAAATCAGCATCTCTACATGTATTACAGCCATTCCATTCCAGCGTCTGTTGAATTCCAACACAAACACAAAGCTGAGCTACTTCAGTTCTTGCACCAGGAGTGGAATAAAGTCACCCAAGAACAATGTGAAAGACTTGTGGAGAGCATGCCAAGACGCATGAAAGCTGTGATTAAAAATAAGGGTTATTGCACCAAATATTGATTTCTGAACTCTTCTTAAGTGTAAACATTAGTATTATGTTGTTTTAAAATGAATTTGATCTTGTTTCTTTGCATTATTTGAGGTCTGAAAACATGTATCTTTTTTGGTATTTTGACCATTTGTCATTTTCTGCAAATAAATGCTCTAAACCAGGGGCCAGCTACCTTTACCACTCAAAGAGGCATTTGGACCCGTTTCACACAGTAAAGAAAACACTGGGAGCCACAAAACCCTTTTGAAATTTAAAATGAAATAACACTGCATATAGCTTCTAGAATTACAGTTTGAAAATGAACGAACTAAAATAAAATACATTTTAATCAAATACAGTGGTCCCTCGCTATATCGTTCACTTTTTGCGGCCTCGCTGTTTCGCTGATTTTTTAATAGTGTATCAATGCGCATTGTGTTCTGCTTCCTGATTGGCTAAGGGACTGTAGACCTTTGACGATTGATCAGTCCTTCTCCTCTGTGTCTCCAGTACAGGACAGAATGCGTTCAGCCAAATTGATATAAATGTTCGATCGCAGTGTGACTCTGAAGTGCTGTGTGTTTGCAAGTTTTCTCTCCGACAAAACCCGCGACAGCGCAGCAGCGCCAGGACGAAGAGGCTCAGTCAGAGGAACTGTGAAATACACGCAATATGTTTAGGGCCTGAAAACAGGTTTGGATCTTTGATTTCATTCTGTAATATCTTCGCAGATTTCGCCTATCGCGGGTTATTTTTAGAACGTGACCACTGCGGGACCACTGTACTGAGCCTTACTGTACTGAGCCGCATCAGAGGGATCAAAGAGCCACATGCGGCTCCAGAGTCGCAGGTTGCCGACCCCTGCTCTAAATAATATTTTTATTTGGAATTTGGGGGAAATGTTGTCTGTAGTTTATAGACTCATACAAACATGTTCCTTTTGCCCAAACACATACCTAAGTAGTGAAATCAGAAAAACTCTCTTTTTTTTTTTTTTTCCAGAGCTGTATGTCTGCAATAACGACCAAGTTTTCTGTACTGTAAGAATAATACTGCTCACGTAGAAGTACAAGTCCTACGTTATTATGGTCAAAACAACTTGACAGTCGGAGTCCTATTCCTGACTATTTGGCCTCTTCCTCTCTGTATCCCCCATTTCACACTACTGCCCTACTGAATAAGGCATACAGGACAAAAATGTTGAAGTAAAAGAGTACTGACCCTTATAGTTTAAAAGAGTTAAAAGTATTGGTAACTAATTACTGCTCAAGTATCAAAGTTACAAATGTAATTATGGTTCTATGAATCCCTCCTGATCATCAGTGATGGCCCTATTCATGGAGCCGCCAGGCTAGTTCCAATTCCAGCCACACTTCTCACTCCAATCAATGTGTATTGGGAATTAATCGAGTCGTGCTAAAATAAATCTATCAGACAAGGGTCCGTGTGCTGAGAGAGTGTACAACAAGTTCACTATTAGCTTGAAGCTAATTCTCTGGCGGTAGTATGAGGATGAAATTATGTTTATACTGTCAGATATGAGTCTTTAAAAACAATCAGGAGTTACATGATTTTTTTTATTTTGTGAAAGTTTTACCTGCTT
This sequence comes from Paratrypauchen microcephalus, assembly GCA_036785185.1. Classification (NCBI taxonomy): domain Eukaryota; kingdom Metazoa; phylum Chordata; class Actinopteri; order Gobiiformes; family Gobiidae; genus Paratrypauchen; species Paratrypauchen microcephalus. The sequence goes on along the minus strand of JAVJIX010000244.1, from coordinate 627,851 downwards.
TGATTTGTTCTGTATTATTTCTTTTAAGCACGGCAAAGGATTTATTTTGATAGAAATACAGCTATTTCCAGATTGAAAGTATTTTTTTTTAAAACAGAATGGTTTTGGTTCTAAAATCAAAAGTACTATGTAAATACAGTAAAAAAAAAAAAAAAAAAAAGAATTGTTCATTCTGTTATCGCATCCAGATAAGACACAAATACGCTGTACACTACCCAAATAGTCAACTGTTACAACTAAGGGCCCATCCACACGACAACGGAGAAGTTTGTATTCGTTTTGGCCTTTCATCCAGATGGCGACAGCGTTTTGGGGGGGCGAAAACTGTGTTTTTTGAAACCAGGTTCCAGAGTGGAGAAATCTGAGAATGCCGGGGTCACGCTGTCGTGTGGACGAGCAAAACGCAGCTTTTGGAAAAACGATGATGTCGTGATCCTTGTTTGTGGAAGAGAAAGGACTTTATGTGCATGCACTCTTTGTAGTATTGCGTTTCCGGTGGCTCTGGCTGTTTCCTGTTTACAGCGCCACATATCAGTGTGGCATATGTATTACATCGTTTTCACTCAGCGCTTTGTTTTCGTCGGGACCCGAATATTTACTGACTTTTTTTTTTTTCAACCTGGGTAAAAAAAAAATCCAGAAGTGTTATCGTGTGGACGTAGCCTAAAACAACAACAACCAAACTCTAATCATCATTCTGGGGAAAGAGCTTTATTTTATTTTGTGGATTTATTTATTTTTATTTTCAAACAATGTACACATACAGATGTGTTCCTGAAATAACCAACACTTATATACATATATATATTATTTAACTTCAACAATCTTCATCTGCACAAATGATTTTAGCCTCAGTGTAATGAACTAACTCTCATTACATGCACTTAATTATGAAAGTAATTTTGTTAACCACAGTATCCATGCCGCTGCATAATTCCCCCCTCCCCAAATACCGCTCTAAACATGCATGTTGTGAAAAATAAAGCACATTGCATTCCCATTTAGACCCAGACAAAGGAATTGATTTTGCCCGTGAATCCATCAACACCCAACTCTAACTGTTGTGGCCAATTACCATTTTCAATTTTAGCAAAGTAAACTTAATAATCAAAGCAATTAAAAACACAATGCCATTTGTTTGGGTTCACTTGCTGGAAGTATGCACCCGAAGCTCTTTGGGATTCCAGCCCTTCCCTCTGCGTGGCCCCCCTCAAGGTGAACTCTTGTATGGCTATCCCTTCCATGAATACTAAGCATGAGTGAATTAAACATTTTCCTGTCTTCTCACTACAATTTAATCAGTTGTCTTTGCGAGCTGTCTGTCTGGAGTAAATCCCGGCGGCTGGCTATGCACTCACTGGCATCATAAAGACGACCTGGTCCACGCCCGTGCCCGTCTGACCCCCCTTTTCCCATCTGGATGCAGAGTCTTTGGACTCCTACGCATGCAAAGTTGTTGGGACTTCTGACAACTTTACTTGACAGCTAGGGGTCTGGAGGACAAAAGGGGAGAGTGAAGGGGGTCTTGACCAATGACTGCTTGTCTTGCACTTCGACTGTGCCTGTACAGGTGTGTGTCTTTATGACACAGTGATATCACAGGCTTCTTTAATCATGATTGGCAGTACACACTTGGATTCTGACTGTTTGAGCCTGTTGGAGAATGAGGTCCTCTGTCCCTCTATGGTCCGGTACAGTGGGTGAGCAGGAGTGTCCATGATGGAGAGCAATTTGTCCAGTGTCCTCCTGACCCTCACAAATGTCTCCACATGACCAGCTTTGTGGATCAGTTTGTCAATCCCTCCAATGTCCCTTTTACTGGTGCTGCTCCCCCAGCAGATCACAGTGAAGTACAGGGCGCTGGCCACCACAGACAGACAGGTGGTCTCCAGTCGCACATAATGAGGCCTGCCTGACAGGTAGTCAGTAATCCAGGAGACAATGGAGGAGCTGACCCCCATCCTGAGCAACTTGTCATTGTCAGAAAGGGCTGGATTGTGTTAAAGGCGCTGGAGAAATCAAAGAACAATATCCTTACAGAGGCCTTAAAGGGATAGTGCGTTGTTTTTTTTAATGTTAATCTGTATGGGTTTCCTTCTAAAAGTTAACACTGGCTTACCTCAGACAGTTTGCGCTCAGCCCGGTTCTGCTCGCGTTCTGGAGCTCAGGTAATTAGGTCCAGTAAATTCGCAGGGACTCGTAATAAAGCTTGTTTTTCTTCTCAAAACAGAACATTTGTCCGAAAGGTGACATATTTGTGTCCCAAACAGTTGTCCACGAAAAATCCAGCAGCGTATTTTCGTATTCGCATATCTCGTCTTGATTCGTATCACTGCGCTCACATTAACTGCCTGTTGCCTGTTCACTCGTAAACTTCCCCTCACGGCGGACCGCATCCATCGTTCACTTCCGCTAAAGGTTAACAGGCTAATAATAAGTAATAGGCGCGCAGTGATACGAATCGAGACAAGATATGCAAATGCGAAAATACGTTGCTGGATTTTTCGTGGACAACTCTTTGGGATACCTTTCGGACAAATGTTTTGTTTTGAGAAGAAAAACAAGCTTTATTACGAGTCTCCGCGAACTTACCGGACTTAATTACCTGAGCTCCAGAACGCGAGCAGAACCGGGCTGAGCGCAAACTGTCAGAGCTAAGCCAGTGTTACCAAACGTAACTTTTAAAGGCAAAGTAACGTTTTTTTTTACAATCTGAGCCTTCTTTCGGCAATAAAACAAGTAGTTTTACTCACCCATAGCATTTTCCGAGATTTAGCCATAGTTTCGAGTAGATGAGGACGCCAGTGCGCATGCGCGGACTGTGCTATCAGCTCCCGGGACCCAAACATGAAACGCAAAGCTGAAAACTATGGATAAATCTCGGATTACAGGCCACTTTTGCTTCAAACGAAATCTTGCATTAAGACATCGGGCTTCTATGATTTGAAAAGTGCTAAAGTTTGTGTTATTTGGACACCGCAAAGTAATGCCCCGAGCATATGATACAGCACCATGTTAACGGATACGGGATCATTAGTAGAACAGAACGGCTCAACATAAGTTCTGCGATACTGCTCCAATTGACAGAAAAATGCTATGGGTGAGTAAAACTACTTGTTTTATTGCCGAAAGAAGGCTCAGATTGTAAAAAAAACATTAATTTGCCTTTAAAAGGAAACCCATACAGATTAACATAAAAACAACCACACTATCCCTTTAACACTATCCAGGTGAGAGTGAGCCCGCTGCAGAAGATAGAGTAAAGCACCTCCACACTCATGTGAGCTTGATAGGCAAATTGTAGCGGGTCCAGGGATGGCGCCACCAACGGTAAATTGGGTTAAATGACGCTCTCCAAAGTATGCACATACGCAACTCTGCCTACGTTACCTTTGCTGATGCTCCTAGAGTAAATTCTGAGCTATGGTCTCTACATGCTACAAATGGGAGCATTTATTTGCACATATGAACTCCAATTTTAGCTCTGTTCCACCTTGTGATGTCATGTAGTGGTAATTTTCAAGATGACAGCTGCCTTTTCCCTTTAGTTCAGTAGATTGGCAATATTAGGACTTAAATCTTCCAAATAATTCTCGTGAAAGTGTGCGTTTTAAAACTCAGTGAAGCACTTCCTGTACTACCTCATGACATCACAAAGTGGAATATGGAGTGTTTTCTGTTTGAAGAAGAACTCAGCCTAAATATGCAGGGTTTGTGTGTTAAACATGTGTGAATGAAACAAAACACAACTCCAGGTGTGTTTGTGATGAGGAAACAAGATTACAACATAGACCTGAACATAGTGTAATATTGGCCCTTTAATAACACATCTCTTATTACCAGTGCTATATTGTAATCTCCTGTCACATTCAAAGCCTTTCTTCCTATAGCTGTCACTGTATTGGAGAAGCATCAGTCTACCCCTCGCTAATATTCCGACTTTAATTAAGTCTCAGGTGACATTCTTGGATGATTCTCAACTGCGCCAATCCCGACAGATGGCACACACTTTATTGCATAGCTACCTTATTACCACAGGTACCCCCATCCTTCCCCCATGACGAAACAAAGACATGGCATTGCTTTTTTATTTACTCCCCAAGGCACGGGCGACAGAATCTGAACAAGGAAGTTTGTTTATAATTACATCTAAAAATACAGTATGGAATAAATCAAATAAAAACAGATGATCCTTGGGTATTTAAAGATGGAGATGGAGTCCAAATGGATGAATGGGTTTGTGTTTCAGAAAATCATTGTGTTGCTCAGGTGTGGCCTGAATGCCCTAAGTCTCTGCATTATGTAACTTTTTTGCTGGGGGTCCGCCACCTGCTTGTTTCTATGAATATGTCATTGCTCTGCCTGGAATGTTCCACAGTATGACATCAAAGGAGAATTTACGTTTTTTACAATCTGAGCCTTATTTCGGTAATAAAAAAAGTTGTTTTACTCACCCATAGCACTTTGGTGTCATATGGAGCACTTCCGGAGATGTTTTAGATTTGCAATCTCCGTAATGTGAGTTCTCGGGGCACATGTTTGCGGTCTCCAAATAACACAAACTTTAGCACTTTTCAAATCATAGAAGCTCATTGTCTTGCTTTCGTCTATGCTTTCGTTTGAGTCAAAAGTGGCCTGTAATCCGAGATTTAGCCATAGTTTCGAGTAGATGAGGAGGCCAGTATGCATGTGCGGAGTCACATCTTATTTCGCTCTCAGCTCTCAGGACCCAAATATGAAATGCAAAGCTGTAAATTATGGATAAATCTCGGATTACAGGCCACTTTTGACTCAAACGAAAGTGTAGACTAAGACATTGAGCTTGTATTATTTGAAAAGTGCTAAAGTTTGTGTTATTTGGAGACCGCAAATATATGCCCCGAGAACTCACGTTACGGATATCGCTAATCTAAAACACCACCAAAGTGCTATGGGTGAGTAAAACAACTTGTTTTATTACCGAAATAAGGCTCAGATTGTAAAAAAACATTAATTCTCCTTTAAACAGCTCTACCTTACATTTACGGGTAGTTTTATAGCTCAAAAATACCTAGAAAAACAGGCATTCTGACTGTGCATAGAGTCGCCTCTTCACAGATCTGACCTGTAACTTGGGTCTCGTTTCGTCTCCATTATGGTAGAAAGGTTTAATGCCATACTGTGAAACATTCCAGACAATAATAACATCTCCATGGAGAAAAGCATTTGGCAGACCCTCCATTAAAAATATTACACAGTGCACCTTTAAGTTATTCTTACTTTATTCATAGCTTTCCCAAATACTTTTTTACCCTTACTATTTCTCGGACAACTACTTTGTACTTTTATTTGAGTCATATTATTTTGACATAACATTAAACATTAACATTCTGTTAAAGGTGCACTGTGTAACATTTCTAGTGGAGTGTCCACCACCTGCTAGTCTCCATGGAAATGTTATTGCCTTATCTAGAATGTTCCACAGTATAGATTCACATTAATCTATACACAGTATAGATTTCTCCAGCGCCTTTAACACAATCCAGCCCTTTCTGAGGAGTGAGAAGTTGCTCAGGACAGGGGTCAGCTCCTCCACTGTCTCCTGGATTACTGACTACCTGTCAGGCAGGCCTCTGTATGTGCGACTGGAGACCACCCTGTCTGATACTGTGGTCAGTAATGTAGGATCCCCCAGGGTACAGTCCTGTCTCCGTTCTTGTTCAAGTGAAAATATTGCTGAAAAGGCTGTGGGGTTTATTTTTATAATGTTCATATTTTCAGCAAACAAAAATATACAAATAAAAACAATGATTCAGTTGTTTCTGCTGAACAAAATTCAGCAAACATCTTTATTAAAATCATTACATTTGAAGATTTATGAGAAAAAATACTTCACTCTTTAAGTCCATTTTTAAACAGGTACTTTAATACTTTTACTTTAGTAGATTTTTAAGTAACAGTATTTTTTTTTCTCCAGTATCTACTTTTATTTAAGTAACAAAATTGAATACTGCACCACTGAATAACGGTTTCAACAATTGTATTAATAATAACAGTTGTATTTGCTAATGTTGCTAATGTAAACAAATGTATAACCCATAGGAAACACGCATTACCTGCTCAAATATCAAATATCTCTGTCTGGTACTGTCTGATACTGTGGTCAGTAATGTAGGATCCCCCAGGGTACAGTCCTGTCTCCTTTCCTGTTCACTCTGTACACCTCTGATTTCCAGTACAGTCCTGCCATCTGCAGAAGTTCTCTGATGACTTCTCTGATGTGGTGGTTGGGTGTATCAGGGATGGACAGGAGCTGGAGTACAGGAAGCTGATTGCTAATCTTGTGGAGTGGTCCCAGGCACACCATCTGCTCCTGAACGTGGACAAGACCAAGGAACTGGTGACTGACTTCAGGAGGAAGAGGACACCAGTGGAGCCCATTACCATCCAGGGTCATGAGGTGGAGATTGTGGACTGCTACAAGTACCTCGGCGTTCATGTGAACAACAGACTGGACTGGAGGGACAACTGTAATGCTGTGTACAAGAAGAGTGTAACGGCTGCAGAATTCCTTGTTAGGCCGTATACGGAATACAGGACACAGTGTGGAGTCAGTCAACTTTACTCCTGCACAGACATATAAATACTGTCGTAACACATTATTTGGCACTGGCTCCCCTCTGCAGTCTTCCATGTGCTACTGAGAGGGGGAGCTTACAATCCAGTACTGGCTGTGCCATCACCATGTTACACAAGATTCACATATGACTCTCAACTATACCAACCATATAAACAACAAAACAACTCTAAATTTTACATTGGTTGCTGTGGAGTTACAACTCGGAGAGACAAATGCACAAACCACAACACTTACATAAATAAAATACAGTGGTCCCTCGCTCTATCACGGTTCACTGTTCGCGGCCTTGCTGTTTCGCGGATTTTTTTTTCCAATTTTTTTTTTATAGTGTAACATTTGTTTTTATAGTGTAACATTGTGTTCTGCGTCCTGATTGGCTAAGAGATTAGACCAGGACTAAACGTGGACTAAACCAGGTCTAGACCAGAACTAAACCAGGTCTAAACCAGGTATAAACCTGGACTGGCCCTGGACTAAACCAGGACTGGACCAGGTCTTAATCAGGATTAAACCACTCTTTGCTGGTTTCGTGTGGCTGGTTTGTGGCTCGAGTGTGCTCGCCGCGGTTCGATCTCGTGCTCACAGCCCCGGTGTACGCACGGCCTCACGCCAGTCGTGCTGCTCTGTCACGGATTTGTCCACGATGAAGGGTGCACGTGTCGTGCACTTCTCCAAGGGGTTGGTGTGCGTCGCGTCCCGGGACGTGGCAGTGCTCCTCGTGCGTCCGGCGGGGCTTCCGGGGCCGTGTTTCCCCCCATGAGTCATGTCAGTTGAATGGGAAAAAAAATGGGTCAGAATGAGGTCTGAAGGAAGGCATTAGTCGAAATTGAGGTTATTCAGCATTTTAATGTAAAAATAGCAGAATACAAACAAAATGGTGACATCAGACATCTTCAGCATTCATGTTGTCAGCTTAGCAGAGAGACGTGAAGAGGGACCTCCCCAGTGGGGGCAGATCACACACACACAATGACCACAAGGGGCTGTCTTTAAATACAGTACACTGTTGAATATTTATCAGCAACAGCTACCCTATCAGAGAATAGTTTAACTATGCAGTGTCCAATAGTGAGGTCTGCCAATCAAAACAGAGGAATTCCCATGACACCCCCTATGGAGGGACCTTGTAAGTTTCTCATACCTTGAAATAACAGAAGTAAACAACTGTCACAACACAACCCCACAGTAAATGTAGCATTAGCTGTTTACAGCACCCTGTGTATACAACCCACAGGAAGGGTCTCACACCCCAAGTTAGTTTACAGCCTTTTATAACCTATAGCCACACTTGATGTATACACCATATGGAGAAACAAGTGGTGAGGTGTTCTTGAGATGCGTGAATTTGTGAGGTGACACGGTTCTCACAGTAAGACTTAAAACCCAGGAATAGACTCGATACAAAAAACACTTCAAGAATAAAAGAATAGATCTCACAGTCACTATTAATATATTTTGTTGAAAATCTATGAAAGTTTGAGTGTTTAAACTAGAGACAAATGAGAGAAAAGGTTAATTCCAGTCTGAGGAAAAGCGTATAATGTGTGTGGTGAGGCATTTACAGCCTTAAAACATGTAGAATAATTGTAAAATATAAAGTTGTCCTACTTTGCGGATTTCTCTGTTATTTCTGGAATCTAACTCCCGCAATAAATGAGGGATTACTGTAAAATAAAACATACCTGTACAGACATATAAATACTCTATTAATATGTCGTAACACATTGGCACTGGCTCCCTGCAAGAACAAAAACATACTGTGAGATGGCTGCTCATTTTTGTAAAATATATTCTTTTTAACTCAGGCACAACTTACCCTCTGTCTTCCATGTGCTACTGAGAGGGGAAGTTGAACCAACAAAAACATGTGTTAGCAGTGCGCACTTCCGGTTTTCAAAATAAAACATCAAAATAATAAAATTCACAAATAAACTATATTTAAACATAAAATACAAACAGGAAATAGTCATATGTGCACTTTTAACTCCGTTACAAGAGCATGAGCAGACTGGAGATCTTCTACCAGTCTGTGGAGGCCAGCGCCCTGGACTTCGCTGTGGTCTGCTGGGGGAACAGCACCAGTAAAAGGGACGTTGGACAGATTGACAGACTGATCTGCAAAGCTGGTCACGTGATCGGCTGTGAGCTGGAGACATTTGTCACAGTGAGGGACAGGAGGACACTGGACAAACTGCTCTCCATCATGGACACTCCTGCTCACCCACTGCACCAGACCATAGAGGGACAGAGGAGATAATACTCCCTACAACTCTATATAGCTGGGATTGTATATCTTATTTGATATTGTATTTTATATTTTATTACTTACTTTTCTATTTAATTCTGATTTGTACATATACATTTATTATACTTTTTTATAATTATGTCTCATTTGACACTGGTCTATTGCTCTTTGGTTGCTATTCCATCTATTTGTTGTTACCCTTTGTTATATAGGCCTATTAAATTTGATGATTGAGCTACTGTATCCAAATAATTTCCCTTGTGGATCAATAGTTTGTCTAGGTCTAAGTCTAAACCTTGTATCACAAGGGAGACAATCAGGTTACAGCTTTACACAACATTACAATTCAGATCTGTGGAGAGGCGCTCCTATTGACAGAAGGAATTACTGTATTTTTGAGCAATAGAAACACCCGTAATGAGTAAATGCAAGATGGATATGTTTAATCAGACCCCCCAGGATTTCACGGGCATTTTTTGTGATTGTTGCGGGCTAAAATGCCTGAATTTGCGGGAGCTTTTCCAAACAGTTGCGATGAAAGTGGCGGTGCTTTTAAGGTATTTGTTGCGATTTTGTTGCGGGAGGAAGTGAAAGTTGCGATAAATAGATGCGATTTTCGCTTTTTGTAATTAAAATTGAATAATATTTTGAATACTGAGTTATTACTGACAAAGAATAATACAAAGACACAGAGATCACAGATATGGTCCTAAAACAACCTTACCAATATCGAAAATAAATTACTACTAGGAGGGGAACTGTTTCACGCAGTCTTTTGCTGTTATTTTAGTGGGCAAATGTCTGGCCGCAGACATGTTTCTTTGCCATTAGAAGCCGTGTCCCAATTCCCAGAGCGCGCGGTTTGGAGCATGTGCGTCACACATTTCAACAGTACACCGGCGCGACGACTGCTGTCCCACTTCTTTTTTGTCCCATGCGCAGTTAACACGCGGTCCGAAGACCGCAGTTGTTAAGCGGTCCGCGGACTGCAGTCGGGGCTGAGCAAGTGTGCACCTCCTTGACTGCAGTCTGAGCCCCCTTCGGGCCGCGGTCGTAGCTGTGCGCTCTGGGAACTGGGGACACGGCCGCAGTTTCGTTTGTCACACAGAAGTAAGGCAGAATGTTGCGGCTTCCAAACTCAAACCTTTTAGCCGCCGAGAATATGAGGTTGGGCCCTATGGCTCGCAGATTTGTGACGCTCAAAGAGGAGGCTATGGTGACAGATACGCTGAGATCCAGCGCAGCAGGATGAACTGGAACTCATGAAAACCTGCAGGATGAACAGATTAACGTGAAAGATGAATGAATGGTTTCCGTTCAACAAAAAATACGGCTACACCCCAACCCTGACTCTCTCCTCTGTGTGACAGGGCTCTCAAGTTTTGAAGATTGATTTAGTTTTGGTTTAGTCCCGGTTTAGTCCTGGTTTAGACCCGGTTTAGATCTGGTTTAGTCTTTGCTTAGTCCTGGTTTAGACCTGGTTTAGTCCTAGTTTAGACCTGGTTTAGTGCTGGTTTAGACCCGGTTTAGATCTGGTTTAGTCTTGGCTTAGTCCTGGTTTAGTCCTGGCTTAGTCTTGGTTTAGACCTGGTTTAGTTTTAGTTTAGTCCTGGTTTAGTCCCAGTTTAGTCCTGGTTTAGACCCGGTTTAGATCTGGTTTAGTCTTGGCTTAGTCCTGGTTTAGACCTGGTTTAGTCCTAGTTTAGACCTGGTGTCCTAGTTTAGACCTGGTTTAGTCCTGGTTTAGTGCTGGTTTAGACCCGGTTTAGATCTGGTTTAGTCTTGGCTTAGTCCTGGTTTAGACCTGGTTTAGTTCTGGTTTAGTCCTGGTTTAGACCCAGTTTAGATTTTTAATGGATTCATGTAAGAGTCTGGTTAATGCACCGGGCCCGCGTCTCACCATGGGCAGTTCGGCTCTGGGCCGCGCATATTCCGCGCGTAAGCCGTCGGGGGGGACACGTTACGCACAGACGGAGACACCGGGACTGAGGCTCAGGACGTGCCCGGGGGACAGCGCGTCTGCTCCGGCCTCGCTCGGACCGTGCGGGGAGTTTTTTTGGCTGAAAACGCGCGGAGCCTGCATAAACTAAGCCACACAGACCGATTTTCTGGGCCCAAAAAAAAAAAAAAAAAAAATCAGCGTGAGAAATGCCATGTGTGGCGTGTGAGCGTGTGAACACGTCGAATTGCGTGTGTCACACTCTCAATGCGTGAGACTTGAGAGCCCTGAGCGCGCGCTTTTACACGCACACACTTCCGTACGTGCACACACCCACACTCACGTGAACCGCCGCCTCTGCCGCACACACACACACACACACACACACACACAAACGCACCGTGCACCTCATCTCAGTTATGTCTCCTACACAGAAGGAAGTTGGTCGACGTTCAATACGTCGCCGATGATTGGTCAAAATTAGTAAAAATTGCGGAAAAGTTGCGGTGATTGGCCAAAATTGTTACACCGCCCTGAATTCGCGGGGATTGGCTGAAGTTGCGTTGAAGTTGCAAATCGCAACATCGCGAATTCCTGGAGGGTCTGTTTAATGTCATACCATGGAACATTCCAGGCAAAGCAGGTGATGGACCCTTCACCAGAAAAGCTCAGCGCACCTTTAAATTGTCTTCACTGTTTGAGGACAAAACACTAGCATAAAATCACTCACTTTGTCTACATCTACGTTTGTGACTAAGACCCACTTTTAGCTTCCCGGTGTCTCTGTGTTTTGATGGATGAAAAATAACATGTTTTGCAGTTTCCGTAGCCGAGATCGTAATCAGCGCGCCGAGTATTGACTGTGGAGTGTGCAAATCTGCAATTAAGACCATGATCCCCAGGACAAACAGTTCTCCATGACTTGTGCGTTTTCTTTGCAATCCCTCTCCATCTCCGCTAAATCCTTTTTATCCTCCTACTTCCTGTTCAGAGCGCGCAGTGATTTACACAAGGCAATTGATACACTCGGCTGAAGAAAACAAGAGGAATTACTGTTAATAAAAAGTGCTGCAGTTAATCCGTGGAGAGGGGATGGTGTTTGGGAGCGTAGGCCGGCCCCGCTCAGTCGTCCGCCGGAGTCCCTCTCGTAATCTACAGCACTGCAGACGTGATAAGGCTCCGGTATTTACGGCGCGTTGGTTACCGCCACAGTTACTGGAGTCGGCAAAACAAAACAGTTTTCAGGGCAGTTTTAGGAGTTGTTTTAGGAGTTGAGAGAAGTTAGTAGTGTTGTGTTTACTTTTGTATTAAAGGTGTACTGTGTAACGTTTTGATTGGGCGTCCATCACCTGCTTTGTATCTATGGATATGACATTGCTCTGTCTGGAATGTTCCACAGTGTGACATTAAACAACTCTACTTTACATTTATTTATTCAATTGCAAGTGTGTTTATAGCTCATACACATACGCAAAAAAACAGGCATTGTTTTTAATACATTTGAGAGGAGGTATCTGCACTTTCTACTCCACTAGATTTTTTAACTAAACTGAGTGAAGTGAAAATATTGCTGAAAAGGCTGTGGGGATTCTTTTTATAATGTTCATATTTTCAGCAAACAAAACATACAAATAAAAACAATGATTCTGTTGTTTCTGCTGAAAAAATTCAGCAAAAATCTTAATTAAAATCATTACATTTGAAGGTTTATGAGAAAAAATACTTCACTCGTTACCGTACTTTTTGTACTATAGAGCGTACCTGACTATAAGCTGCACCAACCAAATTAAAAAAAAAAAAAAAGATTTGTACACATAAGCCGCACCTGACTATAAGCCGCAGGTGTCCACATTGTAGCTTGAGATATTTACGCAGAAAAATCATTTTTACAAATTTTAATTAACGTAAATACCGGTACGTGCCTTTTTCGAACAGCGCCTACGGCAGTAACACAGCAGAAACTCAGCAGTAAAACAATTGTCAAATGGCCAGCCTGTAGCCTCTGGAAGCCTTAATATAAAGTTTCAAGTTTAACTTTAAGGGTAAACCCCCTGAACTCAATCTCACGGAACTGTTGATACCTGTAGGAGATTTTAGGTGGCTAAAACAAGGCTTCATTAATTCATGAACTCTCCTCACTTATTTACCGTAGGTATTTTCACCTACGAGAAAAGTCACTGATCGAAGAATGAATACGTAAGCCACACCTGACTATAAGCCGCAGGGTCCGAAGTAAAAAAGTAAAAAGTAGCGGCTTATAATCCGAAAAGTGCGGTAAGTCTATTTTTAAACAGGGACTTTAATACTTTTACTTAAGTTGATTTTTAAGTACAGTATTTTTTTTTCTCCAGTATTTACATTGACTTAAAGGGACAGTGTGTAAGATTTTTACCCGTTAATTACTGAAATTGAAGATACCCATTCAAAAATACATTGTTTTCCAAGCCTTTTCACTTCCATCATGAAATCAAAGTATTCTTTTGGACTTAGATATAGTCACATAAAAGGGGGATCTTCCCCATGCAGAGGCAGCCATTTTGAATACGAGAGCCGCAGAAGGACATTTGGGCTCCGCCTTCGCCTTCGGCAAGGCTCGTGGTTTTGGGTAAACAACACAAGCATGCTGCCGGATCAGACTCGTAATGGATCTAACACGTGTTTTGGACTAAATTGTTTTACTGGATTTTATTTGCTGGATCCTTACGGACAAATTGAGACCAAGCTTATGGTGAAATAGAGAGTTTGACCTGTGCAAAGCATTCTAAGGTAAGCTAGCCTCGTTTTGTGCTTTTCCGTATAAAAGCCCCATGTGCTCGGGGAGTGATTGTTGTGCAGGGAAATGAATTGCATAGTCAGAAAGAGGAGACTGTAAGGTTTCATTTGATGTGCAGAGTGTCATGGTACATGATCGGGAATGTGTGTTTTCATGAGAAAACAAAAAACGGGACCGCGTTTTATTTATACTGTAGCGGCGCGCGGACCTCGAGGTCTGCCGTAGCTAAAACAGAAAGTGCAATAGCACCATCCACCTATGCGCCACGAATCCTACACACTGGGGCTTTAAAGTAACAAAATTGAATACTGCACCACTGAATATAACTGTATTAATAATAATAACAGTTGTATTTGCTAATGTTGCTAATGTAAACAAATGTATAATCCATAGGAAACACACAAACACTGCTCAAATATCAAATATCTCTCTTACTGCTTTCTTTCAGGTTCAGTTTGGGCAAAGACCAATCAGATCACAGAGAGTGCTTTTAGATTTTATCCAACAGGACTTCAACATTGAAACTAACATTCCAAATAGGAGACTCATGTCAGGCTGATTCTGCTTTCTGATTGGCCCAAACATCAAAATATAACATAAATATGTAATGAGCGGGTTTGTCTCTCCACGGATCTGAGCTGTAGCTTGGTCTGGTTTGGTCTCCATGAAGATAGAAAAATGTAATGCCATACTGTGAAACATTCCAGACAAAGCAATAACATCTCCATGGAATGGAAAGAAACACTGCAAAAGAGACTGGCCAAAATTTAAGCTATAAACACTTAAATCTATCAGAAAATTATTTAAAAGTAGTGAAATTATCTGTCCAGGCAGCAAGATGATTTTACTTGAAAAGTTATCTTAAAATAAACTATCTCTAGACTAGAATGAAGCAGTCTCAGAACTAATAAGTAGAAAATAAATCTGAAAACGAGATGAATAAACTGATATAAGTTTTAAAATCTTGGCCAGAACAGAGAAATTTGCAGCGAACATTCACACACGTTTAACACAACTCCACATTTGTGATGAGAAAACAACATCATAACATAGTTCAGAAAATAGCCTAATATATAACATTTAATTATATATATTTATGTTATATTTTGGTGTTTTGGCCAATCAGAAAGCAGAATCAGCCTCACGTGAGTTTCCTGTTTGAATAGTGAATGCAGCTGGGAGGATCGCTGGTGTCTCTCTCCCCTTCCTCCTGGACATTTTTAACACCCGCCTCGCCCACAGAGCGTCCAGCATTGTGGGTGACCCGAGCCACCCCGCACACAGCCTCTTCAGCCTCCTGCCCTCGGGGAGAAGGTACCAGAGTCTCCGGGCCTACTCCACCTGACTGTCAAACAGCTTCATCCACCAGACTTTTAGGAAGCTGTCTCCCACTTCCCACCCCATAAACAAAAAAAACAAACAAAAAAATCACTCTAAACCAGGGGTCGGCAACCTTTACCACTCAAAGAGCCATTTGGACCCGTTTCACACAGTAAAGAAAACACTGGGAGCCACAAAACCCTTTTGAAATTTAAAATGAAATAACACTGCATATAACAGCTTTTTTTTGGCTTTGTGTCATAGAATTACATTTTGAAAATGAATGAACTAAAATAAAATACATTCAAATTAAATACAGTGGTCTCTCATTATATCGTGGTTCACTTTTCGTGGCCTCGCTGTTTCGCGGATTTTTTAATTCCATTTTTTTTTTTTTAATAGTGTAACAACGCGCATTTCTGCGTCCTGATTGGCTAAGGGACTGTAGACCTTTGCCGATTCGTCAGTCATTCTCCTCCGTGTCTCCTGTACAGAATGCGTTCAGTTTGCCAGATTTATATAAATGTTCGATAGCAGTGTGACTCTGAAGTGCTGTATGTTTCCAAGTTTTCTCCCCGACAAAACCCGTCACAGCGAAGCGGTCATAAGAACTGTGAAATACACACGAAATACACTTTGGTTTCGTTCTCTAATACTGTGCTTTTTTGTTGAAAATCTACGAAAGTCTGAGTGTTTAAACAAGAGAGAAATGTGAGAAAACGTTAATTCCAGTCTGAGAAAAGTGTAGAATGTGTGTGGTGAGGCGTTTACAGCCTAAAAACATGGAGAATAATTGTAAAATATAAAGCTGACGACTTCGCAGATTTCGCTTGTCGTGGGTTATTTTTAGAACGTAACCCCCGTGATAAACGAGGGACCGCTGTACTGAGCCACACCAGAGGGATCAAAGAGGCTCCGGAGCCGCGGGTTGCCGTCCCCTGGTCTAAACACTTTTAAAAACTGCTGCTAAGAACTGCTGTTGCACATTTATTTGTTTATATTTTTATCTTTATTTTCAATGCACATTCTATTACACATTACTGCACATTTCACTGCTGTATCTTCCATTGCACATTTTGATGCACACTGCACATTTTTGGACATCTGTAAATAGATATTTATTTATTCTTTGCACTGCTTTTAGATTTTGTCTTGGATAGTTTTGTCTTTATATTGTATTTTGTACACCGTCTTTTTGCACTGCTTGGCCAGAGAAAAACAAAATTTCGATTCACTGTATGTCGAACACAGAACTGACAATAAAGTTGACTTTAACTTTGATTATTTGGATTGTCAGTTTCGTCAGTTTCAATGTTGAAGTCCAGTTGGATAAAATCTAAACACACTCTCTGTGATCCGATTGGTCTTTGCCCAAACTGAACCTGAAAAAAAAGGCAGTAAGAAAGATATTTGATATTTGAGCAGGTAATGTGTGTTTCCTATGGATTATACATTTGTTTACATTAGCAACATTAGCAAATACTGTTAAAAACTGTTATTATTAATGCAATTGTTGAAACCCCTATATTCAGTGGTGCAGTATTCAATTTTGTTACTTAAATAAAACTAGATACTGGAGAAAAAAATACTGTACTTAAAAATCTACTTAAGTAAAAGTATTAAAGTACCTGCTTAAAATGGACTTAAATGGTGAAAAGTGCAGTTTTTTTCTTATAAATCTTCAAATGTAGTGATTTTAATAAAGATTTTTCCAGAATTTTGTTCAGCAGAAACAACTGAATCATTGTTTTTATTTGTATATTTTTGTTTGCTGAAAATATGAACGTTACAAAAATAAACCCCACAGCCTTTTCAGCAATATTTTCACTTTTCAGTTTAGTTCAAAAATGTAGTGGAGTAGAAAGTGCAGATACCTCCTCTCAAATGTATTAAGTCAAATTAAAAAGTAAGTAAAGTACAGATACCTCAAATTTCTACTTAATTGCAGTACTTTTACCTTGTTATGTTCCATCACTGTTTATATATAGAGTAACAAAGGTATTAATGAGTTTTATGATTAGATTTTTAAAAGCATTCACCTTAAAGTTCACCACACACTTACTGTAACTATATTATGCCCCTAATCCATATTTGACAGATCAAACATGCTGTAAACTAAACGTAATCATGTTTTTGCAGATCTGACTGGAGCCGGAGGAGGGTTTACGTGTAGTGCAGTGGCTGGATAAGGCTTTCTTCCTCTGATACTGCGACTGCCTCGGGGTTTCTCCATCTCACGCTCACACAGAACCCTCCACCACGTCTCGCTTTTCAAGGGTATGGGAAAAATCCCTTTGGCGTCTGAGTGTTAAAGGTCCTATATTACATACATTTGACTCTTGTGAGCTTTAAGCCATGGTAGAATGTTTGTGTGCAGAATCCCTCAGTCGTCCAGATAGAATCCATCCAAATAAACTTTTGTCCAGTTGACAAATTGAATTTCTCCTTTTGCCGTGTTAGAATGTTGTGACCTCACCAAAAACATACCTGGAGTTGGGTTTTGTTTCATTCACACATGCTTGAGCAATACGGAAGTCGACAGAGGCCATATTCATAAGCAAAAAGTTGTGAAATTTTGGATGCACATTCCAGCCAGTCTCCTCATTACCCACAGCAATTTATAGGCCCCCACCCCCAACCCTCTAGCGCCACCAGCAGGTCAAAGTTGCCCTCTAGGGCCACCAGCAGGTCAAAGTTGCAGGTTTGATTGGCTGTCACGACAAAACGATAAGAGATATCAGAAAATCCAGGCATATTTCTGATGAGGCTCAGTCCAAAGATGCTATGTACCAAATTTGAGCAAAATTGGTCCAAAATTGAAGGAGGAGAAGCATTTTGAGTGTTTTTCATAAAATTCAAAATGGCGGAAAATGACGTCATAGGGTGACGGCATATGGTGCGTTGAATTTTGCTTGGCCCAAGGAGTCCAGTGATGCCAAGTTTTTGAAAATTGGACATACGGTTCAAAGTTACACGCAGAAATGTACCTGAAAATTTCTTCCGTATGCCCGATTCGCAAAAACTTGGAATCCCTAGAATCCTTGGGCCAAGACGAATCCAACGCATCCTATGACGTCATGTCCGCCGGAATAGAATGTCTGCCATCTTGGATTTTATGAAAAACACTCAAAATGCTTCTCCTTGTCGGTACCGATGTGGGCGGAAGTACCTGATGTGGGCTCTGTGTTCGCACATGTGCAGTTTGTGTATTGTTGTACGGGTTTCACGACAGTGCCCGATTCGTTCCTTGCAGTTGGTTTACGGCTCTGTCTGCAGATTACCTCAGGGTGGTTGTCTTGTGTGATTTATCTATCTTTTTTATCTATCTTTTTTTTATCTATCTTTTTTATCTTTATCTATCTTTTTTATAGATTTTATTATAGATTTTATTATTAGGGGGCCAAGCACCGAAGTTGCTTAGGCACCCTATAGGAATTGCTTTGCGTTGCCTAGGCAAGTTGCCTAGTAACCCTTTGATCTTTCCTTTGATGTTCTGGTCTCCTGATTCTTCGTATTCTATATTCCTTTCACCATGGGGAGTCTATGGCAGCCCCTAGAACCGTCTGGTAAAAAGTTGTGAAATTTGGCATGCACATTCCAGCCTGTCTCCTCATTACCCACAGCAATTTATAGGTCCCCAGCCCCAACCGTCTAGTGGCACCAGCAGGTCAAATTTGCAGAAATGTGTCAATTGCCTAGCAATGCACCTAGCAACCTTTGATCTGTCTTTGATGTGTCTGTTCTGACAGGGTTAGACCCTGACCCTGTCAGACCCTGTCAGACTCTGTTAATCCTGTCAGACCTTGTTAGACCCTGTCAAACGGTGCTTGGCCCCCGCATTGCTGCTTGCAGCTATATTTGTTATTATTATTATTATTATTATTATTATTATTATTATTATTATTATTATTATTATTATTATTAATATTAATATTATCATTAATAATATTATTATTAATAATATTATTATTAATATTATTATTATTATTTTAATTTTCTATTTGGAGGTAAATTAACACCTTAACATTTGCATTTTGTTAATTTTATTTTTATTCCTCATGTTGTAACATGTCCTCTGTAATGGACGTCGGGGACATTTTGGTGTTAAATCCACGTGAAGTTAACAACCTAACAAAAACTTTTTTTTTTTTTTTGATGACAACATCTCTGACAAGCTTCTACAGTTGCCTCAAAAAGTTCTTAGACTCCCTTTTAATTTCTTATTTATTTGTAACTTGTATGTATGTAACTTGTGAACCGTAAGTCAGATTTTCAAAAACTTCGTATCTCTGGGATCCTTGGGCGAAGACGGATCCAATGCACATCATCAAATTGATGTGTGTTGACGTGCGTTTCAGCTCCCTCAATGAAACTTGGTGTGCAATGTACCATCCATACAGAATTAGCCATACCAAATTTGATGCACATTGGCCACTAGGGGGCGCTACAACATGCAAAAAATGTGTTTTGGGCGAAGACTGATCCAACGCACATCATCAAATTAGGCTGGGTCACTGCTTGGCCCCACATTGCTGCTTGCAGCTATATTTATTTATTACATTTGTTTAGTTCAGGGGTGGGCAATTATTTTTCCCCAGGGGCCAAATGAGAAGCAGAAAATATTGTGGAGGGCCGGGCCAAAGTTTGAAGTCTACTCTGGTTATTAATTTTATTTCTAGGTTGAAATCAGTAAATGGCATTGTTTACAGAAGCTGGCAAGTTCTGTGTTATTATTAAGTAATGAGAGAGTGAGGTTTTACAAAACTGAATTTATTCAGTAAAATAATTCAAAACAACGGTAAAAGTGAAACATTTGTAACTCTTTTTCAGTCACATTAACCCCACAATGCTTTCTGAGTTTAACTTTCTTAACTTTGTATGAAGACACCACAATGTCTTTGTTTGCCAAATAATATAATACAAGATATGTCACTGCCAAACTGTGTAGAAAAAAAGTCAAAGTTTGCATGTTTAGTGTTTTTTTTTTCTTGATCAGTGAGAGAAATCTAGACTCTGTTGAGCTTTAACAAGTGCATCAAAGTCAGGTTCATGTTTGAGGTGGAGATGTGAAGCACGTCCGACAGATGATCATCAGTACAAATGCATCAGTACAATTTTGAAAGTAGGTTTTATTTTCTTAATTCCAAGCAGGGCCGTATTTGGCCCCCGGGCCTTGAAATGCCCGGGTCTGGTTTAGTTCAAAGTTCAAAGTCAGCTTTATTGTTAAAAGCCGTATGTACCGTATGAAATTGCAACGCCCCCTAGACCCACAGTGAACATAAAACATCTGATGAACAAGACAATAAACACCATGACTAAAACATCACATAAACCCGTAGCAAAAGTACAGTAAACTTGTATACAGTAAACTTTACATCTCCAAAGCTAAAAATGCTCCGTTCTACCTTGTGATGTTATGTAATAGTAGTTTTCAAATGAACAGCTCCTTTTACCTCAGAAGAGATTAGCAATTCCAGGGCTGAAATGACCCAAATCTTTCTCATGAAGGTGTGTGGACTTTAAAAAACACAGTGAAGCATTTCCTATATTACCACATGACCTCACCTCATGCCCTTTAATGATTGCGTACACAAGAATATCCAATTATTGTCTGTCTACTCCAGCTCCAGCTACTCATCAAGTTTTTTTTTTTTTTTAAGGGGCTCATATTACACTATTTTCGGATCTACAGCTCTGGAAAAAATAAGAGACCACTGCAAAATTATCAGTTTTTCTGATTTTACTACTTATAGGTATGTGTTTGGGCAAAAGGAACATTTTTCTTTGAGTCTATAAACTACTGACAACATTTCCCCCAAATTCCAAATAAAAATATTATCGTTTAGAGCATTTATTTGCATAAAATGACAAATGGTCAAAATAACAAAAAAGATACATGTTTTCAGACCTCAAACAATGCAAAGAAACAAGATCAAATTCATTTTAAAACAACATAATACTATTGTTTACACTTAAAGGTACAGTGTGTAGGATTCGTGGCGCATAGGTGGATATCGCTATTCCACTTCCTCTTTTGGCTACGGCAGACCTCGAGGGTCACCCGGGCGCGCCGTACCGCAGACAGCTCGCGTTGTTGCGCGCACCCGGCGCTGTGCGAACTACGATATAAATAAAACGCGGCCTCGCGGTCACTTTTTTTTTTCTTTTCGCATGAAAACACACATTCCTGATCGTCTACCATGACACTCTACACATCAAATGAAACCTTACAGTCTCCTCTTTTTGACTATGCAATTCATTTCCCTGCACAACAATCAGTCCCCGAGCACATGGGGCTTTTACACGGAAAAGCACAAAACGAGGTTAGCTTACCTTAGAATGCTTTGCACAGGTCAAACTCTGTATTTCACCATAAACTTGCTCTCAATTTGTCCGTAAGGATCCAGCGAATAAAATCCAGTAAAACAATTTAGTCCAAAACATGTGTTAGATCCATTACGACGTCTGATCCGGCAGCATGCTTGTCAAAACCACGAGGCTCCCCCGTTCCCCCCTCCCCTTCCCCTTCTCTCCTCTCCTCCACTCCCTCAGGCGCGCTGCCTGAGGGAGCTGCTAGCCTCCTGCTAGCAGCGGCTGAGCAGCTGCTAGCAGGAGGCTAGGCGAAGGATGAGCCCAAATGTCCTTCTGCGGCTCTCGTATTCAAAATGGCTGCCTCTATATGGGGAAGATCCCCCTTTTATGTGACTATATCTAAGTCCAAAATAATATTTTGATTTCATGATGGAAGTGAAAAGGCTTGGAAGACAATGTATTTTTGAATGGGTATCTTCAATTTCAGTAATTAATGGGTAAAAATCTTACACACTGTCCCTTTAAGAAGAGTTCAGAAATCAATATTTGGTGCAATAACCCTTATTTTGAATCACAGCTTTCATGCGTCTTGGCATGCTCTCCACAAGTCTTGAAGTGTGCGAGTGGACACGTGCGCTCATCGTGCTCAAATCCGTGATAGCGCAACATGACCGTGCGTCCCACCCAGGGCTGCGAGCACGGCCGGCGCCACGAGGGGGCGTTTGGTGGCGATGCCCCCTCACGTCATCAGATGTGAGAGTTGCGCGTCATCAGATGTGAGAGTTGCGCTGTGTTGCACATTGCCCAATTGCGCTGTGTTTGCTCTTGTGGTGGAGGGCTATGTGGCGTTAATGTACTGTCTCTTGGCGTTGCTCAGATCAGTTGGCTTGGTTTTGTGGTATGTAGGAGATCACTTGACCGAGGGTCTACGTTCAAATAATAATAATACAATAAACTCTCAGCACTTTTTACTCTTACTCAGTCAGTCTCTTACAAAGGTGTAGTCTAAATACACGAGCTCTCGAGGAGTGCGCCTGACCCATTACGCACGTGAGGAGTGGGATGTGTGTGTGTGTGCGCGACGCGACCCCGTCCCCTGTGATAAAATCATCTGCGAGCTGCGAGCACGAGACCAGTGCCCAAACCGTGCCTCCTCCTCAGGCACGCAGTTCGAGCACATCAAACCTCGACATGAACGAACACAAGAGCTGCACGAAACCAGGCAAAGAGCCACACGCAGTGGTTTAAAGGTCCCATGGCATGAAATTTTCACTTTCTGAGGTTTTTGAACGTTAATGTGAGCTCCCCTACCCTGTTTAGGCCCCCCCCCCCCATGGCTAAAAGTTGCGAAATGTCTAAACTGAGCATTTGCGGTCCTTTTCTGCATTACACAAAACCAGTGTTCAAACGGGCGAGTTCGGACAAGGCACCTTATTGACGTCAGATCGGCAAATGCAGCTCCAGCCCCTCCCTCTGTCTCCGCTCAGCGTCCCTGTATATCCCGCCCAGAGAGTTTGGACTGCGAATGCGCTACGCAATGCGAAATGCGTTTTTTTATTTGCCTGGAGGCACGTCCGAGTGTTTCTAGGCTCGGAAGTCCTTTATCTGAGCCTCTGGACCTTTGAACAGCAGTGGTTTAATTTTATTTTATGGGGAAATGTGTTTATTTTTCAATGGAACGCTTCAACTCTCTCCCCCCGTGCAAAAACAAGGAAATGGATCAGAGAGCGCTCAGAGCAGACAGCGGAGCGTTTAGCCACGCCCCCACCTTCTACTATTGGCCAGCTTTTTTCTCCTCATTTGCATTCAAGCAACAACGCCCATTATAGAGTGTTCTGAGGGAGAAAAAATACTCTTTCTCATCTTATCTCTGTTTCTCATGCACTGAGTGTTGATTTTGAAGAAGGATTCATTTACAGTATTAGGGAACCATTAAGGAGCCATATAAAAGCATCAAGAAGTACCATGTCATGGGATCTTTAATCCTGGTTTAGACCTGGTCTAGTCGTGCCCCCCCCCATATATATATATATATATATATATATATATATATATATATATATATATATATATATAAAGTTACACTATAAAAACATTGAAATTGAAAATATATATATATCAGGAGTCAAAACACGTTTTGAAAATAAGACATTCAAAAATTCATTTTGCATGATTTTCAGTCTGAATAAAATGTTATCTCAGAACTAAAAATAAATAAATACCGGTATCGGCCGATAACAGTAACATTAATATCGATATCGGTATCGGCAAAAATGTTCACATCGGTGCATCCCTAGGTGTAATACATGTAGAGATGCTGATATCAGAAAAAAAATGCAGTGGTCTTATTTTTTTTCCAGAGCTGTATGTTATAATCACGTTTCCACCTTCAAGACACTCACACACACATTTTGAAAGGTGGAAAAGTGCTATATAAATCAATCAATCAAACAATATTTATAAAGCGATGAAAATGACACTGGCACTGCTGCTTAAATTACACTTAAAGGGATAGTGCGTTTTTTTAATGTTAATCTGTATGGGTTTCCTTCTAAAAGTTACGTGTTTTGACACCGGCTTACCTCTGACAGTCTCAGCTGATCCCGGTTCGGCTCGCTTTCTGGAGCCCACGTAAGTAGGTCCGGTAACTTCCCTGGAACATGAAATAAAGCTTGTTTTTCTTCTCAAAACAAAACATTTGTCTGAAAGGTGATATATTTGCGTCCAAAACAGTTGTCCACGAAACATCCAGCAGCGTAATTAGCGATTGCGTATTGTGTCTGTCGACTCGTATCACTGCGCGCATATTAGCTGTATTAGCCTGTTCACCTTTAGCAGAAGTGTACGGCAGATGCGGTCCGCTGTAAGGGGAAGTTTACAAGTGAACAGGCTAATACAGCTAATATGTGCGCAGTGATACGAATCGACAGACACAATACGCAATCGCTAAGTACGCTGCTGGATGTTTGGTGGACAACTGTTTGGGACGCAAATATATCACCTTTCAGACAAATGTTTTGTTTTGAGAAGAAAAACAAGCTTTATTTCATGTTCCAAGGTCCCGGAAACATGGAAGTTACCGGAAACACAACATTCTATTTCTTTATGACATCATTAGATCAAAGATCAAAGATCAAAGTCAGCTTTATTGTCAATTCTGCCATATGTGTTCAACATGCAGTGAATCAGAATTTCGTTTCTCTCTGGCCAAGCAGTGCAAAAAGACCTTTGACCGGGACACAAAAACATGTCTAAAGCCTGGTGCGACTATACTAGTGAAGACGACGAACTCCTCTACAGCCAGGAGTTCAACCTAATGGAGGTGCTGGAAGAAGCATCCATCAACCCACAGCGGACCTCTGGACCATCTCAACAGGTGGTCCACACCTCTCTAACTCTGAAGGAGCAGTTAGGACCTCAAAACCAACAGAGGTCTAAGGAGGAAGACGAGAAGGGCAAGGGTACAGTCATGTCTCAAGTCGAAATGGCCTCTAAAGCTGCTCAGGCCAGAGCAAGAGAGGAGCAACTGCTCCAACAACTGGAGGAGCTCCAGCAGCTTCGAAAGAGAGACCTTGATCAGCACGAGGAGGAGAAGCCTAGGTTGTTGAGGATAACAAAGCTGATCATTGTTGCGCATACGAAGCAAATGGAGCAAAAGGACTCTGCCATACGAGATCTCCAAACTGCTCTGGACACAGTGAAACAGGAGACCCAGATCCACAAAGAGCAGCACCGATCGGCTCTTGAGGAGCACACCCTGCTGGAGGACACATGTAGTGCACTTAAGCAGGAATTTAAGAGATTTGAGGAAGAGCGCACCCTACTGATTCAGAGGAACAGAACCCTGGAGCAGGAGCTGGAGCAGGAGAAGGAGGTTCTCAGATGGGTTCTGGAACAGTACTCCCTGCTGGAGAAGGCGTGCAGTGCTCTGGAGCAGGACCTGAGGAAACCTCAAGAACAGCGCACCCTGCTGGAAGAAAGGTGCATGGCTCTGGACCAGAGCCTCAGGAAGGAACCTAAGAGATCTGAGGAAGAGGTTAACAATGCACTAAAGCAGGAAGTGGAGCAGAAAAAGGAGGATCTGAAATTGGCTCTTGAACAGCGCACCCTGCTGGAGGAGACCAGCTGTGCACAAAAGCAGCTACTGAAAAAAGCTGAGGAAGAGCGTGCCCTACTGGTCCAGAGGAACAGTGCCCTGGAGCAGGAGCTGGAGCAGGAGAAGGAGGGTCTCAGATGGGCTCTGGAACAGTACTCCCTGCTGGAGAAGGCGTGCAGTGCTCTGGAGCAGGAGCTGCAAAAAACTCAGGAAGAGCGCACCCTGCAGGAACAAAGGTGTATGGTACTGGACCAGGCGTTTAAGAGGTCAGAGGAACAGCGCACCCTTCAGGGCAAGATGTGTCATGCTCAAGAGGAGAAACTGAAGAAGTCAGAAGAACAGTTGCACCCTGCTGGATCAGGAGCTGCAGAGGAAAAAGAGGAAGTGGTACAGGAGGTTCTTCTGCCACTAAATCCTCTCATCACCTGACTTCATTCTCAGCATAACTAAACATTAGCATAACAAACCTGCAACAAATAATATGTATACAGTTACATCAAACTGAGGAATCTCTACTGAACTAATGATAAAAGGAGCTGTTAACTTGAAAACTACAGCTTCATACAGCCTATAGTGTAAGCAAAAAACAGCTATTTGTGAGGAATAAAAAAAAAAAAAAAGAATAAAAACTAATAAATGTTATTTCAACATTAACTGTTGATATTGCCTTTTAGGTTCTTACCAAACAGCTAAACGCCAAGCAGTTCATCTTTAGTATGTACGATTCTCTCATTTTGTCTTCATTTGGTGGGATAATACCTGTTGTAAAAATAAATTATAGTTTTACAACAATCAAGAAACAATTTGTGAAGAAAAGTTGAAAAATCAGTTGAAAATTACAGGAAGTAGAGTTGTGTTTTAAAGGTCCCATGGCATGAATTTTTCACTTTCTGAGGTTTTTGAACGTTAATGTGAGCTCCCCTACCCTGTTTAGCCCCCCCCCTCCCATGGTTAAAAGTTGTGAAATGTCTAAACTGAGCATTTGCGATCCTTTTCTGCGTTACAAAAAATCGGAGCTCAAACGGGCGAGTTTGAACAAGGCACCTTATTGACGTCAGATCGAAAAAAGAAATGCAAATGCAGTTCCACCCCCGTCTGTCTGTACTCAGCGTCTCTGTAAATCACGCCCAGAGAGTTTGGACTGCGAATGCGCTAGGCAATGCGAAATGTGTTTTTTTATTTGCCTGGAGGCACGTCCGAGTGTTTCTAGGCTTGGAAGTCCTTTATCTGAGCCTCTGGACCTTTGAACAGCAGTGGTTTAATTTTATTTTATGGGGAAATGTGTTTATTTTTCAGTGGAACTCTTCAAATCTCTCCCCTGTGCAAAAACAAGGAAATGGATCAGAGAGCGCTCAGAGCAGAGAGCGGAGCGTTTGGCCACGCCCCCACCCTCTACTATTGGCCAGCTTTTTTCTCCTCATTTGCATTCAAGCAACAACGCCCATTATAGAGTGTTCAGAGTGAGAAAAATTACTCTTTCTCATCTTATCTCTGTTTCTCATGCACTGAGTGTTGATTTTGAAGAAGGATTCATTTACAGTATTAGGGAACCATTAAGGAGCCATATAAAAGCATCAAGAAGTACCATGTCATGGGATCTTTAAAGAGTCCCATACTGACGACACCGGGGACGTCACATGAAACACATTACTATAGTGCTGTCAAGCGATTAAAAAAATTCATCTAATTACAGGATTTGTAATTAATGAATCTAATTAATTGCATTTTAATCTCAAGAGAGATAAGATAAGATAAGATAATCCTTTATTTGTCCCACAATGGGGAAATTGCAGTGTCACAACACAAGTTTCAGAAACAGTAAGAAAATATGAGCATGCATCAAAATTAAGATAAATAATAATAATAAGTCTGTACAATTAACTAAAAAACACAACACTGTAAGGTTAAAAGGCACAGGAACGCTGCACAATAAATGTCTTTGATTCTGAGCAGTGAACAAACAGCAGTTAAAGTGACTCCAGTTCAGTAATATATAATATCACTACAATAAAGTGACTCAGATGATTGTGTACAGTGCAGTGATGGACAGTGGTGGTTAAATAAATAAGTAGCAGGTAAAGCGACTTTAAATAAGATAAGATAAGATAAGACTTTATTGATCTCACGCAGGAGAAGTTTACTTGTCACAGTAGCTCCAGGTAGGGACAGTTTGAACAAAAAACAAAAGTGCATGCAGGCGAGAATGGCATAAAGATAAGTAATAATAATAATAAAATAAGTAAGAATCGAATCAGTAATAATTATAAAACAGTGACAGGGAGAGTATTGAAAAAACGATATTGCACGTTAGGACCATACATTGGAGTTATACAAGTAATAATAAGAAACAGTAACTAGGAGAGTATTGAAAAAACAAGATTGCACGTTTGGACTATATAGTAGAATTATACAGTCTGATGGCGGTGGGGATGAAGGATCTGTGGTAGCGCTCCTTCTTGCACTGGGGGTGCCTTAGTCGGCTGCTGAAGGAGCTGCTCAGCTCCTCTACAGTCCGGTGCAGAGGGTGAGAGGTGTCGTCCATGAAGAACATTGTTATTATTACTATGGAGATGACACATGGTTGCTATGGAGATGAACATGACTAGCATTGATCATTGTACAGTCTGACGGCAGTAGGAAGGAAAGATTTGCGAAATCTCTCTTTAACACAGTAAAGGTGAGGGAGAGATTGAGAGAGAGAGAGAGAGGCAACCCACTTTGCGATTGAGTTTGTCAGTTTTTCTGTGGTCGCTTTGTTCATTCGTTTCCCAAATTCTGCAGCATGGTTTGTTGGTTTGTTGGTTTGTTGAAGTTCGCTCACACTCGCTCCATCACCGGTAACAATGGAACTTGTCCGGACGTGTTTATCGTTCAAATGATCCGTCAGGCTGGAGCAGCTTCGGTGATCGAAAAATTCTTTTTGACAAAAGCTCCAAATCACTGCGTTCTTGATGATCTTTTTATAAATAAACTTGCCGTTCAAAGGCCCTGGCAGCGATTTGCTCGCCGCACGCCAAATTTAAAATGCGCATGCATTGACTTCCCACTTTTAATTAATTGTGTTAATTTTTATAACGCGTTAATTTGCAGTGTAATTAATTCATCTAATTAATGCTTTAAACTGACAGCCCTGGAAAAAAAAAAAAAAAAAAAAAAATCCTACTTACATATCAAACACTGGAGGACTGCCTTCTTCTTCTTATTATTATTATTATAAATTATGATGAATTCTTTGCAAATCTTCTATGTGCAACAAAATAGAATTCTTTCCAACAGAAGCAGCTCCGTGATGGTTTAGCTGTGGCTGTTTGGGGCTAATGATAATGGAGTGAGCGCAGGGGGGCGGGCAGATGGTTGGCCGGACACTGGGTTGAAAATGGCAACATTAGTCTGTTTCATTCTGCCCAAGGTCAATGGAGCTGAAGAATGGGCTTTGGAAATGACTAAGGCACCACTAGATCTGCCTCCAAAGTGCCTGCACACGATTTGTACCCATGTATTTGAGCCCCGGTCTCAGGGGGTCAAAATAAGTCTGCTGTGTACTCTGAGTATCAGTGGAAAGCGTTTAAAGGGCTCGTATTAGGATATTTTCTGATGTTATAGTAATGTTTCCTCATAAACAAACACACAGCTGGAGTTGTGTTTTGTTTCATTTACACATGTTTAACACACAAATCCTACAGATCAACAGAAAAAACCCTCCATATTTAGGCTTCATATTTAGAGTTCTTCAAATGGAAAATGCTGTATCTTGTGATGTTATGTGGTAATACAGGAAGTGCAAACATGCATGAAAGCTGTGATTAAAAATAAGGGTTATTGCACCAAATATTGATTTCTGATTGATTGTTTAAGGTCTGAAAACATGTATCTTTTTTTGTTATTTTGACCATTTGTCGTTTTCTGCAAATAAATGCTCTAAACGATAATATTTTTATTTCGAATTTGGGGGAAATGTCAGTAGTTTATAGAGTCAAAAAAAATGTTTCCTTTTGCCCAAACACATACCTATAAGTAGTAACTATTTCTTTTCTTTAAACCACCACAAATTTGATATGAAATACATCTATTTTAATCATCAAAACAGAGATTTATACACACCCCGTTTCTTTCCTCAAAAACAAGCCAATTTGAAATAAAAAAATGTATGTTTTTAACGTCACTAATGCTGTTATCTGAAACATGGAGTGGGTTCTTCATGATCTCAACTAGCACATTCTGCAAAAAAAAGAAAATCACAAATTTTGAAAAAAAAAAAAAAAATTTTTCTCTGAATCTGTAATAAGTCTGTAAGTCTGTGGTAGTGTATTACATAAATAAGTTTCCTTTCACTAAGTAACAAAACTGTAGTGTGGTCATGCAAAAATGGCAAAAAAAATAAATAAATAAATATTATTAATTATTAAAATAAAATTAAAAAAATAAATCATAGTGATATATCGATACCAGAACCCCCCCCTCCAAAAAAAACAACAAAAAAACACACACATTTCTTATCTGTATGGTTCAAGGAATATTTCAGGGACTATTCTTTTCTAAAATTTTACTTTTGAAATAAACTTGAGCAATCTCCATGGAGACGAGTAGGTGACTCAACCGGAATATTGTGGCAATAAAAAGTCTGTAATTGAATAAATAAAGCTTTATACCATTCTATTCCAGGCAAAGCAATAACATTTTCATGAGACTGGCAGAAAATGAGAAAAGTTTAAAATCTCGCTCACCTTTATGTGGTTAAGCCGGCAAAAGTCTATTTCATATACAGCTCTGGAAAAAAATAAGAGACCACTGCAAAATGATCCGTTTTTCAGATTTTACTACTTATAGGTATGTGTTTGGGCAAAAGGAACATTTTTGTTTGAGTCTATAAACTACTGACAACATTTCCCCCAAATTCCAAATAAAAATATTATCGTTTAGAGCAGGGGTGTCAAACATGCGGCCCGGGGGCCAGATCCGGCCCTCCAAGACCTTTAATCTGGCCCTCGGCTGATTTTCTATTCAAATATTAAAATGTTCGATTAAAATATTGGTAATTTTCTGCGCAGTTTAGCATAGCAGCATCTCCAGCGCCTCTGTACGTGGCCCCTCCCACCAGAGCAGCACAAATGAAGACTCACCTCTTTCCAAACGCTCTTAAAGGACCATCGTTTTGACTGTTGATGTGACACCCTCATCATTAAACCACAACTAAACCAGGTCAAAGCCAGGACTAAACCAGGCCTAAACCAAGACTAAACCAGGACTAAACCAGGACTAAACCTGGACTAAACCAGGACTAAACCAGGACTAAACCAGGACTAAACCAGGCCTAAACCAGGACTAAACCAGGACTAAACCAGGACTAAACCAGGACTAAACCAGGCCTAAACCAGGACTAAACCAGAAGTAAACCAGGACTAAACCAGGACTAAGACCTAAAACAGGACTAAACCAGGACTAAACCAGGACTAAGACCTAAAACAGGACTAAACCAGGACTAATACCTAAAACAGGACTAAACCAGGACTAAACCAGGACTAATACCTAAAACGGGACTAAACCAGGACTAAACCAGGACTAAGACCTAAAACAGGACTAAACCAGCACTAAGACCTAAAATAGG
Source organism: Paratrypauchen microcephalus (assembly GCA_036785185.1). Classification (NCBI taxonomy): domain Eukaryota; kingdom Metazoa; phylum Chordata; class Actinopteri; order Gobiiformes; family Gobiidae; genus Paratrypauchen; species Paratrypauchen microcephalus. The sequence continues at coordinate 596,942 of JAVJIX010000244.1, read as the reverse complement.
ACTAAACCAGGACTAAACCAGGACTAAGACCTAAAACAGGACTAAACCAGGACTAAACCAGGCCTAAACCAGGACTAAACCAGGACTAAACCAGGACTAAGACCTAAAACAGGACTAAACCAGGACTAAACCAGGCCTAAACCAGGCCTAAACCAGGACTAAACCAGGACTAAGACCTAAAACAGGACTAAACCAGGACTAATACCTAAAACAGGACTAAACCAGGACTAAGACCTAAAACAGGACTAAACCAGGACTAAACCAGGACTAAGACCTAAAACAGGACTAAACCAGGCCAAAACCAGGACTAAACCAGGACTAAACCAGGACTAAGACCTAAAACAGGACTAAACCAGGACTAAACCAGGCCTAAACCAGGACTAAACCAGGACTAAACCAGGACTAAGACCTAAAACAGGACTAAACCAGGACTAAACCAGGCCTAAACCAGGCCTAAACCAGGACTAAACCAGGACTAAGACCTAAAATGACTAAACCAGGACTAAACCAGGACTAAGACCTAAAACAGGACTAAACCAGGACTAAGACCTAAAACAGGACTAAACCAGGACTAAACCAGGACTAAGACCTAAAACAGGACTAAACCAGGACTAAACCAGGACTAAACCAGGACTAAACCAGGACTAAACCAGGACTAAGACCTAAAACAGGACTAAACCAGGACTAAACCAGGCCTAAACCAGGCCTAAACCAGGACTAAGACCTAAAACAGGACTAAACCAGGACTAAGACCTAAACCAGGACTAAGCCAAGTCTAAACCAGGACTAAACCAGGCCTAAACCAGGACTAAGACCTAAAACAGGACTAAACCAGGACTAAGACCTAAAACAGGACTAAACCAGGACTAAACCAGGACTAAGACCTAAAACAGGACTAAACCAGGACTAATACCTAAAACAGGACTAAACCAGGACTAAACCAGGACTAAACCAGGACTAATACCTAAAACAGGACTAAACCAGGACTAAACCAGGACTAAACCAGGACTAAGACCTAAAACAGGACTAAACCAGGACTAAACCAGGACTAAGACCTAAAACAGGACTAAACCAGCACTAAGACCTAAAACAGGACTAAACCAGGACTAAACCAGGACTAAGACCTAAAACAGGACTAAACCAGGACTAAACCAGGCCTAAACCAGGACTAAACCAGGACTAAACCAGGACTAAGACCTAAAACAGGACTAAACCAGGACTAAACCAGGCCTAAACCAGGACTAAACCAGGACTAAGACCTAAAATGACTAAACCAGGACTAAACCAGGACTAAGACCTAAAACAGGACTAAACCAGGACTAAGACCTAAAACAGGACTAAACCAGGACTAAACCAGGACTAAGACCTAAAACAGGACTAAACCAGGACTAAACCAGGCCTAAACCAGGACTAAACCAGGACTAAACCAGGACTAAGACCTAAAACAGGACTAAACCAGGACTAAACCAGGCCTAAACCAGGACTAAACCAGGACTAAGACCTAAAACAGGACTAAACCAGGACTAAGACCTAAAACAGGACTAAACCAGGACTAAACCAGTTCTAAACCAGGACTAAACCAGGACTAAACCAGGACTAAGACCTAAAACAGGACTAAACCAGGACTAAACCAGGACTAAGACCTAAAACAGGACTAAACCAGGACTAAACCAGGCCTAAACCAGGCCTAAACCAGGACTAAACCAGGACTAAGACCTAAAATGACTAAACCAGGACTAAACCAGGACTAAGACCTAAAACAGGACTAAACCAGGACTAAGACCTAAAACAGGACTAAACCAGGACTAAACCAGGACTAAGACCTAAAACAGGACTAAACCAGGACTAAACCAGGCCTAAACCAGGACTAAACCAGGACTAAACCAGGACTAAGACCTAAAACAGGACTAAACCAGGACTAAACCAGGCCTAAACCAGGACTAAACCAGGACTAAGACCTAAAACAGGACTAAACCAGGACTAAACCAGTTCTAAACCAGGACTAAACCAGGACTAAACCAGGACTAAGACCTAAAACAGGACTAAACCAGGACTAAACCAGGACTAAGACCTAAAACAGGACTAAAACAGGACTAAACCAGGACTAAGACCTAAACCAGGATTAAACCAGGTCTAAACTAGGACTAAAGCAGGACTAAACCAGGACTAAACCAGGACTAAACCAGGACTAAGACCTAAAACAGGACTAAACCAGGACTAAGAACTAAACCAGGACTAAACCAGGACTAAACCAGGACTAAACCAGGACTAAGACCTAAAACAGGACTAAACCAGGACTAAACCAGGACTAAGACCTAAAACAGGACTAAAACAGGACTAAACCTTACCTGGCCAGCCAAATGATATCTCTCTGTATTTCCTATACACCGCGATACCATTTGGACACTCTCCATCCACTCTCGCTCCTCCGGTTCCAAACCGACTCCGCGATTCTGATTCGTTCAAAGATGGTGACGTCAGTGCACCCGCCTTTGCCCGCAAAGTCACTCTTAGGCAGCGGAAGTTCCGCCTCAGTTTTGAATCAAGATGGCGCAATCTCTGATTGGTTCACTTAGCTGTCTGTCTACACGCAACCGCAGCGCATTCTGTGGATCAAACGTTACCAGACTCACTCGCTGGTACAGCGATGAGTCATGGATTCTTCCAGGCAAGACTAAACCAGGACTAAGACCTAAACCAGGATTAAACCAGGTCTAAACTAGGACTAAAGCAGGACTAAACCAGGACTAAAGCAAGACTAAACCAGGACTAAGACCTAAAACAGGACTAAACCAGGTCTAATTACCATTGTTCAGGAGGTGAATGGGAAACCTGTATGCTTGTGGTGATTTTTTTCTTAACCCTCCGGTCGTGTTCGCCTCCAGCCCCCTACTTTAGTGTTCCCGGCCAAAATTGACCGGTCTGTTTTAATTGCTCTTAAATTAGCACAATTTTTTTTTTTTCACCACCAATTTTTTTATTAAACATTCTTTAGTTGAGAACAATGTTTCAAAGTAGTGTCTAAGAGCAATTTATAGAAGTAAACATTAAATATCATCAGTGAAAATACAATTGGGCACTGAAAATGAACTACAAAATGAACATATAATACAAAAAATAAATGGAAAACCAAACACCAAACTTAACAGTGTGTGTGTGTGTGTGTGTGTGTGTGTGTGTGTGTGTGTGTGTGTGTATTCATGCACATGAGTGGCATGTGACACTCAGGTCAGAGTGGGCCTTACAAACATAAGCATGACATTAGCAGCATGTCAGGCTCGTTTTGATGTCTCTAGGGGCACAGAGGCCACAACGCTTCCTTTTCTGCCCGTGTCATTGTTGGGGGAGAGCAGCCAGGGCAGCGGTTGGGGCTGGAGTTTGCATGCTCCTAACCAGACTGGCGGAGGCTGGTGTGCGGGGAATGTGCTGGCGTCGCTGTATAAGAGGAGTCACCAAAGCTTTCACACCACATACGCGTTGAAAGCTGACACATCCAGGATGTTGTGGAACAGTGCCACAGCCAGAGAGCCGTCATCCGCTTACAGGTGTATGTACCAATAATCTTCAGTAAAGGAACAATAAATAATAAGAGATTAGGAACAATATTCAATCTGTCGTACACAAAATGCTATGGTTCACCTAGATAAAAATAAAATAAAATGCATGATAAGACTTTACATTACCTTATCAAGGCAGTCAACACCTCCCTTGTTCTTGTTGTAGTCCTGGATCATCAGGGGCTTCCTGTCCTCTGTGGTGCTGACAGCGGCATCTTTGTGTACTGTGCTCATCAGGATGACATTTCTGTTCTTCTTGGGAACGTATGACACAAGAGTGTGATTGTCAGTGAATGCAAACTGCGATGAGAGTGCCTGTCTTCCTCTGGTCGATACCAGCGCAGGGGGAAGTTCGGGCTTGTTCTTCCTCACTGTCCCTACCATGGTGAGCTTTCTTTTCAGTAGCTCCTGACCAAGAGCATGTGATGTGAAGAAGTTGTCACATGTGATATTATGCCCTTGGATGGAGACCGGTTGTCATGTCCAGCACACCACGCATGCCCTGTTTTTTTTTTTCCGGCCCTTCCAGTACTGGGTTTCCCCATGTACACCTGCATATTCCAGGCATAGCTGCTCCTGTGTGTGTGTGTGTGTGTGTGTGTGTGTGTGTGTGTGTGTGTGTGTGTGTGTGTGTGTGTGTGTGTGTGTGCTGGGGCAGTGTGTATGGGGATGTTTTCTGTATGTTGAATGAATTTACTCTGGATACCCATTAATTTCCTATGGCGGTCACTTTTGACCGGGAACACCACAGGTGTAACAAGGTTGATTAAAACACTCAAAATTGAATGAAATAGGTGATCATCACTTTTATATGTTCAAGTACACAGTGTGGAGGATATCATAAGGTCTTGAGGTAATCAGATGAAAAACATAATATTTATGAGTATTATAAGTTGCAAAACGGTCAGATTTGACCCGAACACGACAGGAGGGTTAAAGTTTCAGGTTGTTCATAATATTATAATATTTTGTAAAAGAAAGAGTTCATCAAATAAAAAAGACTTCTGTAATAGATTTGCATTTCTCTGCACAAATATTTGGACTTATTTACAACGGCCCCCGGACCAAAATGAGTTTGACACCCCTGAACGGTTAAAATAACAAAAAAGATACATGTTTTCAGACCATAATAATACATGTAGAGATGCAGATTTCAGAAATTCCAGAGCTGTAAATGCAATACTGTGGAACATTCAAGGTAATAACATCTCCATGGTAGCAAGAAGTAGCCGAGTGACCTTCCACCAGAAAATTTACACCGCGCAGCTTTAAATCAACCATTCAAAGCACTTTTGAACTCACCCTTCTCCCGCTCCACTTTTTATGATGTAATCACCAAACAGATTCTATTTTCTATTTCTCCCACGACGCTGTTTGTCTTTTTAATATCCCCGCTCCCCGCCGGGACCAATACGTCCTCATCGCCCGCATTATTGTGTCACTTTCAATTACAGCGATTAGAAGCATTCATGGACAAAACACAGCCTTGACCGTAATGTTCAACCCCAAACTGGATACTTATTCTGGGCCTGTTTCTCCTCTGTGAGCCCCAGCTTCAGCCTCCGTCTGAAACACCGGAGAGGCCGGGGTGATCTGGGGAAACAGACCACCACGTCCTTTTGTCTGTGGTATTAGCATCGACAGCCCGAGAGCCGCCGGCAGTCTGCTCCTCTCAAATATTCATACGCACATTTTGTACATTAGTAACTGATGGGCGTAGTTGAGTTTTATAAAAAGCGTATGTACGTGGACTGGCTGTAGAGTTAGAATTAAAAAGTGTTGTTACTGAGAAAAAAGTGGTGTAAGATTTTAAAGTGTGATCTGTTGTCACTTCTTGCTGCCAGAAAAATGCAAAATTGGCTTTTTCTAGTAGAGAATATATGAGGAAAAAATAGTAATCTGGTAGATGTGTGCCAAAATATCTATATATTAGAATACTTAAAGGAAAATTAACGTTTTTTTACAATCTGAGCCTTCTTTCGACAATAAAACAAGTAGTTTTACTCACCCATAGCAGTTTGGTGTCAATTGGAGTGGTATCGCAGAAGTTATGTTGGAGCCGTTTTGTTCTACTAATTATCCCGTATCCGTTAACATGGTGCTCGTATCATATGCTCAGGGCATTACTTTGCGGTGTCCAAATAACACAAACTTTAGCACTTTTCAAATCACAGAAGATCGCTGTGTCAGGGTAGACTTTTAGTGGATTCCAAAACGGCCTGAAACCCGATATCCAGCTATAGTTTCATTTGATGACGTCATCAGAGAGGACAGTGCGCATGCGTGAACTGTTTTGTAAACACCGCTAGTCCGAAAGAAGCTAACACCGCTCTGAACTTTACTTTTCTGTTGCGATATCGGGTTTCAGGCCGTTTTGGAATCTACTAAAAGTCTACCCTGACACAGCGATCTTCTGTGATTTGAAAAGTGCTAAAGTTTGTGTTATTTGGACACCGCAAAGTAATGCCCCGAGCACTCACGCTAACGGATACGGGATCACCAGTAGAACAGAACGGCTCAACATAAGTTCTGCGATACTGCTCCAATTGACACCAAACTGCTATGGGTGAGTAAAACTACTTGTTTTATTGCCGAAAGAAGGCTCAGATTGTAAAAAAAACGTTAATTTTCCTTTAAAGCCCAATAACCTTTTGCAAAAAATAGATTTACAGCTCTGGAAAAAAATAAGGTCGTTTTCACACCTGCATTGTTTGGTTTGTTTAAAACGAACCAGAGTTCATTTGCTCCTTTAATTTGGACCTTTTGGGCTGGTGTGAATAAAAACCAAAAATGTCAATCCGGAGCAAACAAGCGAACCGAGACCACCTAAAAAGCTCGGTCTCGGCACGGTTCTATTCGAACTCTGGTGCGGTTCGTTTGAGGTGAAAATGCAGACCGGACTCGATCCAACACAAGTTGGCTTTTTGTACTTAACGAGCTCCCGTTGTATGTCAAGCATTATGGGAAACCAAGGCTTACGAAACGAAACTAAACGAATCGAAACGAAACTTACAAGGATTACTTACATTTTGTGTGAAGAGCAAGAGTCAGAACTTGTTGCGCACATGAGCGCTGTTCTCCGTAGTCGTCTTGTCCTGTGTCTTCGTTGTTTGGAAATTGATTGTAAAATAGTGTAAACCTCACGATGCTGCTCAAACATTTGTGCGAACTGTAAAAACTGTGCAAACCATATTGCTAAAGCTAGATTGAAAACAGCACATAATAACATGATTCTCCTCCTTCTGTGTTTGGACACGGCTCATTTCTGTCCAATGGCTGAACGACCTCAGCACACGTGGTTTTGTTTATAGATGTTAGTTCGCTTGGGAAAAAACTGCAGTGTGAAAGCGAACTGCACCAAAATAAAAATAAAAATAAAAAAAAATTTGGTCCGGACCAAAGCAAGTGAACTATCGGACTTTCCTGGTGTGAAAATTACCTAAGAGACCACTGCATTTTTTCCTGAAATCCGCATCTCTGCATGTATTACAGCCATTCCATTCCAGCGTCTGTTGAATTCCAACACAAACACAAAGCTGAGCTACTTCAGTTCTTGCACCAGGAGTGGAATAAAGTCACCCTAGAACAATGTGAAAGACTTGTGGAGAGCATGCCAAGACGCATGAAAGCTGTGATTAAAAATAAGGGTTATTGCACCAAATATTGATTTGTGAACTCTTCTTAAGTGTAAACATTAGTATTATGTTGTTTTAAAATGAATTTGATCTTGTTTCTTTGCATTGTTTGAGGTCTGAAAACATGTTTTTTGTTATTTTGACCATTAGTCATTTTCTGCAAATAAATGCTCTAAACCAAGGGTGCTCAAACTTTTTTTTGACCGGGATCTACTTTTGAGGTTGATGGTGTGCCGAGATCTACCGGGGGGTGGGGGGAAGGGGGACTAACCCTAACCCTAACCCCCCCCCACACACACACACACACCTTAGTCCTGGTTTAGACCTGTTTTGTCTTGGTTTAGTCCTGGTTTAGTTCTGGTTCAGACCTGGTTTAGACCTGGTTTAGTCCTGGTTTAGACCTGGTTTAGTCCCAGATTAGTCCCAGTTTAGACCTGTTTTAGTCCCAGTTTAGTCCCGGGGCCCTGCTGTCAGCTAATCTGTCCCTTTGATGCAGAAATAATAAGATAATATGACTCACCCATAAGAACGCGGTCAGCTCCGTAGTAACAGTTTGCCGTGTTGTCGTGTATCCACGTGTATCACGCTGTATATCCACAGACCTTAATTATCCGGAGCTCCGGAGAAAGGGACATATCCCGAACATATCGGCAGTGACTTGCGGTGACTTCTGTAAACATTGAGCACGCTTGCTGCGTGTGACGTCGTCGTGTCTTCCAGGGCACATGCGCAAAAAATCGGATTTCACAAAAAAATCGGAATTGAGCATTAAGCCCTGACGATCGACTGACACTTGGCCCCCGAGCTACCGGTTGATCGTGATCGACGCATTGAGCACCCCTGCTCTAAATGATAATACAGTGGTACCTCACCTTACGAAATTAATTCGTTCCAGAAGTGGTTTCGTAACGTGAATTTTTCGTAAGTTGAGTAGCTATTTCAATGGAAAAAGCCTGATTTGTTCCAAGGCCCCTTTCCAAGTTTTTTTTATAGTGTAACTTTTTTTTATAGTGTAACACTGTGTTCTGGGTCCTGATTGGCTAAGAGACTAGACCAGGACTAAACGTGGACTAAACCAGTCTAAACAAGGTCTATACCTGGACTGGACCAGGACTAAACCTGGACTAAATCAGGACTAGACCAGGTGGATTAAAGCGCCGCGTGCGGGTCTATTTCCTGGTTTCTCACGAGTCACAGCTGAGGCGAGCAGCGAGGAGGGGACCGCAGCGAGGAGGGGACCGCACGCAGTCCGAGCGCATGAACAAACGCAGGTAAGAGCCGCGGTGGTTTAATCCTAGTTTAGACCTGGTTTAGACCTGGTTTAGACCTGGTTCAGACCTGGTTTAATCCTGTTTTAGAGGAGGCACGGTTTGAGCACGGGTCTCGTGCTCACAGCCCCGCGCTGGGTCATGCTGCGCTATCACACATGCGTCCCCGTGCACACTTCTCCACCCTCGCCCGTCCCCCCACGCTTCACTATTAATAATTTTGTTGAAAATCTATGAAAGTTTGAGTGTTTAAACAGAGACAAATGTGAGAAAAGTTTAAATCCAGTCTGAGAAAAGTGTATAATGTGTGTGGCTGAGCGCGCATTATTTGAATTTTTGAGATTTCGCGTTTCGTAACTTGAATTTTCTTTCGTATCTAGAGACCGAAATTTAACGTGAAGGCGTTTCGTAACTTGAAATTTTCGTTTGTTGGGTCTTTCGTAAGGTGAGGTACCACTGTATTTTTATTTGGAATTTGGGGGAAATGTTGCCAGTAGTTTATAGACTCAAACAAAAATGTTCCTTTTGCCCAAACACATACCTATAAGTAGTAAAATCAGAAGAACTGATCATTTTGCAGTGGTCTCTTATTTTTTTCCAGAGCTGCATATAAGTAAAGTGCACAATAACTTTTTATTTATTGTCTTTGTATGATACATGTAAACTTTTTAACTTTCTTATATGAGTACTCACTATTATATTGAGGTTTGTGTGTGCATCATACATTGTATACTGTATATAAAAAGTGTTATTGAATTTAGGAAGGAATATTATATCTATAATAATAAAAATATGTACCATTACTAAACTGATTCAAAAGTATAGGCTATGAGAAGAAAACAACAGACCACAAACCTGTTCTTGGTCATGTGCTTTCATGTAACTACTGTAAGATTATGATGTTTTATAATATCTTAATATCTTATTTGTTGGTGTTTCCTATAACGTTTCAGTGTAAATTAATGCTTGGCAAACTCTGACATTTATTTTCTAAGTATATTGTATGAATATTTAGTGTTATCTACAGTCCTTATGTTAGAAATTCATATCAGTTTCATATTATTTGCATTTACTAAGAGTTTTACATCTGATTTGACTGTCATGTAAGCTGCATATGAGATTCTGATCAAGCATATTTAAAGTTTGTGAAATGTATCTGTCTCTTTTCCATATGGGCACTGTGAGCGAGCTTGCATCTCCACAAACCTGACTCTTATTCGGCCTGGATGAGGGCTTCCTCCTGCTTGTTTCCATGGAAATGCTGTTCCTTTGTCTTTAATCTTCCACAGTATGTCATAAAACATGTCTATCTCCATAGAGAATGTTCCGAAGTATGGTTTTAATGTTCTGTTTCCATGGGATCACGCAGGTCACTTTAAACTGTGTCTCTATAACGGCACGGCGAGTTTTGTTTGGAGTTGTGCCAGAGTTTTTTGGAGAAGGCAAGTATATTTATTATGCAATGCAATTATTCAATTAAAGTGACTGTATAAATATATATAAATACACTATACACTATATAAATACACTCATATATAGAATTTCATAAACTCGACCCGTGTCCCCAGATGTTCAAATGTAATAAAGCTTTTACTGATCAGTTCTAATGATCATTTATTCATAAATACAAAAAACATGGCCCCTTTATTTATGTAATAATTTAGTGTTTTGAATGTCAAAATGATTAAAGCAGAATGAGCCTCACATGAGTCTCTCACTTGAGTATTCAGTTTCAATGCTGAAATCCAGTTGGTTTAAACCTAAAAGGACTCACCGTGTTCTGAATCCTCACTACTCTCTTAGGCTGCGTCCCATTTCTCTGTCTTACCCCTTTGTCTTACCCCTACCCCTTGGTTTTGCACGTTCATGTGAGGGCAAGAATCCATCCATCTATCCATTTTCTTCCTCTTATCCGGGGCCGGGTGGCGGGGGCAACAGTCTAAGCAGGGACGCCCAGACCTCCTTCACCCCGGACACTTCCTCCAGCTCCTCCGGGGGGACCAGCCCGGAGACATAGTCCCGCCAGCGCGTCCTGGGTCTTCCCCGGGGCCTCCTCCCGGTGGGACATGCCCGGAACACCTCCCGAGGGAGGCGTCCAGGAGGCATCCGGAACAGATGCCCGAGCCACCTCAGCTGGCTCCTCTCGACGTGGAGAAGCAGCGGCTCTACTCCGAGCCCCTCCCGTGTGACTGAGCTCCTCACCCTATCTCTAAGGGTGCGCCCAGCCACTCTACGGAGGAAACTCATTTCGGCCGCTTGTATCCGCGATCTCGTCCTCGTCTCGTTGTGAGGGCAAGCAGTGTCACGATTCTAATTTTGATCAAGGGCTCGGGCCACGACCGAGGGCTACATACCCCTTGAAACGAAGTAAGCTCTCGAACAGGCTTGAAACGAAGGGGTACGCCTACAAGCTCAGGCAGGTTTTGGGATCAGGATGGCAGCGTCACATCGACCAGCCAAGGAGTCTCATAAATGTATTTTCAGCAGTTGTAATTATCGATTAACAGTTTAGCATGGTTTACAATTATGACGCTTATGTTCTACGTTACTTTTAGTGAACTGTTGTTGCGGTTTTAATGGTAGCGATGTCTGTTTAGCCGACGTTATCGTTTTCATCGAAATTTCATGTATAAACAACCTAGTTTTTTTGTCAAGCTGAGGTACCCGATAATCCTTGACATTTTGTTTACGTTTGTTTGCGTCAATTGTTGTCGCCTCTGTAGACGTAGCAGCCAGGTAGAGGCAAGGGATGATGACACAAACGGTAATCGAGTGGTGTCCTATTTCTTAGGGGAACATTCGTACCCTGAGCGCTCTCAACTCGGTATTGAGGGGCAAGACAAAGACGCAGATAAAGGAGTAGGGGAAGGGCAAGGGGTAAGACAGAGTAATGGGACGCAGCTTTAAACATAACCTTCTATATGCAAGACAGAGAGTCTTTTTAGGTTTAAAAAAACTGGATTCAGAACACAGAGACACTTTTTAGGTTTAAACGACTCACTGTGTTCTGAATCCTCACTAAGCTCTTAAACATAAGCTTCTATATGGAACATTTTGAAGGTTCTGCTGTAGTGTGGAAACATCTTTTTGAGAGGGAATGGTTCATTACTATGATAATGTACAGTACTTTGTGTGTAGTGTATTCTTTGTTAGTTTTTTTAACAAAAACTTCAACCAACCTGCACCAGAATACGACTGATTTAAAATATGAACATGACACAAAAACAACAAAGACAAAGCCTCTTTTCAAATAGTTTATATTTTAATCCACACTTTATCCCTCCGTCTCTTTTTTCCTCTTTTCAAATCTTACAGTGGCTTAGTTGAAAAGTGAATTCAACCAGGAGAAAAAAAAAATATTAACAAACCTCTCACATCCTCCATAAAAAGCAAATAAATTACAGCAAACTTTGTACAAAATGACAGTATTTATAGCATTGTGGCGGGTTGACAACAGAACGTGTGCGCATTGGTCTATGATATGAACAGAACTATTTACAGTGACGCACAGAGGACTCACTTATGGTTCGACATACGCTCGGCAGCAAACTCAAAGGCCATAATGGTGATTTCTGTATTGTTTTATCCAATGGGAACTCATACAATTCAAAAAATGTGCCATGTCCAACAACTATACTCTAGAAATAACAGCAATAATATCAATAAATGTTACATAATTATAATAAATACATGTATGTTTTGTCGGTTTTATTCATTGTATCCCTGTTTGACTAGAAAGTACCAAAACAACCCCAAAAAACTGATATGAAATTTGAATTCAAAATTTTAGTACTTACATGATATTTACACGCCTCATGGCAAATCAACAAAAAGACCAAAAAATAAATTAAATACTGTATAAGATGCTAATATACAAATCGCAAAGTGTCAAGGATTAACAAGTATTACTCACCATAGTTCACGTTAGCAAAGTATCTTACAGCAGTGATCACATTTAGCATAGTATTCCCAAAACTAATAATTCAACCACGCGTAAATTCCACTCACTCTGATTATTACGACTAATCTGCGAATCAAAAAGTCCCCTCCTTCCAGTCCGGCAAAAGTTTACTTTATATACTCCGTACCAGAGGGGGGCGCCGTTTTCACCGTCGGGACTCCTGAGACGAGAAGCAGGTTCTGTGTTTCCCCTAGTCCTTCTTTAACTTTGTGCTTTTTGTTTTGCTCGCTTGTTCAGGAATGCAGAAAGAATGGAAAGTGAAAGTAAGAAACAGAAAAGCAGAAAACGGAAAGAGACCGACATGCCGATTGTGCTTCAGTGGTGGTGCGGTTCGGGTGAGTGATTTCGACGAAGCAGAAAAGGTAAAAATCACGCGATATTTGACTTATGTGAAGGACTGTGGATCATTTTAACACAAAGAGCTTAATGTTTGCCTGGGATCCTAAAAACACGTCAATACTTTATGAAGATTTGCGGTAAATCTCCGCTAGTTCAGGTGGCTGTGATTGACAGGCGGATTAGCCAATGAGGGACATGCACATTCTGTCCGTATCAAAACAAATATGGCTGCTCACTAGTAATAAATCGGGGAAAAAAAATCACAAGAGTCTGGATAACTTCGCAGATTTCTTGCAAATCAATAATCGAAGCGTTAAGCGTAATGCGTTAATCTGAGGTGAAGGAAAAGTATGCGTCGCCTAATCTGATTGGACGTTCACGCTTGGTTCTGGCTCCTGACTGTAGACTGTTTAAAGAAGTGGACTAAGGGTTCCAGTCAAGTGGAGCTCATTTTGAAGATTCTGCTGTCGCTGTTGAGGCGTCTTTTTGAGAGGGAATGGGTCATTGCGTTACTATGAGAATGTGCATTGTGTGGTCTACTCCATTCAGTGCAGTGAAGACTGCAGTGAGCGCGACATTGGAGAAACAAAACAGCCACTTCACAAAGAGGATGTACCAACACAGACGAGAGAGCCAGAGTGGACCTCAGTCCAGATGCCGTACATCTCCATCTAGAAGCCACGGGCCACTCCTTTGAGGACAGTGAGGTACAGATCTTGGCCAGAGAAAAGAACTGGTTTGAGAGGGGAGTTAAAGAGGCTATTTTGGTCAAGAAAGAGAATCCTTCCTTGAACAGAAATGGAGGTCTCAGACATCATTTGTCTCCCATCTATAACTCTATCCTCAAACCTAAATCAAAACAAAGAAAACAATAGGGCAGCAGGTCAAGTCCAGAGGTGTGAAAACTCCCATTATGGCCCTGAATGGTTCTGCTAACAAGATCTCACACTCCACTCCCACTGCAGATCGAATAGACCAGTGTTTCCCAACCACCGCCGTGAGAAATCATCAGGTGTGCCGCGGAAGATTAACCAATTTCACATGGCGAGTAATAACAGTGCTGTTCTACTAGAGGGCAGTATCGAGCTAAATACGAAAGTAGTCAGTGACGCTGCGAATGAGACAATGCCGCGGGTTTTGACGTGTGACATGTGATAAGGGGTGATGGATAAATATTTGAGAAGGAAAAGTAGTCAATCTGACCTGGGTCGTGGAGGAAATTCTGACCCAGATGAAGGCCCCAGTTTTTGGCTGACTGCTGCCAAGGAGTTCCCCATTCTGGCAAACAAAGCTATTTCAGTTCTGCTCCCCTTCTCCACAACATATCTATATGTGGGTGGCTTTTCAAGCATGACTGCTATAAAAACAAAAAAAAGAGAGCGACTGAGAGCTGTTGAGGAAGATCTTCATGTGTGTCTGTCTTCAATTCCTGCAAGAATATCAGCTTTGTGTTCAACTAAGCAGGCCCAGATTTCATACTGAGTAAATAAGTTTAGACTGGATATTCATTATATTTCAACAAATATACTTTTTGCAACATTTTTGTTCCGTGGTGTGCCTCGTGATTTTTGTAATATAAAAATGTGTGCCTTGGCTCAAAAAGGTTGGGAAACACTGGAATAGACTCACCTAACTAACAGAAACTGTAAACAAGTAGGTATGATAGTTTCAAAGTAATTTCATTGTAATTTAATTGTAGTTAGCTCCTCCCTTCAGGCAGATATAGGCAGTGTCCACCAGCGTCTGACCAGAACTGAAGAAGCAGCTTGGATGAGCTGCGAAACTTATTCGACCATTCAGAATTAATTTTAAAATTTTGATGTTTGTTTTTAATACAGTCAATCATCTTGCACCTTCCTACCTGTGTGAGATTTTGACCCCTCACCAACCCAGCAGAGCTCTAAGCTCTACGCTCTGCTGGGCAACATCTGCTGGAGGTCCCCTGGTCCCGAGGCAAACAGTGGAGTGATTGTTGGAACTCTTTGCACATTGAGTTACGTTCCATCACTGACCTGCCTCTGTTCAAAGCCAAACTTAAAACCTACTTATTTAGGATGGCTTTTAACACGTAGTGGCCCTGGGATACTTTCTTTATTTTAATGGTTTATCTTAATTGGTATTTTAATGTGCTTTGTTGACCTATTTGTATGATGTTTATTGTTTTTTATCTTGTTTTTAATGTCGTACAGCACTTTGGTCGGCTTTGGTTGTTGGAAGGTGCTCTAGAAATAAAGTTTTGATTTGATTTTGACCAAATAAACTTTTGTCCAGCTGACAAATTTTGCCACTGTATGTAGTGCATGTTTTGTTACTGTTTCTGTCTAAGATTTTAAGAAAACTTCAACCAACCTGCGCCAAAATAATATCTATTGACATACTAATTTTGACTGTATAAAGAAGTGGACCGTGGGAGTGTGGAGTCACCTATAGTGTTCAGCTCCACTCAACTTATGCAGCTAAGGGGAAAATTTGTAGCCCAGTTCCATATTAGGAATAGGAATTGTGAAATAAAAACGCCAGGATCATGAGCGGGTTAATACGAACATTTTAAGACCTAGTATTTTCAATACAAAGCGATTCGGAGCTGGAGCCAGAAGCCGCCCTTGCTCACGTCGTATTTATACAGGGTGTCCATTAAGTCCCTTTACAATTAAAAAAAAATATTGAAAAGGCAGTTGATGAGATATCTTAAAGGGTCCAATGACATGGTACTTCTTGATGCTTTTATATGGCGCCTTAATGGTTCCCTAATACTGTAAATGAATCCTTCTTCAAAATCAACACTCAGTGCATGAGAAAGACACAGTCTACACAGTCAGAGTCAGAATATCTCTCTCTGAATGACTCATTCTGGGCCTTGTTGCTTGAATGCAAATGAGAAGGACACAGATAGGTTAGAGGAGCGGGTGGGGGGGGCAAATGTACCCCTGTTTCGCTGCACTGTGCGCTGTCTCCCACTTCCGCGTTTTAAGGGCGGGGGAAGAAAGGAGAGGAATTTCAATGAAAAAAACACAATTTCACAGAAAATAAAATTAAACCACTGCTGTTTCAGAGGTCCAGAGGGTCGGGTAAAGGACTTCCGAGTCTAGAAACACTCGCATGTGCCTCCAGGCAAATAAAAAAACGCATTTCGCATTGCGTAGCTCCTTCGCGGTCCAAACTCTCTGGGTGTGATTTCCAGAGACAGGGGGTGGACATCCAGAAGGTGGTGGAACTGCATTTGCATTTCTTTTTTCGATGTTACGTAACAAAGTTTCCTTGTTCAGAATCGCCCGTTTGAGCTGTGTTTTTTTCAAACGCAGAAAAGGATCGCAAATGCTCAGTTTACACATTTCGCAACTTTTAGCCATGGGAAGGGGGGGCTAAACAGGGTAGGGAAGCTCACATTAACGTTCAAAAACCTCAGAAAGTGAAAATTTCATGCCATGGGACGTTTAACCATATTTTAATCAGCGTTTATTAAAGTTTTTATTTGGTGTGGAATCATGTGCGATCGAATAATTGGTCCATTTTTCTTCCACGAGGCAACAATATCTGCAGATGTTTACCTCGACCTTCTGACCGAATATGTGGCACCACAACTGATTGACTTACAACCAACCATCGTTTTCCAGCAAGATGGTGCACCACCACATTGGGGACTGCATGTTCGTCACTTCCTCAATCAAACATTTCCAGACCAATGGATTGGTAGGGATGGGCCAATTCCATGGCCACCGCGTTCACCTGATATCACTCCTTTGGACTTCTTTTTATGGGGTTATGTAAAGAATACTGTGTATCAAACAAAGGTACGGGACATTGCTGACTTGAAGCAAAGGATTTGTGAAGCCATTGCCACCATTAATGAGACTATCCTACAGCGAACATGGCAAGAAATTGAGTACCGTCTTGATGGGCTTCGTGCAACTAATGGTGCCCATATAGAGGTCTTTTAAATGAAGTGAAAAAAACTTTAATAAACACTCAAATAATAAATCTAGTTAATATATCTCAACAACTGCCTTTGTAATAAATTGTTTAAATTGTTAAGAGACTTTACGGACACCCTGTATATACCATACGCTCTCTTCTCCAAACGTGACAGAGAGAGTGCTGATCAGACTGATATCTATCTGTATAAGAAAACTCAGAAAGCCATCATGCTGGACTTGCCAAGAAAGCTTGATGTTTTTATAGGTACGGTGAGGTATTTGTCCCTATATTCTCTTTCTTGAGTTAAGTTCTGGCTAATCAGGAGTACCTAGATGCAAGATAGGCCCGCCTTGCGTAGGGACGGTATGTATAAAATGATCATGTCACAAACTAGGTCACAATTTCAATTTTAGCAGAATTCATGGACATTAAATGAAAAAATAAAATAAAAAATAGTGGAAACAATTATTGATTTTTGCTTCCTAAAATCAATAGAAAGTTTGTGTTTTGAGGCTTTAGAAAAGGGGTGTCCAAACTATGGCCCAGGGGTCAAATCCGGCCCTCTGACCATTTTTTTTTCAGCCCAAATGATCATAGAGTCACTGAGCAGTCCTTTTTACTTCAAATTCCTAATACTGCTTCTTGAGTTGTTTCGAACCAGCCGGGATAGTTTCGCTCGACTGCAGCGCTCTTTAGGAAGACGGGTTTATGCACCATTGAAGATACGTGACAGTACAAGAGCCAGCTTTACAATTTATCTTGATTTGAGCAATTTTGATTAGGTTAGAATAGGTTTACGTGACCTAGATCAATGATTTAACTTCTTTCAGGGCTGCAGCGACTAATAGGAATAATAATGTAAAGGTCCTATATTACGCAAAATGGACTTTTGTAAGTTTTAAGCCATGTTATAATGTTGTTACCGCATCAAAATCATACCTGGAGTTGTGTTTTGTTTCATTCACACATGTTTGAATAATCCTTTATTATGAGTCTGTATACAACATGCTCTGTTCCACCTTGTGATGTCATAAAGCAGTAGTTTTCGAGTTAACAGCTGGGTCATTCCAGAATTGGAGGACATTTTGGCTTTAAAATTCTTGAAAAATGAACCTTCACTTTTCTGATTTTCTGCTACATATTCATCAGTAATAGGTAATAAACTATCAAATGCTTGATTAGCTCAGCTTACGGATCAATGGTACAATTTTTATTACATGATTTATTTGGTTTATTTATTTATTTACTCTAATCACAGTAACAGGGTTGCAGGTAACAGGGTTGCAAATCCACACTAATGTTCGCTTTATCTCAGGAATAGAAGCTGTTTAGCTGTTACTGCTAATCAAGAGGAAAAACTTATTTATGCAAATAAATAAAGGAAAAAATAATAATAATTGTCTTATTCTGATCATTTGCATAACAGGGTTGCATGAGGCAGAGTGAGACATTCAATCAAGGCTAACGATGTTATAAAAATATGAAAAATAGAAGAGAAGACAAACCTTTGCTCTACCCATTCTTTTGGAAAACTGTTTGATGATGTCAGGTCCAGGGGATCATGTGGTTCTGTTTTCTTCTTCTACTAGGCTAAAAATCTTATGGTAACAGGTTTGCGTGCCTAACCCTAACCGTTTGAAATATTACGTCTATTAAAACAAATGTTCCCATGGTTCCAAGAGATGGCAATGAAACAAATTATACAAAAAACAAGAAATTTCAATTTAATTTTAACCGGTTTATTTGAGATTCAATTTGTTCATTAGAGGGGTGGGACAAGAGGAAAATGGCATTTTGGGGGGTACTCCAGACTTATTTGGTATTTTAAAAACTATTTTCAAGCATTCTTTTCTCTTATTTTTTTTAAGATTTGGTCTCAGGACAAGTAAATTCACTCTGAAACTGTATGTTTTAGTATTTTGTATGTGGATTATTTAATATTTGATGGGTGGGACGTAAAATGTCCTCCAATGGAATGACCCAGGTACCGTTTATCGTTAGTTCAATAGAGGTCGGAAATTCCAGGGCTGAAATCATTCAAATGATTCTAGTGAAGGTGTGTGGAGTTTAAAAACACAGTGGAGCACATGACATCACAAGGTGGGATAGAGTGTTTTCTGTTTGAGGGAAGAACTCCGCCTAAATATACAGCGTGTGAGAATGAAACAAAACCCAACTCTAAGTATGTTCAATTAATGTATTACGTTATACATTATTTTATTTGTCAAATAATATTTTCTACGTTCTTCGTTCATTTGGCCCACTGTACTACATGGTTGCTAGGTAACAGTTAAGAAATTCCCTAGTGTGATGTCATAAGTTTCAAACAGGAAGTAAAATCCTAAAAGAAACCTAAAAAATCAAACTGGGGGGAAAAAAGTCAAATCTTAAATATAATGATCTTAATTGTGTTTTAGTAAAATGAGTGGGCTAGCTTGTCACAAACACTTTTAAAGGTGCATTGTGTAACTTTTTGGTTGGGGGTTTGTCACCTTCTTGTTTCTATGGATATGAAACAACTTAGAATGTTCCACAGTATGACATTAAACACCTCTACTTTACATTTATCAATTATAGTTGGTTTTAAAGCTCAAAAATACCTACAAAAACAGGCATTCTGACTATGAGTGGGGTCGCCTCTCCACAGATCTGACCTGTAACTTGGTCTGTAACTTAGTCCAACCCAAGTTACAGGTCAGATCTGTGGAGAGGCGACCCCGCGCACAGTCAGAATACATGCGTTTCTATGGATATCTTACATTTATTCAATTACAGGTGGTTTTATCGCTCACAAATACTTAAAAAAACATGCATTCTGACTGTGAGCGGGGTCGCCTCTCCACAGATCTGACCTGTAACTCGGTCTGGTTTGGGCTCCATGAAGATCGTAAAGTTTAATGTCATACTGCGAAACATTCCCGACAAAGCAATAACATCTCCAAGAGGAAAAGTATTTGACGGACCCTCCAGAAACGTTACACAATGCACCTTGAAGATTCATATTCTAAATCAAATTATTACTTTTTTTTTTTTTTGCAGTGGGTGAAATCTTAAGAATACCCACATCAGTTCAGGAAACCCCTTCCAGACAAAACTCATAACGGGCAAGAGAATAAAGAAGCAGCCAAGACTTTACACAAGGTCCTCATTTATAAGAACGGCATTAACATTGGATGGACTTAACTCCGCAGCTGTGAGCAGATTTATGAGGCAATTTGGTTAATATGTTGTAGGGCATTTTGCGATCCACAACTCTCCTTTTGATGGCTTTGGCTCACAGCACCTGTCTCACTTCTCCAACTTGGCTCACGGTAAAAACCTATTAAACGTTAATTCTCTGCTTATAAATGCTTAAGTGGAGGACTTCAGGTAAAGAATGGCCTTTTCAAACGCACGAAAAGTAAAGATTAAAGTATTGCATCGAGGCACTATGAAAGGTGAAATGGACCGAAGCCTTGGACAGTATCAAAAGTTCACACGGTTTACAAAAAGGGGAGAAAGCGTTTCTTTTTTTTTTTTTTAGAAGGAGCACTAAAACGGATGATGACACTGAGAGAGCCAGAGATTGCATGTCTGCTTTCGAGAAGAGTCGGAACAGAAAGTTAAAAGTCTAAATGAAGTACTCTTTCTTCTCCTCTGCGTGGACGTGGTTGCCCTCGGCGTTGATGATGGCTGTGTCTGCGTCTGGAGCGTCCTCCGCACCTTTGGCCTCGTGCGTTAGATACGTCCCTGCCGAAACCCCAATACGGCACGCTCGGTTATCTCGGGCTTCACACGCAATTACATCAGAATAGACATTGATATTCAAGGGAGCGACGGAGCACTCTTACCTTTATGTCTGGCAAGATATCGCCCCAGAACGATTATCAAACACAAGGTGATAAAGACCACGACGGCTACAACTCCTCCGATTAGCGCGTGGTCAGGTCCGTGTTGTCCTAAAGCGTTAGGATCTGAGACACAAAGAAGAGAAGGGGAGACGGGGTTAAAGAGACTGTGGAGTGGAGAGTCGTGGAGTGGCTACAGAGAGTTAAGCTGAAATGAAGGGACCAAACACTGGGAGCAGAGTTTATAAAATCACATTATGGCTTATGATATTGGTGAGCATGTATAATATCAGTATCAAATCACCTGGTTGATGATAGGCCTGTCACTATAACACATTCTGAAGTACGATATTTTGCTGAAGTAAACGGAGACGGTAAAAACGATAAATTATACTGGAAACAAACCAATCTGTGTATCATTCGTTCATTTGTTTTTAAAATAAAACCAAAAATAAGAAAAGACTATTTTCTTCATTATTTGTCTCCAAAACCAAAATGAAAAAAACAGATAACGATTGTTCTTTTTTTTTCCCCTTCAGTTTTTGATTTTGTGTTTAAATGAATAATGGAAAAAAAAAAACAGATAACGGCCATTTCCCGTTTCCGTGACCCGGACCTGAGTTGAGCAGAAAGTATCATAGACATAGACATATACATGCCTATGGAAAGTGCTAGATGGAAACTCATGTGGAAACCTGCGTCCTTTGCAGAAATAAGAAGGTAAACTTAAGACCCAAAGACATGACGGCAGAAAAAATCTGTGTCATATTCCAGGTATGTTCTTTTTATTTAAAACAATGTCATAATAGACTGGATGTAAATATTATCTTTCACCATCTGCCTGATCCGCGCTCGCACATCTCTAGTTTAAATGGTAGTAATGTTAGCCAAAACAGAATCACTAACAGTCACTGCGTGCACATGGACGAGCAAACGGATTGGGATCGTATCAGATTCATGTGCACAGGCTAAGAATCGTACAGGGATTGGTTTCGCGAATCTGATTGAAACCCCTGGCTTAGGCCGATAGTAATCCGCTTGGTGACGCCTTGTGCACGATATTGGATCGGATTGGCGTACTGCGCATGCGTGGGAATTTTTGCCAGGGATTTGCACCCAGAAGTGGCAGGAGGCGCCAATGCCGTCATAAGTAGTGATTGTTGCCAGAAAAGTCAGACGAAATCATGACTGTGAAGAAAGAATGCACAACACGTACACCAATGCTGCTCCGTCAAACTCTTCGAGTGCCATCTTTGTATACCGCCACATAGTTTGTTGTGTTTTTATTGAGTAGCCATCACCCGGAAGTAGTTGGACTACAGCACCACATAGCATAGCGGAGCCGGCCAGGTCGCTGACCATTATCCGATTACACGAGTTTCATGTGCACTTGGATCTAAGGACAGACCACCCGCAGAGTAACGGGATTGGATTTGGAGAAATCCAATCCGATCCTACCATGTGCACACAGTCATTATTCTTCTGAATGGATTTATGAATGAATTAGGTGTTCCGTTTGTTCTTCTGCTTGAGTGCATGTTACAGAAATCATGGAGGTATCGTATATAACTGGAGAGAGTCACTCCATACATGTCAATGTCCAGGGCTCAGCCAATAAATTCAGCCAATTCATAATCAACACCATCTTGAACACTGGGGCTCTGAACTGGTGCTAGTCGCTCTGACCTCTTAACCACAGCTCTGCTGCTGACGCCCTGACAAGACTTATTTGAGCGCCGCAAGTACAAATCCATCTCTGTACAAAGGCAAAAGGAGAAATTCAATTTGTCAACTGGACAAAAGTTTATTTGGTCAAATAAGTTTCGCAGCTCATCCAAGCTGCTTCTTCAGTTCTGGTCAGACACTGGTGGACTCTGCCTACACACATCTCTATACAAAGTTTAAGGGTCAAAACTGGATGAAAAGGGAAACAGCCGTTATCCATTATTTTTTCCATTATTCATTTAAACACAAAACTGAAAACTGAACAAACTAATCGTTATCCAATTTTTCATTTTGGTAATGGAGACAAATAATGAAGAATACAATTGTTTTTTCATTTTCTTATTTTTGTTTTTTATTTTGAAAAACGAATGAACGAATAAATACATGGATTCCTAAAGCACAATTACACTCCAAAAATTATTCTAAAAATATGAACTGCAATAAATAAATAACAGAATGCAACTCTTAAGTAGTTTGTTTGTGTCTGTGAGTTATACCCCCTTGAGCTCAAATCTCATTGTATTACAGAAATATAACTGCAATATAACTATAACAGGCCTAATTAATGACATACTAAAACACTGTAATTTATTACGTACGCAGTCTTAAAGGTCCTGTATTACACAAAGTTGAGCTTTAAGCCATGTTAAAATATTGTTGCCTCATCACAAACAAACCTGGAGTTGTCTTTTGCTTCATTCACACATGTTTGAGTAACTCTTTATTGTCTACATCCCCAAAGCTCAAAATGTTCCACCTTGTGATGTCATTAGGTGTTAATTTTCAAGTTAACAGCTCCTTTTACCTTTGGTTCAGAGGAGACTGATAATTCCAGAGCTAAAATGATATCCTCCTGAGACCCGCCCATTCATTTGTGTCCTTTATAGTGGACATCTTTTAAGTTTTGAGATAGACTCTAGTTTGTGACTGCACTATGATTTAATAATAATAAAAATAATTTAAAAAAATAAAATAAATAATAATAATAATAGTACATAAAAAAAAATATATAAATAAAATACATAAATAAGTAAATAAATAATACATAAATAAATACATAAATAAAAATAAAACATAAAAAATAATAAATACAAATAAATAAATAAATAAGAAAATAAAAGGGAGTCTAAAAACTTTTTGAGGTGACTGTAGAACCGATTATTATTATTATTATTATTATTATTATTATTATTATTATTATTATTATTATTATTTTGATACACTTTTTTTCTTCCCAAGAGGATATATAAAAATGTATTCTAGTGAAGGTGTATAGAGTTTAAAAACACAGTGGAGCATTTCCTGCATTACTCCATTACTCCATGACATCACAAGGTGGAACAGAGTGTTTTCTGTTTGAGACAAAAACTAAATATGCAGGTTTGTGTGTTAAACGTGTGTAAATGAAACAAAACATAACTCCACGTGTGTTTGTGGTGAGGCAACAACACTATAACATGATCTCGAAAATAACGTAATACGGACCCTTTAACGTAAACAGGTGGTGAAAAGCCACATGGTACACTTTTAAATTTCACCTTTTTTGCCCAATTTGCATAACCTCAAACCGTGTTTCACAATCAAAACAAAATTCTCAATGGAATTGTATCTCAACGAATGAGAAAGTAATCATCAGCGACACCACAAACACTTCTTCTGGCTTTAGGCTTTTCTTCTTAACTTAATTTCGAGCATTCAGTATTTTTTCCCAGGGCCGTATTGCTCAGATGTAGACATTTAATAAACAGGCAGCGAAATATTTCCACTACAATTTCTGGCAAACATCCAGCTGTGAACAAAACATGTATCCCAAATGAGTTCTGCCAGATTTAGAACAACTCTTTTCACAGGCACTAGAATCAATTTGCAGCATTGCATTTGACAAATCCGTCGCGATACTGAAAGAACGTCTCCCCGCACATCCCTTTTCTCGTTCTCGTTGCATTCACGGATGCGCTCCGCCGGATGAGTGTTATTTAAGGTGAACTTCTTGATGTGGCGAGCTAGCCAGGAGGACACTCGCTTTGTGTGTGTCCTGTAATGAAGTGTTAGGTGTTGTGGTTAACGCCGCTCACATGTGCTCTCATTAGCTCAGGCTGATGAATGACTGTGGCTCGTGCAGGCCGTAGCAAAGTGACCCCTGGAAATGGCGATGGAGAGTGTGCGCCGAGCTTGTTACGGTGCTGCAACTCCCCAGTGACAACAATATAATCCAGCGTTCAAATACCAAAACACAGGAGGCTTGTGAATCATGCATTTTAGCTCACTTCATGCATCGCACTGAGGAGCGGTGTGTCACTTTGGAGTAATTACAGTGTGGGCAAACACTCGAGCGGAGTTCAAATTGGGCGTACGTCGGCGGACACTAAGATCCGCGCAGGCAATTGTACATGTCGAGGAGAGACACGGGTAATTTTCATATCACACCAAGCTGAACAATTCTGCAGAAAAGTTCACAGTGTCACCTAAACACTTCTTACACTAATGCTAACACTTAAGGATGTTAAAAAGGCAACAGGAGGCCGATTTAAACCGCAAAATGTAACCAAACCACAACATCGGCCTTACATGTGATGGTATCATCAGGGGGTTTTGTTCACAAGTGAGGGGAGGATAGAGTGTGAGATTGACAGGCAGATCAGTGCAGCGTTGGCAGTGATGCGGTCGCTGTACCGGACCGTTGTGGTGAAGAGGGAGCTGAGCCAAATTGAGCCGATTTACCGTCAATCTACGTTCCTACCCTCACCTATGGCCATGAGTTCTGGGTAGTGACCGAAAGGATGAGATCGCGGATACAAGCGGCCGAAATGCGTTTCCTCCGCAGAGTGGCTGGGCGCTCCCTTAGAGATAGGATGAGGAACTCAGTCACACAGGAGGAGCTCGGAGTAGAGCCGCTGCTCCTCCATGTCGAGAGGAGCAGCTGAGGTGGCTCGGGCATCTGTTCCGGATGCCTCCTGGACGCCTCCCTCGGAAGGTGTTCCGGGCATGTCCCACCGGGAGGAGGCCCCGGGGAAAACCCAGGACACACTAGAGGGACTATGTCTCTCGGCTGGCCTGGGAACACCTTGGGTTCCCCCGGAGGAGCTGGAGGAAGTGTCCGGGGTGAAAGAAATCTGGGAGTCTCTGCTTAGACTGTTGCCCCCGCGACCCGGCCCCAGATAAGCAGAAGAAAAAGAATGGATTGATGGATGGATGGTAACATCAGTGCTAATGTTGTTAAAATTTTCCTTAAGCAGTGATCCACAAACCCTGACATCACATTCTAAACTTTTGAAAATAATATGTACATTTTAAAGGACCCATATGTTTAATTTCCATAAACAGATATGAGTTCAATATAGCTTTTACTGGTAATAATTGTAATGGTGATTTGTTCTTAGAAAAACATTTGTTTTAATGTGTTTGCTGTTTTGGTTCTCAAGGCAATTATTGAATCAGAAGGCAAAATGAGCAAAAGATAATTTTGTTTTGAATTGTCAATTACTATGGTAACAGAGCTGGATGTTCCTCAGTCTGAAACCAATGGATAGCTCTGCTCCATAGACTTGACTAGTACAAGTGTTTTCTTTTACATAGGAAACACATTTGTGGCTTTTCTGCTTAGATACTGCTTTCAAAAACAATTCTCTCCATCTGAAATTATGCCATTATCAACTTCTATCCCAGTTTATTTGGATTTTGCAAGTATGATCCCGGCACACCCTGGCCTGACCCTCACACCGGGCGAGCTTCCTTGCGGGGAGGAAGTGCACTGTTTTGTTGTGATGGAGACGTGGCGGGTGTGTCTGTGCATGCTGATGGAGCCTCTCATGCTGTGGGGCAGGTGAAAGAGTGCAGCCATGACGGGGATGGTCTCACACACTCAGCCCGCCTCACAGTCGGCGTTCGGGGGGTAGTTACCTGAGCTGGGCCCTGGGAAGTCTTTGGCTGTAGGTTGCCATGGTTGCAGACAGTGACAGCAGTAGAGGGAAGATGAGGGGAACAACGTGTAACCACAGAGATCAGTACAAACATGACAGGCAATAAAGGAGCTGTTTGAGTTAGCCCTTTCAGAGACACAGCTAATGATGAAAACACACGGCGCGTGGGAATTTGATACAGCAATAACAGCGGAATTTGTGAGCGGTAGCTTAGCCTGTGGAGACACTAACTCAAACCCCGCTACCAGCGCTGAATACGGCTGTTTGCTGGTAATACTGTAAAAGGAAAGGATAAAATGCTGAGATTTCCACACCTCTCAGATCCCAGGCTGTGAAGAAAAACTGTAAACTCGTTGTTCAGACTAGGCCCAGTCAATACAAGAACATGGGGAAATATTTACAATTGCATGCGTGATCTCTGAAAACTCATAAAACAATATTTGAGTTGAATTAGAATCAACAAAACACTTAAGGATGCACTATGTAAGCATTTTCGTGGAGGGTCTTACATGGCGAGGTTAGTGCTTTGCCGATAATGTTCAGCAGTATGGCATTAAAACGCTGGAAAAAATAAGAGACCACTGCATTTTTTTCCCCTGAAATCAGCATCTCTACATGTATTACAGCCATTCCATTCCAGCGTCTGTTGAATTCCAACACAAACACAAAGCTGAGCTACTTCAGTTCTTGCACCAGGAGTGGAATAAAGTCACCCAAGAACAATGTGAAAGACTTGTGGAGAGCATGCCGAGACGCATGAAAGCTGTGATTAAAAATAAGGGATATTGCACCAAATATTGATTTCTGAACTCTTCTTAAGTGTAAACATTAGTATTATGTTGTTTTAAAATGAATTTGATCTTGTTTCTTTGCATTGTTTGAGGTCTGAAAACATGTATCTTTTTTGTTATTTTGACCATTTGTCATTTTCTGCAAATAAATGCTCTAAACCAGGGGTGCTCAATTCGTCAATCGCGATTGACCGGTAGCTCGGGGGCCAAGTGTCAGTCGATTGTCAGGGCTTAATGCTCAATTCCGATTTTTTTGTGCAATCCGATTTTTTGTGAAATCTGCGTGTGACGAGGCCACATGCAGTGAGTGTGCCCAATATTTACGGAAGTCACCGCAAGTCAAGTTGCTGTAGCACTTAATTCGCCGCTTCACTGTCGGCATGAAAATACCTCACCTTTCAGCGAAATTCGCCGAAACGTTCAGGATTTGTCCCTTTCTCCGGAGCTCGGGATAATTAAAGTCTGTGGATGTACAGTGCGATACACGTGGATACACGAACTATCGACAACACTGCAAACTGTTACTACAGAGCTGACCGCGTTCTTATGGGGTGAGTCATATTATCGTGTTATTTCTGCATCAAATGGACAGATTAGCTGACAGCAGGGGCCCGGAACTAAACCAGGTCTAAACCAAGACTAAACCAGGTCTAAACCAGGACTAAACCAGGTCTAAACCAGGACTAAACCAGGACTAAACCAGGTCTAAACTAGGACTAAACCAGGACTAAACCAGGTCTGAACCAGAACTAAGGTGTGTGTGTGTGTGTGTGTGTGTGTGTGTGTGTGTGTGTGTGTGTGTGTGTAAGGGGGGAGGGAGGTTAGGGTTAGGGTTAGTCCCCCCCACCCCACCCCACCCCCCGGTAGATCTCGGCACACCATCAACCTCAAAAGTAAATCCCGGTCAAAAAAAGTTTGAGCACCCCTGCTCTAAATGATATTTTTATTTGGAATTTGGGGGAAATGTTGTCAGTAGTTTATAGACTCAAACAAAAATGTTCCTTTTGCCCAAACACGTACCTATAAGTAGTAAAATCAGAAAAACTGATAAGTTTGCAGTGGTCTCTTATTTTTTTCCAAAGCTGTATCTATCTCACGTTTATTCAATTACAGTTGTTTTTGATACTAAAATACCTTACAAACTGCATCGTTTCTTCTCCTTTCCACAGATCTGACCTGTAATTTGTCTCCATGGAGATAAATTGGCTTAATGCATAGACTGTATAAAGAAATGTGACATCACCCAGTGTTCAGCTCCAGTCAAATGAAGCTCACCAAGGCTAGCAGTTATAGGATGAATTTGGAGCCAGTTCCATATTAGAAACAGGAATAGATTTCTGGACAAAATAGCAAAATAAAAACCTCAGGATCATGTAGAGTGGGTTAATACAAACATTTTAAGATCAGCATAGACCACCAACCAGAACATTTCACTGTGTATTTGTTTGTTATCTTATTGTTGCCGCTTTCTCACCAGACCTGAGACTAAGCAAGTGTGGTTTCTCCCCCACAAGCCACAGGGGGTCATCAAATATACTGTGTTATATGAAATGCTAAAAGTACTAATTTAACAATCACAGCACCTCATTCACCATTTTAACCTGAATACTAGGAAAGGCTGTTTTTTTTTCCTGTTTTCTATTTGCATCATACTAGCTAGTAAGTTCATAGTAGTTATACTATGTGAAAGATATCGAAAGTAACAACAAGAAATACGCCTCTTAAAGGTCCTGTACCCAATTATATTTCTCAGGTACAGTGACGAGAAGAATACTTTGAAAATGTATTTAGTTGCAAAATACTGAATACCTGCATTAAAATGTATTTTGTAACGTACCTGTTACATGGTCCAATCAGAGTACTGTATTCCGAATACCAACAATACTTTCACATACAAATTATAGTCTTAAGACACGACATAGAACAGCTTTAAAAACAGTTGTATGTCTGTTTCGTTGCTTGTTCTGCATTTCCATCAGTAATTAGAAAAGGAAAAATTACACAAGAGCTGTGTTTTTTATTTTTCTCATTGTTTATCTGCAGTTTAAGCCTAAATTGCGTTATCAAGTACTGAACAAGTACTGTCTTCCTTTGATTTTCGGAAAATAACTGTATTTGGTATACGACCAAATGAAAAAGTAACTGTACTGGAAAATAGCTATTCAAAATATACATACAGCTCTGGAAAAAAAATAAGAGACCACTCCATTAAAGGGACAGTGTGTAGGATTCGTGGCGCATAGGTGGTTACTAGCTATTCCACTTCCTCTTTTGGCTACGGCAGACCTCGAGGGTCACCCGGACGCGACGTACCGCCGACATCGCGCGTGCCCGCGCACGAACCGCGCACCGCTGTATACATAAAACGGTCCCCCGTTCACTTTTTTTTTTCTTTTCGCATGAAAACACACAATCCCGATCATGATTCATGACAATCTACACATCAAATGAAACCTTACAGTCTCCTCTTTTTGACTATGCAATTCATTTCCCTGCAAAACAATCACTCCCCGAGCACATGGGGCTTTTATACAGAAAAGCACAAAACTTAGCTTACTTAGCTTACCTTTGAAGGCTTTGCACAGGTCAAACTCTGTATTTCATCATAAACTTGGTCTCAATCTGTCCATAAGGATCCAGCGAATAAAATCCAGTAAAACAATTTAGTCCAAAATACGTGTTATATCCATTACGATGTGTGATCCGGTGTCCCCCCCTCCCCTTCCCCTTCTCTCCTTCGCTCCTGGCTGCATATGGGAGCAGAGGAACGAAGGAGAGAAGGGGAAGGGGAGGGGGGAAGGGGGGCGCCATCTGCAGCGCGGCTAAGCAGCTGTTAGCCGGAGCCGAGGCAAAGGATGAGCCCAAATGTCCTTCTGCGGCTCTCGTATTCAAAATGGCTGCCTCTATATGGGGAAGATCCCCCTTTTATGTGACTATATCTAAGTCCAAAAGAATACTTTGATTTCATGATGGAAGTGAAAAGGCTTGGAAAACAATGTATTTTTGAATGGGTATCTTCAATTTCAGTAATTAACAGGTAAAAATCTTACACACTGTCCCTTTAAAAAAAAAAAAAATCAGCATCTCTGCATGTATTACAGCCATTCCATTCCAGCGTCTGTTGAATTCCAACACAAACACAAAGCTGAGCTACTTCAGTTCTTGCACCAGGAGTGGAATAAAGTCACCCAAGAACAATGTGAAAGACTTCATTCATTTCATTCATTCATTCATTTATTTATTCATTTCGAGCAGGTCAACACATGGAAATAAATACAGGTAACCAATATACAGTCAAATACATTTGTTTTTTTTTTTCTTTTTGCTCAAAAAGGAGTGGGAAGAAGAAAACGTATTAAATCCCACCCCTGTCTTCCAAAACATAACTTAAAGCCCCAGTGTGTAGGATTCGTGGCGCATAGGTGGATGGTGCTATTGCACTTTCTGTTTTAGCTACGGCAGACCTCGAGGGTCACCCGGGCACTTGCACAAGCCGCGCGCCGCTACTGTATAAATAAAACGCAGTCCCGTTTTTTGTTTTCTTTTCTCATGAAAGCACACATTCCCGATCATGTACCATGACACTCTACACATCAAATGAAACCTTACAGTCTCCTCTTTTTGACTATGCAATTCATTTCCCTGCAAAACAATCACTCCCCATGGGGCTTTTATACGGAAAAGCACAAAACGAGATTAGCTTACCTTAGAATGCTTTCCACAGGTCAAACTCTGTATTTCACCATAAACTTGCTCTCAATTTGTCCGTAAGGATCCAGCGAATAAAATCCAGGAAAACAATTTAGTCCAAAACACGTGTTAGATCCATTACGACGTCTGATCCGGCAGCATGCTTGTGTTGTTTACCCAAAACCATGAGCCTTGCCGAAGGCGAAGGCGGAGCCCAAATGTCCTTCTGCGGCTCTCGTATTCAAAATGGCTGCCTCTGCATGGGGAAGATCCCCCTTTTATGTGACTATATCTAAGTCCAAAAGAATACTTTGATTTCATGATGGAAGTGAAAAGGCTTGGAAAACAATGTATTTTTGAATGGGTATCTTCAATTTCAGTAATTAACGGGTAAAAATCTTACACACTGTCCCTTTAAATTATTAATTAGCTTCCTTATCACTTATTACTTGTGGAGAGCACGCCAAGACGCATGAAAGCTGTGATTAAAAATAAGGGTTACTGCACCAAATATTGATTTCTGAACTCTTCTTCAGTGTAAACATTAGTATTATGTTGTTTTAAAATGAATTTGATCTTGTTTCTTTGCATTGTTTGAGGTCTGAAAACATGTATCTTTTTTGTTATTTTGACCATTTGTCATTTTCTGCAAATAAATGCTCTAAATGATAATATTTTTATTTGGAATTTGGGGGAAATGTTGTCAGTAGTTTATAGACTCAAACAAAAAATGTTCCTTTTACCCAAACACATACCTATAAGTAGTAAAATCAGAAAAACTGATTATTCTGCAGTGGTCTCTTATTTTTTTTCCAGAGCTGTATATTATAAGCAGCTCCTGAGGTCAAAATAAGATTGCTGTGTACTGTCTGCATCTGCATTGTCTGAGAATCAGGAAGTGCACGTTTAGCATGCTGGTTGTTGTTAGCGATACTGTGACAGCAAACCCACTCTGGCCTCTGAAAGTCGTGAATAGTGCTTAAAAACTCATCTCTGTGAATACTTAGGATGCTTGAAACACTAGTACCCAAAGTAAGTGAGGAATAACTTTTTTCAGGTATGTTTAGCAGCTCTGCTTAAATGCTAATCTGAGGTGCAAATGCTAATCTGAAATAGCAGCGCCGTTTAATATTGTTTATAGTCAGGCAGCTGCTAGACATTGACCTTGATGCTACAGATTTCTAATGAGCTCCACATGAATAGTTCCTAAGCAGACCGTTCCTGACACCTCCAACAGATTCATTATCCCCGTCTATACGACTTTATTTAAAACTATACTGTATCTGGATTATAATAGCCAGGCGGTGAGCTGTGACATTTACTGCTCCTGTCACCTGTATATTAGCCTGAGACCAATAACAATTTGAGAAGACACACATCCAAACGCCTTTCTCATCTTTAGCTTTAATAATACTTCATTTGAGTTGTAATTTAGTGCGTATTTTGGGGACTGTTCAATTAGATAGGACCATTTGGAACAATAAAAGATGTTATATACTGTAGCTAAGTGGTTGACTCACTGCAAAACAAAACACAACTCCAGGTATGTTGGTGATGGGGAATCAACATTATAACAAAAATCAGAAAGTAGCCTAATAGTGAAAATGAAGGAAAAGTCAAATTTTGATAAGAAGACTGCATGTACAGCTCTGGAAAAAAAATGCAATAAATGCAAAATGATCAGTTTTTCTGATTTTACTACTTATAGGTATGTGTTTGGGCAAAAGGAACATTTTTGTTTGAGTCTATAAACTACTGACAACATTTCCCCCAAATTCCAAATAAAAATAGTATCGTTTAGAGCAGAGGTCTTCAACGTTTTTCAGGCCAGGGACCCCCAAACAGATGGTGAACTGGGCCAGGGACCCCTACTATATATACGGCATAGAATTGTGTTTTATATTAAATTGAGCTTAGTGTCATGTATTAACATTGCTACTCTGTTATGGTACATCCAATACAAGGAAATAATACACAGGTTAAGACTGTATTTTACACTATAAAATATAAAATTATATTATTTGAAACTGAAATCAAAAGATTTCGCGACCCCCCCCTGCAGTACCTCCGCGACCCCCCTAGGGGCCGCGACCCCCCTGTTGAAGACCTCTGGTTTAGAGCATTTATTTGCAGAAAATGACAAAAAAAAAAAAAGGTCAAAATAACAACAAAGATACATTTTTTCAGACCTCAAACAATGCAAAGAAACAAGATCAAATTCATTTTAAAACAACATAATGCTAATGTTTACAGAAATCAATATTTGGTGCAATAACCCTTAGTTTTAATCACAGCTTTCATGCGTCTTGTCATGCTCTCCACAAGTCTTTCACATTGTTCTTGGGTGACTTTATTCCACTCCTGGTGCAAGAACTGAAGTAGCTCAGCCTTGTGTTTGTGTTGGAATTCAACAGACGCTGGAATGGAATGGCTGTAATACATGTAGAGATGCTGATTTCAGGAAAAAAAATGCAGTGGTGTCTTATTTTGTTCCAGAGCTGTACATGTCCTTTGAGATAGAGGAGACAGTGGAGGATTACCCACTGTGTTAGTGATGTGTTATGGCATTAAAAGAGATGACACCACTAGGCCAGATTATGCATGTTTTAGTCCGGTATGCTCACTGAATATTTTGAGCTGTACAGAACTGTATTTTGGATACTTTTACACTGAGTTGCACTGTATTATAATATAAAAAACATGAAGGTAATATAATAAACAGCTTTATTTATTTTTTGTTATGCATTCAAGTCTAATTAGTGATGAAAAATCACACATGTACGCCCCGTGAAGCTGAAAATTCCTGTATTCCTTTTAATTTATGAAAGTAAATAATCTGAATACTACCAAACGAACCTAAAAACACGCACCAGGGACTAAAGGTGGAAATTAGCTCTAGTGCTACAACCTTAAAGCATATTGTGCACTGTCCCTGTGTCATAAATAAACTAACCAGCACTAGAACCAGAACTGACGAAGCCTCTCGGATGAGCGGCGAAACGTTTTGAACAAAACAAACTTTGTCCAGTTGACAAATTGAACTTCTCCTTTTATCATGGATTCTACCTGGACGACTGAGGGACTTTTCACGCATAAATAAACTAAACTAAACTAATAAAAAAAATAAAAAAAATAATTAAAAAATAAATAAATAAATAAATAAAAAAATAAATAAAAATATTAAATTAAATTAAACTAAATTAATTTAAATTACAATTAAATTAAACTAAATTAAATTAAATTAAATTAATTTAAATTACAATTAAATTAAACTAAATTAAAATAAAATCAATTTAAATTTAAATCAAAATAAAATAAATTAAAAATAAATTTAAATACATTTAAAATAAAATAAAATAAAATAAAGAGCAACTGTACCTGAATATAGGCTCTCAGAATTATTTTTCAGTATATGTACATGTATTCAGTTACCCCCAACACTGGATAAGGTAGTGGACCGTCAACCAGAAAGGACAGGCATTTATTTCATCTTTTTAAGTAACTATTTTGGTTCATCTTTATTTTGATTTTACATGTCTACCTGTGAATCCAAAGAGCGTAGACAGTAGCCCAGAAAAGAACACTGTGCTCCTCTGTTCAGTGAATAACTGACAGAAACAAGACCACACACTATAAAACATCATGTCCTGTCATTTTTCGCTGCCCTCTTTCCCTTTAGCAAAATTCTTAACATTTCGGCTGCTACCTCTGCAACTCGTTGACTTAAACACAACTCCAACTCTATGTTTGTTATGTTTTTTGATGAGGAAACAACCTGATAACATGACTTAAAGCTCACAAGAGTTAATTTAATTTAATATAGGACCTTTAGGCTGCATCCAATTACTCTGTCTTTACCCCTTCCCCTACCCATTTATCTACGTCTTTGTCTTGCCCCTGGATAATGAGCTGAGAGTGTTCGGGGTACGAATGTTCCCCTAAGAAATGGGACGCCACTCGATTATCGTTTGTGTCATCATCCCTTGCCTCTACCTGGCTGCTACGTCTACAGAGGCGACAACAACTGACGCAAACAAACGTAAACAAATGTCAAGGATTATCGGGTACCTCAGCTCGACAGAAAAACTAGCTTGTTTATGCATGAAAGTTTGATGAAAACGATAACGTCGGCTAAGCAGACATCACTACAGTTAAAACCGCAACAACAGTTCACTAAAAGTAACGTAGAACATAAGCGTCATAATTGTAAACCTGCTAAACTGTTAATCGATAATTACAACTGCTGAAAACACATTTATGAGACTCCTTGGCTGGTCGATGTGACGCTGCCATCCTGATCCCAAAACCTGCCTGAGCTTGTAGGCGTACCCCTTCGTTCCAAGTCTGGTCAAGAGCTTATTTCGTTTCAAGAGGAATGTAGCCCTCGGTCATGGCCCGAACCCTTGATAAAAATTAGAATCGGGACACCCTTTGCCCTCACATGAACGCACAAAACCAAGGGGTAGGGGTAAGACGAAGGGGTAAGACAGAGAAATGGGACGCAGCCTTATTAGTTATGTTCCTACCTTCCTAGCATAAATAATGTAAAGTCAATTGTGCACTATGTCTCTTTCCTGGTGGAGGGTCCCCCACCTGTTTTCTCCATGGGGGATATTTTTGCTTTGCCTGGAATGTTGCACAGTAACATTTTAATTGAACTACCATATTGGCCCGAATATAAGACGATGTTTTTTGCATTGAAATAAGATTGAAAAAGGGGGGGTCATCTTACATTCGCGGTCTAGACATTATACCCATTCACAACGCTAGATGGCGCCAGATATCTTTAAAGCGAATGCTAAACACACCCACCGCTGACTTCAAAGCAAGCCTCGGCTGGTGTAAAAGAATGATGCGGCGTAACGCATCATTCTGGTGTAAAAGAATGATGCGGCGTAACGCAGACTTGTTCTGCGACGCAGAACAAGTCTAGCCCAGCGCCTGCCCTCTGACTTTGGAGAGAAGCTGTTGTCTTCAGAGGCAGAGGATGTTTGTGAGGAGTTATGTTCTGACATGACAGATCTCAGCTACTCTCAAGTTTAAACCAGTTTGCATTATTTTATTGCAATGTTTTTCCTTATTCAGATTTGTTTCAAGACTACAGTTACAGTTAGACTTCACTTTGATGGTTAATGCAGTTATTGCAATTTTGTTGTTTTATCACAGTAGATTGGTTTATTTACATTTCAAAAACCAGAAGCCATTCATTTACAAATGTGATTGCACTTTAGTTTACATATTTAAATGTTCAGATATTAAGATGTGATAGACAGTTTTTGCATGATTTGAATGAGGCAAAATAACTGTTTGTCTCATTTGTTTCAGATGTACTGTAATTATTTTCTGTATAAAAATTAAATTTGGTGTTCAAAAAGTCTTTTTTCAAACTTGAGTCTTGAAAAAGAGGGGGTCGTCTTATAATCAGGGTCGTCTTATATTCGGGCCAATACGGTATTTATCTCCATGGAGACAAGCAGGGAGCGCATGCTACAGGTCAGATCTGTGGAGAGGCTAGAGCGTGCACAGTAGGAATAGTTTTTTTTAAAGGTATTATTTAGCAATATCATCACCTGTAATAGAAAATCCCAAGCAAAGACATAACATCTCCATGGAGACAGAAGAAGTGGTGGGCCCTTTCCTAGAAAAGTTACACAATGCAGCTTTAATTGAAGCTCAAGGCTCAAGATCAGCAGTAGGGACACTGGGGTCACCTATAAACTCAATGGCGTTTACACTTCTATGGGGTATTAATTGCTAAAACATAACATATTTAGATTTGGATCAGTTTTTTCTCTTTGCCGCGAGCTGTTTTGTGAGGCGGAGGGCGAACCAGGGGGCTTCCTGGTTACGTAGGCTTGTGGGCGGAGCCTTAAACATGCAACGTGGTCTTGTACGTCGAACTAACACAGCTTCTTGCTATGTTTGCTTCTTATTTTGAATTTATTATCACCATTTATATTTTTCTCTTTGTTACTATAATATATCCTCCTGGGACCTGAAGAAAAAAAGTGTATCTATATTATTATTATTCAAATTTTCTATTTGGAGGTAAATGAACACCTTACATTTTGTTAATTTTATTTTTATTCATAATGTCATAACATGTCTTCTGCAATGGACGTCGGGGACATTTTGGTGTTAAATCCACGTGAAGTTAACAACCTAACAAAAACATTTTTTTTTTTTTTTTTGGATTACCAACATCTCTGACAAGCTTCTACAGTTGCCTCCCTTTTACTTTCTTATTTATTTATGTATTTATTTTTTATATATTATGTATTATTTATTTTTTATTTATTATTTACATACTTATTTATTTTTATTTTTTATGTATAATTTATTTATTTATATATATATATATATATATATATTAGGGCTGGGAATATTAATGCGTTAATCGCGATTAATCGCGATAGAGTTTTAATCGCGAACAATTTTTTAAATCGCGATCAGAGTTTGCCAGCATTTTCCGCAATTCTACCATCCATATGCAGCTCATTTGGTTGTATTAATTAAACTCATTGTCGGTTAAACGCGCTATTTTGAGTTTGGTAGTATTTTGTTCCTTCTACGCATCCGTAGGCAGCTCGAGCGGGCTTCAATCATTTATTTACAATTTCTCAAAGTAAGTACTATTACTGGTTCATTGTTACTTTTTCCTTTCTCTGCACTTTTTTGAAATAAAAAAAATGGTGAGAAATACTTTGCATTGTGAGTTTAACTTTAGATTCGAACGGTCTTACTGCAAGATATCAATTTTAAACATGCAAAATAAATCACGATTAATCGCGATTAACTATGACATTTCTGAGATTAGTTGCGATCAAGAAAATTTATCGTTTGACAGCCCTAATATATATATAAATCATAGTGCAGCCACAAAATAGAGTCTCAAAACAATTAAAAGACAGACTGGTTAACTCGATGTCCACTATAAAGGACACAAATACTGTGTTCAAACAATTCAGAAACGATGATTCAGAAATGATTCAGAAACTCTCTTCAGGCATGTTTTGGATGATTGAACAATGTTAAAACATGGTGGAACAACTGCTACCTATGCATCTGGTTGACTTTCAATCTTAAGCAATAAAAGATAAAGATGCATTGTTATACTGCATATTTCAACAGTTTGTAGGCTAATCTGACTATTTCCCAACTGCAAAACAGATACTTTCTTGAACAGGAAGAGGCAACAAAGGGCCAATTTTATGCACTTCAATGATCAAATAGTCAATCTTTTAGTAGAGCTTTCCGTCTCACATTTATTCACAATCACACGTAGACATTTTGAGCAGTGCTTGGTGGCGACTAAACCTCCAACCTGCAGGTTTGGGATGAATGGTCAGCCAATAATGCCATGTCATTTCAAATTCATTACGTTTTTTCAGTTCTAAATCTTACCAAATCTTAAAGGGATAGTGCGTTTTTTTTAATGTTAATCTGTATGGGTTTCCTTCTAAAAGTTACATGTGTTGACACCGGTTCGGCTCGCTTTCTGGAGCCCACGTAAGTAGGTCCGGTAACTTCCCTGGAACATGAAATAAAGCTTGTTTTTCTTCTCAAAACAAAACATTTGTCTGAAATTTGCATCCCAAACAGTTGTCCACGAAACATCCAGCAGCGTAGATTATTTATTGTATTGCGTATTGTGTCTCTCGACTCGTATCAATGCGCACATATTAGCTGTATTAGCCTGTTAACCTTTAGCGGAAGTGTACGGCAGATGCGGTCCGCCGTAAGGGGAAGTTT
The DNA here is from genome assembly GCA_036785185.1 of Paratrypauchen microcephalus. Lineage (NCBI taxonomy): Eukaryota > Metazoa > Chordata > Actinopteri > Gobiiformes > Gobiidae > Paratrypauchen > Paratrypauchen microcephalus. The sequence continues at coordinate 558,562 of JAVJIX010000244.1, read as the reverse complement.
ACAAGGGTTAGGGTTAGGGTTTAGTTAATATGCGCGCAGTGATACAAATCGAGAGACACAATACTCGATCGCTAAGTACGCTGCTGGATGTTTCGTGGACAACTGTTTGGGACGCAAATATATCACCTTTCGGACAAATGTTTTGTTTTGAGAAGAAAAACAAGCTTTATTTCATGTTCCAGGGAAGTTACCGGACCTACTTACGTGGGCTCCAGAAAGCAAGCCGAACCGGGATCAGCTGAGAGTGTCAGAGGTAAGCCGGTGTCAACACACGTAACTTTTAGAAGGAAACCCATACAGATTAACATTTTTAAAAAAATAAAAAATGCACAATCCCTTTTAAAAATTGATATAACACAGATCAGATAATAGCGTAATCTGGGCCCTTTAATTCAGTGGATAGGTAACACAATCATCAGCCAATCATCTCTCAAGTCTTTCATCGACCACAGCAGCAGCAGAACCATCAGCCACTTCATCTTTGTCTCTTCTTCTCTGCCTCAGGAGTTCATCTTTGGAAGGACTGGTTTTGCTCACATTGTATTTTTGCCTTCATAGAGTCGTGCCAAATTTGATATTCCTCAATCATTTGTCTATCTTTATAAACATCTTCAACTAGTAAAAAAGCTATAAGGAAAAAAGTACAGCACTTACTGACTCCTTAATGAATGTAATCAAGGCTTCATAATAGGTCTGCATATTGCAATTGAATCAAAAAACACATTGAGTTGACGCAGTTATACAATCGCCAAGGCTGCAATTACTTAGATAATAGAATGTTCTCTGCAAAAAACAAACATCCTGCCAGTTTCGTATTAGTTTTATATTTCATACTTCATTAGTTCACATATTTCAGTCTTCTCTCAAATGTTAAAGATCCTCTGTTACTCTTATGAGCTCTAAGCCATGTTAGAACATGCTGCCTTTTACCTTTTGTTTAGTAGAGATCGGCAATTCCAGGGCTGAAAATATCCAAATGATTCTAGTGAAGGTGTGTGGAGTTTAAAAACACAGTGGAGCTCGTCAAATTAATCAAAATTGCGATGTCACATGGCAAAATTCCATATGACATTGGAATTTTGATGAATCTGATGAGGAAACAACATTATAACTTAGATCAGAAAACAGCCGTCTTTTAACATAACATATTATTTGGATCCCCATGTTTCCTTTTGTTGTTTTGTAAAACCTTTAATTGTTTTCAAAATGCTATATTCACTGAAAACAATGAATGAGTCACTCCCCCCTTCAGAGTGCTATCACAGGAATATCACATCCTGCTAATGAAAATACTGCACGTCACATCAAGTTTGTGAAGTTATTGAGTACAGTTTTGTAAAAAAAAAAAGCTGTGAAATATTGGACAAGAAACCATTCTCAGTTCTATTCTATTGCACAATTTTAGACAAGTACAACTTGCTTAATTTTAATAATCTTGTTCATTTCAAATATGGATGTTTTATATATAAAGTTTTACATGGGCTCCTCCTCCGCTACAGGATTTTATTAAAACAAAGACTGTCAGTGGGATGGGAACTTGGGCCATGGCCCGGGGGAATTGTGAGGTCCACCACAGACCTGAGGGAACTGTGAGGTCCCACACAGACCCCGGGGGAACTGTAAGGTCTACCACAGACCCTGAGGGAACTGTGAGGTCCACCACAGACCCTGAGGGAACTGTGAGGTCCACCACAGACCCTGAGGGAACTATAAGGCCCACCACAGACCCCGGGGGAACTGTGAGGTCCCACACAGACGCTCTACATTCGAACAAAGTGTCTCTCACTCAGAGGCACTAAGTTCTAGAACATTCTCCCATTATCAATAAGAGAGACTCCAACACTGGACACTTTAAATCACACTTGAATTACTTGAATCACACCTGCATTTGACCCATCCTTTTATTAGGAGCAGTGGGGAGCACATGACTGCACCCGGGGACCATCTCCATGATCTTATTGCTAGTCTTGGTCAGGACCTAAGCTGGAGGATTTTACCTTTGGTGCATGTTTTGTGTTGATGGGAGAAACCGGAGTGCCCGGAGGAAACCCACCCAGACACGGGGAGAACATGCAAACTCCACACAGAAAGGCCCGGGCGACCCGGGGATCGAACCCGGAAACCTGTGAGGCGTGAGTGCTAGCCACTCAGCCACCGTGCCATCACTTGTGGACACTTAAAGGGACAGTGCGTTTTTTTTTTATGTTGATCTGTATGGGTTTCCTTCTAAAAGTTACGTGCGGTAACACCGGCTTACCTCTGACAGTTTGCGCTCAGCCCGGTTCTGCTCGTGTTCTGGAGCTCAGGTAAGTAGGTCCGGTAAGTTCACGGGGACTCGTAATAAAGCTTGTTATTTGCGTCCCAAACAGTTGTCCACGAAAAATCCAGCAGCGTATTTTCGCATTCGAATATCTCGTCTCGATTCGTATCACTGCGCTCCCGTTAGCTGCCTGTTGCCTGTTCACTCGTAAACTTCCCCTTACAGCGGACCGCATCCATCATTTACTTCCGCTAAAGGTTAACAGGCTAATAATAAGTAATAGGCGCGCAGTGATACGAATCGAGACGAGATATGCGAATGCTAACTACTACGCTGCTGGATTTTTTGTGGACAACTGTTTGGGATGCAAATATATCACCTTTCGGACAAATGTTTTGTTTTGAGAAGAAAAACAAGCTTTATTACGAGTCCCCGCGAACTTACCGGACCTAATTACCTGAGTTCCAGAACGCGAGCAGAACCGGGCTGAGCGCAAACTGTCAGAGGTAAGTCGGTGTTACCACACGTAACTTTTAGAAGGAAACCCATACAGATTAACATAAAAAAAAACGGACTATCCCTTTAATGATTAACTGCTGCTATTGTCACTTGTCGGTGTGTTTATTGTTTTTGTTGTGGTGTAACCTGCCCAGGGACGACAGATGGAAATTAGCATTTTTTCTATAATCTGGTGTATTTACACTGCAGTGTTGTAGATGTTCATTAATATGCACTGTCCCTACTGAATAAAGAATAAATAAAAAAATTGTCGAGTGGGAACATGGGTGACGTAAGCTTGTGGGCGGAGCATTGGACGGATTCTTACAGCTAACCATTAGAAGGGTTTGAGTTGAGCTCAAACATGTATGACTTACTGTAGACTTAGACAAACTTTATTGATCCACAAGGGAAATTGATTGACATATAAAGACCTCTTCAGGCATGTTTTTGATAAAAAAAACAATGGTATAAAATGGTCCAAAAACGCTCCAAAAAGTCCATTTTGGATAATACAACCCCCTTAACGCTCCAGGAGTTGTGCAACCTGAACAGAATCATACTTTATATTTCGAATCAAATCAGACTACTTGTCAGAAAAAAGAAAAAAAAAACTGCATTAGATTTTTTTTCTCAAAAACATGCAGTCCTATTTATTTTACAAATTCCAACAAAACTATTTTCTGAAGGAATGTTTAAATAGCTCACATGGACCAAAACAGCCCTGCGTCGAACGAATAGAAGCGTCTCGTCTACATCCGTCAGTGATGGAAACCTACTTATTTAAATGTCAGGAGTCTGGGTCGCTCCCTAAAAAGAAACTTCCAAATGGTCTGTAGGATCCAAGCCTATACTCAGCTCGTCACATGGATGGACCCAAACAGTGGAAATTAGACGTTTGACGAAATTAGACGAAATGAACCCCAGTCTCTGAGGTCATGTTCACATTTGATTGTTAGATAAGACATCAAGCAGGCTGGGAGTTTCAGTTGATGCTGAAGGTTTGACTTTGGAAAATTAAATTACTTGACAGCTAATGTTATAGGTCACATTATTGTACTGGTACGATGTAGGGCTGTCGTTCTTCTGTCGTTAATCGGCCAATGGTATCTTAGCATAGACTATACATATACAGCTCTGGAAAAAAATAAGACACCACTGCATTTTTTTCTGAAATCAGCATCTCTACATGTATTACAGCCATTCCATTCCAGCGTCTGTTGAATTCCAACACAAACACAAAGCTGAGCTACTTCAGTTCTTGCACCAGGAGTGGAATAAAGTCACCCAAGAACAATGTGAAAGACTTGTGGAGAGCATGCCAAGACGCATGAACGCTGTGATTAAAAATAAGGGTTATTGCACCAAATATTGATTTCTGAACTCTTCTTAAGTGTAAACATTAGTATTATGTTGTTTTAAAATGAATTTGATCTTGTTTCTTTGCATTGTTTGAGGTCTGAAAACATCATTTTCTGCAAATAAATGCTCTAAACGATAATATTTTTATTTGGAATTTGGGGGAAATGTTGTCAGTAGTTTATAGACTCAAACAAAAATGTTCCTTTTGCCCAAACACATACCTATAGTCGTAAAATCAATCAATCAATCAATCAATATTTATAAAGCGTTTTTCATACAAAATGTAACACAAAGCGCCTTACAGTGATTAAGGATTAGAAGATTGACTTTTATTGATCTCACACAGGAGAAATTGTTTCTACATTTGAACTGGGGACCATCCTCATGATTTTGTTATTTTAGGCTTTGGTCAGGACCCAAGGATTTTACCTATGGCACATGTTTTGGGTTGGTGGGGGAAACCGGAGTGCCCGGAGGAAACCCACCCAGACACGGGGAGAACATGCAAACTCCACACACACACACACAAAAAAAAGACAGACGACCAAACAAACAGAAAAACTGATAATTTTGCAGTGGTCTCTCATTTTTTTCCAGAGCTGTATCCTTTTTAGCCTCATTTAAAGGAAAATTAACGTTTTTTTTTACAATCTGAGCCTTCTTTCGGCAATAAAACAAATAGTTTTACTCACCCATAGCAGTTTGGTGTCAATTGGAGCAGTATCGCAGAAGTTATGTTGAGCCGTTCTGTTCTACTCATGATCCCGTATCCGTTAGCGTGAGTGCTCGGGGCACTGAGTTGCGGTGTCCAAATAACACAAACTTTAGCACTTTTCAAATCACAGAAGATCGCTGTGTCAGGGTAGACTTTTAGTAGATTCCAAAACGGCCTGAAACCCGATATCGCAACAGAAAAGTAAAGTTCAGAGCGGTGTTAGCTTCTTTCGGACTAGCGGTGTTTACAAAACAGCTGAGTTCACGCATGCGCACTGTCCTCTCTGATGACGTCATCAAATGAAACTATAGCTGCATATCGGGTTTCAGGCCGTTTTGGAATCCACTCAAAGTCTACCCTGACACAGCGATCTTCTGTGATTTGAAAAGTGCTAAAGTTTGTGTTATTTGGACACCGCAAAGTAATGCCCCATATGATACAAGCACCATGTTAACGGATACGGGATCATTAGTAGAACAGAACGGCTACAACATAAGTTCTGCGATACTGCTCCAATTGACACCAAACTGCTATGGGTGAGTAAAACTACTTGTTTTATTGCCGAAAGAAGGCTCAGATTGTAAAAAAAAAACGTTACTTTTCCTTTAAACTGGTTCACTCCCACATGTTTACGGCAGAGGGGGATGTATGCTTTTCAGTGGACTGTTACAGAGGCTGAATGTAACTAAAGTTGGAGCTCTGAAAATAGCTGTGCACTGGGGTTGTGCACCTGAAGTCAAATACAGAAAGCAAACCTGCTCTTTACAGTGGCAATAGATTCTACACAATTTAAAACCACCTTAAGAAAAACATATGTGGGAACTGAAAAATACAGATGAATGAAACCAACCAGGATTTGAAAAGAAACATTACAAACGTTGTAGTTGTGTTTAATAATGTCGTGCATCTCCTCCACATCATCGTGTACCCACCGTATACAAAGAGGATGTACTCTGCACGAGCACTGCCCAGGTCATTGCTGGCCTCACAGCGGTATGTGCCGTTGTCCGTCTTGTTAAGCGTGGTAAAGGTGAGCTCTGTGCCCTCCACGATCATCCGCTCTATGTCCGGAAGATCTCCGCCATCTTTGGACCACAGGATTGGCTCTGGGCTAAGAACGCAAAACAGAGTCACAACTAGAACAGATCAGGGGACCACAGAAAGTTGTCACGGGTTCATTACAAGGTTATAATAGTTTTGGATTTTTCTATATAGTTTAGTTTTAGTTAGTTTTGACTTTTTTTTCCTCTAATTCATTTAGTTTTAATTTGTTTTTAGAGCGGTTCTGATAGTTTTAGTTAGTTTTAGTTTTTTCTAACTGCTCACTTTTAGTTTAGTTTTGATGAGTTTTAGTTTTTGGGTTATACTTTTAGGTAATTCAAGTACAGGATTCAAAAAGAAAGAATTGTGTTATCAAACTTACAAAAAACAAATACAATTTTAAAACATTTATTCAGGTTTACCCCCCGCAACAACAAAAGCAGTCCACAAGCTGCAGCCTTAAGTGCAAAAACAAATAAAAATACACACCAAAACTTCCACATTTACCAACTCCAAAAAAGGCTTGTAAAAAAATTGACAAAAACAAAGAGTGATTTATCTATAATTTCAGTTAGTTTTAGTTAGTTTTGCAAACTCACAATACAGTTTCAGTTATCGTTTCTATTCTTTTAATTGTCATTTTTATTTATTTCAGTTAATTTCAGTCAATTTTAGTTTTTGTTTTTTCGTTCGGTTTTTTTTTACTATAATAACCTCGGTCCATTAGTCAATTTTTGGAAAATGCCTGTCAGCCCTAAAACAAGACAAGAAACTTCAATGAGACAAGAAATAATCTGTTATTCCTGCAGTATTTTGAATTTAAGTTTGATTTAGTTTAGTTATTTAGCGTGATACAGGTCCAGGTCCAGACCAAACTCCAGAGGGAGTGTGTGCATTTGTGTTTCAGAGGGGATAAGGTTGCATTGCACCCTTTTGCAGCGCTATAGAACCAGGCCTGGCATAATATACACACTATCCTGGAATGAGCTGTGCCAAGCCATGTTAGAATCCCGGCACCAGAGGGTGGGACCAGTCACAAGAAAATAAAATATACACTATTGTAATTAGGGATGGGACTCGAGAACCAATTCCTGTTGAGAACCGGTTCCGTATGTTTCACTTCCACGGAATCGATTAGCATTAATGATTCTCTAACGATTCTTTTAACAAACAACACATGAAACACACGATATGCGTTTACACGTGGAGATACACAAATTATCTGAAAACACAGCAACACGGGGTGAGTCATAATTATTATCATATCATTTCTGCATCAAATGGAGATATTAGGTGAAAGCAGCGGCTTGTGTCAATATTAACCTGTGCACTAAACCGGGACTAAAACAGAACTAAACCAGGACTAGACCAGGACTAGACCAGGACTAGACCAGGACTAGACCAGGACTAGACCTGGACTAGAACAGGACTAGAACAGGACTAAAGCAGGACTAGACCAGGACTAGACCAGGACTAGACCAGGACTAGACCAGGACTAGACCTGGACTAGAACAGGACTAGAACAGGACTAAAGCAGGACTAGACCAGGACTAGACCAGGACTAGACCAGGATTAGACCAGGACTAGACCTGGACTAGAACAGGACTAAAGCAGGACTAGACCAGGATTAGACCTGGACTAGAACAGGACTAGAACAGTACTAAAGCAGGACTAAACCTGGACTAGACCTGGACTAGAACAGGACTAGACCAGGACTAGACCTGGACTAAACCAGGACTAGACCAGGACTAGACCTGGACTAAACCAGGACTAGACCAGGACTAGACCAGGACTAGACCAGGAGTAGACCAGGACTAGACCAGGACTAGACCTGGACTAGACCTGGACTAGAACAGGACTAAAGCAGGACTAGACCAGGACTAGACCTGGACTAAACCAGGACTAGACCAGGACTAGACCTGGACTAGAACAGGACTAAAGCAGGACTAAACCTGGTCTAGACCTGGACTAGAACAGGACTAGACCAGGACTAGACCAGGACTAGAACAGGACTAGACCAGGACTAGACCAGGACTAGACCTGGACTAAACCAGGACTAGACCAGGACTAGGCCTGGACTAAACCAGGACTAGAGCAGGACTAGAACAGGACTAGACCAGGACTAGACCAGGACTAGACCAGGACTAGACCAGGACTAGAACAGGAGTAGACCAGGACTAGACCAGGACTAGACCAGGAGTAGACCAGGACTAGACCAGGACTAGACCAGGAGTAGACCAGGACTAGACCAGGACTAGACCAGGACTAAACCAGGACTAGACCAGGACTAGAACAGGACTAAACCAGGACTAGACCAGGACTAGACCAGGACTAGACCAGGACTAAACCAGGACTAGACCAGGACTAGACCAGGACTAGACCAGGACTAGACCAGGACTAGTGCTAATCTTGGTGCTAATCAAACAGTTTGTTCTCCTTTTTTCCCCAAATTAGAATCGATAAGAGAATCGATAAAGAATCAAATCGTTAAGCAGTATCGATAATGGAATCGGAATCGTAAAAATCTTTTCAATTCCCATCCCTAGCTGTAATGTACCTATGTAAAGTATGTAACCTCTTCTCTATCCCACTTTGCAGGGTATTTGTAGCGCAGTTCCTGTTGTTTACGCCCATTACATATAGACCCTTATTATGTCATTTTAAAATGATGATGTATTTATTTTTTATACTGTATATAAAATGTATATTTTGCTGAAATTAGGCCAAGTTGCAAAACAATTCTCGTTTTACTTGAAATTATGAATTTTATTTGGCAGCAGGGTACCAGGCCAGTCACATGGTTATTATGGGGGTCCCAGCATGAAAGGTTTAGGGACCCCTGTGCTGATGTGATCACATGACAGATGCACTGTATTTACCAGTTGACCTTTTTAAACCTTATTTTATTTTATGTTCTGTCTAGGGGTGGGACATTAACGCGTTAATTACGATGAATTAATTTGCTTGTCGTTAATTAATTCAAAATATTAAGGCTTCTTAACGCATCTGTAGTTTGCGTGTCAAACAACCCGGGCTGGAATGTTTGTCAGTGCACCATGTTCTGGTACGCCAATTGTATTGACGCACACAGTTCCTCCGGCTAGGAGACGGAATGGAGACAGAAGCCAGCCGTGTCTCAATTCTCAGAGTGCACAGTTCGGAGTGTGGTTTTAAGGAGGCTCAGCGGCTGCTGCCCGTAGTTGCGAGACCTGTCGCATTTCGCCGACGCCCATGCGGTCCGTGGACTGTACTCAGGACTGAGCAAGTATGCACAGTTTTGACGTTTAAAATGCCCTGCAGAAAGACAAGAGTTTTGCACAGAGCCTTACATTTGTTTTCTACTTTGACATGCAATTCAATGTTTGCCTGGAAGAATCCATGACTCATCGCTGTACCAGCGGCGAGTCTGGTAACGCTTGGTCCAGAATGCGCTGCTGTTGCGCTTAGACAGACAGCTAAATTAACCAATCAGAGAACAGTTAACGGACAGCGACGTGAACCAAGCCGGTAGGAAGCAATGCAAAAACATCTTTTTTGAAAAGAAAGGCCTCTAGAGCTGTCAGCTGCTGTGATTTTAAGGAATCGATGTGTTTTAGGTCATTTAAGACCAATTTTACAGCTGAATGGAAGGGACGTTGTGGGCAAAGGCGGATGCACTGACGTCACCATCTTTGAACGAATCAGAATCGCGGAGTCCGTTGTTAACCGGGGGAGTGAGGGTGGAGCGAGGGTGTCCAAATGGTATCGCGCTGTATAGCAAATACAGAGAGATATCATTTGGCTGGCCAGGTAAATTCAATGTATCTTTTCAAGACATTTTTTCCAGCCATTAAATGAGCTTTGGTTTAAGTCATGTCTGTGTGTATTATTTGATTAAAGGGATATGCCACCCCCAGGTCAAATTTGGGCATCTCCCCACAGTCCAGAGACTAAAATAAGTGGTGGAAAGGGTTTTCCTGCTCACCCAGCCATTGTCCGAGTCTGTCGCCACTGACCGCCGCGGTATCTGCAGCTCCTCCGCCTTAGACTGGAGTCTAACGTCGCCAGAGAAAGATTTCGGCCAAAAGGAATTAATTTGCTCGATGCGTTTCCCAATTACTTTCTGTGTAGTGCGCATTCATATCGAGTGCAAATAAATGTGCAAATCAACACGGAGAGCTTGCCTTGGTCATTTTGGGTGGGAACTATTTTCCAGTGCGGAAGAATACAGCCGTATCACGCAGCACGCTGCCAGGGGAATCCCAGTTACGCACCGGGAAGGGAGTTCCCCTGTTGCACAACGTGGTGCGTGATTCGGCTGTATTCTTCCGCACTGGAAAATAGTTCCCACCCAAAATGACCAAGGCAAGCTCTCCGTGTTGATTTGCACATTTATTTGCACTCGATATGAATGCGCACTACACAGACAGTAATTGGGAAACGCATCGAGCAAATTAATTCCTTTTGGCCGAAATCTTTCTCTGGCGACGTTAGACTCCAGTCTAAGGCGGAGGAGCTGCAGATACCGCGGCGGTCAGTGGCGACAGACTCGGACAATGGCTGGGTGAGCAGGAAAACGCTTTCCACCACTTATTTTAGTCTCTGGACTGTGGGGAGATGCCCAAATTTGACCTGGGGGTGGCATATCCCTTTAAGTCATCCAATACAATTTATTTGCATAAAATGTTGCTTTTGGGGGAAATGTGGTCATGCGATTAATTTAGATTAATTAATTACAAAGCCTGTGATTAATTCGTTTTTTTTTTTTAATCAAGTCCCACCCTTAGTTCTGTCAAAGATCACTCTGGTGATTTCTGTCCCTTTTCACTTTTTTTCTCAGAATGACTTACAAAAACAGTCATTGTCTTTAAAATAAAAAATATAGCACCCTTTAAAACAGAAGATGTCAGTGTGTCAGACGTAGAAAATCTCCCGTGACACAATGATGTGCATATCTTACATGGGGTTCCCTCTGTTCACACACTCCAGTTTGAAGTACTGTCCTTCCTGTGGAATTATCACAGAGTTTCTGATCTCCAACTGCGGCGCATCTGCAAAAAGGACAAACAATGGAACGATATGAGCGCGGCTTTAAACTCAATCCAGGCAAAGAGTGAGGTAGTTAGCTTTTTCCCCAGTGAGCCTCTCTTAGCTCCGGCTCAGATTCCTGTGTTCTGCCTTTCTAATCCCTTACCTGCCCACTAATGCTGCACTAATCCTGCTCATATGCTAACCAAAGCCCATCGCACACACAGAGGTAATCTGGGCTTGTGTTTCCTCTCCTCGCTGCTGATCCGGGACTGGGCGGAGTGAAAGTCAATGCGTGTGTGTGTTTGTGTGTTTGTGTGCATGTGTGTGAGTTAGGGGTGTCACAATATCCAATTTTTGTCAGGTTTGTTGTGAGAAGAAACATTGTGTGATGGAATCTGTTAACTTTTTACCATACAAAAGGAGTTGAAGAGCAGTTAAAGGTCCTATATTACGCAAAATGGACTCTTGTGAGCTTTAAAGGTCCCATGACATGGTACTTCTTGATGCTTTTATATGGTGCCTTAACAACTGAACAACTCATTCTGGGCCTTGTTGCTTGAATGCAAATGAGAAGGACAGAGATAGGTTAGAGGAGCGGGTGGGGTGGGGGGGGTGAGGGGGTTCCTTGTTTTAGCAGTGGACTGTGTGCTGGCCCCACTTCCGCGTTTTAAAGGGATATGCCACCCCCAGGTCAAATTTGGGCATCTCCCCACAGTCCAGAGACTAAAATAAGTGGTGGAAAGCGTTTTCCTGCTCACCCAGCCATTGGCCGAGTCTGTGGCCACTGACCGCCGCGGTAACTGGTGCTCCTCCGCCTTAGACTGGAGTCTAACGTAGCCAGAGAAAGATTTCGGCCAAAAGGAATTAATTTGCTCGATGCGTTTCCCAATTACTTTGTGTGTAGTGCGCATTCATATCGAGTGCAAATAAATGTGCAAATCAACACGGAGAGCTTGCCTTGGTCATTTTGGGTGGGAACTATTTTCCAGTGCGTAAGAATACAGGCGTATCACGCACCACGTTGTGCAACAGGGGAACTCCCTTCCCGGTGCGTAACAGGGATTCCCCTGGTAGCGTGCTGCGTGATACGACTGTATTCTTACGCACTGGAAAATAGTTCCCACCCAAAATGACCAAGGCAAGCTCTCCGTGTTGATTTGCACATTTATTTGCACTCGATATGAATGCGCACTACACACAAAGTAATTGGGAAACGCATCGAGCAAATTAATTCCTTTTGGCCGAAATCTTTCTCTGGCGACGTTAGACTCCAGTCTAAGGCGGAGGAGCACCAGATACCGCGGCGGTCAGTGGCGACAGACTCGGACAATGGCTGGGTGAGCAGGAAAACGCTTTCCACCACTTATTTTAGTCTCTGGACTGTGGGGAGATGCCCAAATTTGACCTGGGGGTGGCATATCCCTTTAAAGGTCCCATGACATGGTACTTCTTGATGCTTTTATATGGTGCCTTAACAACTGAACAACTCATTCTGGGCCTTGTTGCTTGAATGCAAATGAGAAGGACAGAGATAGGTTAGAGGAGCGGGTGGGGTGGGGGGGGGGGTGGGGGGGTTCCTTGTTTTAGCAGTGGACTGTGTGCTGGCCCCACTTCCGCGTTTTAAGCGCGGAGGAAGAAAGGAGAGGCTTTTCAATGAAAAAAAACACATTTTCACAGAAAATAAAATTAAACCACTGCTGTTTCAGATATCCAGAGGCTCAGATAAAGGACTTCCGTGCCTAGAAACACTTGCACGTGCCTCCAGACAGGGGAGGGGGAGCTCACATTAACGGTCAAAAACCTCAGAAAGTGAAAATTTCATGCCATGGGACCTTTAAGTCTTGTTATAACGTTGTTACCTCCTCAAAAACATACCTGGAGTTGTTTTGTTTCAGTCACACATGTTTGAGTAAGCCTGTATTATTAGTCTGTCTACATCTCCAAAGCTCAAATATTGTCTGTTCCACCTTGTGATGTCATGTAGTGGTACTTTTCAAGTTAACAGCTACTTTGACGGGGCTACTGCATCACAGCTCCCTTTTACCTTTAGTTCAGAAGAGATATGTGTAGAATCCCTCAGTCCTCCAGGTAGAATCCATGGCAAGAGGAGAAATTCAATTTCTCAACTGAACAAATGTTTATTTGGTCGACCAAATTTGGAAGAGATAGACAATTCCAGGACTGAAATCATCATCCAAATGATTCTAGTGAGTTTAAAAACACAGTGGAGCAATTCCTGTATTACCATATTGAGAGAAGAACTCATCTTAAAGATCCCATGACATGGTACTTCTTGATGCTTTTATATGGCGCCTTAATGGTACCCTAATACTGCTCCAAAATCAAGCCTCAGTGCATGAGAGAGCCTCATGAAGACAGTCAGAGCCATAAATATGTCTCTGTAACGCTTTATTCTGGGCGTTGTTGCTTGAATGCAAATGAGGAGGACAGACAGGCCAGTGCAGCGGGTGGGTTGTGGCCAAATACGCCGCTGTTTCCTGGTTTAGCGGTGCGATGTGCGCTATCCTTACATCCGTGTTTTAAGCGCGGAGGAAGATAGGACAAGCGTCTCATGAAAAAAAAAAAGCCTTAGACAAATTTCCACAGAAAATTAAATTAAACCACTGCTGTTTCAGAGGTTCAGAGGCTCGGATAAAGGACATCCGAGCCTGGAGACACTCTCACGTCTCTCCAGGCAAAAAAAATAAAATAAAACACACCTCGTAGCTCGTAGTGTTTGTGGTCCAAATTCTCTGAGCGTGATTTCCAGAGACAGAGGGTGGACATACAGACTTTTTTTCAAACGCGGATAAGGATCACAAATGCTCATTTTACACATTTCGCAACTTTTAGCCATGGGGGGGGGGGCTAAACAGGGTAGGGGAGCTCACATTAACGTTCAAAAACCTTAGAAAGTGAAATTTCATGCCATGGGACCTTTAAAAATGCAGGGTTTGTGTGTTAAACATGTGTGTGTGAATGAAACAAAACACAACTCCAGGAAACAACATTATAACACAGATCATAAAATAACATAATATGGGCCTTTTTAAATGCCATACAATAGAACACTCAATCAAAGCAATCCATGACGATAAATAGAAAAGTTCCATATTGCACCTTTAAAACATGAACCAAACATGTTCAAACAATATTTTTCCAACTGCATAATGTCCAAGAAGACGTAAATATACATTAGTTGTGTGGTTGCAGTGGTAGTATTGGGCAGAAAGGGTTGGTGACTCACAGTGGACCTCCAGAACCTCCGTGGTCATGTATGGGTTGGACAGGGACACATGCTCCACGCTGCAGGTGTAGGCCACAGAATCATCTCGCCTGTCCACCTGGAACTGCAGGCTGCTCCTCACCGTGAAAGATCTCCCTGTGGCGTTCACCTCTTTGGAGCCTGTGAGCACAAACACAGTGGATATGGATTAGAAGAAGCACACTTGTCCTGGAATCATGGGAAGTTGGGAATAATACCGGCATCTCTGGGCCTTGTGGAGGTTGTTTCCTGCTCAGTGGCAAGTGGAAACCTCAGTACCTTTTATGCTCTTAAAAACGTGAAAAACTAAATACATTAATTTAAAATTATTCTTTGCTTACCTTATGCATTCTGTGCGTGCTAATAATTCATTCTGACTAGTTTAGAAGCCTCCCCACCCACCCACAATGTTGTGTCCCTGCCTCAAGTGGAGGAGTTCAAGTATGTCAGGGTCTTGTTCACGAGTGAGGGGAGTATGGAGCGTGAGATTGACAGACGGATCGGTGCAGCGTCGGCAGTGATGCGGTCGCTGTACCGGACCGTTGTGGTGAAGAGGGAGCTGAGCCTAAAGACAAAACTCTCCATTTACTGTCAATCTACATTCCTACCCTCACCTATGGTCATGAGCTTTGGGTAAGGACCGAAAGGACAAGAACACGGATACAAGCGGCCAAAATGAGTTTCCTCCACAGAGTGGCTGGGTGCTCCCTTAGAGATAGGGTGAGGAGCTCAGACTAGAGCCACTGCTCCTCCAAGTCGAGAGGAGCCAGCTGAGGTGGATCGGGCATCTGTTCCGGATGCCTCCTGGACATGTTCCGGGCATGTCCCCCTGGGAGGAGGCCCCGGGACACACTGGAGGGACTATGTCTCTCGGCTGGCCTGCGAACGCCTTGTGGACCCCTCGGAGGAGCTGGAGGAAGTGTTCAGGGTGAAGGAAGTCTGGAAGTCCCTGCTTAGACTGTTACCCCCGCGACCCGGCCCCGGATAAGCGTAAGAAAATGGATGGATGGATAGTATAGAAGCCATTTTCACAATTCTTAAGAGACCAGAGTGGAGTTTTGATCCAATGGAAGAGCTAACAACAACTAGCATGCAAAGGCACACTTCCAGATTGTTGGACCATAAAATGCCCTCTTATTAGATGCAGATGGTACACTCATTCATGAGGCAACTTTAGATTTAGATGTCAATTAGCCTTAGTGTATTAGTGAGGTAGAGAGAGAGAAGATTGAAGAGAAACGATCCCAAATGCTCTTTGCAGAACACTGTTCATCTGTTTAACGTTAATTGACTACTTAGAAATGTGAATTGAAGAAAATAAAATCAATGTTGTGTGTATTACTTTGACATGAGTGATTTAACTGCTATGTATCTGCTCACTGGTCTGTGCACCTTGTATTTTAGCTATTTTATTTCACACCATTTAAACATTTAAAACTTATACGTACAGAGCTTTATATATATATATATATATATATATATATATATATATATATATATCTCACTGCCCTCGTGTGTTGTTTAACACCATCAACTCTGTTGTGAATCCACACTCCTCAACTATAATTGATGCCTCTGTTTCCACATGTGAGAACTTTTTACACTCTTTTGTTGATAAAGTGGTATCTGTGAGACAATTGACCAGTCTCAGCATCGGGCCTGTCCAGCCTGATAGTGACGTACACTCTTCAGTGTTCAGTCAGTTTGAACCAGTCTCTCTCTCTTCTCTCACTGAAGTGGTTAAACAATTGAAAACTACAAACTGTCCACTAATCTTCCCCACTAAGTTGTTAAAGGAGGTAGTTCATACTGTAGGTCCCTCCCTTCAGGTTTTTATTAACACTTTTACCAACACTCTCAGCTCAAGTTGTGTCCCTGATTATCTTAAACACACTATAGTGAGACCTCTTCTCAAAAAAACGCAGCTTGATGTCAGTGTTTTGTCAAATTTTAGACCGATTTCTAATCTGCCTTTTATTTCTAAGATTCTTGAAAAGGTTGTTTTAATGCAGTTGCAGTTGTTTTTAGATAATAGCGCTGTTTTAGAGAAATTCCAGTCTGGGTTCAGATCCCGGCACAGCACAGAATCTGCACTACTTAAAGTACACAACGATATTGCCTTGTCAGTTGATGCTAAATGCCCCATCGTCTCGGTTTTGCTTGACCTAACCACGGCATTTGACACAGTCGACCATTCAGTTTTGCTGTCTCGCCTGAAAAATTATGTTGGCATCACAGGAACTGCACTTAAATGGTTTGAGTCGTATTTGACTAATAGAAGCTTTTCTGTTAGGATTGGTGAGTCCTCCTCCTCTGTGGTCTCGCTGTTTTGTGGAGTGCCCCAGGGCTCTATCTTGGGCCCTGTTTTATTCTCTTTGTATATGTTGCCACTGGGGTCAATTATCGCTAAGCATAACCTCGCCTTTCACTGCTATGCAGACCATTTGCAGATCTACTTACCTGTGTTTCCAGATAAAAATGGTGCTCTTCAGTCATTAAATGACTGCATCAAAGACTTACAGTTGTGGTCAGGACAAAATTTTCTTCATTTTAATGAAAACAAAACAGAATACATTTTATTTGGTGATTCTGCATCTTCCGATTTTGATTAGTTGTCATCAAAGTTAAAATTGACTGTCAGGAACCTTGGGGTCACTTTTGACAACAACTTCAAATTTGATAAGCAGATTGACAGTGTTGTGAGAGCCAGTTTTTATCAGTTACGCCTTTTATCTAAAGTCAAGCCTTTTTTAAATCGCACCGACCTTGAAAGGACCATTCATGCTTTTATCAGTTCTAGGAAAGATTAATGCAACGCACTTTATGTCGGTGTCTCCCAAACTGCTCTCAGTCATCTTCAGCTTGTGCAGAATGCAGCAGCTCGTTTTTTAACCAGCACACCTCGACGTCAGCACATCACCCCAGTCCTTTTCACACTTCATTGGCTTCCAGTTTCTTTTAGAATTGATTTTAAAACTTTACTTTTTGTTTTTTAAAGCTCTTAATGGTTTAGCACCTTGTTATTTGACCCAGCTTTTATCTGTCCGAAAATCAAGTCGCACTTTAAGTTCAAATAACCAACTTCTTATGGAAGTCCCCCGAGCCAGGCTCAAACACTGGGGTGATGGAGCTTTCTCTGTGGTTGGTCCCAGACTGTGGAACAATCTGCCCTTTGAGCTACATAACATCACGGATTTTAACCTTTTTAAATCTCGTCTCAAAACACATTTATTCAAAATGGCTTTTAATACTTAGTAGTTTTTGGCACGTAATTTTTTTCTACATTGTGTGTTTTACTGTTTATTGTTTACTTTGTTGTATTCTGTATAATGTTCTGTCTTTTGTATTGTTGTATTTTCTGTTTTTAATTGGAAAGCACTTTGGTCACCATTGGTGTTGTAAAGGGCTATATAAATAAAGATTGATTGATTGATTATAGAGGTATTAATGGAACATCTCCAGGTTTTGATGATATAAGAAGGTGAAAAGTAAACCAGATGCCCAGATATTGCAGAGTTAAGACAAAATATACACTGTTTATTCCCTTTAAAATCACACCCATGCCAGGCTAGGGACACTAATGTTTATCTGATTAGTTTTAAAATAAATTACCATCTACGATTTCATTTAATGACCAAAAAAAACCCCAAAAGCGACTCGGTGTCTCATTACCGCTAATTCCCCACTGCCAAACAACAGGGCAAAACAACACACAGCAGCCCGTAGGAAAGCAGAGGGCAACTGGAGAAGATGTTCAAATACTGAAGTTTGAACAATGTAAACAACCGCCGTGAAGGAGTGTAAATATAAAAAGCACAATAACCTCATGTCAAGTTAGACGGATCACAAGTGCGTGACACAAAAGAAAGAAAAAACTTTGCAAAGCTCCTCAAGCAAGACTGACACTGTGTATTCTCCTCTGACACTTTCAGCGACATCTGTGCGCTGAGCTAAACAGTGAAGGAAGTTCAGGTGCTACAAACGACAACGTGAGTCTGCACCTTCAGTCATTCATGTGGACGGGTCACTTTAGACTGTGCTGTCAGGAGGTTAAAAAAACAAAATGTAAGTAATTACAGGATTTATAATTCATTAATCTAATTAAACTTAATAAGCTGGTCAGGAGGGCCAGCTCTGTCCTGGGCTGTCCTTTGGACTCTGTAGAGGAGGTGGCTGAGAGGAGGGTACTGGCCAAATTCATGTCCATTATGGACGACACCTCTCATCTCTGCACCGGACTATAGAGGAGCTGAGCAGCTCCTTCAGCAGCTGACTGAGGCACCCCCAGTGCAAGAAGGAGCGCTACCGCAGATCCTTCATCCCCACCACCATCAGACTGTATAATTCTAACATATAGGCCAGACGTGCAATATCCTCTCTTCCATGTTGATGCTTGTTGTTACTATTATTATTATTATTATTACTATTTTTATTATTACTTACTTTATCCCATTCCTGCCTGCATGCACTTTCTTTTCTTGTCCAAATGTCCTGGAGCTACTGTGGCAAGTAAATTTCTCCGGTGTGAGATCAATAAAGTCTTATCTTATCTTATCTTAATCGTATTTTAATCTCGTGAGAGAGAGAGATAGAGAGAGGGAGAGAGAGAGAGAGAGGTTGAGAGAGAGAGATTAAGAGAGGGAGAGAGAGAGAATGAGAGAGGTTGAGAGCGATTGAGAGAGAGGTTGAGAGAGAGAAAGATTGAGTGAGAGATTGAGAGAGAGAGAGAGCGCGATTGAGAGAGGGAGATTGAGAGAGAGATTGAGAGAGAGAAAGATTAAGAGAGATTGAGAGAGAGAGATTGAGAGAGAGAGAGATTGAGTGAGAGATTGAGAGAGAGAGAGAGAGCGATTGAGAGAGGGAGATTGAGAGAGAGATTGAGAGAGGGAAAGATTAAGAGAGATTGAGAGAGAGAGATTGAGAGGGAGAGAGATTGAGAGAGAGAGAGACAGAGAGAGATTGAGAGAGAGAGATTGAGAGAGGGAGATTGAGAGAGAGAGTGAGAGAGACAGATTGTGAGAGAGAGATTGAGAGAGGGAGAGATTGAGAGAGAGAGTGAGAGAGATTGAGAGAGAGAGACTGAGAGAGAGAGTGAGAGAGATTGAGAGAGAGAGATTGAGAGAAAGTGAGAGAGAGAGAGAGAGACAACCCACTTTGCGATTGAGTTTGTCAGTTTTTCTGTGGTCTCTTTGCTCATTCGTTTCCCAAATTCGTGGCGTGGTTTGTTGGTTTGGTGGTTTGTTGAAGTGCGCTCAGGCTCGCTCTATCTCCGGTAACAATAGAACTTGTCTGGACGTGTTTATCGTTCAAATGATCTGTCAGGCTGGAGCAGCTTCGGTGATCGGAAAATTCTTTTTGACAAAAGCTCCAAATCACGGCCTTCTTGTTGATCGTCCCGTCTTCGTTCTTTTATAAATAAACTTATAAATACACTTTTTATAAATAAACTTTGCCCGCTGCACGCCAAATTTAAAATGCGCATTGAATCGCCACTCATAATGAATTGCGTTAATTTTTCTAACACGTTAATTTGCAGTGTAATTAATTAATCTAATTAAAGCATTAAACTGACAGTCCTAAATACAATACAAGCAAAGCAATAGGCTCTATTCACGTTTACCGGAAGACGTTTGGAAATATGCAGATGACTTCTGGTGTAGTTACCGACACTGGGCATGTGAAAAAAACGTGGATTCAGCAGCAGCGTCTTCACAACCTGCCAAAGCTTTCCACGGCGGACTTAACGCTAAAGAATCTTCAGTGTCACTCTAACATTGTCACTCTGACTCTGACGAACAAAACGGAACCATGGATCTTTAAACGGAACACTACAGTTACATATTTTTAAAAATTATTGTTATTATTAAATTCAACAAATTATATATACACAAATGAATACACAATTTATAAAAGAAAAGGGGGAAAAAAAAGAACATAATGACATCTAGATGAAGAAAACTGGGCCATTTTCTCAGTTTTCCCAGATTTTGTCACTATCGCCAACAGAGCCCAAAGGAAGTCGTCATCGTGTTTCCAAACGTCTTCCAGTTTTGTGACGCGAATAGAGCCCATTCAGGAGAGCGGAATATACTGTAGATCTGTACGATGGCCAGCTTTATCGTCTTTAGCCTCGTGTTGCTTCCTGATGTTTTGATCTATTGTCATATGCAATTTGAAGTCATTTGTGGCATTATTTTGAGCGAATTTGATGTGTTGAGAGAAGCTGCAAATGACTTTACATTGACAATTTCCCCTTTGTAATGTGGCGATTAGCGTCGATAAACAAGTCACTTCAAAAACGTCATTCCGTCTGTGAGAATGCACAATCGTCTGATCCTGGCTCTGTAATATGCAACATTTCCAAAGGTTATTGGAGGACAGGAAAGAATACTATGGAAGACAATTTTTTCATTCGATTTTTAATTTTAAGTACTGTTAAATTTCACACTTGAATTTTTTAACTTTGAAAAAATTAAAAACATTTTTTAAATTCAATATAAAAAAAAATCACCTTCACAAATAGTTTCAGGCCCTCAGATTCAACTGTCAGAATTAAAAGTGTAAAATTCACAGTGAAAAAGATCCAAGGTGCCAAGGCAGAAGCAATTGATCTAAAATTGTCTGAGCTAACTTAGTAACAAGCAGGAAATGGTGCAGTGAAGCGATCTGATTGGTCAGAATTAGCGTCATCAAAACCACGGCCGTTTCCCAATTCAGCGACGGCACGCTTGTGAGTGTGCACTCGGTCTGTCGTTGAGACGGCGCACACTCGCTCTGTCCTTAGTGCACTACGTTTCTCACATGGCCGTCTGCGAAATGGAACAAGTCCCGCCTCAGCTCAATGAGCCGGGTGGTCTGCTCCTTGTTCCCTAAAGACAAAAATATTATACTATTGCGACTAGTAATACTTGGAATTGGGACATGGCCAATGTTCCCCCTAATTTTTAATGTTTCTGAGCAAACACACTGACCGCTCCTTGGCCTGTGCGCGACATCTGAAATGCCCCCTCCCCCTCCCCCCGCGCGGCTCGCACTTTGCAGATATAAAAAAATGACCCCGCGGCTGAATAAAAAGCGGAGATCCGCTAAAAGCTCTTTCATCCCTGGTTTACAGTGCGCTGCATAAGTTTTCTTGTGCGCTGAGAATGTGCGAACAGTGCGCAGCTTAGAGTAAACGTTGGACATGGCTACACTGTAGAATATCCAGCATTACAACAGCAAAGGAAATATAGAAGTGTCAGGGGAAAAGCATGTGAACGGTAATACAGGTGCCGTGAACTATGCCGTTAGGGCTACCGTCACACATGTTTAGCGTAGTTTATGAAGAGTTTCATGTAGCATAGTTGTAGGTGAGGTGAACCAGTACGTATATTTTATAGTGACGTCGCAACTGTCACATGTGGATGTCGCTGGCGAGTCGGTCTTTGTAGTCATATATCCTCCCGCGCTGTGCATGCTGGGGCTTTTAAGTGTGCGAAGCGTGCATGTTTGCACGCTTGGTCCACGCCCCGATTTCCATGGAAACGACGGCGCCGTTCAGAGCTCGTCTTAACGGTGCAGGGGGAAAAAAACGAATGGAACGGCTCTTGTCGCGCCGGATATGACGCACATCCCCTTCCAAGGACGCTCACAAGTGTGCCGTCGCTGAATTGGGAAACGGCCCATATGTGTAAACCCCGCCCACAGATGGGAACGGCCAATAGGAAACCTCTGTCCTCCTCAGCCACACAGGATCGATCGCTTCTGCCTTGGTGTCTTGGATCTTTGCTGTGAAATTTTTCTCTGTGAATTTTACACCCTGAATTTTGACTTTTGGGTTGAAAATAGTATGTACTGAATATTTGAAAGGTGACATTTCTATTTTGAATCATACTGAAAAAGTACTTCAGCAAATAAAATTCTGAATAAAAATAATTCAAACATCTTTTTTCAGAGTTAAACAATTCAAAGTGAGAAATTCAGTGGTATGTAAATTTCAAAATCTAAGGCTACGTTTATATGACAGAAGACGCAAAAGTGGCGTCGCGCCTTCACTTCACTTTTTATGCCGTGTTTAGACAAGCATTTTCAGGAGCGTGCATACGGTGACACAAAAGTGTATGGAATTCGATTGGGTATGCATGCCAGGCAGCTAGGTGGCGCTGTAATACATTATCACTATGTCTGCGCGCATGCGTAGAATCTTCCTTCTTCTCATCTGTGCCGTGAAAAGCAAAACAAAACATGACTACCGATAGAAAAAAAAATGTGTGTGGTCAGAGTTCAACTATTGCTTCAAACCACGTTAGAATACAAAGCAACAAAGGCGCAACAAGGTGTGGACTGGAAGTCCTGCCAAACAAAGAACACTGATATATGGACCGATGTGACGTAAACGTGTATGCGATGTCAGCAGATTTGACCTGAGTTTTGCGTCTTGGGCAGTGTAGACGCAAATGCTACGGCGGAGCGTATTCAAGTTTTCCACTTTGGAGGGCGGTTTCAGTTTTTTGCGTTTTTTAAGCCCCCAAAACGCCGTCACCGTCTAAACGAAAGGCACTTCCCATAAAATATGTTGTCGTTTTTACCCGTAAGCATTCTCGTGTAAACAGACCCTAATGGAACAAATTATCTTCCATAAAATCCTCATCAGAGAGCTGGTGCTGTCTTTGCGAGCTGACAATCTTGACCCATCTACTGTTCTTATACCTTCTTCCTCCACGAAGCACTGACTAATCAGGAAGCCCTCCTAATCCAGTCTGCTTTGATTTAGGCTACGTTCACACTGCAGCCTGAAATGACCCAAATCCGATTTTTTCACCTCTATGCGACCTGTGTCTGATCTTTTAATGACAATCTGAACGACACAGATCTGATTTTTTCAAATGCGATCCAGGCCACTTGGATATGTGCTCCTAAAACCGATACATATCCGATCTTTTGACATGTGACTTCAGTCTGAACGGCCAGGTCGCATTTATCCGACCTGGGCGTGTTTCCTCCAGCGAGAGTGGTACAAGTAAATGTACACAAAACGTTCTTCTTGTCATGCGAAAATAGTATATAAACTCTGTATCAGTGAAGCGGCGAAGCACGTAGCAATCCCACCACTCTTGGCTGCGACTCCGCACCCACACGTTCATTTCTACGGACGTTGCTGCCACTGCCCCACAAAACGCCGTGGCCAAAAACCTTGTCCTTCTCTTTCTCCGTCTCTTCTTTAAAACAAATAAGCTGCACATGTTTTGGGTCCGGTACGCAACAACTTTAGGCGACTTCCGTAAACATTGAGCACGTTCGCTGCACGTGACGTCATTGTGTCCTCCAATGCGCATGCGGGACACTTTTGGGGCGTTTAACGTTCACACTGGAGATCACACTGGAAGTCGCATTTAATTGGAAATGTGAACGGCCTTGCAAAAAAATCGGATT